>SNSD01000006.1:0-1200000 GCA_004522665.1 Venturia nashicola
ATTTCTCTATTAACTCCTTCTATTTTCTAGCTATATCGTTATTATAGAGTCCTTTACTAGTAATTCCTCTAACGAAACTAGTATAAGCTCTACTACCTCTTAAGAGTATAACCCTTTTAGCGATACGATATAGAATATAAAGGTGGAGCCAACCTTTAATACTCGAAATCTATAAGAAACGTCGTACTCTCCTCCTAGGTATATCTTAACTAATAAACCGACGTAAGCGTAAACGCGGGTATATTTCTAATTATCTATTAAACGACCCGGTAGTCTTAGAGGATCGTTTTACTCGTACCCTTAATAGGGAAATACGTTGGTATATCTTCCTTAGTAATACCTAGTAAGGATAGGAGGGGGTACTTTCCGAAATAATAGGGGGGAGTACGAACCCGATAGCGACTTAGTAAATATAGTACGAGCTAAGTTCTAAGACGTCTATAAAAACTACTAGTATCGTACTATTAAACTTATAGAGGTATAATTAACCTATATCCTCTACTAATATCGACCCGGTCGAGTTATATACTAAGTTAATACTAACTATATAAAGGAATACGTCTCGAAGTAGAAGGAAATAGATACGCTACTTTCTAATATTACCGACCTATAAACCCTAGCTACTTATTTTACTAGCCGGTTCTTACCCGAAAACTTTATTAATATCTAGTAATATATATAAGGCTATATCGATATTACTAAGTCTACCCCCTTAGAAAGTACTACTATATATATAAGGCCTATCTTACTCTTTTACTAGCCTCTTAATACTTATCGTACTATAGCCCTTTTTACGAACCTCGCTATTCGCGTTAAGTTATATCTCGACCGAAAGGGTACGCCGGAGGAGTATTACTACCGTAAGCGACTCTTAATATTCTATAAATTAATAGCGTTTAGACCCGGGTTAGAGACGATATCGAAGGATTAGTTTAAAGAATTAGATAATAGGTCCTTCCGCGAGTATCGTAAGAAGCCCCGCCTCGATACTAAGAGTATCCTCGCTATATTCTAGGTAGTAGGGACCGTACCTCTACCCTCTAAGCTTAATAATTAAATACCGTTTAGTAGACCTTTTCCGCGTATACTAGTATTTACTATTTAGTACGAGTTACTATATAAGAACTATACTACCTAGTACTTAATCGACCGGGTCGAATTTACCTACGCCCGCCGTTTACTTATTATCTATCCTACTTATTAGCGTATCTAATATACCTCTATCTCCCTCGCTTACTTTCCTCTTCTTTACTAAGCTATTACCCTTACTCTCTTCCTCTAACTTACGCTTAGTAACCTTAGCCCTATCTAGTTCTTTTACTAGGGTCGGTTTTATACGCTAGCGCGGTTATCGTCTACTACTACCCTATCTATTCGGTATTAGCTCCCTATTCTCCTCCTAGTATCTCCGCTATACTACCGTACCCCTAAGTAATCTTCTCTTTATACGTATCTTCCTCTTACTATAGAATTAGTAGTTATATAGTAGTCTCTTACTCGTATTCTCCCTCTTCTCTCTTTTCTATACTATATCGCTCTTACCTCGATTATTATTTAGGTCTTTAATAAACTTACCGTTTACGTATTCTATATACTCCTAGCGTACGCCCTTTATATCCGTCGCTACTAGATTAAACTTATAATTTATAATCAACTCTTCTCCCCTAGTTATAGGTATCCTTTCCTATATACGTATTAGAATAGACCCGGTTAATTTTAATAGAGTCTACTTACGTATATCGCGATTACTCGTACTATACTATAAACGCCTCGCGCTAATAGAGTATTAAAGTAGCTAGATACCTTTACCGCCTTAGAGATTTACGCCTTATCTCTACTTACGCCCCCTTCGATCCTAATAATTTATCCGTCTTCTATAAGTTCTTTTTAACCGTCGTCCTCCGTCTCTATATCTATATAGGGTAGGCTACGTCTCTCGGAGAGTTCCGCGTTAAGGCGTAGTATATTAACCCCTACTTCTCCGGTATCTCTAAAATCTTTATTTATTACCTTTAGGGTACCGTTAGATCGGCGGGATAAGGCTAATCCCTTAGCTATACGTCTAGGTATAGAAGGCGAGTTATTAGTAGACCGTAACGTTTTTCGTCGTTTAGGTATCGCCGGCGTAACTAATCTCGTCTAAGACGCCTCTCCTCGCTACTTAGGAAGGGTATCTAACGGGCGGTATACCTTTAGCTTTTATATATCGGTCCTATTATCTTAAAAACTAAACCGGGTGTTCCTATTATCTCTAAAATCGACCCGGTCGATTAGGGACGCTTTAATATCCGCCGACGATAGTTCCCTCTCTATACTATCTCTATCGGCTATATCTATAGAGGTAGACGGCTTAATAATTTCGACCGAGCTAGAAGCCGCGCTATTAGGATAGCTATCTTCCTCTTTACCCTATCTATCGCTATCGCTAACCCTGTCCCTTTCTCTATCTACGGCTAAAGTTAAGAGACTATTAGAGAGGGCGTTACTATTAATATCTATATTAGTATCGACTATAGCGTTTCTAACGTCTACGCTTATATCGACCGGGTCGTTTAAACTCTACGACCTAAGTAGCTAAAGTAGCTAGGCGCCTAAGGCTATTAATAGATTTATATTACTTTAGTCGTCCTCTTCTATACGCGTCGCTATTAGTACCGTTTTTAGTACCTTATTTTTAGTATACCGGGCCGTATCTACGGCCTTCTTTATTCGCTCCCTTTTATCTTTCCTAAAAGGTTTACTAGTATTAGGATCTAGCTCCCTAGTACTACGTTTCCTTACTACTATAATACGTATTATTGTATATAGTCGAAAACTAAAGTTAGTATTAGTAGTAGTATTTGATATAGAGTAATCTAAAACGATTACTACTTACTAGTAAGTATTAGTATTAATTTAAATTACTACTAGAAGGTTCTTAAGGATCTATTACTTTAAGTTCCGGGTTACTAGTAATCCTTACTAGCGCCCGACGCGGAGTTATATACCGTATTATACCTATTTTATACTAGTACCTACGCTAGTATAGTAGCCTAAGGCTTTACTTAATAAAGTCTCTACTAGCTTTATATTCTCGATCTACTATAGTACTTACTACTATCTCTAAGTCTTCCCGTCCTTATAGATCTTACTACCCTAATCTAATAGGTTGAGGCCCTTTATATTCTATAGCTAGATACGTCTAATTATAAGGATACTAGGCGCCGCGGAATAGCCTACCTCGAAAGGCGACTTACTTAAATAATATAGCTTATTTAACCTAGTAGATACCTTTTTAGTATATAATACTCCGTTACTAGTAGTATATAAGGATACTACGGGCTAATATAAATTACTTTAGCGTACTATACTCCTCTAGTTACCTAGATTAACCCGCTCGATTCCGCCTATATACCTCTTCTAAACGCTACCGTTCTACTACTAGTTATTTATACTTCCGGCGTTACTAAAACCGCGGGAGTTACCGGTCCCGCGCCCTAAGTAGTTACTAGCGCTCCCTCTACCCCTCTTATTAGCGTCGACCGTTACCCGGTCGACTCTAGCTATATACTTTCGCCTAACGCTACTACCCTACCGGTCGTCGATACTTCTAATACTACTAAAATAGTAAGCGTTATAGACCTACTACCTTAAATAAATACTAGTAGTCCCGTACCTTAAGTAGAGGCTAGCGCTCCTTTAATCCCTCTCGCCCTAATCGACCTAGTCGATTTGTTACTATCCGCTAATACCCTAATAGTAGTAGACCCGGATACTCCGACTAAAGATACCTACCGACCTAAGAGAATAGCTACGATTAATAAGAAATACGTATTAATAGAAGAGGATAACGACGACTAATTAGATAGACTATTCGCTTTACTAATAGACGATACCGCTAAGGATCTAATATTCTTAGGATTCGAGATATAGTTAAACGACGATAACGACCCTAATTATCGTAAAGATACGGAAACTAAATCCGAAGATAAAGAAACCGACTAAAGTACGTCCGAAGATAAAATCGAGGCTACTCTATTTAGACGTAAGGTAGCCTATAAAGCTTTTAGTAGGAATAAGGTAATCCGCTTCTAAAAGTTTAGAAAGCCCGTTAGTATATATAGTAGGGCTATCTAAGAGAAGTATAAGGAGCTCGCTCGGAAATATATAGATTCCTATATAAGGTAGTATAGGCCGGACTATATAATAGCTAATAAGAATATATATCGTATTACCGATTACTTTAGCGATAAATAGTCCGTATTAGTTAAATCCCTTGACGATATTTAGCTAATAGTTCCTCCTTAATACCTTACTATAGAACCTTATCCGTAGCAGCTTATCAGTAGTACCAAGTTACTATATTTAATAGAGAGTATATTTCGGGGAGGGATTATAGGCGACCTAATAGGACTAGGTAAGACTATCTCCGCCCTCCTCGCCCTATATAAAGTTAAAGATTAGCCTAGAATATCTCTAATCGTTTACCCCGCCGTTATTATATCTACGTAGATAGATACTATAGATCGTATATTTAAGGATATAGGTATGATTCGACCCGGTCGATTAGTTATAGTACTAATTTATTCTTATAGGGAAAGGGTCTCTCGTAGATCTATCTCAACGACCCTAGAACTACGGCCTACGAACTAAATACTACCGGGAAAGATATTATTATTTATTCGTACGAGTTTATATAGTTAGGTAGTAAGCGCCTCCTCTCCTAAATAGTAAAAGTAGAAAACTACCGTACTATTATAAAAGAGAATCCCGGCGCTACGCCCCCTCTCCCGTTAAGGTATATCTCCGCGTTAGAGTTATAGTAGTAGGGCCAAATAGGTATTCCCTTTAAGTTATTAGTCCTCGACGAGGGCTAAGTAGTTAATAAGTAGTCGGGTAGTAAGTATAGCGTATTAAGGCGAATCTATATTAAGGCTACTATCGTCCTCTCTAGTACGCCTACGTATAATAAGTAGTACGACCTATCCGGATTGTTTACTTATATAAAGGGCTACCTATTTAATTCCTATATATAGGTAATCCGGACCTTTACTATATATAACCGGGACGGTACTATATTAGGTAACTATATCGACCCGGTTAAAATCCTAGTTATATAGCGCTTCCTTTAGGCCTTCTACTTCGCCCGACTATCTAATCTTCTAGAATCTAAGGGTCGCGTACGATTCGTACTACTAGCCGATCTTAATAAAACCTAGAAAGATCGGGTAGATTTCTTTACTAGAGCCTACCGTATCGCTATTATAGCGATATAGAATAAAAACCTAGGCTCTACTAATAAGAGTACCGGTATTAGTCTAGCCTTACGTACCTAGATATAGACGCTATATCTACTACTAGACGCGAGGAATATATCGAGTAACGAAGCTATACGACGTCTAGTCGAGAGCTAAGAAGATATTATTAAGGGCGAGAGAGACTAAACTAATTCTAAAACTAAAGATCCTAACCCTAGTAAATAGGCGGAGGGTACCGGAATTAACTAGGTCGATTCCGGGGAGGAAGAGGATAAAGACGATAATAAAGATACTAGCTCTATTAGGGATAAGCTAGATATAATAGCTCCTAATCCGAATATAGCTAATAGGGTCGTAAGAGAGATCGTTGAGTTTAGCTAGGATAATAATATCTAGAGCCGATAAATATAGCTATAATAAATTAAGGGAGAGGGTATAAACCTATTTAACGACTCCCCTCGAGCTAAGTAAGCTATAGACCTTATTCGACTACTACTTACGTAGGCTCTAGGTAGTAATATAGTTATTTTCTTATAGTATCTTCGATAGCTCGATATCCTCGAAGTACTTCTCTATATACTAAAATAGGATATAATAATCCTATAACTTGATAGTATAGTAGGAGCTAGTACCCGACGCCGTAATATAGTAGAGTTTAACGTAAAAAGCGACCAAGCTTATATTTTCCTTATTACGGCCGGCGTAGGCGGCTATAGTATCAATCTCTAAGGTAGTAATATAGTTATCCTTAGTAAGATATAGTAGAATAAGAGTTAAGAGGCTTAGGCTATTACTCGCTATTTCCGTTAAGGCTAAGAGAAAGAGGTCCTTACGTTTTAGTTATTCTTAGAGAATAGCGATATTAATATTAAGATTCTACGATTCTAGTTCAAAAAGTCGATAGATAATAAAGCGGTTATAGGATCTCTAATAAAGAGGGATTTAGAACCTCCCTTCCTACCCGATCTTAACTTTATTTAACTACTTAGGTATTATAAATTCGAAGCCCCGAATTATAAACTTTATTAGGTATATTAAGAACCAGATCCGGATATTAAAGTTAAGAGAGAGGGTAAAGAGAAAGAGCCTCTAATTAAATATATTAAATATACTTATATACCCGAATATAAGTTTAAGGCTTACTCCGGCTATCTTAGTCTTACTATATAATAACCGGATATCTAGATATCCTATTATACTTATATCGATAAGGGAACGGGGTCGGAGCTTAGAGAGTAATAGTAGCGTAGGTATACTCTAGTTCTAAGAATCGACCGGGTCGATTCTTATTACTTTATAAGTTCTACTACTACTACTACCTATAGAGTCTTTATCGACCTACTCTTACCTTATATATAGTCTTTCCGGTAGTTCTTTAGGAGGGTTAGTTAGTTAAGAGTAGCGGCGATATTAATCGATTAGTTAGACTTCTCCTATATATCTAGTTATAGTAAGTATAGTATAGTAGTAAAATAGAGCTAGATAGGATATATTCTAGTAGTATTATATTAAAAATATTCTTAAACTTAACTTTAATTCCCCCGACTACTATATACTACCGTTTCTTACAACCGCTTATCAAATTTAGTATTGCTATAATAGTTCGAATTGAGGGTAATAGCTTATCTAGGTAACTTACTATAACTACTAACTAGGTAATTACGCTATAACTACTAGGTAACTAGCTACGTAAAAGGAAAGTAATAGCTCGTCTAGGTAATCGGCTACTACTAATATTAGCTACTAACTAGTATATATACCTTCTCTTCCTATAATTAATATTATATATTATAGCTATCTACTTTACTTAACTTTTTAATTATACTTTAACTATTAACCTAGCTAAAAGTAAGTTAACTCTTCCTAATATTCGGTTCTATATTAATATATATATATAGTAAGTAACGGCCCGGACGTCGCCGTTACTATCTATCTCCGCGTAGATAGTACTAGAATGAAGGCAAAACTATCCGAAGAGGTTAGTATTTATATACCTATATAATATAACAACTAATAATATACTAATATAAACGGTAAAGTAATATAACGATCTCGATATAACTAGGGCTATTAGCTACCTCGCTATTCGCGGTACCGATATTATCGGTAAACCTAATACTTATTACCTAAAGTTCCGATACTACTAGCCTTAGGCTAGAGTAAGTATTAGCTAGTCTTGTTAGGTTCGTCTTATATAACGATCGACCCGGTCGATTCCTTTACCTTTCTAGAATTTCTATAACTAACGTTACTATATAGATCCCTTAGGGCTAAAAGGAAGTCGAGTATACTAAGAAGGTCCTACTTCGCTACTACGGCTCTACTAGTAGAGTATACCTTACTTGCTAGAAGAAGGCGACTTATAATAGGATTACTAGGGTATTAGTAACTTTCTATTCTAACGACTTTAATAAGGTACGCCTATACCTTAGTTATATCGCCGGTATACCTATGTTCGATAGATAGTTCTATAATAAGGATAATATATACCAGGCCGTAGTAGACGTAGTAGTACCCGGTATTAAAGAAGTAATACGTACGTTCGAGATATAGAGAGTTATTATAACCTACCTTATAGGTAGAGGTACTAGATAAGCCGATACCGGTAGTATAGGTATTAGATTCGCTAATACTATACGGCTTATTCGTTCGGCCGAGGAGGATAAGGGTAGGGTTAGACTACTTTAAGCTCGAGGGTAGTTTAGTTATATTGGTTATAGTATTAATACGGCCGAAGTAGGGCGGGTTAGTTAACAACTTAACTTTATATCTAAGGGTAAGTTTGGATATAGTATAGCGGTTAGTTTTAAGTATATTTTAGTCTTATTACTTATTAGAATCTAAATCGACGCGGTCGATAAGAATACTATAGGAGTCCTAATTAGCGGAGGAGGCCAATATAGCTAGGGATACTATTATAACGAGAATAGATATTAATAGTCGTAAATATTACTACTCTAAGTAGTAATTCGATTAATTTACTAGAGGTATATTAAATATTAGACTCTAATATTCTAACTATACTACTCTCATCGCTATATAAAAGTACTAGTAGTACTTATTACTTAGTAATACTACCTACGCCAAATCCCGATTCTTAACTCGACCGGGTCGATTCGTTAAATCTAGTCGATACTATTACTAATACTACTTTTTATACTTATACTAGATATAATCGGCTATATTAGTCTTCTATACTATCTCTATCTCCTCCGTCTTTACCTAACTAGTTAGCTATATACCGATTGACTTTATCTTTAGTTTTATCCGTATTACCCTCTAGCTCCCTTTCCGCCCCTCCTACCCTACTAACTTTAGCTAGCTCCGTACTTAAACTAAGGTCGCGTATAAAGTTATTTATACCCTCGATACTCTTAATAATATTTATACTAGGCTCTACTAGGCTAGCTAGTTCTAAACCAATCCTATTATTAGCCTATTAGGACTCTCTACGGTGCTCGTTATATCTAATTCGTCCGAGTCGATATTAGAGAGGCTTTCGCTTAGATTATCTAGATCTACTTAGGGTTCCCTATCTTTAATAAGTAATTATTGACTTCCCTACTCTAGGTAAAGTTAGCCTACTTAGTCTAGATAATTTAACTACTAGGAGGGATACCTACCTAATATCTCCGTAGGGGATAAAAAGGTCGTTCCTACCTTACTCGGCTCCTATACCTTCCGAACGGTATACGTAGTCTTAGTAAGGTCCGGGACCTATTTAAAGACGGTCTTAATAAGAGACTTATAGAGCGCCTTTCTAATATCCCCGATATACTCCTTATTATCCCTACCTAGGGCGTTACCTAGCTAACGGATAAGTTTAATAATAGGATTTAGGAGTATACTAGTTTCGACCGGGTCGTTTCTAGCGCGGCTAGTATAGGGAGTATAGGCGTAGCGTAGGACCTACTAGTTAGTAAACTTCTCTAACCTATTATATACCTTCGTATACTTCTTCTAGCTCTTATTAGTAAATTTCTAGGTATCGCTTAATTTTCGCTAATTAACTACTACGTAAATCCTTTCGATCTACTTAAGTAATTACGCTAAATTAATCGGGTCGATTCTACCGTCCGTCTTATATAACTTTTGAAGTGTATTAGGGTCCGATATTATTTAGCGTTAACTAATACTACTAATATTTATAGATATAGTAGCTAGAAAGGCTAGTTTAAGTAGTTCGAAGAGCTAGAGACTTTAATACTATAGTAAAGTAGTCGGGCCTAGTAATAGTAGTAGTAGGGTAGGTATAGAAAAACCGTTCTATTTAAATTTATAGTAATACTCAATATAGCGAGGCGTAGTTTGAGCTTAGTTACTAGAGTAGTCCGTATAGTATAATACGGGATATTATTGGTACGGACCTATACTAATAAAAATTATTACGCGCTAGTACTACTACTAACTTAACTATCTAATACTTACTCTTATATCTATAACCTATATTTACTTATAAACTATCTATCTTAAGAATACTAATTCCCTACCTATCTACTACCGCTAGGACTAACGATAGCGCTAAAGAAGACAACGGGCGGTCTCGGTAAAGACTAAAGTAGATAGTAGCTATAAACCCCTCCCCTAATTCGTAGTATTATATCAAGGCTAGGCTATACGCCTTCCAAAATCGGGAGTTCTTAGGGAGTATCTAGAGAACCTAGATCGTCTCTATACTATCTTCGGTACTACCTACTTAAGTACCCTATACTCTATATACGTTACTACCCCCGAAGCAAAATTCTAAGTATTACTAGAGAGATAGTAATACGAAATCGACTAGGTCGATATTAAGAAGTTTATTATTATAGGCCTAATAGTCTATCCTAAATAATAGGATATCAGCCTTATATATATATATATACTCTAGATAGAACTAATATCGGCGTAGGTACTATACCCCCCCTAAGCGAGGCAATCATCGAACCCGCTCTAGAGTATAGTAATAGTTTACCGTAACTTATCGTTATAAAGGTCCGGGGACCTAATAAAAACTTAGGGACCTAAAAAAAATACGGAGTATTAATAGTATTACCTAATAAGTATAACTATAGGCGATATAACGCCTATACTATCTTAGGGGATAAAGTATACTTTCTCTCCTATTTCAGGAATTCCTTTAAGAAGGGCTAGGCGTCTAAAGCCGGCGCGAAGGCGTAGTAGGGTAGGCTCGTTAAGAGCGCTATTATAGTAAAAAATAGTTCCGTTAATAATAGTACCTAGGGACAGGACGCCTACGTACGAGGCCGCGAAACGTCTAAGCCGGTTATATAGAAAAGAGTCTCCCTCGTAAATAAAGTACTTACCCTTACTACTAGTTATAAACTTAGTAATAACTTATAGTATACGTAGCGCCTGAAACAGGTCCTTACGATACTAGATAACGACTTTAAGATAAACTAGCTAACTAAGTCCGTTAGTATAATAATTATAGACCTAACTAAGCTCTCGGGAGTTAACGTAAATAACGAGTAGGTAATAAGTATAGCTATAAGTAAAATTACGAGTAAATAGCTAGACGATACTATACTTTACAGTATAGATAAACTTAAGATAAAGGCTTTAGTACTCGGGATATAGGGGTTGGCGAAGGGTAATAGTACTCTAGAGATATCTATATATCTCTAGAAGAACTTCGTTGTAGAAGTCTATTATATAGTAATAGTTTAGGAGAAAGGTAATATAGATAGGGACTCTACTAAAATTATAGAAGTAGATACTATAATAGAGTTGGTACGACGTACCTTCGAAACGATATAACGGTACGCTATCTACCTAGGCGTATTAAAATCGACTAGGTCGTTTACCGGAGATTAGAAATAGCTTAATCTCTTCTTATTAGCTATTTCTAAGCGTATCGAAGAGATTATTACGGCGGTAATAGTTTACCGTAAGGATATACTAGATACTACTAGTAACTAAACGGCAATTATAATACTAGCCTAGGCCTTTATAAACTTTAGTAGATTAATAGACGTAGACGAAGCTAAGTATACTTTCCTATAAGGCTATAGATGGTTTGGAATAGAGGCTATAGCGCGGGACTCCTAGTATATTAGAATACTACGGGATCTAAATAAGGTAATCGTCTAGTATCTAAAAGGAATAGAAGCGGACGCTAAGTAGGAAATAGTTTAATAGTCGGTTAGGCTAGTATTAGATAGGGATAAATACTACTACTAGTAGTAGTACTATATTATTATCCTATAATAGGATAGTCTACCCGCTACCGGTTATAGTATAGGGGAGGGCGAGAAACGACCCGGTCGAGTCGATAAAAGTAGACTAGTAGTACCCGTACTAACCGTATATAGTCGATAGCAATTGAACTTAAAACTTAAAGTTAATATAGTATCGCTAACTTCGGAGTTCAAGTCTAAGTAACTCCGGTCTCTTAATAGTAACGTAATATATAACCTCGCCCTCCGATAGTCGTACTATCGTACGATATCGCTACCTAAATATATTATAGTAAAGTATTAGACGTCGAGACTACGTACTACTAACCGATAGCTTCGTATAGGACGTACCCTTCTATACCCAACGGATATAAGGAGTAATACCTTTAGAGGAGGTTAGAGTAATAGACCTAGTAGTAGTCGAGAAGGGCGCGAAGTTAGTTAGCGTCTTTCGTAATATATTAAGAGTAGAGTACTAATATTCGTCCCTCTAGTCTAATACTAGCCTCCTCGAGGACGACCCGGTCGATTCCTCTCTTTATAATAGTAATACTACTACCGATATACTACTAAGCGAGAATAGAGATACTCGACGCTATAGAAGAGATAGGTACGGATATAGATAATAATACTAACGCCGTAGCCTTATTTTCAAGCGATATACTTAGTACTACTAAAGAGTAGGATACGGATACGGAGGAGGATACCGGGAGCGTATATAATAACGAGACGATATATATAAACGCTAACGACTAAAATATTATCTAGAAAGCCGGAAGTAGATACGATTAACGACCTATACTTACTATTATTACTATAAGTAGAAGACGACCCTATCGAGTATATATTACTAATCGACCTAGTTAATTCTCTTCTAGAGACTACTACTATTAACCTAATCGACGCGATCGTTTCTCTTATAGAGAATACTCTAAATAATCCCGATATACTACCCGGTAAAGCGAACTTTATACCCCCGCTATTATTTCTATCCGCCTAAGCTTAGCTACTAGAGATAGATAGCGAGGTTATATATTAAGCCTATAGCTCCCGCCTACTATCGGAGTTTATACTTACTTTCGGTTTATAGTATAAGATAGTAAAGATTATACGATTAGATTACCGAGCCCTTAGAGAGGTTTTACTACTTATCGACTCTAAATATACTATATAGTAGTTACTAGAGATACTCGAGTCTCTTCGAACTAATACCTACTTAGTAGTCCTCTAGACCGAGCTAAGGAAGCGAATAATACCTATAGACCTATCTAAACTACCGACGAAGAAAAACAAGGCGAAAGTAAAACTAACTAAGGTAAGTACGGATATATACTTCTTCAACCTAATACCCCTAGTATAGAAGCTATTATCTTCAAGTATCCGATAGTAAATATACTTTAGGATAGGCCGGTTTATAGATAAACCGTTTGAGCTATAGTACGGAGAAGGTTAGTATTCCTTAATAAGGACTACGTTAGGGTAATTTACGTACTATAGTAATAGGGAACCGATATTTCTATCGGACTTTATCTATTAGTACTATTACGAGACTAACTATAGTTACCGAGATACTATTTCGGGTTACCTAGGGCGAGTATACGGTATTACGAAAGATTTTCGTTCGAAACTATAATACGAACGTAAGGATAATCTAATAGCGATACTAGTCCGTATAGTATTAAGTAGAAGCTCTATCCCAAAACGATCGTCGGCCTTTAGAGGCTAAGAGGAGATAGGAAGTCGCGAACTATTTATATAGGAGGGATAGGGAGGTATAGTCTTAGAGAAAGATATTATTAGATAATATCCTTTAGACGTATTCCTTAATTATAGCTATAAGAGTTCGGTCCTAGGGAGTAAAGTATTCGATCCTAATAATAAGGGTCGCTTTATCCGACGGATATTTAATATAAGAACTAATATACTACGGCTAATCCTATAATCGAACCCCCTACGAGCCGAGCTTAAACTTAAAGTATTTAGTAGACGGTACTTCGTAGACGCGTCTAAGAAGAAGATAGTATCGGTACTATTAATACTATATATCGACGCTTTCGGGTTATATCGAAATATATATAGGTCTCTTACTATATACTACCTTTTCTTCGGTAATCTAACGGGGAGGGAAAGGGCTAAGAAGGTAAACGTAGTACTACTAACTCTAGTACCGTACGGTAGTTATATAATCGACGTAGTCGATTCTATTATACCCTTCCTCTAATAACTTAATCGAGGGATAGATATAGATATTAACGGGGAACGATAACGCGTCTTCGCCTTTATATTTACTTTTATCGGTAATATACTAGTATAGTAGGTAGTATCGGGATTCCTCGTACTATCTATAACCCTGTTACGGGAGACCCTAGTATATACTAAAAGGTAAGGTAGTAGATAGAACTAAGTTAACTAACGAGCTAGAGAGGGGGAGGAGCTCTCTCCTTATACTCTAATAAGGAGACCGTACTCTAACATACGGTCTCCGGTTCTACTCCTTTCGTAGTCTATTCTTCCTTCCTTTTAGCTACTAGGGTACTAGCCCCTAATATTAGCCCTATTCTTCCCCTTTAGCGACCGGCTAAAAACGCCTAGCTCCTACTAGTTTATTATAAGGAGCCCTAAAGCTATAGACTCCCCTCCTCTCTCCGGTACCTTTCCGGCGGTCTTACTTATATAACTCGTACGTAACCCTTATTTAGGTAATAGTAGCTCCGCCCTAGGCCTAGGCCCTTATAAGTTACTTTTTATAGTACGTACGCCCGGGTATACCCTATACGTCTACGTACTTACCCTACTACTTAGTACCCGTTTCCCGTTAAAGACTCGACAACCTCCTAAAGCCGGGCGTTCTATTATAGTATCTATAGTAACCTATCCTCCTACCTTCCTAGTCGTTAGGAATAGAGTCTACCTACGCTAGAGGCGTCTCCGGTCCCCGTAACTCCTATAGAGGAGTCTCCGGTCCGCGTAACTAGCTATTTAAACGTATTCTAAGTATTATAGTACGTCGTTCGGCTAGCCCCCGTTCTAGGACTAGGTAGCCCGGGTAATTTAGCTAGCTTCTATAGGTTTCTCTCGTATTACTTATAAACCCTTTTAGATAATACTAATTCGATCCCCCTTAAAGTTGCTATCGACTACCGTATAATTATACGCGTAATTATACCTTAATTAGTATCTCCTAAAGGGTATAAATACCCCTATCCCCTAGGCTTTTTTTTTATTAAGCCCTTATATATATATATATATATATACTATATATATATATAGTAAGTATCTCCTACCTAGTACTAAGATAGCGGCCTCTACTTTAAACTAACCGTATTTAGCCCGTCGTACTACCGCCGCTACTACTACTACTCCTACTATATCTTCCGGTAGTTCTACGCTACCCCCCGCTTCCTCTCTACCTACTACTATAGATTCCCGCTTCTTCGCCCTCTTCGGAGGTACGAGAGCCTCTAGTCCTCTACTACTACTAACCTATTCTACGTAGCTACCGTCTATTCCTCTAGGGACGGGTCCTACTACCGCCTAGGATACCGAGCCGCCCGCCTATAATCCTTAGCTACCCGCCTATAATACCTAGCCGCTCGTCTAAGACCCCTAGCTACCTACCTAGGACCCCGCTACCGCTACTACTAACGCTACTAATATAATACCCGCCCCATCTTCGCTAGAGTCTAACTATACTACTACTACTATTACTCCTACTTATACCTCTATCTCCGGTCGCTCGTCCTCTACCTCCTCGCCTATTACTACCCGTCGTACCCCTACCGCCCGTAAGAATACCGCCGCCCGCTACTAGAAGAAGAATACCGCCCGCGCTACCCTTACTTACCCTACTACTATAGCCGACTAGTTAGTCGGGACCGTACGTATACTAATCTTTTACGGTAACCGTTTACTAATCCTTACTTCTAGGCTTAGCGCCGTATTTATTATACTACGTATATATCTAATAGCTGAGACTACCGCTACTAGAAGCCCCCGCCCGTAAGAGGTAACCGGCGAAATAAACTTAGACTCCGGCTAACTACTAATAGGATAATAGTAAGCGCTACTAGCCCTTACTCGCCTATACGTACTATACCTAGTACTAGGCTTAGTATACCCTAATATACGTTTTATAGTCCGTCTTATTTCTCCTACTAACCGATTAGGCCCTAGCTCGCTAGTCTAGTATATACCGCGTAGACCCGGTCGGGTTAAGACTAAAGGTATATCTCGTAGCCTATTCGTTAATATATACTAACTATTTATAGTAAGTCTACCTTATCTAGCTTAGTTACTACCCTTAAGGCCTATAAGCTCCTTCGGTCCCTAGTAGACTAGGCCCTCGTCCCGCTATAAGCTATATAAGCTCCCCTTCTTAATACTCCTACTAACCGTATAAAATAGAACGGTCGCTACTACTACTACTACTACCTTCGAGGTAGTAGTAATAAATTTTATAATAGCTAGTCTAGTACCCGGCTCTTAGGTATAGGGACCCCAGCGGTCTAACTATAACTAAGGGAGGAGAGAAGGGGGAGGGAGGGATTCCTTTTACGCTTTTTCTTTCTTTCTCTTTTCTTTTTTTTTTTTTTATAGGTACGCGTAGTAGCGTTTAGCTATCGCCGCCCGTACTAAAACTAGAGGGGTCCGGATAAACCCTAAAATAAATAAAAAATATATTCTAAAATTAAACTCTAATCCTAACTCCTAGTAAATACCCGAAATATAACTTACTATAATAGCCTTATACGCCCGCTCCTTCTTAGCCGCCCTCTACCAAATTCCTATAGAGGGCTATTATTTTCTCGTATAGGTTCGTAAACTAGTTTGAACTCGTCTATAGCTATAGTATCCTTTACGGCTTCTAGTAGCTCCTATATTATATTATAGTAACCGTACTATTTTACTAGGGCCTCGCGCCCTCGTCCCCGCCTAGCCTTTCTAGTATATAGGATCCTCTCTACTTCGAACTCCTCGTACGACTCTAGTAGTACGGGGCCTAGTTAGGAGTCGTCGATAACCTACCTAGGTAGTAGGTTATCTAGGTACTACCGTAAAAGATCGAGGTAAAATATATTATATATCCCGCTAGGGATACCCTTAAGCCGTACGGATATCGGGCTAATAACTTTAGCTACCGTATATTTAGTATATCGCGCGTCTAGCTTCTTCTTCGGCCTCTTACTACCGTAGTTCCTTAGGTCTAGCTATACTTTATCGCCGACCTAGAACCTTCGGGTAGAGACCCGCTACCTATTATAGGACTCCTCCTATTACTATTACGAAACCCCTATTAGCGATTAGTATAGCTCCGTAATCCTCCCTATCCTCCGAACGAATTCTTTAGCCCTCTATTTAGCGGGGATTAGGACGGATTCTATAGCTACCTCCTCTAACGGTATAGCCGTAGGGGCTTTAAAGCCGTATATCGTAAAAAATAGCGATATACCGATTCCTATATAGTATCGGCCGTTTACTACTAACTAGGCTATAGGTAGCTACTAGGCCTAGTCGTTCTAGTTAAAGTTTATAAAGTACTATAGGTACGCCTATACTTCCTAGTTAAGGCGCTCCGGGCCTCCGTCCGTTTAGGGGTAGTATACGCTACTTAACCGCTACTCAACGCCTAATAGGCGATAGAAGTATCTCTAGAAGACGCCCGTCTAGTTCCTTCCGTAGTCCGATATTATTACCCTAGGTAGCCTATAGTAGCGTACCTAGTATCTTAGGAACATTTCGGCGTAAGCCTCCGCGTTAGTAGTAGGTATCGCTTTAAAAACTACGGTCTTACTTAGCCTATCCTTTATTATATAGAGGTTTATATTGCCGTTAAACTCCGGGAGTTCTACTATAAAATTAATTAATAACTCCGAGAAAAATCTATCGGGGACTAGGAGCGACTATAGGAGACCGTATTTAGTACTACGCTAAACCTTATTACGGCTATAGCCGTTATAGTTCCGTATAAACCTCCGTATATACGAGGCTATTAGTAGCTAGTAGAAGTCTCGGCCTATAACGGAGAGTATATTCTCCCTACCTAGGTAACTAGTTACTACGGAGTTATAGTTCTTCTAAATTAGCTTAGTCCTTAAATTATCTAGACCCCTTATATCGTTATCTGACTCCTTTCGCTCTTCGTCCGTTATAAACGGGGCGCTAGGTATCTATAGCTTTCCCCGGTATCGTAATAGGCCTTAGGTATCGATCTTATAGTCCGCGATTTGAATTTTAATACGGGCCCTAGTAGGAATAGCTTACTCGCCGGACTATACCGCCTAGAATACCTATTAATAGTATATATCTTTAGTAACTACCCTATCCTAGAGCTCGTTAAGGGCGTTTTCCTAGAATAGGCCTTAACTTATACCGAAAACCCTATATCCTATCGCTATAGGGGCGGCTAGCGTATACTTAGTTAGGCTAGCCTCTAGAATTAGCTATTAGACCCTTAAAGTATAATCGTAGTAATCTAGGTTATCCTAATCTCGTCTAGATAGCGCGTCTAGAACTATTACTTCTAACCCTAAGCGATATACTATAGAGAACCTATATCTTATTAGGGTCTCCGCGAACCGTATCTATTACTTAGATAGCCTTTGCTTTTTTATAAAGTATTCTAGGTTCCTATAATCTATTATAATTATAAATAGACTATAGCTACAAAGCTCCGTATCCTAGTACTATAGGTACTAGACTACGGCTAGTAACTCTTTATTATAGATATCGTAATTAATTTCGGCCTTATTTAGTTTTTCTAAATAGAAAGCGACTAGGTAGCGAACCCCGCTAGTCTCCTAGCTTAGAACCCCGCCTAGCGCGAAGCCGCTACTATCGGCCTCTAGAAACGTTAAAAGCGCGGGATCCTATTATTATAGTACTAGAGCGCTTATAAAATACTCCTTTAAATCGTCGAAAGACGCCTAGGCCGCTTCGTCCTAGAAGAATATAGTATTTACCCTAGTTAGTAACGTAAGTAGGGTAGCGCGCGTAGAGTAACCCTTAATAAATATTCGGTAATAGTTCGTAAATCCTAGGAACCTACGTACCTCCCTCTAGTTATACGGGACCGCCTATTCTTAGACGGTTTAAACCTTCTCCGGGTCGGCCTAAAGGCCCCCCCCGTTAGCGTAAATAATAAAACCTAGATACTTAATACTCTTCCTCGCGAATTCGCTCTTCGTAGGGTCTAAGTATAGGCTAGCGTCCTAAAGCGCCTAGAGAACGGTACGTACCTTCTCGAAATAGTCTTTATAGCTCCCTTAGATATAGATTAGTACGTCGTCTATATATACCGAGGCGTATTCGTCGAGGAACTTCTAAAGTACTATATTAATATACTATTAAAAGCTAGACGGGGCCCTAGCTAAACTAAATAGAGTTATAAGCTACTCGAATAGCCTATACCTAGTCTAGAATACTATCTTATACTCGTAACCCTAGACTATCCTAAGCTTCTAAAATACGCTTACTACGTCTACCTTTAATAAGTAGGTACAGCCTATAAGGTTCCGGAGGGTCTCCGAAATAAGTAGAAGAGGGTATCTATCCTCCTTAGTTACTATATTAAGTACTCTATAGTTATAGTAGAACCTTAGGCCCCCCGCGGGTTTCTAGATAAAAAGTACTAGCGCCCCGCCGTCTAAGCTTAATAGCTAAATAAACCCCTTAGCTAGTAGCTCGTTTAACGTTTTCCGTAGGACTAGGAGCTCCTCCTTAGATATACTATAGAGCGGCCCCTATAGTAAGGACTCTATTATCCCGTTAGGCTTCGTACGTAGCTCGATTCTATAGTCTACCCCTAGGCGGTAGGGGGTAAGTTTTTCCGCCTCTAGGCTTAAAAATAGCGGGATTATATCGTAAACCTCTAGGGGGAGTTACGCGCGGAGTTCCGCCTCCGTATTAGGCCTTTTCTCCGTTATAGCCTTCTCGAAGTCCTCTATTACTATAGTAGTAACTATTACCGAATAACTATCTTCTACCTTTTTAATATAGAAGGTTACTAGTATAACTACGAAGTTATTAGTCTCTAGCTATACCTATTCTATTAGCGTTAGCGTAGCGTCCCTACTAGAGCTCTCCGATCGATAGGCTACCGTATAAGAATTACCGCCTTCTACCGCTTTAGGGGCGGATTCCGCTACCTACCTTACTACCTACCCGTAGTATAGCCGGCCTTCGTCGGGCGCTATCCGGATACGGTTATATACCTTCTAGGGGTTCCCTAAAATAACCGGAAAGGCTAGTTTAGAGATATAGTATACGTAGACTACCTACTCGAAGCCGGCTATCTTAAGTTTTAGAGTAACTACCCCCTAAATACCGGACCCGGCTATATCGCCTATAGCGCCCTAGATCCGTCTTATTGTTTTTCCTACCTTAGGGAGTCCGAGCCGTTTAGCTAGGTCTCCGTCTATTATAGCGTAGTACTAATAGCCTTCGTCTATTAGGGTAGATACGTAGGAAATACTATTAATTACTACGTCTATAAGTATATTATTCCCGTCTATATTTACCCGGTAAGTATTCTAGTTCTCTATTAGTACTCGACCTACTCCCTTCCTCTATCTTCGGAGGGGAGCTATCCTTTTCCCGGTAGGTTAGACTTAGTAACCTCTAGGACTAGGGTAGTCTCCGTTACGGCTAGGACTATTAAGGTATTTATCCCTACCCCCTTTTAGGAGGGTTACTTAGCGGGGCGGTATATATAGTCGCTTATACGGTACCCGCTCCCTCCATACTAGAAGTAGAGACCCTTCTTCTTACGGCTATCTAGCTCCGCCTTAGATACCTACTTCGCCCTTAGTATAGCGCTACTCCCCCCTTACGTAGGGAGGCGGGGCGCGGCCGCCTTAGCTCGGCCTACGACCCGTACTAGGGTTATAATAGTATTACTATCTACGGTACTACCGTATAAGGCTAAGCTTATAGCCGCCGCGGTATAGGGGTCGCCGCCTAACTACTTCTACTTAGACCGCTAGGTCGAGAATCGCGTAGCGAACTAGCTAGTATATTCGTAGTTCTATATAATACGTCTAATCTCCGCGGTAAATTAGGTATACCCCGTCTCCCTCTATATAGTTACTAGAAGTATATTATCCTAGTTATAGAGGGTCTTCTATAGCTACTATATCTTAACCTCGTCGCTCTACTAGGAGCTATTAGATACTAGTAGGAGTTCGTTAAAGATTAGCTAGTAATCCTACTATAGCTAGCTATCGTTATATTTTAGGCTTACTAGCTTTTCTAAGGCCGTCGTCTTTTCTATAGAGTCCGTAAAAATACGCTTAATCTCCGAGAGAAAGTCCTTAGGGTTCTATTTACTATTAGGGCCGCTAGCTACCTAAAATCCCCTTATATAAGCCCTTTTCTCGTAGGTTAAGTAGTCGTTAATAGTATCTTAGTAAAAAGGGGTAGGAAGTACTAGCTTCTATACGGCCCTCGTCCTATAGGAACTCTAGATTCGGAGAAAAAAATCTCTAAAAGTAGCCGTAGACCTATTCTATTATAGCGGTTACTATTCTCGAGGTTTATAGACTAGGTTATCTATCGTAGAGTCCGATCCGCCTAGGCTACGGTCCTAGATAGCTAAGACTAGGCTCTAGATAGATATATCGTTACCCTTTAGCTCTACGTAGGCCTTATCTACCTTAAGTAGACCGGCCTACACCCTCTATAGCTAGGCCTCCTACTCCTCTAAGCGGGTAGCCTAAGCCTACTACTACGCTATTAACTACTAGATAATAGTACTATAGTTATACGGCGTAATATCGCTACCGTTACCCTCTATAGGGTCTATTATAGTCTCCGTAGCTTCTAGAGCGCGTCGAGAGAAAAAATAAAAAGAGTTAACTTAATATTATAGGAGACCCTAGTATATACTAAAAGGTAAGGTAGTAGATAGAACTAAGTTAACTAACGAGCTAGAGAGGGGGAGGAGCTCTCTCCTTATACTCTAATAAGGAGACCGTACTCTAATATATAGTCTCTAGTTCTACTCCTTTCGTAGTCTATTCTTCCTTCCTTTTAGCTACTAGGGTACTAGCCCCTAATATTAGCCCTATTCTTCCCCTTTAGCGACCGGCTAAAAACGCCTAGCTCCTACTAGTTTATTATAAGGAGCCCTAAAGC
Source organism: Venturia nashicola (assembly GCA_004522665.1). Classification (NCBI taxonomy): domain Eukaryota; kingdom Fungi; phylum Ascomycota; class Dothideomycetes; order Venturiales; family Venturiaceae; genus Venturia; species Venturia nashicola. Next base: position 21,548 of record SNSD01000006.1, read on the forward strand.
TATAGACTCCCCTCCTCTCTCTAGTACCTTTCCGGCGGTCTTACTTATATAACTCGTACGTAACTCTTATTTAGGTAATAGTAGCTCCGCTCTAGGCCTAGGCCCTTATAAGTTACTTTTTATAGTACGTACGCCCGGGTATACCCTATACGTCTACGTACTTACCCCGCTACTCGGTACCCGTTTCCCGTTAAAGACTCGATAACCTCCTAAAGCCGGGCGTTCTATTATAGTATCTATAGTAACCTATCCTCCTACCTTCCTAGTTATTAGGAATAGAGTCTACCTATACCGAAGGCGTCTACGGTCCCTATAACTCCTACGGAGGAGTCTCCGGTCCGCGTAACTAGCTATTTAAACGTATCCTAAGTATTATAGTACGTCGTTCGGCTAGCCCCCGTCCTAGGACTAGGTAGCCCGGGTAATTTAGCCGGCTTCTATAGGTTTCTCTTATATCGCTTATAAACCCTCTTAGATAATACTAATTCGATCCCCCTTAAAGTTACTATCGACTACCGTATAATTATACGCGTAATTATACCTTAATTAGTATCTCCTAAAGGGTATAAATACCCCTATCCCCTAGGCTTTTTTTTTTTTATTAAGCCCTTATATATATATATATATATATACTATATATATATATAGTAAGTATCTCCTACCTAGTACTAAGATAGCGGCCTTTACTTTAAACTAACCGTATTTAGCCCGTCGTACTACCGCCGCTACTACTACTACTCCTACTATATCTTCTAGTAGTTCTACGCCGCCCCCTACTTCCTCTCTACCTACTACTATAGATTCCCGCTTCTTCGCCCTCTTCGGAGGCGCGAGAGCCTCTAGTCCTCTACTACCGCTAACCTATTCTATATAGCTACTATCCGTTCCTCTAGGGACGGGTCCTACCGCCGCCTAGGATACCGAGCCGCCCGCCTATAATCCTTAGCTACCCGCCTATAATACCTAGCCGCTCGTTTAAGACCCCTAGCTACCTACCTAGGACCCCGCTACTACTACTACCGATACTACTAATACGACGCCCGCCCCGTCTTCGCTAGAGTTTAACTATACTACTACTACTATTACTTCTACCTATACCTCTATCTCCGGTCGCTCGTCCTCTACCTCCTCGCCTATTACCGCCCGTCGTACCCCCGCCGCCCGTAAGAATACTACCGCCCGCTACTAGAAGAAGAATACTACCCGTACTACCTTTACTTACCCTACTACTATAGCCGACTAGTTAGTCGGGACCGTATATATACTAATCTTTTATAGTAACCGTTTACTAATCCTCGCTTCTAGGCTTAGTACCGTATTTATTATACTATATATACGTCTAATAGCTAAGACTACTACTACTAGAAGCCCCCGCCTATAAGAGGTAACCGGCGAAATAAACTTAAACTCCGGCTAACTACTAATAGGATAATAGTAAGCGCTACTAGCCCTCGCTCGCCTATATATACTATACCCGGTACTAGGCTTAGTATACCCTAATATACGTTTCGTAGTCTATCTTATTTCTCCTACTAACCGATTAGGCCCTAGCTCGCTAGTCTAGTATATACCGCGTAGACCCGGTCGGGTTAAGACTAAAGATATATCTCGTAGCCTATTCGTTAATATACGCTAACTATTTATAGTAAGTCTACCTTATCTAGCTTAGTTACTACCCTTAAGGCCTATAAGCTCCTCCGGTCCCTAGTAGACTAGGCCCTTATCCCGCCGTAAGCTATATAAGCTCCCCTTCTTAATACTCCTACTAACTATATAAAATAGAACGGTCGCTACTACTACTACTACTACCTTCGAGGTAGTAGTAATAAATTTTATAATAGCTAGTCTAGTACCCGGCTCTTAGGTATAGGGACCCCGGCGGTCTAACTATAACTAAGGGAGGAGAGAAGGGGGGGGGGGTTCCTTTTACGCTTTTTCTTTCTTTCTCTTTTCTCTTTTTTTTTTATAGGTACGTATAGTAGCGTTTAGCTATCGCCGCCCGTACTAAAACTAGAGGGGTCCGGATAAACCCTAAAATAAATAAAAAATATATTCTAAAATTAAACTCTAATCCTAACTCCTAGTAAATACCCGAAATATAACTTACTATAATAGCCTTATATACCCGCTCCTTCTTAGCCGCCCTCTACCGAATTCCTATAGGGGGCTATCGTTTTCTTATACGGGTCCGTAAACTAGTTTAAACTCGTCTATAGCTATAGTATCCTCTATAGCTTCTAGCGGCTCCTACGTTATATCGTAGTAACCGCGCTATTTTACTAGGGCCTCGCGCCCTCGTCCCCGCCTAGCCTTCCTAGCGTATAGGATTCTCTCTACTTCGAACTCCTCGTACGACTCTAGTAGTACGGGGCCTAGTTAGGAGTTATCGATAACCTACCTAGGTAGTAGGTTATCTAGGTACTACCGTAAAAGATTAGGGTAAAATATATTATATATCCTACTAGGGATACCCTTAAGCTATACGGATATTAGGCTAATAACTTCGGCTACTATATATTTAGCGTATCGCGCGTCTAGCTTCTTCTTCGGCCTCTCGCTACTATAGTTCCTTAGGTCTAGCTATACTTTATCGCCGACCTAGAACCTTCGGGCGAGGACCTACTACCTATTATAGGACTCCTCCTATTACTATTACGAAACCCCTATTAGCGATTAGTATAGCTCCGTAATCCTCCTTATCCTCTAAACGAATTCTTTAGCTCTCTATTTAGTAGGGATTAGGACGGATTCTATAGCTACCTCCTCTAACGGTATAGCCGTAGGGGCTTTAAAGCCGTATATCGTAAAAAATAGCGATATACCGATTCCTATATAGTATCGGCCGTTTACTACTAACTAGGCTACGGGTAGCTACTAGGCCTAGTCGTTCTAGTTAAAGTTTATAAAGTACCGTAGGTACGCCTATACTTCCTAGTTAAGGCGCTCCGGGCCTCCGTCCGTTTAGGGGTAGTATACGCTACTTAACTGCTACTCGACGCCTAATAGGCGATAGAAGTATCTCTAGAAGGCGCCCGTCTAGTTCCTTCTATAGTCCGATATTATTACCCTAGGTAGCCTATAGTAGCGTACCTAGTATCTTAGGAACATTTCGGCGTAAGCCTCCGCGTTAGTAGTAGGTATCGCTTTAAAAACTACGGTCTTACTTAGCCTATCCTTTATTATATAGAGGTTTGTATTGCCGTTAGACTCTAGGAGTTCTACTATAAAATCGATTAATAACTCCGAGAAAAATCTATCGGGGACCGGGAGCGACTATAGGAGACCGTATTTAGCGCTACGCTAAACCTTATTACGGCTATAGCCGTTATAGTTCCGTATAAACCTCCGTATATACGAGGCTATTAATAGCTAGTAGAAGTCTTAGCCTATAACGGAGAGTATATTCTCCCTACCTAGGTAACTAGTTACTACGGAGTTATAGTTATTCTAAATTAGCTTAGTCCTTAAATTATCTAGACCTCTTATATCGTCGTCCAACTCCTTTCGCTCTATATCTATTATAAACGGGGCGCTAGGTACTTATAGCTTTCCCCGGTATTATAATAGGCCTTAGGTATCGATCTTGTAGTCCGCGATTTGAATTTTAATACGGGCCCTAGTAGGAATAGCTTACTCGCTAGACTATACCGCCTGGAATACCTATTAATAGTATATATCTTTAGTAACTACCCTATCCTAGAGCTCGTTAAGGGCGTTTTCCTAGAACGGGCCTCGACCTATACCAAAAACCCTATATCCTATCGCTATAGGGGCGGCTAACGTATACTTAGTTAGGCTAGCCTCTAGGATTAGCTATTAGACCCTCGAAGTATAATTATAGTAATCTAGGTTATTCTAATCTCGTCTAGATAGCGCGTCTAGAACTATTACTTCTAACCCCGGGCGATATACTATAGAGAACCTATATTTTATTAGGGTCTCCGCGAACCGTATCTATCGCTCGGATAGCCTTTACTTTTTTATAAAGTATTCTAGGTTCCTATAATCTATTATAATTATAAACGGACTATAGCTATAAAGCTCTATATCCTAGTACTATAGGTACTAGACTACGGCTAGTAACTCTTTATTATAGATATCGTAATTAATTTCGGCCTTATTTAGTTTTTCTAAATAGAAAGCGACTAGATAGCGAACCCCGCTAGTCTTCTAGCTTAGAACCCTACCTAGCGCGAAGCCGCTACTATCAGCCTCTAGAAATATTAAAAGCGCGGGATCCTATTATCGTAGTACCGGAGCGCTTATAAAATACTCCTTTAAATTATCGAAAGACGCCTAGGCCGCTTCGTCCTAGGAGAATATAGTATTTACCCCGGTTAGTAACGTAAGCGGGGCGGCGCGCGTAGAGTAGCCCTTAATAAATATTTAGTAATAGTTCGTAAATCCTAGGAACCTACGTACCTCCCTCTAGTTACGCGGGACTACCTATTCTTAGACGGTTTAAATCTTCTCTAGGTCGGCCTAAAGGCCCCCCCTATCGGCGTAAATAATAAAACCTAGATACTTAATACTCTTCCTCGCGAATTCGCTCTTCGCGGGGTCTAAGTATAGGCTAGCGTCCTAAAGTACCTAGAGAACGGTACGTACCTTCTCGAAATAGTCTTTACGGCTCCCTTAGATATAGATTAGTATATTATCTATATACGCCGAGGCGTATTCGTCGAGGAACTTCCGAAGTACTATATTAATATACTATTAAAAGCTAGACGGGGCTCTAGCTAAACCGAACGGAGTTATAAGCTACTCGAATAGCCCGTATCTAGTCTAGAACGCTATCTTATACTCGTAACCCTAGGCTATCCTAAGCTTCTAAAATACGCTTACTACGTCTACCTTTAATAAGTAGGTATAGCCTACGAGGTTCCGGAGGGTCTCCGAAATAAGTAGAAGAGGGTATCTATCCTCCTTAGTTACTATATTAAGTACTCTATAGTTATAGTAGAACCTTAGGCCCCCCGCGGGTTTCCGGATAAAAAGTACCGGCGCCCTACCGTCTAAGCTCGATAGCTAAATAAACCCCTTAGCTAGTAGCTCGTTTAACGTTTTCTATAGGACTAGGAGCTCCTCCTTAGATATACCGTAGAGTAGCTCCTATAGTAAGGACTCTATTATCCCGTTAGGCTTCGTACGTAGCTCGATTCTATAGTCTACCCCTAGGCGGTAGGGGGCGAGTTTTTCCGCCTCTAGGCTTAAAAATAGCGGGATTATATCGTAAACCTCCGGGGGGAGTTATACGCGGAGTTCCGTCTCTATATTAGGCCTTTTCTCTATTATAGCCTTCTCGAAGTCCTCTATTACTATAGTAGTAACTATTACTAAATAACCGTCTTCTACCTTTTTAATATAGAAGGTTACTAGCGTAACTACGAAGTTATTAGTCTCTAGCTATACCTATTCTATTAGCGTTAGCGTAGCGTCCCCGCTAGAGCTCTCCGATCGATAGGCTACCGTATAAGGATTACTACCTTCTACCGCTTTAGGGGCGGATTCTACTACCTACCTTACTACCTACCTATAGTATAGCCGGCCTTCGTCGGGCGCTATCCGGATACGGTTATATACCTTCTAGGGGTTCCCTAAAATAACCGGAAAGGCTAGTTTAGGGACGTAGTATACGTAGACTACCTACTCGAAGCCGGCTATCTTAAGTTTTAAAGTAACTACCCCCTAAATACTAGACCCGGCTATATCGCCTATAGCGCCCCGGATCCGTCTCGTCGTTTTTCCTACCTTAGGGAGTCTAAGCTATTTGGCTAGGTCTCCGTCTATTATAGTATAGTACTAATAGCCTTCGTCTATTAGGGTAGATACGTAGGAAATACTATTAATTACTACGTCTATAAGTATATTATTCCCGTCTATATTTACCTAGTAAGCGTCCTAGTCCTCTATTAGTACTCGACCTACTCCCTTCCTCTATCTTTAAAGGGGAGCTATCCTTTTCCCGGTAGGTTAGACTTAGTAACCTCTAGAACTAGGGTAGTCTCCGTTACGGCTAGGACTATTAAGGTATTTATCCCTACCCCCTTTTAGAAGGGTCGCTTAGCGGGGCGGTATACGTAGTCGCTTATACGGTACCCGCTCCCTCCGTACCGGAAGTAGAGACCCTTCTCCTTATAGCTATCTAGCTCTACCTTAGATACCTACTTCGCCCTTAGTATAGCGCTACTCCCCCCTTACGTAGAGGGGCGGGGCGCGGCCGCCTTAGCTCGGCCTACGACCCGTACTAGGGTTATAATAGTATTACCGTCTACGGTACTACCGTATAAGGCTAAGCTTATAGCCGCCGCGGTATAGGGGTTACCGCCTAACTACTTCTACTTAGACTACTAGGTCGAGAATCGCGCGGTAAACTAGCTAGTATATTCGTAGTTCTATATAATACGTCTAATCTCCGTAGTAAATTAGGTATACCCCGTCTCCCTCTATATAGTTACTAGAAGTATATTATCCTAGTTATAGAGGGTCTTCTATAGCTACTATATCTTAACCTCGTTACTCTACTAGGAGCTATTAGATACTAGTAGGAGTTCGTTAAAGATTAGCTAGTAATCCTACTATAGCTAGCCGTTATTATATTTTAGGCTTACTAGCTTTTCTAGGGCCGTCGTCTTTTCTATAGAGTCCGTAAAAATACGCTTAATCTCCGAGAGAAAGTCCTTAGGGTTCTATTTACCGTTAGGGCCGCTAGCTACCTAAAATCCTCTTATACGAGCCCTTTTCTCGTAGGTTAGGTAGTCGTTAATAGTATCCTAGTAAAAAGGGGCGGGAAGTACTAGCTTCTATACGGCCCTCGTCCTATAGGAACTCTAGATTTAGAGAAAAAAATCTCTAAAAGTAGCCGTAGACCTATCCTATTATAGTAGTTACTATTCTCGAGGTCCGTAGACTAGGTTATCCGTCGCGGAGTCTAATCCGCCTAGGCCGCGGTCCTAAATAGCTAAGACTAGGCTCTAGATAGATACGTCGTTACCCTTTAGCTCTACGTAGGCCTTATCCGCCTTAAGTAGACCGGCCTACGCCCTCTATAGCTAGGCCTCCTACTCCTCTAAGTAGGTAGCCTAAGCCTACTACTACGCTATTAACTACTAGATAATAGTACTATAGTTATACGGCGTAATATTACTACTATCGCCCTCTATAGGGTCTATCGTAGTCTCTATAGCTTCTAGAGCGCGTCGAGAGAAAAAATAAAAAGAGTTAACTTAATATTATAGGAGACCCTAGTATATACTAAAAGGTAAGGTAGTAGATAGAACTAAGTTAACTAACGAGCTAGAGAGGGGGAGGAGCTCTCTCCTTATACTCTAACGAGGAGACCGTACTCTAATATACGGTCTCCGGTTCTACTCCTTTCGTAGTCTATTCTTTCTTCCTTTTAGCTACTAGGGCACCAGCCCCTAACAAAACCTAAGTTACCGCTTTTATAGTATAGCGAAACTAGAAAGAGGGGATATCTTCTTAGATCTCCCGAGCCGGTACTATTACTATATAGAGGTACTTCGCAAGAAAGAATACTTATAAACGTTAAAGGTAGCCGCGAGGAGGAAGGAGTACGCGCGTACCGCGGGTTTATTAGAAGAACCGATATACCTAAGGAAGTTCTCCCCTATACTAGATATTATCTAGTCCCGGCCTAGGGACGCCGCCTACTCTAAGTACGGAGGGATAACGAAGTAATTATACTTACTAATTACGAATATAATACTAATACTAAAGGCCCTTATCGAGTACGCTAAAGAGTTAAGTAGTTTCCCTTTCCCTCCTAGTTAGGGCCGCCTATAATCGCTAGTCTACTATATTAAGAGCTATATATTATAATAGTATACCCGATAGTTAATTATTATACTATACCTTTTTCGATACTAGCTGAAATCGATATATTTAAAAAGGGAATTTACGACGGCTTTAACTTAGCAATATATAGGAGACCGGGAGTTATATAGTTATACTACGGCGGACGTAGTTATAATATACCTAATCGCGACCGCACGCTCTAATTTATTATTAATAGGAAAGGGCGAGCGATAAGGGAGTAATATAGAGATTATAGGTATTATTCGACGGGGTCGATTATTATAGCTTAAGCTATATAAAGCTACGGTAGTAGTTTTACGTAGGTATATAAGAAGTAGGTTAGTAATACCGGTAAGGAGTAGGTTAGTAACGCTAGCGAGACCGCTTATAGGGTTATAATTAGGACTAGAAGATCTCTCGACTAGTTATAGTAGTTCGGTAATATAGTAGGGTAAGAGTAGTTTACTACTATATAAGAGAGACGCGATACGGCCGAACGTATATACTAGTATCTACTATCTACGTATATTTAAAGAATACGGCTTACTAGTAAATATTTATACTCTCGGAGACGAACTAAAGTATAAGTAAGTTAAGAACCGTAGATATAGTAGGTACTAATAATTCTAGGGACTTTAAAGATATAATATATAGTACTAACCATCGTATCCTAGAGAAGGATCTACTAGTAGTAGAATCCTTCCGACTAGGGCTACGACTAGTAGGTACTAGGGTATATAACTTAGACGGGAGTAGTATTATAGATATAATAAGGAAGATTTAAGAGGAAAGACCTTTCCTAGTAATAATATTAGGGATACGCGATAGTAGGGTTAGGAGGATCGACCGGGTTAATAGTAACCTAGTAGTATATAATAGAGTACGCGGAGGGGTAGAGTATAACGATATTATACTATTACGGCTATTATAGTTTAAGGATAATATACGTCGGGGGATAACGGAGGCTTACTAGATAGATTTAGGGCGCGGAAATATTAATATATTTAGAATACGGGTAGTAACTTAGTAGAAGAAGGTTTTAATATAAAGAAGGTACCTATTCCTTTAACTCTATTTATCGTAGCGGGTTATACTAATTGATATAAAGGAGAGCGGAATCGATATAACGTTCTTTTTCGAGGGGTAACCTAGTATAATATAGAATAAGCTATATTAGATATATTATAGCTATATTTAGATTAGAGGTAGAGAGGGGGAAGGGGGATATATTCTTACGGCTTTAGCGGGTATTAGAAACGGATAAAAAGGAGGGGATAACTAGCCTTATAGAATACCGCGTAGAGGACGAAGAGGTAGTTATCGTAGTAGGAACTATCTTAAGGGAGAGGTTATACGGAGTTCCGGTAGAGTATAGGATAAAAGGGATATAGGCGGGTAATCGAGTATTACTAGTAGACTATAGTATCGTTAATATATAGTAACTAAGGTAAGTTCGTACCTATTAATATACCTATCTATCTTATAATATTATATATATAGGATAGTTATAAGTAATAATAGTAGCGTATAGAAGCGTATTAAAGGTAAGGAGTAAAGAGGGGATACCGTTACTATAGGAGAGGGTACGAAGATTAAATATTTTTAATAATAAGCGCGGTATAGGTATACGTTTATATATAGGAGAGATTATATATCCGGACGTATTATATAAAGACGTTTCGCAACGAAATAACCGGGTCGATTTACGTATCTATAGTAAGAGATAGAGACGGGTAACCTAGTATCGGGTAACCTAATATCGGGTAATACGGAATAATAATAAGGCTTAGTAATAGGATAAATTATTATAGAAGGGTACCTATAGTAGTCTAGAACGGCGGTATATTTAGCTTACTACTTTTTAATATAGGATATATAATCAAGGGTATTAGGATAACGATAGTAAAAATCGAGTTATAAATTTTTAACGATATATAGTATACCGTATTTAACTTAACTCTATCTATAGTCTTAAGGGGTTAACGGTAATAACGGTAGAAATATAGTTATAGGATATTATAGACTAAGGGGAAACGTAACCTAATTAACTCTATATATAGTATAGAGGGGATCCTAGTAATAACCGTATTTTTACGGTTATAGGAAATTACGTACTTAGGGGGAACGTGACTTTATAGGGCCGGCTTTAATCTTAAACCTCTTAAGTGATTTTAACCGACCGGTAGTAATTACGATCTCTTATCTAGGTTAAGATTCCTTTTATCTAATAATATTAACGGTATCTAACAGGGAATACGAAATTTACGATAAAAAAACGGAGCTACAACTCCCCCTCCCGCGGCTATGTAGTATATACTGATAGTAGTACTAAAGATAGAACTATATTATATAATTACTTATCATGTGGTTTCGCGTGTCGGGGATTTCCCCTTTCGGCGCATGAGCTCATCGTCCTCCACCACCGCGATACCCCATGATGGATCCTAAGCTCCTCCACTGCGCTGATGAGAGAAGCATCCCTTCTCTGGAAACTTCTACCTCCTCCTCTCCGAAATGGCCAAATTGCAGGCTGCCACTGTCTCTCAACAAACCATTCGAAATAACAAGAGGAAGAGGAAGCCGAAGGATGATGACAATCAGGACGAGGCTTTGATGACAGGTGCTGAAGGACTGTCTAATACGACAACTACCAAAGTACCAACAAAGACAGAAGATGGTGGCAAGAGACGGCGAAAAGGTGCAAAAAAGAACGAGGATGGCACACCAGCTCTCCTTCGAAAGGACTCGTCGGCCGTGATCGAAACCTCAATACCGTGGCCACCGCACTTCACGCAGCTCGCACAGCTCCACCGAGCACTCAATCTTGTTTACACATTCTGTTCCACGCGCAAACATTTTGCCACTACGTTCGAAAACATACAGAGCGCGGTGGAAGGGCATATCAAGCGTGAACTGAAGATAGAGGAGGTTGCGCAGGTCAAGAGCTTGATTCCACGGGCAATTAACTTTTCTTACGTGGATGAGCATATGTTGCAAATCAATCTGATGGGCGCAGAGGACAATGTTACTGGCAAGAAGTCGATGGAATACATCATCCAGGATCCGATCAAGGAGGCAGACTTGGGTGATCATAAGGAGGTCCTGTTCTTTGAGTTCGTAGATGGAGATCTGAAGAGACAGGTTACGAATCCAAAGACGGGCGAGCCGACGAAAGTTGGGGTACAGAAACTTCGGAACGAAAAGTTGAAAATGCCGGTATTCAGTCAAAAACAGATGATGAATTTGATTGAGAAGAGGAATGGGAAATTTACAAGTGCTGTCAATGGGTTCTTGAATCAGTGTCATGAGGATCAGATGGATCCTGTCATGTTGGTTGTAGATCAGAGCAGGCAATTTATTCCTACCATGTCAGAGAGTCGAGGAAATACACCTGGACCTGATCGAAGCGCGCCACTGCCGAGCTATATACCCAAGGAGAGAAAGACGATTCCTGAGATCATCACGGAGATCAAGACCCAGGAATGGTACACTGGACAAATTGTGCCGGATGGTCATCGAGTTTTCGATCCACAAGAACCTATCTACGGTGAACTCAACTTTCAGCTTTCACAGGGCTTGGTCAATGCTCTTTATAATACTCGCAAAATCACACAGCTGTATGCGCATCAGGCTGAAGCTATCAACAACTTGTATGACGGACACAATGTCATTGTATCCACGTCAACGAGTTCTGGCAAGTCGCTCATCTACCAGATTCCAGTTCTACACGAGTTGGAGAAGGATCATGAGACGAGAGCCATGTATATTTTCCCCACCAAAGCGCTGGCACAAGATCAAAGGAGGAGTCTAAAGGATCTTCTTCACTATGTGGATGGACTGCAGAATATGGTCGTCGAGACTTTTGATGGCGATACACCCATGGGAGAACGACATTACATTCGCGATGAAGCTAGGATCATTTTCACGAATCCGGATATGCTACATATCACAATCTTACCACAAGAAGAGGCATGGCGAAAATTCTTGCAAAATTTGAAGTTTGTAGTGGTGGATGAATTGCATGTCTACAATGGGCTTTTCGGCGCCCATGTTGCTCATATTATGCGGAGACTGAGACGTATATGCGCTGCTGTGGGCAACCGACACGTCAAGTTCATCTCTTGCTCTGCCACGGTTGCCAATCCAGAAGAGCATATGAAGACGATATTTGGTGTAAAGGATGTCAAGCTAACGGATTTCGACGGCTCGCCGTCCGGGCGGAAAGAATTTCTTTGCTGGAACACGCCATTCAAGGACCCAAAAGACTCAACTTCTGGAAGAGGTGATGCGATGGCTGAAGCTGCCAGGCTGTTCTGTCAACTTGTCCTGAGGGGTGTTCGCGTCATTGCCTTCTGCGTCGTTCGCAAACAGTGCGAAGTCTTGCTAGGGGCGATCAAGACCGAATTGAGCAACCTGGAACGCACGGAAGTCATGGGAAGAGTGATGTCGTATCGTGGAGGATATACACCCGCCGATAGGCGTACCATCGAAAGTGAAATGTTCGAAGGCAAACTAGTTGGTATCGTTGCGACCAACGCTCTCGAGCTGGGTATTGATATTGGTTCACTTGACGCTGTATTGACCTGTGGCTTTCCTTACACCATTTCTAATCTGAGACAACAAAGCGGTCGGGCCGGACGCCGGAATAAAGATTCTCTTTCGGTCTTGATCGGTGATTGCTTTCCAACAGATCAATACTACATGGAAAATCCGGATGAAATCTTCACGAAGCCCAATGCTGAGCTGCAAGTTGATTTAGAGAACATGCTTGTTCTCGAAGGACATATCCAGTGTGCCGCTCACGAGATGCCAGTCCGACCTGAGGATGATACGAAATACTTTGGACGCCTGTTACCAACAATCGCTGAGGAACGCATGCGCAAAGACAAGCTCGGCTTCTACCACTGCAATCCAAGATTCCTTCCTCGACCTTCCAATTTCGTGGCCATCCGCGATGTCGAGAGTGAGCACTTCGCCATTATCGATACTACTCACGGAAGGAATGTTGTTTTGGAAGAGCTGGAAGCATCTAGGGCGTTCTTCACCATCTATGATGGCGGCATTTTCCTTCATCAGGGCAACTCTTACCTCATCAAAGAATTCTCTCAAGAGACAATGATGGCCAAAGTCGAACTGGTGAAAGTGGATTGGACAACGCAGCAGCGTGATTATACCGATATCGATCCCGTCGAGACAGAGCTGATACGGAAAATTCCCGGCTCTCGCTCAAAAGCCTTTTACGGTCCTATCAGGATCAAACAGGTGGTGTTTGGCTTCTTCAAAATTGACACGAAGAAGCGCGTGCTGGATGCAGTGCAAGTTGACAACCCGCCTATCATCCTGTTCTCCAAAGGGATGTGGCTCGACATCCCCAAGTCCGCTCTGGACATCCTCAATTCTCGCCGTCTCAACATTGCAGGCGCCATACACGCAGCTGAACACGCCATCCTAAGTCTCATGCCTAATTTCGTCATCTCCATGCCCGGCGATGTGAGGACGGAATGCAAATTCGAACAAAAAGAAATGGCCAAGAAGGAAACAACCAGGAAACGTCCGGCTCGTTTGACCTTCTACGATGCCAAAGGCGGTCCACACGGCTCTGGCATATCCACCAAGGCATTTGAATTCATCGACCTTTTGCTGAAGCAAGCTTGTAGAAGAGTTGATGCTTGCTGCTGTCTTGAGGGCTGTCTGGAATGTTGCTGTTCTGAAAGGTGTAAACATAGTAATAACGTCATTTCCAAAGCTGGAGCTGGAGTGGTATTGAAGAGCTTGCTAGGATTGGAGATCGACGTCGATGCGCTGCCTTGGGGCGAGGAAGAGGGTATGCCGGCTGGGATTGAAACGGTTGTCATTGCAAGTGAGGTCAGGCCTAAGGAAGGGGTGAGGGTGGAAGAGGTGGAGTTTGTAAGGGAGGGTAATTTCGCTGGGGCGCTGAGGGATAGGGTCAGGACTCCTGACATGATGGAAGAGGTAGAGGAAGAGCAGGGAAAAGACCTCACGGTAAGAGGAACAGAGGCAATCTCCATCCCTGAAGCGCCTGCGTGCGGGCAAGACCACGAAGATGATGAGGATCTAGATGCGCTGGAAGCTATGAGGGAAATGGGCTAAATGTGATGTTCTGGAAAAAAGATGCTCGCCATGAATAGCTTCGCAATGCGGTGACTCTGAAAACATCCTCACGTCGTGTACTGTAAAGCCCGTTTCGAGATGGTGTAGGCTGATCAGCTTTCCCCACAGTCCTGTCATCCGGCCTCGCTGGAAGATGTGGACACCTCAAAATGGGTGTGAGACGTGTGAGACATGTAACTTAAGATGCCGCTCGCATAGATTTCACACACTCAACCTACGCGGCTCTGGGTGTGCATAATATTGACAATACTCGGCTCCTGCGTTACACAACCAGTCATATAATCGAAGGAGAGGGCTACACCTCCATTCCCTACTAAATTATTTTCTCCCTCCCGCATCATCATCTCGTCATCGCATTTCCAGAAGTATTAAAGCATGCGAACAGGACTACCTTATCCGTCACTGTAACAGTGACACCACTAACAAAACTCCATCATTTCAACACGTCGAATCACAAGTTTAAACCTCCAAACACCTTTTAGATCAACCTATCCACCTATCTACAACAGAACGCATAAAGAACACACTTTCTCAACCACCATTTCCCAGAAAAAATAACTTAAACCTTTACTTTCCAGTTCTGATTACATTAGAATCGGTAATAATATCTTATTTAAATATAAAGAATCCTCCGCTTTCAATACAACCTCATCTTTTCTCCAAATAACAGCCTCGAAAGGTCCGTCCGATCTATACAAGGGGAGAGTACTCATCCCTTCCTTACCTAAAAATTTATTCTTCGTGATAGACGTGGAAGTCTACAGTAAAGAAATAAATACCTATAATAATACTCGTACCAACAACTATATCTATTTATAAATAATAAGGATAGTAGTAGCCCAAAAAAAAATTGACCTACCGTTATAAAAATCTTTACGTACTCTGTTGCCCCTTTTTTTTATTCTGGGTTACTTTTCGACGACTATATTTTTTATTTGCGCTAAGATATAGACCCGTATATTCCCTCGCGCGTACTATACCCGTACATCCTCTCGCGCGTACAATTCCCCATTACATACCCCTCTAGATTACTACATTTCAAGTTTCAAGTCTAATCTCATCTTCAAAATCTCCCCCGCCCCCCAAAAAAAAAAAAACCTGATCAATTATACATATATACTACATTTTACACCAATACAACATTTCCAATATATCATAAGCAATCTACAACATAGTACAAAATTTGAGAGTCCCTGAGTAGTATGTGATACATTGCTTGCATGACGTGGCAATTGCGCGCGTGGTAAATACATTGTACACGTGGAATTGCAATCGAATTTTTACAGACGAACACCCGCTACTATAGATAAGCAGCCGAGATCTGCAAAAAAAAAAAAAAAGAGGGGGGGGTTCATATTCGACGGGTTATACTCCGTAAACCGATAGATTGGTTTATCAAAAAAGGGTTTGTGTTACCGAATTCGGATGACCAAGTTTAGTGGTTCATGGGTTGTTGATTTATTTTCTATTTCAGGGTATATGATTTGATTACGATATGTCGACTCAGTCTGTAAAGGTAATGAGCATTGACCTTTCCCCAGATAGTTGCTAGTGATATGCAGCACCCTTGCATTGGAACGCAAGGGATGTCGAGGTTGTAGATTGTAATCTTATTACACTATTTGTGCGATGAATCATGAGAATTGTGATCTTACGCGCCGTGATTGTGATTACATAGTCTATCCTTCCTTCGTACCGTCCTATTTCAAGGCCTCCATAGTCTACCCGGGTATTCGTATCTCTCAAAAAGGAAGCACTGTTGAGACAGTGCTTACAAGTCACGATCGATGTTGCTGAATTCCCAGCAACATTAGATCCTTTCCGATCATTGCCAGAATTTTGGCGATATCGATCTTGACTTGAGGATGCTGCAATCGATTTCGGGCGGACGCGAGTCTCCAAAACGATTGTGCATACACACACACACCTAATGTAGAGAGATCACCATAGGCATTGATGTTTTTGCGGGAAGTTAACCGCTCTCGGCGTGCTCGCCGAGTGCCTAATTGCCAATATTGCGGAGAGATGGGCGCCTTCACAGGAACGCTCCATACCTTGGCAATACAAGATGCCGATCCGAGCCACACGCTTGAATCATTGTCGGTTAATCAAGCTGCTTTTGAGGCACGATCGGGCCCACCAAAGTTGAAGTGATAGCATGCCCATTTTTGGCGGATTGTATTTTACGAGACTGTAAATTTATTTGGCTGATTATGCTGGTATGGCGGAGACGAAATTTTTCCAATTCGATCCGAATTTCTCATAGTAGTTCTTGTTCAGATTGGTGACGAAAAGCCAGTCAGCATGCTGGCTCATTTCATTCACAAAATTCTGCAAGCTAGCCTTCGCAAGTGAGCTTGAGTGCACCATGTACGCGTAACGTTCGCGAGCGTCCGGCAGAGCTGTGAGAGCTTGTTGCTTGCTGTCATATTCGCTGAAAGAGCTTTCGAACACGACCGTGATATCGGTGTTGGAATCCTCGAACCGAGGATCAGGTATGATCCCTGGGTTGTGAACAATCTACGCAATGCAGTCAGTATTTGTGATGAATCCAGTTCAAGAGGAACATACCGTTCTGGCTCCCAATAGTCCAGTCGCGTTCTTGACGGCTTGATTGATCGTTTTCATGTAACTTACAGCATCCTCGCTCCAGTCACTGACCACTTCATCGAAGAAAATACCGTGCATGGCAATGCTAGTTTTGGCACCGCTCCAGCCAGAGTAGATTGCGATGTCTTGAAAGACGTCAGTGATATTCCTGGTGGCATAGGCCGTAGGCACATAGCCGATGGTCTGGACATTGGCAAATCGATTCAACTTTTGAATCGCCGGGTAAAAATCTTCGTTGGGCGTGGCAGTCGCTCCAGGTCCAGACTCGGGGTTGATGATGACGGTGAAATTCTTGGATGGATACTTCTCGACCCTGAAGACGAATCAGCTAAATTGGGAGATAGCAGCAGCATTCAGAAAATCGGACAACGTACGCTTCGTAAAGTGGATTCCAAGCACCGTTTCCAGGGTAGGTATACAATGGTACAATTATGCTCGTAGATACTCCGGGGCCTGTGTATTTGACGACGTGGTTCTTCTTAGGGAGGAGAAGAGCCAGTGGAATGGCTACGACCAGAACGATGATGAGTATGGCAAGAGTAATGGCGGAATAGAGGCAGCATTTTTGGCTCGCAGTCCGCTGGCGTCTGTGGTTCTTGGTAGGAGAATCCATGACTTCAATCCATTCGCCCATGATGGCGGAAGGCTGGTCTATTTAAGGAAGGCGAAGGCCAGACGGTCAGAAGGCGGGATGAGAGAATTCGGAAAGAGGAGAGAGCGACCTCGACCATTGGAATGTGTCTGAGCACTAAAGGGGAAGGCTCCACGGGTCCACGGGCACCTCGGTGACCTCACCCTCACCTGCGCCCCCCACTTCACGGCCGCTACTGCAAGCGCCCGGCCGCTAGTGCAAGCGCCTGAAGCTGGAATGTGTCTGAGCACCAAAAGGGGAAGGCACCACGGGTCCACGGGGCACCTCAGTCACATGACCTACCTGGATTCAATCTATGTGGTTTTCATCTTCCTCTGGTTCGCTTCCACCAACCTGCTGCATTAACTCCACACCACTTGTCACACTTTTCACCGCGTCCATTCTAGGTCCCTCTATCTTCCTCTACTTCGCGTCATCCAACCGCTTCAGCCATTCCACTTCTAAGCCGATTCCACTGTTTTTGTGCCGACTGTGCCGCTGTCAGCATCTCTGGCTCCACGCCATGGCCCATCTTGATTTCTACCAAATCTCGCTATTAGATATCGATGTAAGATATCTATGTCCGTACGTAAGAAGGTCGTGTATATCGAGGTAGATGTTTAGAGTTATAGGGCAATAATAGTGCCAAAACTGCTTCTTCAGCCTAGGACAGTCACGCCCCTCAAGGAGACTCTCCAGCAGGGAAAGCTCTCGACTTGATCTGCGATTCCAACGTGCTCAGTGTGATCCTCAAGGTGGATGAACGGACCTAGCAGTTCAAGACGAGTACCTTCCGTGGGGAAATGAGGTCTGGCGCGGCCTTCTGGACCTGATTTTTCAGTCAACTCCCATTGACATTAGAAAGGATGTCCTATGCCACTATTATGCAATTACCATTCGCTCCTGTCGATTGCTTTATGTCTTCAATGCCATCCTCTGGCGCGGTTCCTATGGAGAGACGCATTCCTGGCGCAAACCATCTATGCCAGCGTATGTTCGGATCTGAGACTCTGGGTGTATTTATCGGCGCAATCCTCTGCCCTGCGACTCAGCCTGTCGGATGTTCAAAAAGGTGTGCGAAGCTTGTAGCTGACGAAATGTTTAGAGATGTCGAGCACGGGTGTAATGTTCCTGGGCTATTACTTACTCAATCAGTGAGTCTGTTTGGAGGTCGGCATGTACGTACCTCCTCTCATGGAGCACTGGCAACTTCATACACTTGCCTCAACAAGATGCTGTGAACAGAAACGAGGCTCTTTGGTCGGTCTTGACCGAATCGCAATCCGTCCAAATCAGAGTTTCATTCCCAAACCATTTGTCCTCTCGATATGAATCCGAAGCAGGGCGAATCCCGCTTCTCGCCAGCAAACATTGATTGGTCGCAGGAATGGTAATCCTTCGTTCCGCCGAGTCCAGCATCACTAGGTTGTCTCTACGTGGACGGCTGTCGGGATATCCATTGATTCTTTTGCAACGTCGCTTTGTTTGTCTTCACGCCCCTTGGACTAGGTGCACCGATTGCCAGGATCTCAAGATCATCTCTTCAATGCTGTTCGCACCACCGCCACTTTTTCAAGATGGGATTCCGTGGAGCTCACTCCCACCCAGCCATATACGTATTGGGATAACTCGGCCTTCATGTCTGGGCATTTCTCGATGGCAATAATGCTCTTGTCGTTCAGGAAACGGTAGTGCTTTATCTTGGCGTTGATATGGCATCGACGCCCATGAATTGCACATAACTGTATTTGTGAGGGAGCGCATTGAAAAGTCCAGCTTCATCATGCCACATTCGGAACGATAAAGCGATCCGACTCATAGGTAGAAGTAATCAATATAATATTTTGAGACGGAAAAACAAATCCGTTATTGAGAATGCTCAGTGAATGCGAGGGTGTGGAGGTGGGTATATGTAACCACGACCAACTTCAGAGCATGCTCAATGTTCGCCTTTTGATGGCTGGATGAGATCTAAAAGTCTTCGTCTCGATTACGAGAAAGTCCTGGTTTTAGCGGTTCGTCTGGGATTGTCAACAGTATCTAGCCTCTGGAAGGGACAGCGACGGAGGAAAGAGTGAACGTGGGAAGAGCGCTGACATTAATAGAACGGGGGGAGACTTGTTGATGAGGAGGAGGAAAAGCGTGGACGATAACGTGCAGAAGAGAAAGTTGTCAGTGGGTGCCTTAGTTCTATTATTGCCCCGGGCCTGGTCCGGAGACTAGGCCGCTACTTGTTTAGTGCTCTCCAGGCCGGCATCCGACCTGCATCCTGAAAACGCTCAATTGCCCTCATCTTCCTTATTAAACCCCATGATGATCCTCACAGCAGTCGTAGCTCGAATCAGGATGGCTAATGATGGCTGACGATGGCCAATGATGGCTAATGATGGCCAATGGTGGCCAATGATAGCAAATGATGGCTAATAATGGCAGGCCTAGTAGAAAACACTCTCAAGGACATGACTTGGCGTCGTTGAGCTTTACGAGACTGGACAGGCCTGCAACCTGCTGGTGGGCACTTAAATGAACTCCATGGGAGCCTGGATCTCATATTGACCTTCCTTCTCGACTTATCTCCTCTTCCTCATCCACTTGTCCATACTCACCCTCTGAGACCATGGCTCCCGCTCCAACAATGTCTTCCTCGACAAGTAACGGAACATCATCAAAGGGCATGTTCGGCATAGATATGCCCAGCACCTTTTCAACAAACACAGAACTGACTCTCTTCTTCATCGGATGGAAGACCAATACTCCGGGCGCCTACTTTGGAACCTTGATATTCCTATTCGCCCTCACATTCTTTACCCGCTTTCTCGGAGCATGGCGGCGGCAGCTCGACCTGTACTGGACACGTGTGGCTCAGGAGGAAATCCAGAAAAGGCAAAATGCGTCCAAGAAATTGAAGTGGGAACAACATGTCAAGCGGCGACCCGAGTCACAATTGCTCCCGCTTTCTCCTGTACCACCCAATTGCTGCGACGAAAGTGGCTCGATAAGCGACGACGAATGGGACGACGAGAAACGCAGCGATATGGCAGAGGACTCCAAGAATTCGAATCGCAAATCTCTCCACGAACGAGACGACGTTCCCAGGTCTCGAAAAGGTTGGCAGGCGAGTAATCCATGGACGTTAAGAATAGACGGTCCACGGGCTTTGCTGGAATTTGTCCGAGCCTTGATTGGCTATATGCTGTGAGTGCAGACTTTCACATGTCAATCTTCCTAGCTCATAGTGTTCTCGTAGCATGCTCGCCGTCATGACCTTTAATGTCGGCGTTTTGTTCGCAGTCGTCGGCGGTATACTCGTGGGGGAACTATTACTGGGAAGGTACTCCGCTGGTGGGCCTGGTGGATGGGACGAAGGATCATGCCATGGGGAGTGAGTCGATTTTTCGTCACTCGGCAACATGTCATTCGGTGATACAAAAACTCGATGACACCTTACGATTAATTCCTGGGCAATTCGGCTTCTCATTGCCTCTCGATAATATTCACTTGAATCAAATGTTCGACAATGTCCGGGGAGATGAAGGGCAAGGACTTTATGCGCGGTTTATTCAGACTGCCAATACTAAACGTAATCCAAACAATCTAGCAGCAACAACACACTTAATCAACATCCATTCCTTCAACACCATCCGCTGACTGTACAACTCCCGCCGTCATCTTGAACTCCTCCGCCTTCTCACCTAGACCAGCAGACTCGCCATCCTCTACCATCTCCCCGTCTTCATCCTCATCCTCATCGTAATTCTCATCGAGCACACAACTACGGGCGGCAGGTTCATAATTAGATGTTTTCGCTTCGCAAGCAGCAATGGCGGCGGCGATTTTGCCATTTGATTCGCGTTGAATGGAAGTGCCTGGTTTGATATCGAGGACTGAGGTGGCTTTGATCTATGACATGGTTAACGATTAGGACTAGAAGCATGTGTGTTGGCGAAAATGCACCGGTTTCTTGATGCCTTTGGCGGCGGGCTTTTGGAGCTTCGGCTTTTCCTTCTCGATTTCTTCTGTTGCTTTGCGCTTCATTTTGCAGTTTGTTATGGTGGAGTCATTGGAGTGGATGTTGGTTGTGGGTTGAGGGTTGAGGGTCGCACAATATGCAGTGTTGAGGGTCGCTTCGTCGTCGCTTAGCCTTCTTACCGCTCTGTTGTGGACCGAGTAAAAGTCGAGTGACCAGTCCAGGATTTCTTCAATTGACTTCCATACCTAACACCGAGTAGCGAAATGCCGATTCAAGTTATCCAAACTACCATCGCAAAACCCAGATACATATGGCATTAACTTCGGTCTGAGTAAGGTAATACATGTTGCGGAACTCCCAAGTCGTCTGCTCCATGGCCAGGACGTGATAGGGCCAGAGAAGACAGCGCAATGCTCACTCCGGATAGACAATGCGATGAGTGCTTGATACCTTGGAAAACGGGGACTTTGACTGATCTATCCTCACAGCTGGCTGCCGAAGCGAGTACATGTCGCCCCTCGATTCAGGTATGAAAGTCACTACCAGTGAAGGCCAATACCCATGACAATCACAACTTTGCTGAATGCCGCTGACGGGGCCGCAAAACAGCTACTGCTGAACTTTCTTGGTACCTTGCTGAGAGACTGTCAGAACATGTTATGTCAACTTGCTCACTGTCATTTAGTAAGCGGGAAAAAGTGCGATAGTGAACCTCGAATAAGGGTCGCGATGTTGTATTCTCTTAACGTCTCACAACTTGCACGAGGTAGCAATTACGATCGCATCATGGACAGAGTCGAATAATGAACAGCCCTCGAGGAGCAACGTATTTTTCCGACGATTGACAGGGCTGGCGAGGCTGAATGACGCGGACCGTTGGACCTTCACGTGGCCAGACGAAATTTGAGGACCGTCTTTCGGTCCTCGGGACGTTGGCTGCACAAACACCAACCCATAGGCGCTACTTGCGCAACACCGAAGGCTGGCGAGGCTGGCACTCAGGGTATCCCGAGCAACTATTAGGTGAGCGGAACAGCTCATTCAAAGTACCGATCTGTGCTCGTTTCGTCGCAAAGATGCCATTTCATCATTCCCTACTTCGTGTCTTATTGGTGTTCAATTTCCGGATCGAGCTCGAGTTGCAGATTCAACATATCTCATGCATTTTGTTGAATATTCCGGTGTATGATTAAACTTAGTCGCCTAGGGTTGACCGTATTGGGGGAGGGTGATCGGACACCAGGATACTCAGATGCTTGAAACGGGACTGCCGTCATGTGGTCGAGGTCGGAATTGCTGGCTGTGGGGACTCGAGGGATATTCGCTGCCGTCATGCCCTGTTGCGCTCTCATGATGAAGATTTCCGCTGCCTGAGGGACGCCGTATGGAATTGCGGACGTCTCATGTTGGGGGTCAGCGACGGAGAGAAGATGAAAAGAATTCAATTGCGAGACGAAGCGAGGCACAGACGAGGTCGCAGACGGGAGAGTAAACTTGGCATACGCAACTTTTTGTCTCTTGAGAGTCTGTCCACCTCCGCCCTCGAACAATTCAAACTCGATGATTGGAGCCATCCCCAGCTCGGACGGGATGATCATGTCTCCACCACGCGGCATAAGGCTTGCCACGCTCTGCCTTGCCAACAGCGCCGTCCTGTCAACATGGAGACGGCCCAGTGTATTTCCTTGCCCGTCGACATGACCGTCAACATGACCGTGAACATGACCGACTCTATATATTACTCGTGCCATTTGCAATTGTTTACACGGCATAGCTCTTCTCCTTTCACGTCCTGTAGCTCCAACGCCCTCATTTCTACCTCTCAAAGCCTAAATCTCACAAGGCTGACATCTCACTCCCAGCGATTCACAACCGTTTTGAGCCAACATCACACTAGTGTAGGCCCTGTCCTGCTATTGATCAGCATCGAAACTTGTGGCGGTGAACCTTGGAGCTTGGAAGCAAACATCTTACCGTCTTTTTCAACAGGAGAAATCTTTTCGTTTGATCCTTCACTATTGGACTCGATTCCAATCATAACCTCCACGAGGCTGGCAATCGAGTACCCTAACACCAGTTCTGCATAAATAAGCCTTGTAAGTCTTTTCAGATAGCCATCTACAATCAAAAAAAATCAATTCGACTCACAATGGATTTTTCTAGACACCTCGCCATCGCTTACATACTCGAAGAAGAACCTAAAGAAGAAGAGTCAACACCGGTTGACAGCATGGCTTCTCCACCACTCAATCACAGTATGCACCAATCCGCCTTCAACACCTCTTATCATAAACGTCGTACACACCATCGCCCTGAAGATAAAGTAATATACTCCTCTGACGAAGACTACGACTCAGAGTACGATTACGATTACGATTACGATTACGACCGTCGCAGCGACCGCAGCGAGACACCCGAACGAGAACGACGCAGAAGCTACGCTGTGGACGGTGCCCGAGACATCCCTCGCCGCCGCCAATACATACCAAATGACCGCTACGCTCCTCGCGGCGTCTACGATCCAAGTTCCCATCGAACACCAAACAACGACACCACTCTTGCGAGATACAATTCTACCTCCCACCACTACGACGCAGACTTGATTCCCTACCCCCCTCGCCGAAGTCCCGACGCTGGATATTACCACGAGCGGAAAAGGGACAGGGCCGATTCAATGGCATCGCACAGCTCACGTCAGTCGTATACGTCCCATCGATCCAGTACCTCCCACCGATCCAGCACATCGGGTCGATCCGATCGCGCCAAGTATTCTGATAGGGAAAGAGGTAAACGTCGAAGTCATCACCACGACCATCACCGCAAACCCACAATGGGCGATTCTGTCATGCTACTCGTCAAATCCGTCACGGGTGCTTTCGATAGGAGGAAGTAGGTTTACGAATATTGTGAGGTGGGGACACTAAGCTCTGAAATGGTCAAGTGTGCGGACTAAGGCTTGAGATGGGATGGTGTGGGAACTGGGGATGGAATGGGTGATGGATGTTGGATATGGGAGTAATGATACCCAAGGACTCTCATCATGTATATTAGAATGAAATGGCGCTGGTTGCGGCGTGAGAATTAGCTGTATTATAAAATCGCAATGCTTTGCGTGAAATTTACTCTCTGTCAGCGTGTCCAAGTCTGGTCTTAGACACAAGCCTACCTAGGTAGTATGGAGATAATATTGCCAAATAGTACCTAAGAATTCCAAGATATACACGCCGAATGACATGATTCGCTCATCCTGACCCCATGCTTTCCGCCAAGACATGTTCACACGATAATAATAAACCAGACACGTGATGGACATGTATCGTATCTTAGCCAACACAAGAACAAACGGCCCATAAATCATAACAAGGATGTTTCACAATTCGCTGATATGAACGGCGTCTAATCATACTGCCCACTCTCCTTTACCAACTCGCAGCCTCATTCTCCTTCTTCGATTTGCCCGTCCACTCAGGTGCCTCATCAATTCCCTTATCTTCTTCCTGGTCTCCCTCTTCCTTCGTCTTGTGAACAGTTGTCGGTTGGTGCTCCGCAGGCGAATACACGGTGATCAATTCGAGTGGCTTGTCACCCTTCGTGACGAATTGATGCTGTGTACCTGCTGGCACGACGACAACGTCTCCGGGTCCGACGTGCTGGTCTCTGCCTGCTACTGTTGCGAGACCATTTCCAGATGTAAAGATGAGTACTTGGTCGACTGTGTGAACCTATGTTTTGTCAGTGATTGGGGACTTGGGCGAACCATCACTTGATGGGTTCACTGTCCAGTACTCTATGGCCTCTAAAATAGCACGACCATTACTTTCACCCTACGGTTTGCTAGCTTGAGCTCAGAATTGACAAAAATCCCACCACATCTTTGAGACCCAACCGTCGTAGTTTATGTTATGTGACAAGGATCGAGCCTTTATCACAAAGCAAACCCCCCAGAAGCACAAGGAAAGAAAGGAGAGCCTACTTCATCCCCTATTTCTCCGCCTACAGGCACTGCCATCACAACAAGTTGACTGTAAAGCCCAGTAAACAGCACCCGTCTGAAATCGCCAAACCCGCGCCTACTCGTCACTAAATCCTTGAAATACGCCATTTCATGTCTCGGAATATCTTTGTTTGGAACCGACATCTTGGACAATCCCCACATTTCTCTGAGATCAACTTTCTGATTGCTTTTTGAGGTTGTAGAAAAAAATTGTCTAGGACGAGGACGAATAGATGAGGCTGAGAGTTTGTGAATGGAAGGAATGGTTTTGCGAGCGAGCCGGGCTGATTTGTACATTTGAAAATGATTAGAGAGGGATGATGGATGCCATGATGCTATAATCACCTGTTCATAGTGATGAGCACACACATGTTGGCCGGACTTGTTGATGTCATGCGAATGCAAGCATCTTGTTTCTTTTTAGGGAGCTGGTGGTGGTGTGAGGCTTATTCATGCCGCCTCTCAGTGAGTACTATGCCGCGTGGAGGTTTCTTCGCGTGCCATGGTGTTTGATATCGCATCTAAGCGATTAGCAAATTGGCTCCGTGGATGCAGATGAGATGCGTGGTTCGAAGAAGTCTAAGAGAATGAGAACTCCCAAGTGAGGAGCAAGCGACATCGGCGTTTCTCTCGCTCTTTTCCCAGCCTAGCTCACAGAATTGATCCCTGCTACATTTTGCTTTCGAAAGCATCGGAGCATCAGGATCATAACGCCATCTACTGTTCACTTTCAAGAAGATTAATATCATGTAGAATATGGATTGCGTACTCTAACAGCTGTTACCGAGGAAAAACTCAAGGCAGGTGAATCATAAAAGCTGAACGCCATTCATACGTGGTTCCCTGTTCCAAACAATGCCCAGACGCCGCGATCCAACGCCATTATCAAATTATTGACACAAAGCCACCAACAACCTTTCAAGGTCACCACCGCATTCCGCTGCAGTGCATTAGCACAGTGCCATCAATAGCTTCCTGTAGTCTCCTGAGGTCTCACCCTTGATGCGGTCCACCAGCGCCTTGTTGTAAAATCGCTTGTATGCCACATTGACTTGACGCATATGTTCGCGATTCCAGTGAGCTCTCACTAGCCGATTGACGAGTTGCTCATCTTTGGTACCGAATCCTTTCATGCTGGCTTCCAGTTCCTCGGCATCACATTTCACGCGATCGACAGCTCTTCGAACCATCAAAGACAAAGCATCCTTCATATGGCCGCTGAACTCTGACTTGATGACCTGTTCAAGAGTCTTACGATACTTTTGCGTATAACGTTGGTTGATCGCACGAATCTGACCGTCTGAGGAGAAAGCAAGCATCTGGCAGACAACGTCCTGGTTAGTGCCCATCTTGGTGCCTTCGGTTGCTTGTTGAAACTTGTCCGTCTGTGCATCGATCTCGTGAGGGAGACAAGGCGTCGATTCCTCGGCGCGTCGAGCTGAAAGAACGTATTCGTAGAGACGTTCCGTCTTCATCGACAGGTCGTCTTTGATCTCCTTCTCCATTGGCTTGCCATAGGTTTGCATGAAACAAGCCTTGATGGCATTCATATCTGCATTAGATCGACCGAGGCAGACGTCATCCAATAAGGCCTCCTTTGTTCCGAGACCGCGAACGGCTTTATCTACTTGGTATGCATCCTGCAGTAGTGGGCCGCGTGCGACTGCGAGCAGAGCCATCTCAAAATCTCCTCTGGTCTCGCTTTCAATGTCCTTGAGCAGAGATCGGCGGAATCGGTCATCGTAAGTTCTACGAAGCTTCTCCATGTGCTGTGGATCTGGTACTTGAGCCAGGACCTGTATCAAGAGCTTCTCATTTGTGCCAAAGCCCTTCATCGAATCACGTAATTGTGTTGCCGGCGCGTTCATGTCGGTTGGAGGCAATACACCTGGTAAATACCCCGGAGAAGCAGGAGCCGGTGGCCCAGACGGTGCCGGCGCATGGTATCCGCCCTGAGGCGGATAACCTCCAGGCTGCTGGCCGTAAGGTGCGTGCTGTGGTGGAGGAGCGCCATAGCCTTGCTGAGGTGGGTAGCCTTGTTGCTGTGGAGGATAGCCCTGCTGCTGTGGTGGGTAGCCTTGCTGTTGTGGTGGATAGGCTGGCTGGCCAAATGGCTGCTGTGGTGGGTATCCTGCTTGTGGTGCACCATACTGCTGCGGTGGAGGATGCTGGCCATATGGAGCGTGTTGGGGAGGGGCGCCGTAGCCCTGAGGCGGCTGGCCGTATGGAGGCTGTTGGTAATTCATAGGTGGAGGTTGACCGTGAGGAGCTTGTTGTGGTGGATAGGGCGACTGCTGGGGAGGATACTGTTGCCCCTCTATATATCTTTGTCAGTTCCTGTTGTGCAAGAGTCAAGGATGTGTACTTACGGTTGGGTGGATAGTAGCCAGCCATGGTGGAGAGCGACAGATTAGTTCCTTGGGATTTGGGCTGAGCGAGTAAGATTCGTGGCTGCAGACGGTTTGGGCTCGTGAAAGGTCTATCTTCTGCCAACACGGGCTAAAGGATGGTGATACGAGGGGCTCAATGTGTTAAGAACTGCTTACACAGCCCACCCGAGCCGGATTGCCCTCCGCGAGTCCCGTCGTAATAGTAGGTGGCTGAGTTTACTGTTTGGCCATTTGAAATGGGTAGGCATGATGCCGTTGCCGTTGTGGCTGTGATGGCACATGATGTGCTTTCTCGGTTCAATCGGAAACAGCCACCAGCTGAAGAGTTCTATGCTGTTCGGATATCCAGAGGATGAAGTATCGACGTCGGCCGCGAGATGAATCGCTTCACCGAGTGGTGAGATAACCGAGTGGCAAAGTGGTGAAGTTTGGGGTACCCTGCTATTTTTCCGGCGAGAGGCCCCTATCCTTATATATATTACTATATGGAATATTCCCTAGCTCGGATTTCTGGAGGATGAAGTATCGACGACGGCCGTGAGATGAATAGCTTCACCGAGTGGCAAAGTTGTGAAGTTTGGCGGTACCCCGCTATTTTTTCGGCGAGAGGCCCCTATCCTTGTGTACATCACTGCATGGAATATTCCCTGGCTCGCTAGAATCCAGCCATGCTTATTAACCCCCTGCCTACCTTTTTGGTTGAAGGGGATATTGATGAGAGGTCACTGTAAATCGGATAGCCGCAGCCAATCGTAATCATTCATCACTCGAGCCCTTGAGCTATCACTGAACGTAAAAGTGAAATCGAAAATCATCATGATATTTGAGAAAAGCAGTGGTATCTTCCCATACCGCCCATAATACTTCATACACCCATCCAAAGCAAGCTTCAAACACCTCCCGAATTCGATATGCCCATCACTGTTGTCCCTTAGTAACACCATCCACAAAATTCATGGCGTCCTCTGTAGATACAACGTCGATACTACTCGTCTTGTTCGTGAAAGTCACACCATAGCACTTCTCCGCTACCAGTAGCATTTCTGGTCTAAAGGTAGTGCAGATAAACTGGCCCGTCTCACTGAGACTCTGGATCATTTGAGCGACAGCGGTACGGTATTGAGCGTCAAGATTGGCGTCAATCTCGTCGAATAGGTAGAACGGTGCTGGATCACACTGTTGAATTGCAAATACAAGGGCAAGGGCGCATAAACCTAGTTAACCATTAGCAAGCGAGCAACATCAGGAGGATAAAAGTAAAGAGCCTACTCTTCTGTCCACCAGACAACTGCTGGATGCGTTGTTGCTCGTCGTGCTTCGAGTTGAACGACACGGAGATACCAACACCAGTATAGTTCTCTACAGAGCTTCTCTGTCTCTCGTCGTCACTGTCATCATCCTCGTGAGCGGCAGCAGACCGATCACTCCTCCGCTGTATGATTAATTTGCCTCGGCCAGCAGGAACAAGCTTCTCAAACACGTTGCCAAACTCTTTACTGACTTGCTTGAACGTACGTTCGATGGCTTCATCCTTCTTCATATCTAGATGGCTGATCAAGCCCTCAATAGACTCCTGGGAAGTATCGAGTTCTTGTCGACGAGAGGTGAGCATTTCCCGCTGCTTCGTGAAGTTGTTGTACTGCTCAAACGCTTTCTTATTGACGTGGGAATACTTTTTCAGGTCCTCCTTGACTTTGTGGAGCTGCTTGATGGCCTTGTCCGAGGACATCTTGGTGTATTTGGACTCGAAGGCCTCGTCCGGTAACACACCAAGCTCACGAATCTCACGATTGACATTTGCTAGTTCCACCGTGAGGACTGCCTTCTTCTGCATGTTCTTGCCCATGTCTTTCTGGCGCTTTTCGATGGACTTGGCCAGTGCTTGTTGTTGGTTCTGCAGGTCAAGCTTGTTCTGAGCGAGTTCTTGCAGTTGGCTATTACGCGTTTCGACTGCAGTCTCCGCCTCCTCGAGTTTCTTTTCGAGGTCCTCCAACGACTTGGAAACGCGTTTCAACTCACGCTGACGTTCCTTTAAGCGACTACTGGACATAATAGACCCGCCACCGCCGCCGATGTCGCCTGCATTGTCAAGCTCTTGTGCTTTGAGTTGATCCAGACGAGGCTGCAAGCTTTCACGCAACTCGTTCTCAATAATAATCTTTTGAGTCTCAAGCTCTGAGCGACCAGCACTGAGCTTGGCAAATTCCTTTCGCAGGTCTTGGATGGTGGAAGACAGACTGTTTAGTTGCTGTTCCTCATCGCGGCTCAACGCTTTTTGGAAAGCGGTGGCCATTTCTGTCTGAAAAGCCTGCTGGTCTTCGCCCAGCCTCCTCTCAGCAACCTCAATTTCTTGTCGCTTCCGTTCTAGGGCACTGAGCTGGTCGCGTGCGCCTTGCAATTCCACAGTCTTGGCTCTGATTTCGTTCCTCAGTGGCCCGTAGCCATTCTCAAACTGTGCCATCTGTTGTGTGAGCTTTTGAACGACGCCCACAGCTTTGCTGACCTCCTGATCCTTGGCAAGCACTGCTCGTTCGACACTGGCTTTGCGACCCTCTAGGTCTTCGACCTCGGTTCTCCACTTTGCTTCTCGCCGCAGTGCGTCCAGACACGAGTTTCGAGGATCATGATAACCGCCGGTCATGAAACCCTTTCGCTCTGTTCGATCTCCATCAGGCGTGATGGCTGTAACGCTGTGACTTCGCGCATATTGACTGGCGACTTGCAAATTTGGACAGATGATTGTCTTGCCAAAGACGTGCTGGAACGCCCTCTCGAATTTCTCGTCGAAGCGAAGCTTGTCAAGCATGTGGACTGCGTCGCTAGCTTTCGGTATGTTGACTTGCTTGCTCTTTAATCGATTGAGAGGCATGAACGTGACTCTGCCGGCCTTCTCCCTTTGAAGAATGTCGGAGATTCTCGTAGCGATCTCGTCGTTGTCGACAACGAAATGGAACAAGCTGGCACCACCAGTAACCTCGACGGCGGTCTTGTACCTGTCGCTAACTTCGAACAACTCGCCGAGCGAGCCGTGAACGCCATCCATGTTGTGCTGACGTGCGATACGACGGACTGCCTTGATACCTCTCCAGGCAGTGTTTCGATCAGACATATTATTCAAGAATCTTTCCGCTTCAATGAGCTCATTACGGGCATTGGCGAGAATGGTGTCGATTTTGCCCGCTTCTCGCCACAGCTCTTTACGCTCGTCTTGGAGTTTGTCACGAGTTTCCTTCGCTCGGTCGAGATCAGAAGCCAGAGTTTGCACATCGGTGCCACGATTGTCCAGCTTAGCTCGCATATCACTAACCTCAGTCTCGAGCCGACCGATATCTGTGGTCAAATCGCTAATTTCGTCAGAGGTCTGCATGGCGATGGCCTTTCGAGTGGCCAGCGTCACATTGATGTCTTCTATCTGCTTGCGCAAGTAGTCATCACGTTCCTTTTTGCTTCGGTAGGTGGAATTCCTGTTCTCTTTGGCCCGTAGACGATTTTGGGCAGCGGTGGCCTGTTCAAGCTGTGTGCCAATGTCCAGTTCCTGCTCTTTTTTCTCATTATAGCCCGGCATAAGCTTGGCTAGCTCGTTTTCGCGTTCCTTGATCGTGCGCTGTACTTCGTTGAGCTCGCTGTCGTGCTTCGATTTTGCCTTTTGGGCTGCAGCAGCGCCTTGTGTCAAGCTATTGACATCAAGCTCAATCTTAGCCTTAGCTTTGACCTTGTCTTTGCGATCGTCGTCAAGCTGAGTCCTCTCACGCTGCAGAATTTCCAACTGTTGCTTGAGCTCCTTGATTTGCCCATCGATATCGCTGATTTCCTGCTCACGCT
This sequence comes from Venturia nashicola, assembly GCA_004522665.1. Lineage (NCBI taxonomy): Eukaryota > Fungi > Ascomycota > Dothideomycetes > Venturiales > Venturiaceae > Venturia > Venturia nashicola. The sequence continues at coordinate 52,915 of SNSD01000006.1, forward strand.
GGATGAACAGCTCACGATCCTCATCCGTCTCATCCACGCCTGCCGTACGCTGTTCATCAATCAAATCAAGCTTGCGCTGCAACTCCTGCTTCGTACGGTCTTGGATTGTGTATTGTAGACACCTGAAGTCCTTGTCCTTGTTCTGGAAAGCTCTGAGCTCTTCTTTCTCCTCTTCCAACTCTCCCAATCGCTCATTAATGTACCGCAAGAGGTCATCGATACGTTCACGCTTCTTGTCCGTGTCTTCCATGATCTTCATACTCTCTGTGCGTCGCGCCTCGTACACCTGGGTTCCCGCGACTTCTTTGAGCAGATTGAGTCGCTCTGTGTCCTTCATGTTGGTGAGGGCCGTGACGCGACCTTGTGGGACAATGTAGTATGGATTTGAGCGCGAGAAACCCGCCGATTCAAGTAGATTCATGACTTCTGTCTTCGTAGAGCTCTTTCGATCGAGTGAGTACTCGTCCTTCTTGACTCCAATTGTCCTCCGGATGACACACTCCTCTTTTCCGGTGGGGAAACGCTCATCGCTGTTGTCGAAGATGATTTCCACGTACGCGCTCACGACTGCTGATCCCGATCCCTCGTGCAGCAATGCTGTTCTCTCTTCCCTGGAAGTCGTATTGTACGTGTCATTGAGCACGAAGCGAATCGCAGCGAAGAAGTTACTCTTCCCAGAACCATTGCGGCCGACAATAACGTTGTGTTTCGGCGAGAACGGGTCGACGAGTGTTTGGTCCTTGTAGGACTTGAAGCCCTGGATAACGATTTGTTTGATATGCATCTTCGTGTGTGGTCAGCGCATACTCGTATATTGTGGTGGAGGGGGGTGTTCAAGCTGGCGCATAGTTCTACAACGCGAGATTCCTTGGGACGCGACGCGAAAGCTGACTAAGACTGTGGAATACTCAATTCGAATTCCACCTTTTGACGACACGTTCAGCACACTTTATAAACTTCTGGCAAAATTATTGATTTACATGTTCAGAGATTTATCGCTCGCGATACAATTTGGACCTCATCAAGAAAAGACAGTATGCTCAAACATCCCGTTCCTGGCAGCACTCATCATATCACCAAGCAAATGAATGATGCGAGATTCATTGTTCTGTGCGACGTCCGATTTCCTCCAACCGCTTGAGCCGTCTGAATTCTTTCCGAGGAACAACAGAACTTGTGCAGAATAGATTTGGCGAAGATACCTCAATACTTCCGTTTTGTAGAAACGTGGTTGATCAAAGGCTGTCAACCACAGAACAATGGGTGCATAGTAGAGTCATGAGCTCCATCATTGCAACACACAGAAAAGTTCACAACGGAATCGATGTCGCTCAAATTTTAGCAGAAAAGTATTCATATTGATATCAGATTGATTGAGGGCAGAGCGCAACTAGCAATTGTAAATCTTGACCAGCCAGTCACTGAAAGCGTTTTACGATTCTTCAGAATTCTTTTTCGAGATGGATAGACTTCCTATTTGAGTTCGTGAGTATGTATATACCTATTGTCGAAGCGTCTGTAGTACTCGCTATGTCCAAGCTTTCAAAATTCCACGACCCTAAACGCGTTATTGACACGACCGCAAGAAATAATGTTCCAAAACACGTAACCAAGAAAGATTTCACTGTACTACATCAACATCATCCAGAACCATTCCCACTTTCACCAAAGTCGATGAACTTGCTCGATTGCTCATCTCTTTCTCCGTAGCTGATGGGGTAGTCAGGATTGTCGAGTCTGTTACTCTGCCTCCTCGGGGCAGAACCACACCTATTCTCATCAATGTCCATGCGCGTTCCCGTCTTTCTGGTTTACTCGTGTTTATCGGCGTGCTAGCCAAAATTGTGGAATCAGTGACCTTGCCACCATTTGGCAGTGAGACTCCAACCTTCATCAAAGTCGAGGCGCGAGGTCGCTTTCCCAGCTCTTTCCTCACTGCTGGTGTGGTTGTTAGGATTGTGGAATCGGTGACCTGTCCTCTTTTGGGAAGTACGACCCCGATCCTCATTAGAGTCGAGGAACGAGGTCGTGTCCCCATCTCTTTGTCCACATTTTCTCTTGATTCCGTTGAAAAGCCGTCTTCTCTGCCAATCCTAAACAAGCTTGTCCTCATTTCAACTCGCCCGCCCATAAGCTCGTCCTCTTCCACCGGAATCCTGCATGGCAGCCGCACTCCCATCTCTTGTTCTTCATCGGGAGTAGGCAGCCTTGGGAGCTCTTTTTCATCCCGGTACGAGTGTTCCAGAGCGGGATCTTTTCCCATGTCATCATCGTTCGGTCCAGACCGGCCTCGTCCATACCACAAAGCACACAGGAATTGAGGTATTGTCCCGGCACAAAAGGGTTGAAGTGCTACAGTCGAGACGCAGATGATGGCAACTGTTGACTCTAAAGGCATCCAAATTCCTCCTCTTGATGTGAGATTCGAGACGGAAGATCCCATGCGCAAAAGCCTGATAGCTGAGATAACTATATCCCTAAACCTCGGATTAGACCTCCAGCGTAAAAACTGCTGCAGATGAGTTTGGAACTAACAGTGATCCAAATGCAAAAACAAGAACCACGGCGATTGTGGTCCTCGGATCCCTTTCAAGACTCCTAATCTTGGGAAGCGGGATGATGAAGACCAACAGGCTTGTGATGAAATTTCCAATACCACTTGGCCAGAACAATACAGTGTGCGGAAGGCAGGTCCCCTTTACGTTCCAGAATGCGGGTGCACAGTGGAAGATAGTGATTATCACCTGCATGATAGCGTTGCAAGACACGAGTACAATTCCACACCAACATGCTCTGGCCATTCTCGCATTAGCGAAGATACGGAGGTATTGAATCAGAAGGGACAGTTTCGAACAAGTAAGCGTCAGACTATGAATAATCGGAGTCCAGAAGAATATCTATGGTGATATCGTTAGGAAAAGTGTCAAGGTCGAGGCTTCTAGGTACCAGCCTTGAGATACGTGACCTGCTGAGGATTAGTATCCTCATAATGTCTGATGGAGACACAGAGAAGAATCTGCTCGGCTACAGCCAAGAGCTAGGCTCTATTAGCATGTATAACCACTGGAGTAGTCTTGATACATACCCAGGCAGATAGAACGAGTGCATCTTCTGGTCCATGATTCTTCTGGATCCGGTAGCGGATATCGCATCGGATAAGTAGAAAGACTGTTGCAAGTGCCAGAAATAAGAAGGTAATGCTGATAGCCAAAGGGTCAGGTGTAGTACTGATCATCTTTGAAGATGATGAACATTGGGAGGGAGAAGGACCAGAGAGCCGACTCTACGAGTCAACTAAGGTGCCCCGGAACTGCGCATGTTGAGTAGTATAAAATTGTAAGAATGTGGAAATAGTCAATATTCCTTTTAGACAGCCACCAACTAAGGGAGGACGCCCACGAGCCGGTCTTGCTTCCTACTTGGATCACACGGAAATGATCTTTAGCCTCTTGCTGAATTGCTTCATCGTCAACAATATGACAAGCAGCGCCGATGAAGAGTCCGCCCGGGTGATGCACGCGATGGACGCGATGGACGCGAACTGTGGTGGCTCGTCGGCTCGAGGTAGTGGCTCAGCTAGAACTATCCTGGCGCTTCTTGGTAGCGGCTGGGATCTCCAGCGCGGGTTCGATGCCAAGCTGACGATAGCCACCGCGATGAGTTTGATGGACGATGGATGGATCAGGAGTTGGACTTCAATTTAGCGTGGCCCTGGAATTAATAGGAAGTAACGTGACCGTCCATCTCTTGTTCCACTCCGAGTCTCCTGGATCCTTCAATCCGAACCGCCATAATCTATCTTTCTTCTTCCGTTTCGGCCATCATCGACTCCAAGACCACACCCTCCTGGCATCACGAACAAATTGGCCCACTAATCAAGGCAAAATGCCTTTGCACCCCTCAAAGCGGTAGCACTTCCTCGTTCAACTGAGAGCAAGAGAGCTTGGAGATTTCATCCATTCCAACCACATCTGGGCACTTGGCTGTAAAATATATACAAAAAGCGAGTTACCAGCAGAAATCTCCAGTGAGTGCATGTCATCACTTGCCAGGATAGATGCAATATATGCATGAAGAGACTCGGAGTGTTGGCTGAACTCGGCTGTCCTCCTCATTGTCAAGCCCGTCCGCAATTTCTTATTGCCCATCTGCTACAGATCTTCGAGAATGGATATCAAAAACATTTAGTTAATGAACAAAACTCGAACATCTTAGCCAGGTCCCGCCTGTCACTGGATTTACGCGAAGGCCCCCACGATAGACATACTCGCCGCTGCACGGTGTCAGCTTTAATGGACCATGCGATTAGAAGAAAAAATACTCACCACCCATGAGGACAAAGCTAAACGCCAGCATCTTCTTCTTGTTGGTCAAAAGCCTGTCCGCCTCCTCTGAGAGGAAATCTGCATGCAACAGATCCACCAGACCAGCATAGATCAATAGACCCGAAGAAAATGCGTTAAAAAATCCGACGAGAATGAGCGCAAAGGCACTGTTTGGGTCGTATGTATTCCTCGTGATTAGACCAATCGCTTGTCCGATAGGAGCTGTGGTGCCGAATGCGAAGACAAGAGCCCAAGGTTTCCAGCTACCCTTGGGATATGGCACCGCAGCGATGCGAGACCCGAGACCCAGACCTTCGAATGTTTGGTGAAAGAGAATAGCGATCAATAAAATGATGAAGCCCTCGGTCGTGATGGATACGGTCATTCCAACGAAAACAGAGTGGAACAGGATACCTCCTTCGAGAAGGGTAATCTCCATGGACATTTTCTTCAAGACCATTGGATCAAGGGCTCCGGGCTCTAGAATGACCATATCAAACTCCTCAGCCTCAGATAATTCTGTCATCTCCACATGCGGTTTCTTATGATATGACTCCTGGACACGATAAGATGGCAGCGAAGGCGCATACGGTTTTATCATCTGAAGCATTTCGCTGCGTTGACGAACATACTGCTCGTAGAACTCAACGAACCACATCGGCATCTCAGAACTGGCTTCAATTTCTGGAAAACTCATCTCAGGGAACAACCTGTTGGCCACGTTAGCACGAACTATATACGCCGATCAAACCGGACATACTCTTTAGCGGTCTTGTTTTCGTCAAGCCATACCGGATTGCTTCCATGAACGCCCATGGCCCGCCCTGATTGGGGATTTCCCTTGCTTGCGGGAGGTGGAGGCAAGGGATGGTGTAAGTTCCCAGAGAACTCTTCGCCCGTGGAACCACCATGCGAGTGACCATGAGGCATTTTTGAGTGCATCCACATCTCGATGCCGAACAGCATGAACATGGAACCAAGTCCAATGACACCTGGCATCGCGGGATACTTATCGGTGAATAAATTCGGGAGACAGGGATTGTTAAGGGATTCAAAGGCTGTAGGAAGCAACTGCTAATTTTCAGCAATAATTTCTTGCTTTCGTGGCCGAGAAGAACACTGACATGGACGAATGCCGTCGCTATAAGGACGCCAGTACCAAAATGCTTGCAGAAGAAGAAAACCCTTGGTGGAATTCTCAGACCCTTGAACTTTTTGGCTGCGAGAGGAAATCCAGCACCTGGACGACGACAATCAGCAACAGTCAAGTATCTCAGATGCCTAGCCTCATACTTACCAAGACATGAGAAAATAAGTACGAGAACTACGATTGTCAACGAATACTTCTTGTGCGATGATTTAGAGCACTTATTAACATACAAAGTCCGGCAACATGAATTGGCAAATCATACACTTTTGGCGGTCCTGCAGTCCCACACTTTGGCTTCACATTTGGGAGCACCATGGCTGGAGCAGTTGCGTTCATGTTCATCCCTGGATTCATGGCGCCATTTCCTTTGAAAACCATTTTGAAAGCACCAGACTTTAGCTTGGTGTTGGAAACCTCTTAGGAGGCTGATGGGGTATCCGTGAGGGGACGGATGTTGCCGTTTCGGGACCGTTGATCGTCCAGTCTACCTAGGCGAGAAAAGACCAAGGAATGACAAAGAATCAGAGTCGCCCGCGGCTCTATGCAAAATCGATGGAAAGATTGTGCCAAGTTGAAATTCGGGCATTCCTTCCCAGCGGGATATCAGTCTACCGGGGACGAAGGTATTTTCAAGACAAATACTGCGAACAAGAGCGCGTGCTGGAGCGCAGAGGTCACGCAAAAGATTGCTCTGGGAATCAATATTCAAACCTCGTTTTTCTTACTACAGCTCGCACTGTCGCACGCCTATTTGACTTAGGGCAGCAACATTCACACGTCAGGTCATGGAAAAGAACCGATCTGCTATTGTCGTCACCAAAATCCTGGCTTACGAGGTCGCATTTACAAGCTTTGCAACTTCATTGATGCGAGCCAGGCAACCCGAGCTTACAATCATGTTGCCCAGACTCTAGAACACACTGCGGCTCTGCTCCTACTCGAAGCTTATTTTTGAAGCTTGCCCAATCTCCAATCATATCACTTACATGACGAAACAACTGGAGAACGCCAAGAGTCAAATGCCTCTTGGCAAGGTAGCAAGATGGAAGAAGCTTTGAGAGCATAGATGCTCTCACGCTTGGCGGTTGCTTTCTAGTGGTCCGAACTTGGTGACCTGATGCACGGTCAGTCACGAGAGACCCAGAAAGTGTCTGTACTTCTTGTCGGTGTCTATGCAAAACGTGGACTTTGGGCTATTGGACGGCCTCGCCCGAGAAGTGAGACGAAACAAGCCTCAGCTCGGATGACACAGATATCTAGCCCTGCCACTCGATCAGATCTCATAGAATTGCTTTTCAAGCATCGAGACCTCGATGTAATGGAGCGTGTCATGAGTGGTCACCTTCTTAACGACTGCCGCCGGTTATCCAGCCGTTTTCAACGCTTTCCATGCACTCGAGTCTCGAAGGAGACAGAGGGTTTAGAGTTGCGGGAGAGGCGCGGGAAACGCACCCTAATGTACTAAAGCTTGATGTGATCTCTTGGCTAACATCCTTCAAACTGCACCCACAACCAACTGCATCTTTACAGCCTTCTGCAGGCTATCATATCAAGCTTCAGTAAGCATATTGCACCTTGTGCTTTACCAACTTCAGGATGCACAATATCCTAGCGCGCACATTCAAGGCTCATTGCTCTGCCCCTCACTTGTCATCAATCGCAGCAGTGTCGAATGACGATGGCTTCAACCTAATATGCTTGGAGTATTAGCACACAGTACTGAAGAAATGCAGAAGCTCTCGATAGTCGAGAACTTGAAATAAACCAGTTAACCTTTGGACACCACCATTTCCCCGGCCCCGTCCCGCTCAACAGCCAGCTCAGCTCAGACGTTTTGCGCCGCCCGATTGTCGATCTTTAAATAAACGTCCATAAAGGATAGCAGAGACTCGCTGACTAGCTAAGAAATCCAAGAGATCTCAACAAAGTTTGGACCAATACGCAATATTGATAGTACTACTAAAGTGGCAGATAACATCGAATCACTTGAACCACATTGAGCGCCGACTTAGAAGAGGCGTATGCCTACACCCATCCCAACTCCTTCTCATCTTTGTTCGTATCGCTATTGTTTACAATACCTTCAAAAAGACGACAACCTCGAATCCTTCACCGAAACACAGCCGGAATATTGAGTCCCTGCCAATCAGGAACGACTGAAACGTCTCCATTGCCAACGTCTGCATCTCAGACAGTGAAAAATACGGAAATTCAACGCTCTATTACCACTGCTCCAGCCTCGCTCGAGGTTATCGACGACAAGGCGCCCGTAAAAGTCGATACTACCAAAACCCAGCGATCCTCCGTTGGCCAGATTGAATGCAACGGCGGCAGAGAGTATGAAGACCCGCTTTTCTTGAGCGCATACAAACGACCTAATGTCTCTTCGTAGCAGCTGAAATGTGAGTATCTCAGAGCCAATGTCTCGGAGAAGTGAAAGAAGTTCTACGCGCAACAGAACCAGCTCATCGATTGATTCTTACAGAATGGCGATAAAGAATGTCTCCAGTGCTGGATGGAAGCTAACAGGCCCAAAGATCAAGTTTACAATCTACATGTCTTCTGGTGTGAATTATTGTCTCTTTGTCATCCAGATATATGTCGCTTTCTCGACTGGATCTTTGTCATTGTTTACGCCTGCGGTAAATGCTTTCGTGAGTAATTTCTGATATATAGCAAGTCGTTTTGGTTGATCATGATTTGAGAGTCCAAAATTTCAGCTCTATTTCAGTGAGGACCGCAAGATCGTTGTCCTAACCCAGTTGTTACGGATGAGGATAAGTGAAGAACAATTGTGTTGGGCGCAGACATACATCCAGGAGGTATTTCGTCCACCCACGCAATCATACCATCGGTTCTCGGAGAAGGCTTTGTAGAGACGACAAACAACGGTATCGCATTTCCACTTGACAAAATCAGAAACAAACTCACAGGATATCGATAGCCTCCATCCACATTTGCACAGCGATCTTTCTTTTTGAAAAGAAGCTTGAATAATCCGCTTGCTTACCGTACTCCTGCTTCTGGAGAAGTTAACGAGGTTTATGAGTTTCGTCTCTGCAGTTGCAGCCTTGTATTTCCAGCACGCGATGTCTACAGTTCGGCACTCCTCGAAATACGTAGAAATCGAAAGTGCCGTTGTTTCGAAGTAATCTAACTTCATATTAAGATTAATACATCTCTAGCAACCGTCAAGAAGGACGTCGCTAAATTTTATCGATATCGATCTCTAGTTGGCTGTTTTTCTTTGGAGTTAGGTATCATCGAAGAGCACAGAGTTGAGGACCCCACCGTGACAGTGTTCTTCAACTGGTGTTTTGACTTGCGTGGTTCTCAATTATACATGGCTTCAATCGGAAGAAAAAGCGGGTTGTCCTTGTCACACTCCAATTCCCCAACTTTGCCAAGGATACAGCCTTTCAAGTTGTCTGGCTGTTCTGGACTTGAGGTTGGAATCGCTGGGACAAAGTTTCAAGACTTCCTGTTCTTATCGGTCGATCTGACAATGGAAGTTCTTGAATTTTGGTCAAACTCAAGAACATCCCAAAATAAGAACGGTAGCTCTCTGGAAACAGTCTCCCAGTTTATCTGTAGATCGATGAAGTAATGGCGATTCGGGTCTAGAACATTGCTGAGAATTTATCGCCACTGACAAGGACTCCAGCACTACACATCGACATTAGCTATGCTGAAGTTAAGGGCAGAGAGGTTTGTTACCCGGCGAAACTGCGCCGATTTCAAAATGCGGACAGATCCTGTAGACTCAAATTTCCCGCGCGTAATCTTCAACACTGTTATGGTCACATGGCTGCCTAGTTGGTAGAGAGACAGAAGGCCTTCACTTCATCTCCCGCTCCTCCACATCTTTCTAAACCTCTTCGAAAAATCTCGTCCCTTCCCGCTCATAGCAACTTCCGCTTCGCCTCTTCAAGATGTCCAACTTCACCGCCATCAACGATAATATTAAGACAGAAGACCTTGTAGACGCGATCGAGGCACCTGAAGCTCCTAAGACCCCCAAGCGCAAGAGCGCAGCCCAAGGTGGCACCCCAAAGAAGGCTAAGAATGACACTCCCAAGTCGAGCGCTAGAAACATCAAATCCAGCAAGATTCCCGAGTCTTTCGACGAGCTCGCTGAGGAGGACAAGATGCTCATAGAGTGGAAGGAGGTAAGCATTCCTGAATGTTGCCAGAAATTTATCCATATATCGATCGCGGCAGGGACAATTGAACTCAGCCTGAAGCCTTGAGGGATCCCGGTTAGGCTAATAAATTCGCAATAGCGCGGCGAGGGCTGGAACACAATTTACGAGGAGTGGAATCGTATCACTGGAAATATGCCCGGAAAATCGACCCTTCCTGTCCGTATCGGCCGCATCAAAGCCGCTCTTGCGTGTGTTGCTCCGGAAGATATTGCTAAGATGGTCGAATACGAGGCGGTAGTCACTCAGGAGATCGAAGCCGAATACAAAGACGCTCTCGCAAAGAAGTGGACACGTGTTTCCAAGCGTATGGAAGACAATGGTATTCAGACCTATCCTGTAAGTGTTATCTCGAGGCATTGTTACCGAGAGCTAATCAAAAGACACACAGGCTGCTACGTTAGAGAAGCAATTTAAGAAGATGAAGGCCTGCGGTACTCTTGGCAGCGCCACACAGTCAGCTCCAGCAGAGGCTGATGGAGCAGATGCTGAGATGGAGAGTTGAGTCTTCGGCATTCGCAAGAGGACATCACAATTTCACTTTTGAAATAGTCATCCAAGGCTATAAATGTGGGAGTTGATGGTGCATGGATCTTTGAGGCTTTAGGAAAAGGATTTTCATGGCAAAGAGCGTATTGCACCGTTGAGCCTACTTTTCTTGAAGTGGGAAGCCTAACCCCACGAGTACAGCAGGCTCGTCGAGACTTTTGTGATCGTAGCTAGAGATGGTCAGACACAAACGTGAAAGATCTCAAGCATTAAAGCAGAGCACTTACGTAACGATACCAACTCCTCCCGGCTCCAACATCAGCAGTAATTTGAAGTCTAACGGGTATCCAAGCCAACGCTTGACAAAGGCTCGAAGAATGTGTCCATGCGCTACGAGGAGCACATCGGCTGGCTCTCCATCGTCCATATGTGGTGCTTGGATATCGCGGATCTTTGCGATGAGTGTGTCCAGTCGCGATGAGACCTCCTGCGGTGACCTGGAGGACACAGTCAGTATACAAGAATCAGGGTGGGAACCACTAGTCGCGTCAGTGATACCAGCCTTCCTCATGGTTTTGATCGATGTAGATAATTCCTGGCAAGAATGATCATTAATCTTGCAAGAAATGTATCGACATCGGTCAAGACTTGAGGGTGACTAATATCAATCTTCGAACTTGTCCGGAGACAAGAGGCTGGCTGAAGAAAATGAGACAATTGCGGAACGCAGACAGACATACTCTCCCTCCTCGCAACCATCTCTCCAAATATCCCACTCCTTCTCCTTGTCCAATCCCCTCTCCTTCCTTGCCTTTCGAATCTGCTTCGTCAAAAGTCCTTCATAAAGCCCATAAGACCATTCTGAAAGTTCTTCAACAATCTCTTTTGGTCCTTCTCCATCCGTCAAGATCTCGAACGTCTGCGAAGCTCTTATCCGTGGTGACACGAAGATCTTGGCAAGATGTGCGGGATCAATCAGCTTTCCCGGTCCGTACACGATTTGAGTCGTAGCCAGGACTTGTTCTTGCCCTTTTTCTGTCAACGGAATCTCGGTTTTTCCTGTGTACTGGCCTGATTGACTCCATTCAGTTTGGCCTGCGGTGGATCAGATCACGTGTCGTGGGTGGCTAGAGGATAGCTTACCATGGCGCATGAGGAAAACTCGAGGGGTAGGTGGCATGTTTGGAATTTACCACCTCGGGCTGAAGCTGTCGGAGTTTGTGGTGTATGACATGGATATTGATGAAAAGAAGAAATGGTTGAGGAAGAAATGGCCCTGCAGAGCAAAAGTGGATCCTAGATCAAAAGCAATTTAGGAGTTGATGACAACCTCTATCAAACACCATTTTGTTTTCTTTCATCACCAATTATCAGACAACGGTTTCTCCATCGTCAAATAGGCTCATGGTGCCTTCGTGGTTGCCAGCACCGCACTCATTACACAGCGCTTGCTCGACAGCTTGTTCTTATCACGCAAACTCGCTGGCCAAACCAGTAGCCTTTATCTTCATGAGGGAAACTAACAAGTAGCCAGCAATCAGAACTCGCTATAAATATTATCTTTGCTGGTACTAGAGAAATAATTCCCGAGCGCAGGTCTAGACTATCAAATATCGGACACAGGCATGAGTGGTCTTTCATACTTTGAGACAGACAGGATCGCTAGCGATATCTGTACTTGGACAACACTATCGCAAAGTATCACCGACCTAGAAGAAGCCTATGTATTTCTTGTGGCGAACTACAAGAGCTTACCGCCAGGAGCGAAGAAGGACAAAGTTGTGGAGCGGCTGCGAAATGCCCGGCTGGCCATCGAGTTCTTTCGGGTGGCACTCTGCGCCATGAGCGGAATTCTCAGAGTCGCCGCTGGACCTCAGCATACTGAGAACTGGGACAAGTACTTTCAAATGACCCTTGCGCCTAAAGACGCTTTCGGGCCCGATGATGTCCCGTCTGCATACGAGGAAGACAACCGCGCTCACATCTCCGTCGTAATGGGAATTCGCGCGGTTAGCGTTATGATGGCTGCCGCTCTTGCAGATGGTGAAATCCTCTCGTTCAGATCACGTCTAGGGGAAAGGAAATATGGGCCGGGCAAATTTTTGACTGCTAAACAACATAGGGAAAATCTAGTAAACAATGAGAAACACCAGGTCGCCTTTGGAGAAGACACGGAACGTTTGGAGACGGCAAGATACAACATCGTTGTCCATGATCAACTTGTTATGAAGGATGAAATGGATGATATAAAAAATGCGCAATCGCGTGAGTCATTAAGCATAGGTTTGAAGAACGTGACGAGGGCTGCAGATATTCTCATCCGGGTAGCGAGAGAGCTCGAAAGGCCCAATTATTGAGGCTGACAGAAGACAGGACAGAGGCGCATTGTAATCCTAGCTTACGCGTCGGAATCCACCCATCTTGGTCGCAATTGCAGAGCATTCAGATGACGTGAAGACTCCTCTGAATAACGTGATTAGTTGGTGTGTGAGATGGATCGAGATGGTTTCTATTTGATAAGAGTTTCGCCCAGATGTAGTAGGGGTAGAGACAAGGGGTGATGAACTGGACAAAGCGTCAGAGACCAAGGGGCGCGGAGTCACTGTTCCAAATGTGTCCACCTGAGCAGACAAGTGAATGGCAAATTGAGCAGCATCTGACAAATCAGATTTGTCGTTGTTGTTCCTGACCATGGAGATGGAACATATAAACATGATAAGTCCCTAGGCCTTGATTGCAATGAGTATTTGATTATGGAGAGTTTGACTTTGCAGATACTGGCGACTATGTACCTAGCATTAGCATCGTATAAAACTAGGGATCCGGAGATGTACTTTGTACTGTGTCGTCCGTATTCTATTGCTGAAAACCTATACTGATGATCATGACTGCTTGATGATCATGACTGCTTGATGATCATGACTGCTTGATGATCATGACTGCTTGATGATTATGACTGCTTGATGATTATGACTGCTGTTGTCCATCAACAGCAGTGGATGTTGCCCATCAACAGCAGTGGATGTTGCCGCGCCTACTCTCACATGTCAACCCTTTCTAGTTTCCCCTGCTGTTTGGTGTCTGTGGGCTGTTGGAGATTCTGCGTGAGGCGTGAAGCTGTGAAGAACCTTCGAGACGTGAAATATCCTTCAGGCTGCCAAGCTGGACACCTTACCAGTATCATACCTAAAGTTGGGTCCATCACCAATCGCGCGCTAAGCAATCCCTGCAGGTATCCGCGCCAATCCCTGCAGTCATTCTACTCCACCCGTGATCGTAGGTCATCAACCATCAGCTTACCGAACCACGTCCTTTCGCCTTTCCATCCTGCAACACCTTAAAACATCCTACACAAATTTGCCTCCTGCCATTACCTCAGCTTTCAAAATACCAAGCAAGGGATCACCATGGCAGCAAACACAAAGTACCAGCCTGCTCCGCAGCGCGACTCTCTCGAAGAGTCCAGCTATGCACAACCCCCGCCTTCGTATCAACAGGACGACCATGCCGCGCTTTTAGGCGCTCCTAGGTCTGAGGACGACAATCTTCCTGACGACTTCAAGGTGGGTTTCATCAAACAAGATATTCCAGGCTGAGGCTGGACAGTCTACTGACATTGCCTAGTTTGGTGGCGTGGTGTCGGAGGCAACTCTTGATATCCGCATGCAGTTTATTCGCAAAGTTTATGCCATCCTGTAAGATGCGATCACTCCTCCTGATTCGCAACCCTTCTGACCCTATTACAGAACTGTTCAACTCTTCGCGACCGCCGTCGCTAGCTCCGTCTCATTCTACAGCGCCGGCTACAAATCATGGATTCAGAACAACGTCTGGATGATGTACCTTTCCCTTTTCGGCTCCATTGGCTTCATGCTTCTCACCTTCTGGAAACGCAAATCCTACCCAACCAACCTGATCTTCCTTTCCGGATTCACAGCGATGGAGGCATATTGCATTTCGGTCATCACGTCCTTCTACGACAGCAAGATCGTGATTGAGGCTCTCGTATTCACGCTAGGCATCTTCGTTGCACTTACGCTATTCGCATGCCAGTCCAAGTACGACTTCACCTCATGGATGCCATACCTCTTCGGCTCTCTTTGGGTGCTCATCATCTTCGGCTTCATGGCGGCATTCTTCCCGTACAACAGCAAGGTGGAGCTTGGATATGGGATTGTAGCGGCCCTCATCTTCAGTGGATACATCTTGGTGGATACGCAGTTGGTGATGAGACATTATCATGTTGAGGAGGAAATCGCAGCGGCCATCTCGCTGTACCTCGACATTATCAACCTCTTCCTCGCCATCCTGAGGATTCTCAACAGCCAGCAGAACAACTAGGATGGCTTTTCTTCTTCATTATGCTGAATTTGGATATTGGTATGAATGAGTGCTTCATGCTTTTAGGCATCTCCGATAGGTCGGCGTTGTGTTTGCATTTGTAGGATTATCGTAATGAACTATAACATTCAATCTCGCATCGAGTATCAGACAGTCCAACGCGATTCACAAGTGCTCCATGCTCCAAAGCGAAGCTGCAAAAAGCAGTTTGACCAACTTGAAGTGTGCTAGTAAGGTCGGGAATTACACGGCTGTCAACGGAAGAGCAGGCGCAGTATTGGTGGGACTGACAAAGGAAGGAAGTTGTTGACAAATTGGCATATTGCGGAGAAAAGGATACCAAGGCATGACTGGCGTTGCTTGGAGTTGGAGGCAGATGGCAGATGGTGGCAGGCAGATGGCAGATGGGGGCAGGCAGAGGCCAGACGGGGGCAGGCAGAGGCCAGACGGGGGCAGGCAGAGGCCAGACGGGGGCAGGCAGAGGCCAGATGGTGGCAGGCAGATGGCAGATGGTGGCAGAAGCGGGCAGCACGTGACTCAGGCACACATATATCTATTTATCTTGAGACGGTCGGACGCTTTGTTGGCGCCAGCAATTGCAGGAAGATTTCTCGAGCATATATGCCCGCAAGCTATGATTGTCCCGTGTGATGTAAATCTATATATCTGACAACGGCAGAGTCAGCCCTGACGTACCAAATATGGCTTTTGGATCGTACCGAACCATGGCCATCACAGCAATTGCCCATTTCTGGTCCTCAGCGGCTTTGGCGAAGTCGATGCTGGGGGATATTGATGTATCCTGATGTCGCACTGACCCCTGAATTGAGTAATGAAACGGTGGTGATCTCTGTTTTGTTATTCGTTGCGAAGCTGAGCGCCGCGCAAGGGTCGTTAAGCCTCTGTGAACCCTTAACCGTCCCAAAACCTCTCTGACCACACAATTAATCCTGTGTTGCACCATCACAAACGGCCATTGACCTCCTCCGCTCAAAGCGAGCCTGGCCCCTTCTACCACAAAACATCGCTGATATTCCTCCGTGCATCCCCCCAACTTCTCGAGCTCCCCTCGCCGCCTCGCCCAGCTCTCCCGCATATAGAGGACACCGCTTCTTCCCGACCCAAACCATCTTCAGGAAGAACCAGCCCCTCGTCTCAACCGACTCCCTCGCCAAGTCTGATCTCTGTTCTTCTCAATGTCCTGCTGAACACACAGTTGCCTCCATCGCTAGACACCACAGAGCCCATCCTCTCACACAGCAGCCATGTCCGCAAACAAAAGTGCTGTGGCAGACATTGCTTCCTCGACTGAAACCTACCTTTCCGAGAAAGACGAGCGATACAAGAGCCAGCCAGGTCTCAATGCCTTCGCTGTCAGCGAGCCTTTTCTACCCAACGGCCTCGGCCCACAGGTGCGAAAGCGCAAAATAGTGTCCAAGAGAAAAAACGTGGACGAGAGCCCTTTCAGCGTCTTGTGCGCCTGGGTGGTAGAACACCAAATTGGTATGTCCCGTCCGTTGTAACCCTTCATTCGAAATGCTAACAGTGCACTAGGACTATCGCTGAACCTCCTTCTCCTCCTCTCCCTCACCCACTTCTTTTTCTCTCGCGCTCGCCCATATACCAGCCTGTTCCTCGGAATGTCTTATTACAACCCTATTTCTAAAAAATATACCCAAGGATGGGAGGACATGTACTTTGTCGCCACTTGGATCATCGTCATTACGGGTCTCCGTGTCGCAGTTATGGATTACATTCTGAAACCAATCGCACGATACGGCGGCGTCAATAAACCCAAAGCTCAGGTTCGATTTGCCGAGCAGGGATGGCTGTTCTGCTACTATTCGCTATTTTCGCCGTTGGGAATGGTATGTGCATCTTTTTTTAGCATTGGTCGCTTTCTCGAGTGTGAACGAATCAGCGTTTCATAATTCGTCATCTGGAGTTTTCAGCTAATGCCTTGCTAGTACATCATTTACCAAACCAAGTATTGGTTCAACCTTCGCGAAATCTGGACCGACTTCCCCACACACTCCATGGACGGGCTCCTTAAATGGTACTATCTAGTCCAGTTCGCCTTCTGGTTGCAACAAATCTTTGTGGTCAACATTGAAGAGAAGAGAAAGGATTATTGGCAAATGTTTTCTCATCATATTTTCACGAGCGCTCTCATGTTCACCAGCTATGGCTACTACCAGACAAAAGTTGGCGTGGTGATCCTGGCCATCATGGACGTAGTCGACCTTCTACTTCCGGTGAGTGAACACCCGAACTTCCCCGAATTTTGCGCGTGCTAATTTTGTAGCTCGCCAAAATGCTCAAATACATGAACTTCCGTACCGCTTGCGATATTACCTTCGGCGTTTTCATCGCTGTGTGGTTCCTTGCCCGCCACGTCATCTATATGATGGTATGCTGGTCCATGTTCTCCGAGATTCCTCACGTCATGAAACAAGGATGCTACGATAGCACTTCTGGAGAGATGATTTCAAAAGATGGCGGCTCAGCCGTATGGTGGAATATCATGCAGCCTTTTGATCGCCCGGGTGGGACCATCTGCTTCAACAATAACATTCGCATTGCGTTTACTGCCCTTCTGATGGCGCTGCAAGTTCTGACGCTGATTTGGTTTGGTATGATCATCCGTGTCGCTTACGGGGTGCTGAGCGGCAAAGGTGCCGAAGATTCACGCAGTGACGATGAGGGCGACGATGAAGAATACGAGGAGATTGAGTATTATGACGGCAACGTTAAGAGGTTCGATGGCAAGAGCGAGATTATCACGCGAACTATTGCGCTGCCAATTGAAGAGGATGTCAACGCCGAAGAAATGAACCTCGGACTGAGGAGGAAAAGCACCTCTCCAACAACCGCCACAGCTCCAAGACGGAGCACTAGGCGAGCGGGATCAGCGCGTGCTACTGCACTTTCCATCCCAGGTCACAGCGACAAGAAAGATATTTTGGGAAGAATTGGTTGCGACAAGCCAACTTAAGCAGGATCCTCTCTGGCTAATCACACGAATGTATTATTGTCAATCTCCACGATTTTTTACTTTATGGAAGATCTTTTGTATGTTGGCACATGCCTGGAGTTTGGAGTTCATGCATTGATGTCGCTCATCCGAGGCCGAGGCCGTCTGCGCGCCTGTGGCGCTAGAAGTCATTGTTCCCTTTGCAAGCCTGGGATCAGAGCATTGGCATGGCGTTGGGATCTTTCTTCGGAGTCTCTCGAATGGTTGTGGCGGTCTCGTTGTTTCACTATCCTCATGCTTTGGAAATTTCCTTATCCCCCTCCTTTGCCTACATAGTTTCGCCTCGTTTCCTCTCGTTTTGGCCTCTTGGGCGAGAGGCTTACATAGTTGAGATACCCGAAAATGGCATGCTGTTTATTTATAGATCTGTGGGTCGATTCCCTGATGGGCCTGTGATGCTTGACAGTGAGTCTAGCCAAATGAAGTTTCTTGGTGGGTGGCTCTTGATTGGCTTCTTGAATTACGTGATCAGAGTTGTTGTATAGGTATCTGGCCATGTCACTTCCTAGGTTACCATGTCACAATCTTTCATTCAAAATGACAAACAGCGTTCCATGGAGGACGATGAGCCGGTTGTGCTTGCGATGGGGGTTCCACTCTACCATTTACAGCAGCGACGACGATTCTTGGGATTGGAAGTATATACGTAGGGTGGCTATGACTGCGACTCCATTTGTACTTTTAAGCCTGTTCGATGTCCTCGATGTTGTCTGGATTGTGGGCTTGGGAGGTGAGCATTGTGGGGACTGGATAGTGGATTCTTGGAAGGAGAGGAGGGGTCTTTGGGTCTTTGAGTTTGGGTTTGTGTCTTTGGTTTTTGTCTGTGGTGGGTTATGTTTAGGGATGGTGGAATGGCTGGCAGGAGGGATGGAGGTAAGCGCTGGTTTTGTAAAGACTCACCCGTCGATTTATGGGTTGGGTTGGAGATGGTAGATATACTTTCTATCTAAATTCCAGCCGTCGGTTCATCAATTGAGTGTCGGTCGTTTTTTGAGAATACTTACAGTTGCGGTTTGGCTTTCGTGTAGAAGATGCTTATTTCACTTTATGTTATTTATCTCGATAGGTCTCGGCTTGGTAGTTTGGATATGAAGAATTGCGATTTGTGTTTGCATCGATATGATTTTGATGGTCTTTGTGATTGTTGTGTTTTCGGCGCTGTTGAAGTGGCGTTATTATGCTGGAGAGACATCATGTCGAGGTGTTTGTAGCAGATTCTGGGTTGACAAGAAATTGTCGGAACGGTGCTTTTGGTCTTGTACTCGTTGGTGAAGTCTTTTCTCCAGCTTTGTGAGTTCGGGATAACAAGATGTGGAAGGGAAGTCAGACACAATAGAGAGGAGGGAATGACGACAGTATGTGGTCTCAGACAACAAATTCAAGTGGAAAGTGACCTGGCATTTAACCTCCAGAGGACTGTTGAAGTATCTAGTAGCGACTCTGCAAATATGAGAGCTGTCAAAGTGACTGTGACGAAGTAGTCGTCAGTTTTCCCATCCATAAACAAGCTAATGCGCCGTTCCATCATGAAATTCCCATTCGCCATGATCGCCAGAGTGTGCCCACGCCAAAGCACCAACCCAGCCAAGTATCGACTCCATCGTGTCCGTTATGACGTTGTATCGTGAGAGTATTTCCTCCAGGTCACCTAAGCATCGACCGTCTCTTCCTCCTTCGCCGTACCCATGCCTGCGTCTTCCTCGCCTCCTCCGTTGGCGGCTCCTCCAGCAGCTTGAGCAGCGGCTTCAGCTTCTGCCTTCGCCTTCTTGGTCACCCGACCCTTCTTCTTTGGGGTGGTGGCCTCACCATCAGCTTCTCCAGATGGCGACTTAGCCTTACGCTTGCGGGGAGTGGGCTTTGGTTTGATAGCTGTGGTTGCAGCTTCAGCATTACCGTCAGCGGCAGCGGCGTCGCCTTCACCGTCTTCGCCGCCTGCGAATGCGTTGTTGTCCTTGAGTTTCTTTATGGTGGTCTGGTACATCTTGGTGAATCCGCCGACAGCGGCATCGAACTCTTTAGCGGCGACAGCGAATTCGGCACCCGAGGGCTGTGAGGGAGTTAGAAAGAATTACAATGGTAAGGAAAGAAGAGGACTCACTTTGATCTGATCCGCGCATGTGAGAATGAGACAGCAAAGACGGTCTTTCTCGGTCTCCGTGAGAAGGGTCTTAGCTTTCTTCCAGGAGTATCCAGGCATGATTGGGCTTGAAGGAGGTTGTTGTTGAGTGTGGATGCGTGTGGATGTTTGAGGTGTATTCGGAGCTGGAGTGGAAGAGTTTGGAAGTCGAAGTCGAAGTGAGGGAAGTTGTTGTTGTTTGGAGTTTGGAAGAGGACGAGGAACACGAATATTTATGGACGCCAGTCGAGCTAGTTTAGAAGTGATCGTGTTGACCAGGCTCTAGTCAGATCTCTAATCCGGAATGACAACCCAGATCTCGTACGATTCAAATTCGAGTGTTGTTGATAAGAGAGTGAACCTGCTTCGTGCTAAGACTCCTGACAAAACTCGCTCACTTCTTCTCTCTTCCATACATTTGATATGATAAGACTGTCCACGAATCACAGTGTCCTGTTATGCTGCCGGCCCATCTTATGGTTGTTATTGTGCCTCATTAAGTGTTATGGCCATCCATTTTCTGTCCACTTCAGTTTCTGCGGATGCAAATGTGGTTGATGATGACCAGCTCCGTCCGGCTTTATGTTCCTTGACGATTTGTTTGTTTAGGATGGCCGCATATTGTTGATGTTGGCGTGGGAATAGTTCAAGAGCTAGAGCTTTGTTGGAGTCAACAACCCCGAATCCCTCCATCACTCTTATAGATCGTCATGCAGAACTACTTGGGGTGGGGGAACTTCCTTGGGATGACTTGTAGATTTTTCTCGAGAATATTGGAAATTTCGCCTCGCATTCGAACCGTAACGTCCACTATCCGTGACTATCCCAAAACTGGATATCTATGATCACCCTCAACCTCTTCCAAATGCCAATTTTTTCTGGCCCTTCTCTGCTGCAGATCGTCCACTTCCGCCAGCTGTAGACGGCCTTCCTCGACCACGACCTGGTGTAGGCTTCGGTATTTGATGGGAGGTCCGCGGCGTATTTGAACCGCTCCGTTGTTCATCTTGCATCTGCCTCGACAATTTCTTTGCGAAATGCCAGTCTTCATGCTCTGTTTGTTCGGCTATTGAAACTTTCTTATGGCAACGCTCACAAAAATAGGATTCCAATAGCTGCTGATGAGAGTGATTTCTAGGAACACCTTGTGCAGATGGCGGAAGCTCATCAGAGAGAAAGTGTGCGTCCTCTATTAACTCGAATGGTTCGACACCAACCTCAGCGTTGCCACTCTCGCTACCAGGAGACTCAGCCGGTGCGTCCTCGTTCTCCGAATGGTCTCTCGTTGAGCTTCTGCTATCCTCCCTTGGGACAAAGAATTGTTGAATGGGATTGCCGTGATCGAGCTTCCTCCTTTTCACAGAATGATGCTCGTAGTCCTGCTTCGATGCAGTTGACTGACCATGACCACGGCCCATTAATGCTTTCGCCTCGTCCCCACGCACCAGAAAGCCGCCGATACCTTTGTTGTTAGTGATGCCGTCCTCAAAACCAGCCACGGCCAGGCTTAGATTTGCGCAAGGCCAGGCGCGTCCATCCACGACGACTTGAGCGAGCAAGCTTTTTGCGAGATCAAACAGGATTTCTTCCGTCAAAGTTTTGCCTTGCGGTATTGCTGTAGAGCGTGACTTTGTTTGGCCACCTTGTCGATGGTGCAGAACCATTGTCTTGGGCCTTCTTTTGTTCTCAAGGACACCTTCTTCAACGCAGCGACTGAAGATGTCAGCAGCGAAGATACGTAACCAGCGAACGCCTTGCTCAAAGGTATTTATTGTTGGTCGAAAAGACTTGGCTGAGAGCATGCTCTTGATCTGTGTCCTTGGGTTGACCTCGGAATTGTCTTCTCCACGAATGACTCCATACAACCATTGTCCACTGTCGTCTCCAAGCTTTCTCATCTGCTCTTGGGATACGTCCAGCAGGTCCTTGACAGAGTCTGTATTGAACATCGCAACTACTTGGTCTCCAAACTTTCCACCTAGGTTCCTCATTTTGGTAAATTTAAAAGTGCTGAGGAATTGCTGGACAGCACGGTTTCTGACAATGGTTTGCTGATTTGGCTTCTTGTAGGCTGATCCCAATTTTGCCAGCATCTTATTTTTGGCCAGCCCTGCAGACATGGTATACTTGAGCTTTTCTCTAACTGCTCTCCGAATGTCACGCACAATGCTGGAACCGATCAAAAAAATGATATCGTCCCAGTCAGGGTCATCATTCTCTGTTTGCCCTTCGTCTAGGTCTATGAGATGATCTGTGTTCCAGTCTAAAGCTGTGGTCGGAGGGCGCGGCAAGTTTTCAGTAGGGTCGTCGTAAGGAGGAGGTCCCGTTAATTCCGGGTAGCGTTCCAGCAGGATTGAGTGCACTTGAGCAGACAGATCCACGAAAACTTCGTCTATGCCTGCTTTCTCCACCCTCTGCAGCGGAGCTGGGGGAAGAGTCTCTTTTATTGTAGCTAGAATCTTCCTGCTCTCCAACCTGTATGGATCTAAAGATACCTTATGAGTCCCCAGGTGCTTGTAGGCGTCTTCGTGGTATGCCCATTTCGCGTCTCCCTCTTTCCAGGTTGCCACATGCTGTAGGATAATTTCTGGACACATCTTCTTCGCTTCCGTGGAGGTGACATGTCGCCCGAGGCCGAATTTACGCGCTGGGTAATTGATGGCGATCAATCCTTGCCATTGTTGCACACCGAGAGGTTGGTCTTCTGGCACGCCCAAGCGTACCATTTCGCATTGCTATGGAATCATTTAGCTTGATAAATTTCCTTGGAGCTATGCGATTCCAACATACTGCGTAGAAGGCATCGAGGTCGATATGGGCTATGACACGTAAAGGACATGCACTGTTGTACTGTCCAAGCTGGGTAAGATGCTTGAAGGTGAAGTCGGACTTCCTCGCGACTGGCGAGGAGGCCAGGAATGGTTGAGAGGAAGACATGGCATTGGTTGTCTAGACTTCATTCTCCAACGGCTTCAGCAATAGAGGTTGATGACGGCTGGCAGATGGAAGTGCGAGACGCGTCAAACATCACGACTGCACGTGAGAGCACTGAGCTGCTACCCGGATCTCAGTCGGGGACGATTGTCGATGCCGAAGCCGAAGCCGGGTCAGTCCGGGTCAGTCCGGGCGACTCGGGCGCAACGCTCAGTCCGGGGACGCAACGCTCAGTCCGGGGACGCAACGCTCAGTCCGGGGACGCAACGCTCAGTCCGGGCGACTCGGGCGCAACGCTCATTCCGGGCCACTCCGACTCGCTGCACCGGGCCACTCCGACTCGCTGCACCGGGCCACTCCGACTCGCTGCATCGATCCGACCGACTCGACTCCCTGAAAAATCTCTTCTGCCCCCAACACAAAATCGGTCCCATCCTCTATCACCCTCAGCAGTCTCTGTCCAGCAATCAAAGCCCGCATCCTTCCGCACCAATCATGTTGATCGCGAGGCGTGTCTTTTCGACCTTTTCGCATCTCCTACCCCTCAATAGAGTAGCTCAGGTGGCACACCCTGAAGATGTCAAATGACTGGGGAGGACAACCATGGTCCTATCATATAAGAATCCTGTAGCCCAGGCTGCCCCTGTGCTGTTTACATAGCCATTCTTCTTCGGCTTCTCTTCACTATCTTTCTCACAGCATCAAGGACTTACTGACTGACTGTCATACTTCACCCTGTCGTACTCTCCGCTTCTCGAGTCGCACTCCAAGTTCTTCACAAGTTGCAATATACAGCACCATTCAGCAATCCCTAACAATGAAGGACCATCCAGAGGCCTTATCGCTGGCTCAGCTCTTCAGCACTTGCGTCGAGTGCTTTGGACTTGTAAGCTGTCAATCTATCTTGACATTTGTTTCTGCAGAATGACCAACAGTAGTGGTAGATTCATCCTAGCAAAGAATGGGAGCCAGTCCAGCGTGGTCAAATCGCTAAACTAGGCATACAACAAGGGCGTCTGATCGCGTGGGGAGATATGATTGGCATCACAGAATTGGCTTCTTCACGAGACGCGCGACTGGACGATGAAGAGATTCGGGCCGCGATTGAGCAGGCGTTGCAAGACATCATCGACCGACCCGCAGATACCAACCGCGCAGCGCAGTTCGAACAATTCGGTCTAAAACCACTCGCGAAATACCACACCGCGTATCAACCAGCTCTCGACACTGCAAGGCTTGAGGCTTTTAGAGCCAAGCTAGACATGCTACAAAAGCAGAGATGGGAGTCACGGCGAGGCATGAGTATCACCATGAACCATTGGGTGATCAAGAACACGGACAAGTTTGAGACCTTTTTGAGCATGATTAAGCAAAAGGTTGATTTCCTCATTGGACTGATGGGCGTCGAGGATAAAGTTGACAGAGCTTTGGTGCTGGACATCAAAGCCCTCGGCTGGCATCCAATTTTTGACACAGGGAGAGCAGCCGCCGACGTCTCAAAATTGCGACTGATTAAGTGGGCATGTGAGCCGAACTATCCCAACTATGCTGCGGCAACAGAGCACGCCCTGAAATACTTAGATCAGCAATGGAAAGAGAATGCACAAGAGGCCCGAGAAGCACAGCGAGGATCCGAGATACCAGGAGCTGCAGCAAAAGTGGCAGCCAAGGAGCGTAGAGCATCAGCATCGCAAAAAGTCGAAGCCAGTCTGCCTGCGCATAAATCAAAAAGGCCGAGTTTATTCGGTATGTTCCGACCGAAATCTTGGAGAAAGGGATCAAAAAGCAACATATCATTCCCAAGCCCGGAGGAACAGGACAAAGGTCGTTCAATGTCCTACGTAGCTCCGACAGACCTGCTCACCCCGCCTTTAAGTCCTGAACCTGAGTGCTCGAAATCCGCGTCTACTGTCCCGACCGCTAAGCTGGAAGCAATCGCTAAAGACTTTGCGGTTGAAACGAAATTGCCTGCTGCAGTCCCAGTAGAGCCGGATAAGCCAGAAACAGACGACGAATTGTTGTCGCGCGTGGAGACCGCTTTGTCAGTGAGCGAGCAGAAAAACTTGGAGCCCATTGCTTCCATGATATCGCGACATGACCAGTGGAGAAGTCCGTATTGAGATACCCAATCTGTGATGGATTTGAGTCGGTGGTTAGAGCAAAGCCGTCATTTCGCAGCCTTTTGACACTTTTCAGAAAAATTCTCAACTGTTTTCTTTCTTGAAAGAGAAACCCCAGATATTTGCCGAGATGGATATGGAGTTGGGTGATTTCAAAAGCAAATGGATGTTCATCCACGTTCGCAAGCGTCGAAAGCGCAATAAATGACGACGATCGCAAAAATAACTGGTGGAAATCGTGAGGCAGAGGAAAGTCTATTGTATAATTAATGTTTAATACGCTCACCATGATACCAACTCACCCCTTTAGGTTTCTCGGGTTATTATATATATATAATTCTTGCATTGCTGATCTATGCCTACTTAAAGCTAAGCAGCCATCTCTATCTAGTTTATTGAGGGTAAACGTACTAGGTATAAAACCCCTCACCCTTTAATGCTGTGGAGCACTATCTACCTCTAGCTGTATCTCTTCTTTGGGATAAATGAAAGTCTTCTCTCCTCTATACTACTTCTAACCCTCACCTAAGCCAGACCATTCCTCTCTTCTCTCCCATATCCTATCTCCATTTCCTCTCCCCTAGCAAGGGAGAACTGCTCCAGGATGGATTGCTGGATAAGCTACTAGATTACTGGATAAGCCACTTTCTTGGGTTATTAGTCACTCGCTCACACAGTCTACGGATCCGTATGATCTACACTTTAACATAATTTTAATTTTAATTTTTAATCTTTAGTTTTTTTAGCCATGTTATTATTTCTAAATCTCCGACAATAACATGGCTACTGATATCCATCCTCACCAAAAAGTATGTTGTTTTCCTCGCATGTCCAGATAGCTGAGCTGAGCTGATCGAGTCGTTTCTGTTTAGATCAATGGCACCAACAATGTACACAATGTAGGTAGTAGCTTTCTCTTACCCAAGAACCTGAAGACTGATCTCATAATAGCAGCAGCCTCGTCCCCATCTCCCGCCAACGAGGGAATGGAGGCGTGTCCCTCGTGGCACCGTCACTCCTGGTGTATTGGAGGTTTACCTCCCGGATGATTTGGGGCATCGCGGCGTCAACGAGGCGTTGAGTCTTGTGACTGATGCCCGTGATGCTGGTGAGCTGGTGGGGGCATTGCGTCTGCGGCTGCGGCTGCGGTGCGACGAGCATTGCTGAGTGAGCCATATCCGCTGCTCGGGGTGGTGAATGGGGTGAGACCTCCCTTTGGTGTGAGGTCTTTTGGTGTGATACCTCCTTTGGGCGCAGCCCGAGGGGTGCCTGCGCTCAGTGCGGCGTTCTGTATGGTGGTCCCGGACACTGCGCCCTTGTCCGCTGCTTCCTTGTCAGCTGCTTCCTTGTCAGCTGCCTCCTTGTCAGCTGCCTCCTTGTCAGCTGCCTCCTTGTTCTCCGATTGTTCCGCTATCCATTGGCCGTTTTCCTCCTCTGTGAACCAACCCAGTTTGCCGTGGTAGGTGTCGGGCTTCTTTGTGAATTCATTCTCCTCTCGGTAGTATCGACCATCGGTTGCGCAGGGCCTATCGTGACATGGTACGGCGTTTTGCCGGAGAAAAAGCAGTCTACGCGCGATAATACTGGTGCAGATTTTGGTTGTGTGGAGAGTGGTGATGCGGAGAGGAGTGTTGCTGTTCATGCGTCCGAACCAGCGAGACGTGCGATAGTAACTGACGAGAACTACGACGAAGGCAAAGACGATGAATCTGGCGAGGCCGAGAAGGCTGGAAATGAGGTAGATGGGGATGTGATGATGAAGGATACCTGATGTTTTTGGACTTAACCACCCAGGTCTGATGCGAATTAACCCTCGCGAAACTCAACGGCGCTCTTCTCAATATCCTTATTAGCACCGCCGTAGCCGCTAATACTGCCCACTCTCGAATCCGGATCAGCAACAACGTTATTAATACCGACATGAGACTCGGTGTAAGCATCCAACTCCTTGCCCTTGAACACATTGAGGTAGATAGGAAAAGACCAGGCGATCACGAAGAATGACAATGGCACGACCATGGCAACCCGAATTCCAGTTTTATCGGCCACGTTTCCAAGGATAGCTGGGATAACAGCACCGCCAGAGACTGAGGCAACGAGGAAGGAAGCACCACGCTTGGTGTGTCGACCAAGACCGCGGAGGGAGAGCGTGAAGATGGTTGGGAAGATACAGGATTCGAAGAAGAGGACGATCATGAGCATGGAGAGACCGCCCCAGTTTGGACGCGTGGAGCCACCAGTGTTGACTGCGATGGCTGCAGCGATGAAGACCATGATTAGGGATTGGTAGGCGAGGAGAATGTAGCGTGGCTTGGTGATGTACATCAATCCTGCAGCGGAGAAACGACCGACGGCGAAGAGACCTTGAGCGATGGCGTAGAAATTGGCGCCCTGCTTTTGGGAGGTAAGTTTGTCGAGATCGGGACGGGCTTGTTCGTAGTAGTTGATGAAGTAACCGGCGATTGCTACCTGTACGCCAAGTTAACGATGTTTTTTGAAAGAGTAGCACTATTCGCCGACGCGAACATGATAGATATATTGGAATGCTCTCACCTGTGCGCCAACGTAAGAGAATTGAGCAGCGACACCCCAGAACAAAGTGTATTGCTTGCTCAAAGGCTTGTCCTGATATCCGGTAGAATTGGTTGTCATCTCAGCTTGATCGGCCTGCCAGGGTCGTTAGTAACTTCTCGAGAACAAGGAGGAGGGATGCATTGACTCACCATATCAGCATCAGTGATTTCAGGAAGAGGGGCAAAGTAGAAAGCAACGGCAAGGAGAGCCACGAAGCATGCAATTCCAAGGTACACCCATTGAACAGCCTCGAGAGACTTCCCGTCCTCACCAACGTGGACGAAGATAACGTAGGAAGCGAGAACAGGCGCAACGACGGATCCAACAGCCTGGAACGACTGAGACAACTCGAGACGGAACTCAGACCACTTCGGAGGACCGCAGACAGCAATGTATGGGTTCGCTGCTGTCTCGAGAGTAGAAAGACCAGAACCGACGATGAACAGAGATGCGCAGAAACCACCGAAAGACTTCTTGACGGCAGATGGCCAGAACATCAAGGCACCAACGCAGTAGATGCTGAGACCGAGGATGAAGGTATAGCGGTATCCGAATTTGCGAACGAACCATCCAGAGTAAGTGAGAGGACCGATGGCATATGCGCCGAAGTAGGAAGCTTGAAGACCAGAAGACTGACCCTTGGTGATGTTCAACGCGACTTGAAATCGAGAGTTGAGGATATCGAGGAGACCGTATGCGAAACCCCACATGAAGAAGAGGATCGTGACCAATGTTACTGGAAGGATAGACTGCTTCAAGGTGATTTGCGATGCGCCTGTGACAGTGTTGTCTGCAACAGGCTTGCGTTTTTTGGCGGCCTCGATTGCTTCAATGACTGATGGGCGACGTTCTTGCTGTTCGTGAAGGTCGTCAAGCTTTGGCTCTTGAGAGGCGTCAAGGCCGAATTTGAAGACCATGGCTGCTGAAGGATTGAGGAGGTCGGCAGAGTAATAACGAAGGGTCTATCAAAGTCTGGTAGCAAAGATTGAGGAGGTCGGTAGAGTAATAACAAAGGTTCTATCAAAGTCTGGTAGCAAAGATTGAGGAGGTCGGCAGAGTAATAACAAAGGTTCTATCAAAGTCTGGTAGCAAAGATTGAAAGAGGAAGAAAGATGTCACTCGAACCAAACTTCACTTCGAAGGCTCTGATAAGCGAAGCGTGAGAAACGATGGCAGTGATGGTGGTGGTGCTGATGATGTTCAAACCTGGAGTCTCCATAGGGATTAAATACAGATACTGTGAGCCAAAAAGTGCATCAACGCCCCGGCTCAACGACTGGAGCAGTAGTGCAGCATCCGAGTGAACGACGGCTTGCTGGCTTGCCTAGAAGGGAGTAGTAGATGCTCAGAGATGTCCACAGACGCATAATTAGCTTCCTGCAGCAGCAACGTAGAAGGGCCAAGGCTACGCAGCCTCTCGAACAACGAAACAAGACACGGTTGGATCTATCTCAAGGCCACCAGGAGGCCACCGGTTGTCAGGATTGAGTAGATTTGAAGTTGGATCGGAACGTGTAATGTATTTGATAAGACAATCGCTAGAGATCTGTGGGATCTTCGCGAGTGTTCTCTATATTATAATACGTGTTTGCTTAGTAGTCATATAACCGGTGGCATACTAGATCAGGACGATGACGATCACCAGCTACCCCCATGTCCCCGCGTCTTGGCAGCATGACAGACGAATGCTTCAACTGTCTTTGCCGGGAGGAGGCCGAGACCGAGGATTGTGGAGAGATCTTGTCTTTCCCCGCACAAACTCTCCCTCTCGTGCCGACAGCACACCAACAGCCTTGCCGCAAACAAGCCACCATCAACGACACCTTTTCTCCCGCCTCGCAAGGACAGCATGGCAAGCCAGTCATGCAGAAATCACACGAAGAAGCTTCCACACCTTCTCTCATCTTAAAATGTGCCTCCTTCAAGTCTGCCTACTTCATTCGGCAGAAGGGCTCTGATGCCGGCCCGGCAAGAAGTCCGCCAAGCTGCACCCAGTTCGGGTGGGTTGGACGTCAGTCATAGCTTTGTCAGTGGATACAGGTTAATGCTTAAACATCCCCGCGCTACGCGCTTTTCTATTTTCCCATGGGGTGAGAGTGGATATCTTGGAGAGATTGCGTGTTGGTATGATGCGGGATCTGGACTGTGGACGGCTGAGGATGGAGACCCGCTGTGGATGCTGTTCGGAGTAAGTGACAAGACAGGATAAGAGGGGGACACTTTGAAGCTGATCGTTGTCGAACATGTTCTATAATGGGGATGATATGTTGTGATTCGTGCGTGTCGTGCCGTGAGGCATGGCTAAAATCTACTCGGAAAGAACATGTGAGAAAATTTGAGGACGATTTTAGTGAGAAACCAACATCCTGCACCTCCAGCCGCCAGACAACTTTAGAAACGACTGATCTCGCCAGTAGATTATAGGAACAAAGAACTCGTGCAGATAAGACATAACTAGAAGATAAATAAAGAACAAGAGCAGATAGGAAATGATAGGCAAAGAGAAAAAGATCTGACGCAAGGAAATGGTTAAAGAACATTCAATGAACATAACCCCTCATCCTTCCAGCCATTGTACCACCAGCATTGGCTCTTCACCGGTCCATTCCTAGTTCCAAACACCAGAACGCTGTCGTCGAGGGAGAGAAACATGTGCAGGTGCTATGGTTTGGATGTACCACATATGGGGCATTGTTCGGGGTTGAGGCCATCAGTATTGCTAGCATCGCAATTTGGGCAAGTCCAGGTGTCATTGAAAGAGTCCATGATGTGTCGTAGTTTGTTGTTTGCGTGAGTTGGATGGTGTGTTCTTCTGGTATTAAACAAGGAGGATGAGGGTCGAATCTTATTTGGTATCGAGCTTGAATATACCGAAGTCGATGATGTAGCTGGTGACTTGATGAAAGAGGAAGAGCGGAAAAAATTGGCTTGCTGTACAGCTTGAACTGATTGTTGTGGACTGATTGTCGAGTGATAAGGATATGAAGTCGAAAACAAGGACATCTTATACAATCGCACGACGCCCCTTTGAAATGTTGCCGCTTCATGCTTCAGTTCTGGAGCATGAAGCTCACACCGAAGTGAGGCTTCACTATCGCTTGCCGCGCAGACTGTTGAGATTCCTCAATAACACCACAGGAATACCCAAGGCGAGCCCGGAGAGTCCGAGACGATCATATTATTCGTGCCAAATCAAAAGGCGCACCTGAGGAGAGAGAGGGCGAGCGTCATGAAGTGGCCTCTTGGATACACAGGGAACTCACAAACTCATTCGGAGTACTAAAGAGCGTAAACAAAGAGGCCGCGGAGAGGGGGCACTCTCGACTGAAGGGTTCTTAATGATTTCGGTGAGATCCACAGCCATGGCGACGAAGGAGGATGGTAACAGTGATGAGTTTTCCATGCGCCGTTATCGCCATCGAAACATCGTGAGATCCGCATATTGAGCATAGGGCATGAGGAGGCTGTGCTTGAGATATAGTTCTCCTTCACGTGGTGAGTCAAGTGGCGATTGTCGTCTTGTGAGGAACCAAAAGTTTGACATTTTTTCAAATTGTAGCCGCCCTACTCCAGAGCTCTTCTATCAACTGATCTAATGGATTTGGAGTGCGAGACTCTGATATGTTACGAAAACGAGGATAAGGAGCCGCTGAACCTGTCCCTAGAAGATTCTTTTAGCTCAAGAAAGCATGGATAGGAGCGCATAGAGATCGTCTTGCTTGAAAAGGTCATCCAACAGCGGTAACAAACGGTGCCCGGGAAGGCAAGTTGAAGCGTAGACTTGGGCAAGGCTGTCAGAATATGTCCAAATCTGCCACCAGGATCGCAGGAGTTCGCATTTAACACCGCTTTGTTACTTCTTATGAACTGCCAAGAGCTGCGCCTTCATGCTATGGGTTTCCTATGAGCTTATGACGGGCAACAAACACCTTGCGCCGTCTTGTAGGCGAACATGGTGAGTCGTGATCGAGCGGCAACTCATTTGGTCTGAAGTAATGGGATCATTCTGAGGAAGGGACATGCTAATGTGCTGCGTGAAGGAGCGGTGTATGATCAATTCCATACGTGATTCGCTGTCGGTCAAGTGATGGAGATGAAATGAGAACGCTGAGATGAGATAACGAGGCTGCAAGGGAAGAAGGCGACTGCCAATTTCTCCGGCGCTAGCGCTCAAAGCAGCCGAGCACGTGGAAGGTCGAAGTTTGGGTTGTTACTAGTACACTGTTTTAAAAAGGGGCTGAACACGACAAAGCAATGCTCTTCGCATAATAGCCATTATAATCTACTTGACCGATAACGAGGATGAAAAAATCATTTCGTGACCGCTATCATTCCTAATGTGTTCTCAAATCGAATTGTTAGCTATTGATTATGTTAGCACGACGGTTGTATCGAAGGTGGATAGACCTGTGAGGGCATTGATGGGGATAATCACGCTAATGTAAGTAAATGCTATTGATATTGCTATGCCCTGCTCTTAACCAAAAGTACGGTCAAATAACCACCGCATGCTCATAAAACTATAGATACACATTCAGCCAGTTCTGGAACAATCATGACGAGACTCTTGTCCAACTCGTGTTCACCATCTAATCGGACAAGAAACGAAAGCACGTTCGAACAGAATCAGCCAATATAAGGGTAATCATCCAAATGAAAAGGCGTGAGCAACCATACGACATCCAAGTTTTGCCCTAGCCGGAAATGTTACAAAAATTCAGTGACGCCCCAATCTCCTAACTGGACAAATTACCAAGTTTCCTAAGAATATGTTAGTATCGTAGAAGCAAAGTGAAATGTCGGTACTGTGGCAGGTTCTCAAAAAAAATCGATATTGATGAGATTCTGGCAATTTCAAGAATATCATCGCGAGAAACTTATCGCTATCGATCTCGGAATGAAAGTCGTGCACTGTTGCAGAACCATAGTTGAATGGTGGAGGAGGTAGACAGGGTAAACACTTACAGCAATGTATTGACCACCTTCTTTCTTACTCTCCCAGAATCTCTCAGCTTGTTCGCGGTTCATTCCTCCTTTTTCGATTGAGACATCTACTAAAGCTGAGTGGACACCTTCGCCCATGCCTTTGCTGCTGCCACAGACGAAGACTCGTCCGTCCAGGGCATTAATGACGTACCAGACAATATCGGCTTGTATTCTAACTTCGTCTTGGACGTACTTGGCACCGTCTTTACTCTTGTTGGCCTTGCGACTTTGGACGACGTGTTTGATCTCTTTCTCATGGTCGCCTAGTTCGCCCGAGTAAATCTCGTCTAGCATTGAGTCACGTACACCTTGTACGAGCCAGATTTTGTTTGCGCAGTTGGCGCTCTTGAGTCGGTTGAGGATAAAGCCTCGGAAGGGTGCCATGCCGACACCAGCACCAATGAGCATCATTGGGCCATCGGAGGTAAATTCCTTGGACAAAGGATTGGCCATGAGTCCCCTAAACATTGGTATCTGTATGTTCAGTGCCGTCGAAGGTGATAGACCGCTTGCTTCGGCCTTCATGAATTGGCGAGCTACTCGTTCAAGATAACCACTTCCCGCGCCGGTACGGTATCCGCCACGCCAGTTGGGTGATTCGTGAACAGAAACAGCCATTTCGATCAATCTTCGACCAGCAAGACCTTCGCGTGCCGACGACACATGAGGGTCGTTGCTGAGAGAATAGAATCGCGGCATAAGCTGCTTCGAGACGGAAAGTAGAGCTGGCAACGGTGGCTTCGATGATGGGAAGGCATAGAGCAGCTGAGCTAATGTGATGTGTGTGTCCGTTCTTAGGTCGCAGAAAGCCGCTTGGCCTTCAGCGGCCACTAGATACTCGAGGACCTTCTTCTCGTTAGGAGCGGTTGCGTATTCTGCCATCAACCGGAGTAACGGCTTGGTCGGAGGACTGCTCTCCAAGTCGCAACACCATGTAAGCAATTCGCGGCGAGTGGTAATTAATTCTCGAGCTTGGTCGTCTCCCCAAATCGTTGGCCAGCGACCACCTGTCGTCCTCAGCAACACAGGCTTGTCCCTAACAAACGATAGCACACCGAGTGCCTTGAAGACGTCATTTACAATCTCCGGCTCATTAGGAGGACATACGCCGATGGCGCCCCCTACTTTAAAATCGACCAGACCGTCTTCTGCAGGGTAATCCGTAACGTCTATATCAAAGTGGTATGTCCGTTTCTCAGCACCCGGCTTTGTCAACTCTCTTGCTCCAAACACAGGGGCAGAGAAAACTCCATGAGGTGGATGCGGTTGTACGAAAGGAGGAGGCTGCGAATGGACCGTGGTCTCATGTTTCGGTTCGTGCGCGGGAACCTCGTCAAAAGAGAGGGTGATTTCTGGAAGAGGGGCCAAAGCCGTCAGCTCGGTCTCTTGACCAAGAGCTCCCAATTTCAAGCCTAAGCTTTTGAAGGCAAGATTGTCCGGCGTTTCAACAGGTGTGAAGTTGAGGACGTTATCACTAGGAGCCTTAAGCTCTGTCAAACAGCATCCGCCGCCACAGCAGAACTTCTGAATGAGCTTGGTTCCCGTCTCTTGGTCCCCTAGTAAGCGTCGAATGTCGTCCGAATTCTGTGAAATCAGGGTTGTGGAGGCTCGCCGAGCCCGGGTGTTGCCATTGACAGTGATAGAAGCAGTAGGGAGCTCGGCAATGGCTTCTGCTATCTCATCAATCGCTGGTTCTGTGTGAGGGGTTGAGGGGGCCTCGGAATCGCTTGACTGGTCAGACTCCATGAGCGACTCGCCCGACGATGTGTATGAGTTTGTAGTGTTATGTGTAAGTGCTGGTTGCGACATAATGTAATTGTGGTTCCCCTGCTGAGTGGGTTCTTCAGGTATAGATTGTTCAGGCTGAAAGGGCGACGAGGATAAGGAGGCTTTTCGTAGACGAGGTATCGTGACAGGCGGCGAGGCTAAACTTTGTGTCGTCGGGCGCGACATTGTGGTAGGGACTACGGGTTGTTAGTTATGGTTGCTCAAGAGAGCATATGATCTGTTTCTAAAGCGAGTACGGTGGCAGGCAGAGGTACAGCAATCGATGGTGTTGTGAAGGGAGGAGAAGCGTGAAGCATTGACGGCATCACAAAGCGACTAACAGCCGGGTCATACAACCATCTCGGACAGAGTGTGCTCAATTAACTTCTGTAGGTGTTGGAGAGATGAATTGCCAGCGACTTATCGATACCGATCTGGATTTGAAGGACTCCAGATTGAGACGGCTGTCGTGTGTTTGCGCAAGAGGGGGGGATGGAGGGTCAGAAGATCTGATAATTCTTATCAGATGGTGGGAGACCAGGGAGGCATACCTTTTGGAGCGCGGCACACAGCTGCAGTTGACACACACACACTTCTCTGTAGTATCTGTGCGATTGAAGCCAGGCTGGGTGGATATTGATAGGTAAGCAGGTGTAGGAATGGGCTTGTTCGTGTTTCGTGAGGAGAGTCTGTGTAAGGAATGACGGCGGGAAAGGAAGTGGAAATCTTCACAGGAGATGGCTCACAAAGGCGGAACCTCCCCCGGCGGTCCTCGGCGGCCAAAGACTTCGCCACCCATGCCGTACCCAGTAGTACATCGAGTCTAGGGCGCCTGCATCCGCCGCATTCAACCTCCGAACGCGTAGCCCCGCCGAGGTCTCACCCGGAGTTCCTTCGGCTTTCCAACTCAACTCGTTTCGCTCTCGAGCTTCGTATTCATATCACATTTGTTCACCCTCCTCTCCTTGTCCGAAATACACCAGACATCACAGCATGCCAACGATTGCTCAGCGCCTACTACTAAAGTATGAGCCAAGCAACTCAATTCATTCCGTGCTTTGCACCGCTACGAGTGCTCTGACAAGTCTATATCATGTGTCCACCTAACCATCGATGTACTCGCTCAGCATCGAGGATGCGCTTTTGTATGATTAGACATCATTGGAAACTGTATGAAAGCATGATACTTCATCTTTTTTGACTTGATATCGTGTCTGCTTCTAGCTATAACCAATCAGGAGAGAACCATTCTGAATCTGCGCCGCTTCTACACCCTTGACGTTCCATGGCGAAATTGGGCTTGACTTCGAGCATCTTTTGTGCATTGTGGCAAAGCTAGATCTGGGTGAATGAAGCAGGAAGACTTGGAACCGTTGAGCAAGTGTTTCACCCGCTGACCCTTCTTACTATTGTCCTTTCTGAATAATTTAAAGAAGCAATTAGAGAAGACCCAAGACGACTAGGTTCATCCCATAGCAAATGCATGATGCATATCTGTTCGGTGGCGAAATCCATCTCACGGTATCGCCTTAGCTATCCATGGGTGTTTAAGCAATTCGCGGGCTTGCTGCCTCTCCTCCGGCAGCCACTTGAGCATTGATCTGAAAGTTGAGAAATTGCTCTTTGGATTCCCCGTCTCGAGCTGATACCGACTCTTCAAGAGAAAGTGGTGGCACAACGGTACCTCCGGCAGCTTTCCAGCGTCCTTGAATCTTTCATGAGTGACTAGGATGATCTGATTCAAGGTTCATCACTGACCCTCCTCATCAAAAACTTTCTTCGTGATCTCGCTTCTTTGTATGTATTCGAGAGGCGGCAGCCCAAGATATGCGACCATTTCAGCAACATAGTGGGTTGCTGATGATTGGGAGTTTTCGTCCATCGCGTTGAACAAATGTCGATTCCCGAATAGATCTCAGATATAACATTTAATTTAGGAACAAGCAAGGGATTACAAAAGCAGATGTACTCACTTTTGTTGAGGAACGCGTTTTCACGTATTTGCAGACGATACGTGCTGATTTGTTAGGTTGTGATCCATGGGCCAAGATATTCCAATCAACCTCCATCCCCATCGAAGACAACGACACCAAAATCGACACCGTGGGATGTCTCGCGGGTGGTAACAGACTAACCAAGCACGTAAGCAGTGGCGACGGATTCACGCTTTTGGAAGATGCAGGCTGCGGAGACGGATTTACGGCGTTTACTGGTCCTCCTGTTACCATCAGGGGTTGTCAATATACTGGTGCTTATTGTCAATTTTGCTTGGAAAAATGGATTAAAGGGAACGGCCGACTTGTCCCGAGTGTAGGAAGCCGCTCCTGCCGTCCACTAAGCTGGAATGGGTGAGGAATAAGGCTGATGGTGGGATCTCGCCGAGACGGCATAATCAGAGTGCCAGTGGGCTCCACAGTAATTCGTGATGCCCGTCCTGGCTTCTAGAAAATCAGTTTTTTGCTTGACATCTGTCTACTCGAGGCATTGATCAATGCTCCATTGCGATCGAATCATGGCATTCTTATGACTCGGTTTTGATATAGTTCACTTACTATGTTGAACTGTTATACGAAGACGATGCACTTATCATTGGCTGCGGAATGAGGGTATCTAAAAGTTCGCAATTATTATAAATCCTGGTTGGTCATCGTCTATCATATACCGGCGTTACTGAGCGATCTCTTGCTCGTGACTTCAAGGGCTTTTCGTCCCGCATGATTGGTGTTCTCGATCGTTCGTCCATTCTTCGTCGTCGTCGACGATCATACTCCGATCCCGAGTCCTCGTTCTTAATGTCCCTTCTTCCTCGCCGACGATCATACTCCGAATCTGAGTCCTCGTCCTTGACAGGTGTACGGGATCGATGCCGTCTCTTCTCTGGCGTGCGTGACCTGTGTTTTCGCGACTTCTTCTCGCGTCTGTCTGAGTCCTCATCCTCGTGCCTCCGTGACCGATGGCTCTTGTGTTTTCTTTTCTCCTCTTTTGACTTTGACTTGCTCTCGCGCTTAGCCAATGCTTTGAGTGCAACTTCAACTTCCTCCTTCTTTTGCTGAATCATGTATGCCTTCATCGGATCGTCGTCTTCCTCATTGCGCATGAGCTCTTGCAATTCCTTCTCTTCCTTGAGCAGCGCTCTTGGAGGTGGCGCGTCCTCACTCTCCGTATCCGACACTGCTCCCGGTCCATCTTTGACAGCATCTCTCTCGACTGGTCCCATGGTGTTGTCCACAATCTCCTCGTCCTCCCTCTTCTTGTACCTCGTATGGTCTACTCTCAGCAACCTTCCCAAGACAGTAGCTCCTCCCAGATTGTCGACTGCCAGATCACAGCTCCTTTGGTCTTCGTATTTGAGAAAACAGAAGCCTTTTGGTTTCCCCGTTTCTTTGTCGCGCGGCATGTTGATGAAAACGGGTTCGCCATATTGTGATGCTATTGTTATGACATCTCCCTCAGACAGTTCTAGCGGAAGACCGCCTATGTATACGAAGGCAGTGTCGGCGTAGTCGCGATGCCATGATGCGCTTGGAGGGATGACTTCTTCGAGCTCCCGCTGGTTGAGCTTTGCCGTTGCTTTGATGCCGTTCATTGTGGTGGCGGGGGACGTTCGACTGAGCCGTATTTGATATTCTCAGTGGATCAGTCTAGAATGCGCATCGTTGTGACTTGACACTTTATTCAGATGGTGATGGATGTTCGATTGAAGTTCGAAGCTTGGACCTTTTGACTCGATAGTTCTCCAGCTAGATATTTCCGTTTGCGGCGCGTCCACCCATTCCAACGGCGCGACCTCACGTAGTCCCATTCCTCCAAGTAGCTTCCCCTACGATCCTCGAAGTCCCTTAATCACTCACATATATCACGGCGCGAACGTCCATGAATTCGTTTCTCCCCCAAGACAGCGTCGACAAGCGGAAGAGTCAGGCAGCCCCGAAAAAGGAGATATGGTCTGCGTTATTGAACAGCGTCGCAAGCGGCAAGCGGTTGCCTGAGAAGCAGCTCATCTTGTTGGGTAGGCTCACCAAATCTGAGATGGTCCCTCTGGCTCTAATCAATTGCACAGGAGGCACACCTGAATCACAGAAAGACTTCCTCGAATCGCTCTCCCCAGAATCAGCCACGAATCGAAAACATAACTTAAGGAAACCTCCGGTGGCTAATCAGTATGCCTTGGGTTACACCTACCAAGATGTTATGGACGCCGACCAAGCAGGTGAGAAATACGCCTCGGCTTTCCAGTAGGCGAAGTACTAATTGAAGAAGACACACTAGCACGTCTGTCTATCTATACCCTCGCTGATGCCTCTCCACCACTTGCGCCGCTTCTGAAGCCACTTCTAACCCCGAAGACTCTCCCAAATACGCTGGTTGTGGTATTGCTGGACTGGAGTCAACCGTGGAACTGGATACGGCAATTGCGAGATTGGATACGACTTCTACGGTCAGTCGTTGTGTCGCTAGATGTGGAAAGCAAGCAGGCCATGGAGGAAAACGTCGTATATTGGAGAGATACAAAACGCAGCACTCCTTTGGAAGGCTCAAAACCAGATGAGGCCTCGGCGTTACCCCCCGGTCCTGGAGAATGGGATGAACCACTAGGAGTACCATTATGCGTAGTCTGCCAGAACACAGACAAGATGCAGACACTAGAGAAGGAGCAAGGATGGAAAGACGAGCAGTTCGATTACGTCGGTCAATACGTGCGAACGTTACTCCTAAAGCATGGTGGTTCTCTCATCTACACGATGCCTTCGGCTCCTGGGTCTCTCCAGATTCTCATCCACGCTTCGCTTGGAATACAGTCGACTCTACAGAAGAAGGAACTCAAATACGAGGTCACCAATAGGGACAAGACACTTATACCACCCAATTGGGATTCGTGGAGCAAGATTCGGATCATGGCAGATAATTTTGATGCCGAGGTCGTTAGTGAGATGTGGTCGCATGATATTCAAGTCGAAAGCCAATCGGAAGTGATGGCAGAAGCATCACAAGTAGAAGAGCCAGAGCCTTCCACGGCTGTGTCGCTGTACGAGCAGGAAATTCGAGATCCCAAAATAGACGCCATTTTACCGGGTCTGGCTCGGAAACCTGAAAGCGGCATTGAAGTGGAGAGCGAAGATGTGCAAACATTCTTGGCCGAGCAGGCAAAGATTCTCGAGAAGCTTCACGAGGAGGACAAAGCGGAGAAGGCGATCAAGGACCAAAAGCAGCCACCGTCTAAGCATATCAACTCCGATATTCGAGGCGACGTTGACAAGCATATTGGACCAGTCCAATACAATGTAGGAGGCATCAACCTGGATCTCGATTACACCCTCAGCCAGATCAAGGTAAGCATCAGCGGGAACTTCAAACAACGGTTTCGCTAACTTTTGCGAAGGAGCGAGAATCCGCCCGAGCTGTGGAAGACACGCCCAAGTCGCCTCTTGCACAAAAAGACGCCATTGATGAAAATGCGAGATTGAGCGACTTCTTTGCCAAACTGGCGCGTAAGCCTGGAGCATCCGCGACGAATACTCCTAGGAGGGCCGAGACGTAGCCAAAAAGTGATTCGGAAGCATTTTGCTAGCGTTTTGAGCATACATAAGCCTTTTGGGAGAGTTGTTTGATACCCTTCATAGCCAATGGTTATTACAATGTTGACATTTAGCATCGAAGCGTTGAAGAGAGCTTAGTGAGATTCGACTATTCAGGTGATTACGATGTTAACAGCAATTAAAGGACGAAAGAGTGTCAGAAATGAGTTCAAGGACTAATGGGAGCAACACAATGAAAACAGGAATACCTCTCAAGCAGTTGCTCGCGCCTTCAACGTACGAATCCCGGGTACTTTTCTCTTCTCCTCTTCCTGTTTGCTCAACTTATCCTGCAACGCCTTGAAATTCCTGTTCATCGCATTTCGCGTGAACTCAGTCCCCGTCACTAGTGGATATTTCTTCAGTGGGCCCTGAATCAAGGTATCCCGACATGGCTGGTTGAAGAAGGCAATCGAATAACGCTCGCCGTAGTAATCCCCTTGCTCACTGGGCGCTTTGACGCGATGGAACGTGGACTTGAATCGATCGTCAGACCAGCTCATTAATAGATCGCCAATGTTGCATATGATAGCGTTGGGCTGTGGCTCGACTTTTGTCCAGACATCGCCATAGCCAAAGGAAGTGGAAACCTCTCGTCCAGGACAGATTTCCAAGCCAGATTGACCCGCTTTTTGGAAGAGAAGAGTGAGGAAGGACCAATCGGTGTGGGCACCCGCGCGGTGGAAGACTTCACCCGTGGGGTTTGCTGTTTGAGGCGTTTCAAAGTAGTGAAGGAGTCTTGCTACTGTCTGCGATTCTGATCGAGATACATCGTGGGCTTTGACAAAGTAGTCGTTGTCGAAACCGAGGCCGCGGGCGAAGCAGACCATGAGTTTTTCGCTTACGCATTGGACATCGTGCATGAATGAAAGAGCCTCTTGCTCGAATCCTGGGAGCTGTGTATCCGGCAGCCATTTTCCATCCATCCCAGCACCGAATTGCATTTGATAACTCTCTTTTCTATCAGCAGCACCTGTTGATGGCCGAATTTGAGCCATCTTTTCGTAGCCTGCGTTGTTCTGTGGGTTGAATGGGACTTGTGATTTGATCTCGTCGGGAAGGGAGAAGAAGCGTGCTGAGTTCTCGAACATCTGGTCCACTGTTTGAGGAGTGATGCCATGGTTGACGACGCAAAAGAAACCATCATTTTCCGAGGCATTGATCAGTTCTTTCGTGATTTCCTCGATGCGAGAGTCAAAGTCGTGGAGGGAGATGGTGGGAATTTCCCTGTCTACGTACTCAGTTGGAGCCATGTGAAAGAGGTTAGAAGGCGATGAAGAAACGTTCTGCCGATGAGGAGCTGTTGCTATGTTCTGCTTGCTTGGAGAAATTGTCATCGTTGGTGTTAGCTAGTACTTATATCTCAATTGCTCGCGTTCTACACCATCGTCTAGATTCTAGAGTAGGTTTTTTTTGGCGGAGGCCATCTCGGCCGCGCTCGAGGGAGTTTCGAAGATGGCTGCTGACTGCAGGTAAGTTGGTGTTTGGCTGGGGAGGAATGGATGGTGAGGATGGCAAAGATAAGGAGATGCGGCCGAGAGACGGCCGAGATCCACAGTTGAACGCATTCCAGTCCGAGCAACGACAACATTTCTTCCCCATATCGCGACGTGCGGCCGCTCTCCATGGACCGAGCCCGTAATCAATCGCACCGGCTTTGGCCATGGACGGAAATCGAGACACGCCGACCAAAATGAGCCAACGAGCGAGATTGACTTGCCATCAATGCTATAGGCAGAAGATCAAATGCTCGAAGATTTTGCCCTGTACCACCTGTGTTAAAAAGTAAGCATTTTTGATATTTACTTCGCAGCATCTGACTGGCAAACAGAGGGATCCAGGATCAATGTAGTCGTGATGAACGCAATGGTGTATTCAGCTCCACGCAGCCGCTACAAACACCCGTGCCGGAAAACACACAGACTTCTGAAATACTTCAGAGATTGATGAACCAAGTCTCTCACCTCGAGGCGAAGCTGAAAGAGAAAGATGTGCCGTTGCAACAGGTATGTGAGACTTTATCCAGAGTCGAAGCACCGCTATGGTCTCGAAGCGGTTGCAAAGACCGCAAGTCATTTATCTAAGATTACAATAATGTCTTCAAGACTGTGTCTGCCAGACATGCCCCTTATTCTTTGGAACGAGACCGCGAGAACTCATGTATTGCCGAGGGCAACACAAGGACTCTTTTCTTGTTTCAAAAGAGCCTAGATCCCATTCTCAGATTAATTCGTTGCGAACGCTGATTTCTTAGACGGATGGTGGGAACTCTACTCATCTAGGCCCTGAACTGCCAGCCCGACACCTGCCACGAGGATCAACTGGCATAGCTCGAATAGCTGGACAAAGCAGTGCGGAGGCCAGCGACGATGATGGGGCAGCAGCGGATTCTGCGACGGTACTCGAGTTTTTAGCTTGGGGAAGACGAAAAGATCAACAGTTCCACGAAGCTCCCGAAAACGAAACAGGCCCTAGACGATACAGCGTTGTACTTGAAGACGCCGCGATACCGCCTTCTCTAATGGAAGTGATCACGTCCCCAAGGCTTGATCTTTTGGAGGCTCTGCTTCCAAGCAAGCAAAACGTTCGGATCTTGTCAGAATTCCATGGAGAATCTTTGCTATGGTATCATGGATCCTACAACAACTTCAATTTCTCCGATGAGCTCAGAAGTTTCTACGAGGACTACCAGGGAAATGTTCGACACCGAGAACTCAATTTCCAATGGCTAGCACTCCTCTTCGCAATCATGACAGGGAGCATCACTTGTGCGTCGCCATCGACTGCTCAGTCATGGGGATTTGATGCCGCAGAACGATTTGCACTGTCAAAGAGGTGGTATGACGCTACAATCTCTTGTTTAAATCTTGCGAACTACCTTGAGAATCATACTATATACTCGGTTTCAGCTATTGCCACCCTCACAATATCCGCTCATATGTAAATATCCACCCCTACAATGTGATGAAATTTGCTGATGTCGGGAGTAGCCTTGGCGTGTCCAATACCCAATCTGTGCTTCTCGCTGGTGCGGCCAGGATTTCTCAGAGCCTCGGTCTCCATAGGTTGGGTGAAGAACAAGCATCTCAGACTTGTTCTGACAAAGAAAGAATGCGTCGACGCAAGCGGGAGACAGGAAGACGCGTGTGGTGCCAGCTATTGAGTAAGGACTCCCTAGGGACGATAGCAAGACAATAGCCTATAACTACTAACACCAAATCTCAGCACAAGACTGGTTTTCTATACCGTAAGTGGGCTTTGCATGAACAAATCTTCGAAATTCTTCTGCCGAAATGCTCACATCATGCTCAGATTCTCTGAAAGCTATTCGCTCAATCCTTCTTTCTTCGACACCGCAAAGCCTTTGAATTGCAATGACAGCGACATGCAGACTGTCCCAAACACCACTCCGACCATTACTAGCTACTGCAATTATCTCTACGACATAGCTCATTTGATAACACAGCTTCAGGATGCAATGGCAAGCTCCAACACACTGTACACGAAGTACGAACAAGTTCTCAAATATGATGAGAAGATGCGGGCCCTAGCAACTGCCTACATGCCGACTTTCCTCAGCACGAATGCGCCGGTCGCTTCAACGTGGCCAACATACGTTCCTTGGGCACGAAGAAGTCTCGCGATTTGTTTAGCTCACAAAATTGTGAGAAAAATCAATCTTTGCATCGCACAAATCTAACTCTGCCCAGATCATGGTACATCGAAAGTTTTTAGGTCTGTCGTTTACCAATTCGGCCTTTGTTTTCACTCGTCGCACGTGTATTGCAGCCTCAAAGACCATTCTGAAGGAAGCTCGAGCTGCTCGCGATGACTATGGTCCTGTACTGTGGATCGACCAGGCATTCGTCGTCGCCGCCGGAATAATCCTGAGCCTGGATGCATTCCATCGAAAGCCAGATGAGGCCGATTTCGCTGAGCATCAAAGACTTGTAAGTCAGGCCATCGATTATCTTACACAGTTTCCTGAGAGCAAGATTTCAATTCGAGGACTGCAATTGCTATCCTTCCTGACCAGTGAGCTCGATGCTATCGCTCAGACAGGCACTGCCACGAGCGCTCAAGGATCAAGAAAGAGACAAGCAGACGGCCGGCCTGACTCTGACCGCAGACCTGAGAAACGGGCAAGAGTATTCAATCTTTCTGCATTCATGAAAGCTATGGATGCTGGTCAAAATCGATTACCGGTCAGTACACCTCAGGTGAATGAAGTAGACGGAATTGCCTGGGAGACTTTCGCAGAGATGTTCCCACCACAAACAGGATTTGGCGGTCAGCATCTGTTTGATGAATTCTCCTCCTTCGATATGTGACCTTGGTCATTCACATTCAATATCACTGAGGAATGCGCATATTTGGGTGATATTGACATGTCTGATCGGGATGAACCATGTGAGCAAGTACTGTTTTTGGACCAACGAGTTGGGCATCGCGGCAGAATTGCATGGGACTGAGATTATATTGGCTGCGAAATAGGTCGAGGTCTTTGAGAGCTTCGGCGCAGTGCATTGTGACACCCATATCGCGCGCTTTGGCAGCGTCAGCAATGTCCAAGTGCGCTTTGATGGGTGAGCCTCGAGGTGTCCCACAAGCC
Source organism: Venturia nashicola (assembly GCA_004522665.1). NCBI lineage: Eukaryota > Fungi > Ascomycota > Dothideomycetes > Venturiales > Venturiaceae > Venturia > Venturia nashicola. Next base: position 97,141 of record SNSD01000006.1, read on the forward strand.
ATCCAGATGTGAAGTCTAGCATTAAAAGAAGCATGAAATTTCTCGTGTGCTGCAATCGCAGACGAAATGGACATTGAAGAAACATCTTTATCGCGTGCATCGGACATGCCAACTGCTGTATTCGTTTCCGCAGATTTGACCAATCTTCCCTGTCCCTACTCAGTTAAGCCACGCCGTCAGATCTGAGATGCACTGCTATCAGTACCAGTATGCCGCTCTTCAGCCGTCGAGCCCACTGTCAGAGCGATGTTGGCAGATAGGTATTCACCCGGTGGTGTTGAGGTACACAACCGCACGGTCTGGATATGGGCAAGTTCTACACTGTCCCACTTTGCTGTGACCCCATCTCTGGACCTACAAAGTACATGAATACCACGGCACCAATCCCATGCAGAGAACTGAAGCTGACCCCGATCTGCACCCTGTCAGCGCCTACGGTTGTCTTGCAGACCCGAATGAGATGCTAAACTCCGCTCCGTAAGCCAAGAGCTGCATCAGTCAGCACTCAGCATGCAACCTTAACCACCACGATCCGAGCATCCATTAGCTCCTGCCGAAGATCACCCACACAAGTCCTCGCCGTTAAGCCCAGAATGAGGCTGTTGTATTCACTATCTCCGTTGCACGCTGTAGCAGCTGTAAGTACATAGACCTCGATGGTCGCTGAAGCCAGTCTTCCAAAAACACTCTCAGCTAGTCGACAGCTCGTCCACTCCAATACTTACTCCTACAATGTCTCTCTCAGGAAAGGTCGCTTTGATCACGGGCGGTACCAAAGGAATTGGCAAAGCAACGGCTCAAAAGTTCATCGTCGAAGGAGCTTCAGTTGTGGTCAATTACGGACGCGATGCAGCTGCGGCCGAAGCTCTAGTACAAGAAGTTGGATCCGACAGATTTCTTGCAGTTCAAGGAGACGCAGGCAAGATTTCGGACATTGAGAAGATCGTAGCCGCAGCGGTGAAGAAGTTTGGCAAGCTGGACATTGTCATGGCGAATGCTGGCGTTATGCCAATGAAGGATCTGGAGCACATTACCGAGGAGGATTACGAGAGAGTCATGACATTGAATGTCAAGGGTCCTTTGTTTTTGGCACAGGTGAGTCTTGTACGGTCGTGTATCGAGTATCTTACAATCGCTAATGGAGACAACAGAAAGCTGTACCACATATGGCACCAGGCTCCTCTCTCATCCTCGTCTCTACCACCCTAGCTGTAGCATCGACCGTTGCGCCTGGTTATCTCCCATATCTGGCCTCGAAAGGAGCGATCGAGCAAATGACCCGAGTTCTGGCTAAGGATTTGGGCACCAAGGGCATTCGTGTCAATGCGATTGCACCCGGGCCCACAGGCACAGACTTGTTCCTGGAGGGAAAGCCTGAGCAGATGATTCAAGGCATTGCGAAGGCCAGTCCGTTCAACAAATTGGGCCTGCCAGAGGAGATCGCTGATGTTGCGGCGTTTGTAGCTGGAGATGCAAGTCGATGGCTCAGTGGACAGATCGTCAGGGTGAATGGTGCTATGGCATGAATAGAACGAACATTATGGTCTGTTCAGGTTATCTAAGCGGTAACGGATGGGTAGCAGCTTGGATTGACACTCAAAAACCACCATGATTTTGGCCAAGCAGTACGTAATTTTATTCTCTCTTCTATCAAGAATTCGATGTTCTTTGTGCTATAAGTCCAGCTGGTCGTAATAGCTACATCGTGTGATTCCCTCCACAGGAGCGGTCGTACTAATAAAGTGCTTTTGTCAAGTGGTGAACACCTTTGGCGTTTTTCAGAGCTTAAATCAACCATCTCAGTTCATACATGCGGACAGCCCTCCCCAGTCTACCTACTCGGTGCATTGGTTCTCGCCAGCTTTCTTGACTGTATCTCCCGAATTCGCCTGTTTACGTTGACCTATTGTCTCCATTTACGGACAAACAATTATGTACAGGTCTTTTGTCTTCACTTGCCTATTGTCGTCAACAATAAGCCTCTGAAGTGAAGTGAAGCCCACAACACTTCCTCCGACATGAAGAACTCTCTGGCTGTCACTCCCCTCTCATCGCTCTTTCCCGCTGGACGAAACATTCTCAATCAGGTCCTTGTTCACGAGAGCCCGCAAACCAAATTTCAAACATACAACATACCCAATAGCCAGCAAAATATCTTCGAGCATGAATCATGAGCAGGATTCATTGATGATTACAGAGTTTAACGCCGAACCTGAAGATAAAGTCGAACGTGAAGGTGACTCCGAACCTGAAGGCTTTTCCGGCTTCGAGGACCAGGCGAGAGTGACCGACTTCCAACAAACAACCTCAGCAACCAGATCAACAATTCGAAATACGACGTCCCCAGAAGAGGGCGCAAAGTCATCGCGTAAGCGCCGAACACCAGTCATCGAGTCCGATCTGAAAGGCACGCCAAGCTCTGATTTCAGCAAATCTCGAATCAACAAGTCCAGCAGACCGATCATGCTTGATGACATGGTTTCTCAGAGCCCACTATCGATCCCTATCTCTTCAGACGATGAACCATTCGATTCCGATGAGGAATCACTGGAGCCTCAACCGAAACGGAGGAAAGGATCTGGCGCTATCCCATTCGATTCCGATGAGGAATCACTGGAGCCTCAACCGAAACGGAGGAAAGGATCTGGCGCTATCCCATTCGATTCTGATGAGGAATCACTGGAGCCTCAACCGAAACGGAGGAAAGGATCTGGCGCTATCCCATTCGATTCTGATGAGGAATCACTGGAGCCTCAACCGAAACGGAGGAAAGGATCTGGAGCTATCCCATTCGATTCTGATGAGGAATCACTGGAGCCTCAACCGAAACGGAGGAAAGGATCTGGAGCTATCCCATTCGATTCAATCAGTCCCCGTTCCACATCATCGACGTCCACCATCAAGGACGATCGCGCTGAGTCAGTAGTCACCCTCTCACCACCGGACAGCCATATCGTGTCCATCAACATTAACGTACCCTCCGCCACCGCTATCGCAACGTCCAGAATCGTCCCGGCGACTGTCCTTAGACAAGCATTTTTTGGCGCAGCTCAAACTTTGAAATACCGAGGTCCACGTAACCCTATTAGTCAACACATGAGGTTTCCCGAGGAACAGACATCGTCGGATGAGGAGGGGAGAAGGGTTATGTGGACTGAGGATTGGTGGAGCGAGTTGCACGAGATTAATGGGGTGGAGTTGAAGGCGGGTGAGAAGGGAAATAATCTTGTGAAAGAAAGGAGTAGAGAGTTGGGTGGGAATAAGAAGGGATGAAGGATCGGATTGTCACGGTGTGGGTGGGATGCTGAGCGGTTAGATCATGGATAAGAAGAGATTTGGTTGGAGGTTTGATACAAATCAAAGCTAAGATCTTCACTAAGTTTACTACGCCCTTCGACGAAAAACCAACCAAATTATACCATATCCATCTCGAGATCGAAAATTCAACGCTTCAATCGCTACACTCTCCACCTGACACCTATCGTTCCGAGAAAACACCTACGCCGTCGCCCCCGTCAACTTCAACACATAATCCAGCCCCTCAGCAACAACCCCACTAATCGCGAATCCATTGTACTTGTACAACTCATTCGGCGCATTGACAATAACTAACATCGCCTCATCCCCAGCAACAGTAGTAGCAGTGCAAGCTCCCCCGGGACAAGCAACGTAGCTCACCGCGCCTGCCTTCGTCTTCACAACCAACGTCGCAATGAACGGCTTCCGACTAGTGATGGTAACACCAATGGTTCCACCTGTTCCACCCTTCGTCTGCTTACCGGTCTCTCCCTTAGCCGTCGTTGTCGTACTCTCCGGTGCCTTACTTGGGGTTCCCTTAGAACCTTTAGGTTTCTTAGCCTTTGGTTCGTTGTTCGTCGCTCTTTTCGTTTTCCCACCCGTGGTTCTCAAGGGGATGATATTCGCACCAAAGTATTTTGGCATACGTGCTGGTTTGGGCTTGTATGTGCCGGCGGAACCGTCGAGATTGGCGTAGTTGAGTGTTGAGCGTTGTTTTTCGAAGAGGGCGGCGGCTTGGGGATGACCGATGTCGACGAAGGCCATGCGGGCCCAGTATCTGGCGACGATTTCGCGGACGGGGGTTTGCGTTATGTAAGAGATTGCGTGGAAAGGGGTTTCTTCGCTGCCGGGTTTGAATTTGCGGAAGAGGTTGCGGATGGCGAATTTTCCTGGTTAACCGGGAATGTCAGCGGGATATCTGGGGTATTGATTGGGGGAGGAGGGTGCTTACCTAGGCCTTCGATCTCATCGGGGTTATTGGTTATGTAGGTAAAGAAAGGCCATGCTTGGTAGTAGTTCGACTTTCCCAACGTGCCGTCGACCATGACTGCGGGAGAGCCAGAAATGACTTTGTCAAAGTTAATGTTGGTCTCTCCAACTGGCTGGTTGCCGCGAGTGCGCGCTGCGGCGCAAATGTCAGATGTCATGAAGAAGTCGGCGAACCATTCGGCAATAGGCTCCCAAAAGCATCCCGTATTGCCTTGATCCACCCAACCTTTTTCGTGATATGTCAAAGCGTGACCTAAACAAGTCAGTTTCCAGCAGAATTCGAGATGGCCTGGGCAAGTACTGACCATATTCATGAACTGACACCGCTGCCCGATGGAGTTGATCGCTCTGGATCTGGAGGTAAGATAGACCACTTGTCCCATCCGTGTTCCTAACAAGTCTGGTTAGTTTCTGCTCGTATGGAAGCATATCCTCCCACTCATGAAGGCTCTGGCGATTATACAAGAATCGGGTTACTCACATGACCCCAATAGCACCGGGTATATCAGCCTTGGAAAAAATATTTTCCTTGTAGAATGGGCCCTCATATCCCTCATCAGTCTTTGCATTATACGAAAGCCCCGGAGTGCGAAATTTCATATCATTGACGAAGCAATCATACGCCGCCTCCATCATTGCCAGGGTTTTCGTCGCCTGTGCCTCAGACAAGGCATCGTAAACCCGGAAGTGAGCCGATTCTTTGAAAGTCCTTCCAATCCCGGGTGGGCCTATTTTTGGGTTTGCTTTGAAAACAGCGGGGGTGGTGTTCGGGGTGCCGAAGAAGCTGTCGACCGGGACGTCTCGACGGTCCAGGGAGGAGGCTACGGGTAAAGAGTTGAAGCTCCAGATTTTGGTGTCTCTTTTGCAGGTTTGTAGAATCGGAGCTATTTCTGTAGGGTGGGCGGAAACGGCCATGGCCAGGACGGCTGTGATGAGGGATGTGGAAATGTACATCGTGAGATGGTAGGTAAAGACTGTGTAGACAATTGATGATAAGGAAAGAAGTTAGGTAAAGACTGTATGAAAGTTGATGAGAATGAGCAGCAGAGAAAGAGGACCACTATATGTAGGAAACAGAAAAGTCAGTCTTAAAGTCAAAGTCTTTAAGAACCTCAGGTACGCTCGACCAGGGTCTCATGACTTGCTAGGTCGATGGATTATTGTCCGACTCCGTGCGCGTTTGGGTATCCAGAAGGAACTTTGCATGGTGTTCATGGGTCGTTAGCGAGTAGAGTTAGCTGAAGAAGGGAAAGCTGTGGATTAAAGAAACGATGTGAGAGGGGGTCAAGATTGCGAGACCTGGACGCGTTCTTCAACCCGGTCTGGTGGGCAGGGTGTATCAGCCTTGGCACGGTGCTTTTTGTATGCCAGGTAACCCAATGCGGTTATGTTTTGTTGAAATGCAGCTTGGTATCTTCAGACACAAAATGAAGGTTGAATCTCATAAATTGGTGAAGTGTCCTTCCAATGCACTTACCAACTTGGTCCAGGAACAGTGAAATTTGTAGCAAGGTCAAGAGTCTTCCTCTGAAAATGAGAACACGATCAGCAGGATGTGGTACAGGCACCAGATTTTCCGACAGATGTTGTTACTTGTTACTACCTACCATGAGATATTATCAATTGGCAGCAATGCCGCTCAGTCTACTTCCAAGCCTCGGCGTCCTCCACACACTCAAGCCCCTTCATACTCCCCTCATCTCTCCATGCCTCCAAAAGCTTACAAAAGGCCAGAGAACCACCCATGTAGGGCCCACCTCTCTTCGACTTGATCGACTCCGTCAACGTCCCTTCTTTGGTGTAATAACCAGGCGTGCACTTCAAAAAAGCTCCTAACCCGGTTTGCCCCTGCACGATCCCATCCGTCCATTCCTCCTCAGCCTCCTTCGTGCACTCAAACGTCTTGATTCTCCTCTCTTTAAAAGTTTTGACGATGGAAGCGACATGTTTGGTTTGGCGTATTATCGTGTGTATACCATTCGTGGAGGTGCCAACTTGTAAATACGAGATGAGGAACATATTGGGAAATTGATTGATGAACATTCCGTGGAAAGTAAATTCGCCCTCTGACCATTTTTCGTCGATGGTGAGACCATTGCGTCCGGTAATGGAGAAGTTAGAACGGCGGGTATAGGCCGTGCCGTATTCGTAACCGGTGCTGTAGATTATGCAGTCGAGGTCATAATGCTGGCCATTGGCAATTATGCCTGTTTCGTCGATGGAGTCGACGCCGCGGCCGTCAGTGTGAACGAGGTGGACGTTCGGCCGGTTGCTTGGATACTATTAGCAGCTCTTTCTATGAGCATATGGAAAGTAGCCTACAATGTATCAAGGTAGTCGTCATGGAAACAAGGCCTTTTGCAAAATGCTCGAAACCACGGCTTCAAGTCATTGGCAGTTTTGGGATCTTTCACGACCTCATCACATCTAGCTCGTAAGTTTTCCATGTGGGCGTGGTCCGCGAGTTCGCGCAAACGCATATTCTCTGGTAAGGCTGCTTGTTGGTCACTTTTGATACCACGCGCTCTCAGAAACCTAGCAGTCCAGGTCCAGCCATCGTTCACTAGGTCTTCGCCCTCTGGCGACCCACCCGCTACCTTCTGAAAGTTATCTTGTCGACGTCCTTGCCAGCCGGGGGTCTTCAGCATTTCCACAGCCCATTCGGGATCCGTAGGCTTGTTGTCGCGTCGTGAGATTGAAGACGGGGTTCGCTGAAAGACATAAAGCTCGCCAGCGGCTTGGCCGAGTTGTGGAACCACCTGAACTGCGGAGGCTCCAGTTCCAATAATGCCTATTTTTTTCCCCTTCAACTTGTCGAGGTTTCCGTAGGCACTGCCCCCAGTGTAGTCATAATCCCATCTGCTGGTGTGAAAGCTATGACCTTTGAAAGTCTCGATCCCTGGAATCCCAGGCAATTTCGGGAGATTGAATGGTCCTGAGGCAGTCGACAAAAATCTTGGTCGGATTACATCGCCGCGATCGGTCTCAACTAGCCATCGGCTCGAACTTTCGTCCCAGGTCATTTTGCTAACCGCGGTATGGAAGAGAGCTTTCTCGTACAATCCAAATTGCCGAGCTATTCGCTGAGCATGTTCTAGAATTTCAGGACCCTTCGCGTACTTCTCGGTAGGTATATACCGTGTCTCTTCTAGAAGCGGCATGTAGCAATAGGATTCTATTGATCAAGTTAGCCCAGAACTGTAGAGGAGCGAAGCAGGAAGATCCACCAATATCACAGGCTATTCCAGGATATCTCTGCAAACTGTCAGAACATGTCAAAATGGAATGGCGTGGAAAACACCTACGTTCCAGTACCAAGTTCCTCCAAAATCACCGGCCTTGTCAATGATCCTCATGTTCGTGATACCAGCTTCCATCAACCTAGCCCCAAGAAGAAGTCCGGCAAAACCGCCTCCGATAACAAGGAAGTCAGTTTCAATGACCATCGGCTCCCGTTCCACACGTGGAGTGTAAGGGTCCGAAAGATCTTTTGAAAAGATCGTATTGAAATGTTTGTATTGATCAAGGCCCTCAGGTCGAAGATTAATTCGTTTGTCTCTTTCTTCTTCATACTTTTTGAGGATATCAGATGCGTCGAATGCTGGTTCTTCTTGCGGCACTGGATTTGATGTAGAAGAGCCGACTGAGGGCTCCGCCACATGCACTGGCTGCTGGACTGCTGCTGTCGCCATCGTGAAGAAGTTTTCTTGTTCTTGTCCGATCAAATACCAGGAATCGGGAAATCAGGGAGTGAAATGCCAGCTTCGTCTGTGGCATGAGAGCGCATTTCATAGTTATGAGAGGATGTTGTTGTCAACGAGGCTACCGGAAGTGGACCAATGCAGTAGTTTTGGCAGCTTCTTCGTTCTCGTTTCACAGGGTTGAATCCAATCTGTGTTTCTCTACTAGGGAAAATCTACCAATACCAATGTAGCCCGATATCTCGAGCATGGGCTCCGCATGCCCGAAAGCCTCCGGCAAGCCCTCTCCGATCCTTGGACGTCTACTATGGTATGGATTCTTGGACCTTCATCCCAGCCGATGCTGAAACGACAATACCACAGTAATAAATGGTCCCAAAAGCGCGGTTGCCATATGAATACTTGTAGCCATTGATCTTTCTCCTCGCCTTCGCATGCCTCTGATCAGAATCCAGGTTCTTTATCAAGCATGGATTCAACGGGATGTGTGGGAAGTGGGAATAGTGTGCTATATTGTGTTTTCCAAGCGATCGGAGCCTTTTACGAGTGTTCTGGTTGAAAAAACGAGAAGCCATAAAGATGATCAGCCGGGACTTTCGAGAGGGGAAGATAATCCTAGGATGTACACGGTATAACAAGATGCTATGACTAAGGTTCCGGGCAGCTCTGTTTAACAGCAAGACCTGAAGTTGATCAGTTAACTGCTGCTAGGAACACCTTAGCCGTGGGTAAATCTCCTTCGAATAAATAAGATTGATGTCTAACCTAGATTAGAATTGCGGGTGATGTCTCAAAAGTCTACTGCTTGAGCAACTAAGCAAGGAGAGAAAAATAAGTAGGATAAAGCTATACAATAAAACACACAATTGTAGCGGCTGATTTATAAGATAAGTCTCGATACCATCGATGGAATACTGCATGGTCGCCTTGGCGATGCGAGCTAATTGCGCGTCCTCCCGCAGGAATTTTCCGATCAGTGGGTACTATGGGTGCCCGCAATGGAAGGGATGAAACGTGCCGAGCGGCGTTTTATACGGTATCGTACATAGCATATCCGAACGTCCAGCCTTGACTTGCTAAATCTAACATCATGGGGGGTGTATCACAGTATGGTGCTTTGGCTCGTCTTTCGCTTTGAAATTCGACTCCAAAGACTGGTTGGTGGTTCAGTTGCAAGCGGTTTCTATGATGAGCACTGCAGATGGATCGATCTTCGTCGGTATCTTCCCACGGAATTATCTCATGGCTTGATACCTAGTCACTTTATGCCCGCCTCCTCCAATTTTATACTGTATAAAATCTGATGAACAAGGGTCAGTCTCCAGGGGTGTCTGCCCTAGGCATCAAGGCAAACCTCGACCCTCTCTTCCTGATAAGTAGCTCAACGACTAAGAATTGGAATTCTGAGAAAGTCTTTCTTAAGCTAAGTTCAATATCATTTCGAGAAAGTGCGAAGAACATCACGTGGAAGTGTTTTCATCGTTGAGGTTTGACGATGCCGTATATGTATACGGCATCGTCAAACTGATATCGATACCGATAAATTCCAGTCTTCTAGAAGGGTCATTTCACTAGAACCTCAAAATATCCGTGTTAATTCGAAATTACTATCACCGCGGTGCCGCGAAGAGAAAATTCTAGATATTTATTGTCATCAATTTGCGTTTTTGGCTACAGATTTTCAGTCCGCCTAGAAACTTACCTTTTCTACTAACATCTAGTTGAGACTGAGATTTTGTTGTTCCTCGCTTTGTACTCGTACGGACCATTCTTAAAAGCGCGTATACATGAATCAATTCTACGCCTGCAGTGTCATGATAGAACCGGCGAATCGGTATCAATTGTTCAGATCATTCTTGAAACGGCAATATGAGGCTGAGCTATAGTATAGGTCCGAGCAGCATGAACCGGATGAACCGACTATGATGGCAAGATATTGATGGGGAAGAAAATGAGTTCCGGGTTTTGGCATGTGATTGTGAAAAAAGAGCCAAATAGAGATGCAAACGACAGTTTATTGTAGCAGGGTTCCCATAACGAGCAAGGTAATGATACTGTTACAGTGGCTTCATCAATCCAGGGGTCTTCGAAGACACTTCAACTGCCAATAACGCCTTTCAATAGGGTGTTGATGATGAAAAATCTTCTGTGAAATCGCCAGAGCAGCATCGAAATCACGATACCTTGAAGTCGTGAAGCTCATTGCCAAAGCTGATGTCGTGGTTCATAAGGGCGAATAGGTCAATGGATTGGTGAAGCCACTGTGCTGACTTGAGCTCTTCAGTCTTTTCGGCTCGGTTTACACGATATACTGTATGAAGATAACCGTATAAAGGAGTACTCAAAAGATATAGATAACTGAATACATGAAGTCCTATCTATCGTACTCAACTAGTTGTATATATATAGAGATCCCGTGGATAATAGCACTGCCATGGCACGGATAAAAATGAGTGTAATAATAAGTAAGATAAAGCTAACGTAATCTAAATAAAGCTACGTATAACTATGTGTACGTCATACGTATAAGTAAGTACTAAGCCGGTATAATCCTTATATACCCTTTCAGCTTCACGAGTATACGAGAGAAGCTAAACCAATTATAGAGTATATATAGTACGCTAATCCCAATCCGGCTAATATACTAATATATAAATAGTCTCAATCGTCTCCGTTTATAGTATTAATAGTAGTATTAATCAAGTTAAGTAACATAATAAAATTAGCGTACTATTGGCGAGTAAATCCCTTTATAAGGCTATTAGCCGGTATTAATTATATACGCAAATACTTAATTAGGATTCTCCTAGAGAGTACTTCTTGGCGTAAAAAATAGTAGTATATATCTACGTAATATAGTTTCGTAGATAACTTAGGGGTCTCCGAGGTTAGTAGCCGTATTATCTATATATTATTATACTTTATCGTTAGATCTTCTCCTAATTTGAAGCCAATTACGGCGAAGAAGCGCTACTACTAGATAACTTCTTTACTATAATATGAAGCCGCTAGTAACTCGGCTTTAGTACTTAAAGTAGTAATAGTCTTTTACTTAGTAGCCTGCTATACTATAGGGCTATTTACGAGTATAAGGAGGAAGCCTTAGTACGACTTTCGGCTATTTAGATCGTCTATAAATGAAGTATCGGTAGAGACGTAAGATATATAGCTATTTAGGGCCGTTAGATCTAGCCCTAAGTAGTAAATACCGAGGTTTTTATAATCCCTATTCCCTAAGGTAGGATAAATAGTAGTTTGCTATATATAAGTATATAGAAGATAGATTTTTCTAAAATTTAGCTAAATAGGAGGCTATAAATACAATATCTAGCCGTATAATATATACCGCGTAGCTAATATAACTAACCTTCTCCTATATCTCCTTAATTTAGGCTTTAGACGCTTATCCCTTATTAGGGTCCCTAACGGGGCGGGTTGGGGCGGGTTTTAGGGTAGGGAACCCGCCCCGTTAGCGGGTCGGGTTCTAACGGGTTGGGGCGGGGTCCCGGGGCGGGTTATAGATAGGAGGAGAACCCGCCCCGTTTATACTAGCGCGGGTCTACGTAATGCTTTCTTAGCGCTTATATAACTACTAAGATATAACCTAATAGTAAGTAATAATAGCCTGTTAGGGGCTGGTGCCCTAGTAGCTAAAAGGAAGGAAGAATAGACTACGAAAGGAGTAGAACTAGAGACCGTACGTTAGAGTACGGTCTCCTTATTAGAGTATAAGGAGAGAGCTCCTCCCCCTCTCTAGCTCGTTAGTTAACTTAGTTCTATCTACTACCTTACCTTTTAGTATATACTAGGGTCTCCCGTAATATTAAGTTAACTCTTTTCGTTTTTCTCTCGACGCGCTCTAGAAGCTATAGAGACTACGATAGACCCTATAAAGGGTAACGGCGGCAATATTACGCCGTATAACTATAGTACTATTATCTAGTAGTTAATAGTATAGTAGTAGGCTTAGGCTACCCGCTTAGAGGAGTAGGAGGCCTAGCTATAGAGGGCGTAGGCCGGTCTACTTAAGGCGGATAAGGCCTACGTAGAGCTAAAAGGTAACGATATATCTATCTAGAGCCTAGTCTCGGCTATCTAGGACTACGGCTAAGGCGGATCGGACTCCGTAATAGACAACCTATTCTACGGACCTCGAGAATAGCGACCGCTATAATAGAATAGGTCTATAGCTACTTTTAGAGATTTTTTTCTCCGGATCTAGAGTTCCTATAGGACGAGGGCCGTATAGAAGCCGGTACTTCCCGCCCCTTTTTACTAGGATACTATTAACGACTACCTAACCTACGAGAAAAGGGCTTATATAAGGGGTTTTTAGGTAGCCGGCGGCCCTAATAGTAAACGGAACCCTAAGGACTTTCTCTTAGAGATTAAGCGTATTTTTATAGACTCTATAGAAAAGATAACGGCCCTAGAAAAGCTAGTAAGCCTAAAATATAATAACGGCTAGCTATAGTAGGATTACTAGCTAATCTTTAACGAACTCCTACTAGTATCTAATAGTACCTAGTAGAGCGACGAGGTTAAGATATAGTAGCTATAGAAGACCCTCTATAACTAGGATAATATACTTCTAGTTACTATATAGAGGGAGATAGGGTACACCTAATTTACCGCGGAGATTAGACGTATTATATAGAACTACGAATATACTAGCTAGTTCGCCGCGCGATTCTCGACCTAGCGGTCTAAATAGAAGTAGTTAGGCGGCGGCCCCTATACCGCGGCGGCTATAAGCTTAGCCTTATACGGTAGTACCGTAGACGGCGATACTATTATAACCCTAGTACGGGTTATAGACCGAGCTAAGGTAGCCGCGCCCCGCCCCCCTACGTAAGGGGGGAGTGGTACTATTACGGGAGACCCTAGTATATACTAAAAGGTAAGGTAGTAGATAGAACTAAGTCAACTAATAAGCTAGAGAGGGGGAGGAGCTCTCTCCTTATACTCTAACAAGGAGACCGTACTCTAATATACGGTCTCCGGTTCTACTCCTTTCGTAGTCTATTCTTCCTTCCTTTTAGCTACTAGGGTACTAGCCCCTAATATTAGCCCTATTCTTCCCCTTCGGCGACCGGCGAAAAACGCCTAGCTCCTACTAGTTTATTATAAGGAGCCTTTAAGCCGTAGACTCCCCTCCTCTCTCCGGTACCTTTTAGGCGGTCCCGCTTATATAACTCGTACGTAACCCTTTATTTAGGTAATAGTAGCTACGCCCCGGGCCTAGGCCCTCGTAAGTTATTTTTGTAGTACGTATACCCGGGTATACCCCGTACGTCCTCGTACTTACCCCGCTACTAGGTACTCGTTTCCCGTTAAAGACTAGATATCTTTACTAAAACCGGGCGTTCTATTACGGTATCTATAGTAACTTATCCTTCTACCTCCCTAGTCGATAGGAATAGAGTCTACCTACGCCGGAGGTATCTCCGGTCCCTATAACTTCTACGGAGGAGTCTCCGGTCCGCGTAACTAGCTATTTAGACGTATCCTAAGTATTATAGTACGTCTTTCGGCTAGCCCTCGTCCTAGGACCGGGTAGCCCGGGTAATTTAGCTAGCTTCCGTAGGTTTCCCTCGTATCGCTTATAAACCCTCTTAGATAATACTAATTCGATCCCCCTCGAAGTTACTATCGACTACTATATAATTATACGCGTAATTATACCTTAATTGGTATCTCCTAAAGGGTATAAATACCCCTATCCCCTAGGCTTTTTTTTTTTTTATTAAGCCCTTATATATATATATATATATATACTATATATATATATAGTAAGTATCTCCTACCTAGCGCTAAGGTAGCGGCCTCCGTTTTAAACTAACCGTATTTAGCTCGTCGTACCGCTACTACTACTACTACTATATCTAGTATCCGTTCTCTCTTCGGTGTCGCTAAGGCCCCTAACGTTCCCGATAGCCTACTACCTAAGTCTAAGCTACTACCGTCCGGCTCTTCGGAGTCGGGTCCTACCGCCGCCTAGAATACTTAGTCGCCTACCTAGGACCCTTAGTCGCCCGCCCTAAATCCGTAGCCGCTCGTCCTAGACCCCTAGAATCCTACCGCTACTACTAGTAGTACGTCGAACTCGGAGACCCCTAGTATACCCCCGCCCTCGTCCGCCGACGCTAGTCTCCTTACTACTACTACCGCCCTCCTCGCGAATACGACTCTCGCCCTATCGCCGATAGTCTCCCCTACTACTACTTCCCCTACTCGTACTTCTATCTCTAGTTACTCCTCGCCGTCTTCCTCGCCCGTCTACACCGTCGCCGCCCGCCGAGAGGCCGCCTACTAGAATACTACCGCCCGCTACTAGCGTAAGAATACTACCTATACTACCCTTACCTCTCCTACTACTATACCTAAGTAGCTAGTTGGAACCGTACGTCTATTAGTCTTTTATAGTAACCGTATATTAACTCTTACTCCTAGGCCTATAGGCCTATATATTATACTACGTATACGTCTACTAGTCGGGACTACCGCTACTAGAAGCCTCCGCCCGTAAGTTATAACCGGTAAAGCTTACTCGGACTCCGGCTAACTACTTATAGAATAACGGTAAGCGCTACCAGCCCTCTCTCGCCTACGCGTACTATACCTAGTATCGGGCTTAGTATACCCTAATATACGTACCGCGGTCCGTCTTATTTTACCTACTAATCGATTAGGCCCTAGCTCGCCGGCTTAGCCTACGCCGCGTAGACCCGGTCGGGTTAAGACTAGAGGTATATCCCGTATTCCGTTTATTAACGCACGCTAACCGTTTATAGCGAGTCCGCCCTATCTAGCCTAGTCGCCGCCCTTAAGGCCTATAAGGCTCTCTAGTCCCTAGTAGACTAGGCCCTTATCCCGCCGTAAGTTACCCGAGCCCTCCTCTCTAATACCGATACTAACCTTATAAAATAGTACGGTCGCCGCTACTACTACTACTACCTACGAGGCGGCGGTAATAAACTTTATAATAGCCGGCCCGGTGCCCGGCTCCTAGGTATAGGGGCCCCGGCGGTCCAATCCTATATAAGGGAGGAGGGGAGGGGGGGTTTCTTTTACGGTCTTTCTTCTTTCTCTTTTTTTTTATAGGCGCGGGGAGTAGCGTTTAGCTATCGCCGCCCGCGCTAAAACCGGAGGGTAGGGTCCCCAACGGGGCGGGGCCAAACGGGGGGGGCGGGTTAGGGGTAGGGTGGGGCGGGTTTTCGGGGCGGGTTATAAGTATAAAACCCTAACCTAACCCGCCCCGCTAAGCTCTCAACCCGCCCCGTTAGATAGGGGTAGGGTCTTATAACCTAACCCGTTACAACCTATATATAATACCGTTAGTACATTTAGAATATACGCGGTATTTCTAGTAGTCTTCTAGTAGTTAAAAAGAGTCTTCTAGTAGTTATAACGATAGTCGAAATATTTCTAGTAGTCTTCTAGTAGTTATAGGGCTTATAATAAGTTATATTATAACTAAATCTACGGCTCGAAAGTTAAGAGCTTGAAACTAAGTACGACGAGCTCCGCTCCTAGTTATAGGGCCCTTATTATTACCTTTATAACTACGTCGGCTATTAACTATCGCCTAAAGATCTATACTACCTCTAGGTAATACTACCGGTAGTCTTATAGCGCGACCCCTCCTACGCCTTCCTATACTTCGGGTAGTAGCTTAGGTTCGCCGACGTATTATAATACGACTACTAATACGATCTCCTATACCCTTAACTATTTTGAGCCGCTTACCTAATAGACCCTTATTATCCCGTCGTAATCTATTCGCCAACCTCTATATAGGGGGAGAAGCTCCTTTAGCTAGTAGTAGCGTATTATTAGGGTCCGTAGTATCCTCCCTATCGCTAATTTCATCTAACCTCTATATCTCGTTAACTATACGAACAAGTTCCTTAGTCTATTTAGCTCGCTTAGTAGCTAATTTATCTTTAGTTATATAAATATCCCTTCTCCCTATTGAATAGTAGTTAAGTATATACTACTTAGAATCTACTATCTACTTATAGTTACTTACTATTAACGTACTAAGAACCTATACGCTATATAACTTATTATCCGTATTAAAGTTACTAGTAATACTAAACTCTCGTTTAATACTAATACCGGCCGCTTAGATAGTAAAGAGATCCTTTACTATTATTACTATCCGTAGGAACCGGTACTTAACAGATCTCTATTACTAGAATAGTTCCTTAAGATCTAGCCGTACTTTATCTAGGGATTATTAGCGACTACTAGAAGACTACTAGGGACTAGGGTTTTCGCTTACTCTATAAGCGATACTCATCGAACTCTCGCTGTATATCTATAACTACGCGCGTCGCTATTAGGCGCGTATTATACTTAGTAGAAGGCTCTACTACTATATAGAGATCTATAACCGAATCGAGGTTAATATACCCTCGTTAGAGCGATAATAGGACTTCAACGCGGCGTATTACTAGGTTTCGCTGCGTATATTAAGTATTATATAGAACGTATAGTTCCGTCTAATAATATACCTACTAATCGAGTAGATCTTCTAGTATAGGCTACTATTCAGGCTGGTTCCAAGTATTAAGCTTATAACGAGGATAGAGTAGGATTACTATACTATAGTACTTTCTAGCCTATATATTAGACGTTATACTATAGTAGACCCTAAGCTTATCTACCGCCTTACTATATACCCGACTAATCTCTTACTTCTACCGATAGTTCTTATCTCTAAGCCGTTCCTCTATATTCTCGAGGTATATAAATAGTCGATTATAGATATCGAAGACCGAGTAGATTATTAGGTTACGTGTAGAGCTAATAAGCTGCGTATATACCGCGAAGGGACGGAGGATAGTAATAAGGTAGAAAACTTAGCCCTATTTATCTTCGCTTAGGCTAAGGTATCGATATTCCTTATCTATAAATTAATTAATCGGGTCTCTTAATCTTAGAAGTCGTATAAGTATATAGTACGTCGAGTCCTATCTCGTCTTAATATCTTAGGTATATCGTAGAAGTCGAATCTTAGCCGGAATAGGGTAGTAAGCGCGATACTAGATTATTTGAATCTCTAAGAATATAAGCCATCGGCCTTCGCTTGAGTTAATAAAGATCGTAATTTAACGGGCCTTTACAACCGTATATAGTAGCTTAATAGAAGAATTAGTATTACGAAACTACTAGGAGACTACTAGGAGACTACTAGGAGACTACTAGGAGACTACTAGGAGACTACTAGGAGACTACTAGGAGACTACTAGGGGACTACTAGGAGACTACTAGGAGAATACTAGGAGACTACTAGGAGACTACTAGGAGGCTAAAAGAAGGAAAATAACTTATACTACGCTTAGAGTTAGTAGACTCCCCCCTAGTAATTACTAGAACCCTCTCCTCTTCCTCCGCCTTCTAGTTCCTAATAAACTCCTCCTTTTTCGGCCGATACTTGATGTCTACGAGGAGACTATTATAATATAGTTGTATAATATAAGAGATATAGGGATATAGCGCGATCTCGTTTACTATATTAGGAATATCCCTACTAAGTACCTTAATATATTTATTTACCGACTATACTATTGTTTTATTATTCGACGCGTTATCCGTAGTAAAAGTAATAACCCTAGTACCGAGATTGAAATACTTAAGGCGCGCTATTATAACTCTAGTAAGGTCCCTACTAGTATAAGCGCTATAGTAGGGCTCGAAACCGATCAAAGCTTCTATTAGGGTCTAATTATAAACCTAGTATACTTTAATTACGAGGAAGCTATTCCGGCGCGGCGTAGACTATCCGTCGAGGACGATTAAGACTTTCTAAGGTACTAGTAGGAGGTATTTACGGATAGACTCCTCTAACTTCTTTCGTAGGGCAAGGATTTTATTAGTAATAGTTAATAACGAAGGGAGCCGTCGCTTAGGTTCGAGGCATATAACTAGGCGTAGGAATTCCAAGTTATCGATAGTTATTAATAACTACTTGTATATAATAATCGTACGAAGGAGTTGTTCGTCGAAATTAGCTAGAGATAGTACGAGGCTTCTAGCGTTCGCTATCTTAGTCCTAACTCGTCGATTCTAGAGTAGAATATTAGTAGAACTAAAATTAGAAAACCTAGTAGTCTCCTAGTAGTCTTACGGCTGCCCTTAGGCCCTCTTCTATAGTTGGCTATACTATTCCTCGTACTAAGGAGGTCGATAGACATACCCTCGTCTTTACGTAAGAACTAATTTGACTAGTTCTATTCTTATATAGATATTTTATAACTAGATCGTATCGTATACAGATAGTACGAGGCTTACTAGAAATACGAAGAGTACCTTTAATAAAATACTACTAGCCCGCAGCTCTCCTATCAGCTCCCTATACTAGAAGGTTAGGGGTAGGGACTAATATATTTTCCTAGTACTATCGTGTTGTAATCTACTAGTTATAGAACTACTTAGAGTTATTTAGTATCTATTTAAAACAGGCGTCGTTTTTACCTACCGATAGTAGGTTACCTATAGGAGGAGGGACGTAGGTTGCTAAAGATAATAAAGCTATAATAGAGAAGTAGTATTAGTTAAGAAGGAATAGTATATAAGTAGTATCTCTTATTTAAAGCTACTATTATATTTGTAGGAAGTACTAAGAATATAGCTAAGCTATTTCAGGTTCTATAAGGCTAAGAAACTATTTAATAAAGTATAAATATAAAGATACAACTTTAATACGTAGAGATATAAATATATTAATAGTATTTACGGTTTTATATATATATCTTCTATAAATCTGCTTACTTCTAGATAATATTATTATATACCGAGCTCGGAATATATTTTTGAATGAAAATTAAATATATTTATTTAATCTTTATTCAAAAATATATAGCTAGCCGTTTATTCTTTAATAAAGTGATTCTTTAATAAAGTGATTCTTTAATAAAGTAATTCTTTAATATATTATTAAGGAGAGATACTTATTTATTAACTATTATAGAAATATTCTTCTTGCATATAAAGAGCAAGTGATTTATAATTTAAATATAAGCCTAGTAGTCTTCTAGTAGTCAAAGAGGGAGACATTGGTATAGAATGTATTATTTACTAGTATACTAAATAAAATATATCCTCCTAGCTCCGAATTTATCAAATTAACTCTTCTTCTTATTACTACGAAGCCTCCTCGCCAATTCTATATCCTTAGACTAAATTATGATACGATTTGTATAAATAGTATAGAGGTTAGTATCTAGGAATAATATATTAGTACTAGTACTAGTATAATAGGTTAAAATATAACTTACCTTTAAAAAGACTAACAAGATAGCATTCTATAGCCTCTTAGAGTACTTATATTATAGTTGCTTGAAATCGAAGGTCTTCCTTAAAATTATATATAACCTCTCGAACAACCCTACTAAATAGTATTTTCTATATAAGGAGGTCGGTACTCTTCTAGTAGCGGCGGATTTTATATAGAGCAACGGCTAGAAAGCGTTAGAGACTACTAGGATACTACTAGGAATTCTACGTAATATACAATTCTAACTTACTTCCTAGCTTATAACGGTAGGGCTTTCTTATACTACCTATATTACTTTTACCTTTCCTAGTAAATTGTTTTCGAGTAGCTAATCCCCCTAAAGGCTTTACTAGGGCCTTACTACTAGTAGTATTTCGAGCCTTAAGCGTAGATCTTCTTCTAGTAGCTGTAATAGTACTTTTACTAGTACTAGTAACTACCTTACTAGCTATTAGTCTCTTTACTAGTATCTTTCTTACTAGTATCTTTTTTACTACTAGTTCCTTTCTTACTGGTCGTAGTAGTAGTAGTACTACTACTACTACTTCTACTACTACTACTTCTATTACTTCTACTACTACTACTAATACTACTACTGCTGATACTACTACTACTAATACTACTAGTAGTAGTAGCCTTAATTTAGGAATAGAATCTAAGGGTTCGCCAGGATCTTCTAGTATTTAAGTATCAAGTATTACCTAGTTAGAATCCTATATTTGAGTAGTATCTAGCTTTTTTATAATAGTATCTAACTCTCCTCCAATAGTATCTAACTCTTGAGTATTAAGTATTACCTAGTTAAAATACTATAGTTAAGTAGTATCTAGCTTTTTTATAGTAGTATCTAGCTCTTCTCTAATAGTATCTAACTCTTAAGTATTATCAATTAGGTCTTTTAGAGCAGTTTCTAGGTCTTCTTAAGTATCCTTAAACTTATTATCTTCTTTATCTAGCTCTTTAGATTTTGGTATTTCAAATAGGGTCTTTTCCCTAGAAGTCGGGTTCTTTATCTTAGTCTTCCTATACTTACTAATAATATTTCTATTATTATCTACTATCTTAAGATCTGAGGCTTACGAAGGTAAGGAAATACTTAAGGAATAGTTAGTACTTCTAGTTCTAAGTAGCTCTTCTTCAATTTGGGTACTAGCCGGCTAGGAATTAAGATCTAGATCGCCTAGAATACTAGGATAACTACTAGGCTCTACTAGTTTAATTAGAGGAGAATCTAGTAGAGGTAGGGTAGCCTTTTTTAATTCGTTAGCTGCTCGAAGATCTACTATAGAAGTAAGGCTACGCTAGCGGGTACCCTTACTACGTACTATTAAATAATTAGTAATAATTATTAGTTAATTTACTTTTAATTTGGTAGTTACTAGTAGTAATCTAGTAGTAATATAGGTTGAAAAGTAAGGATAAAGCTATATAGATTATTAGCGTACGTATAGACGTGAAAACTCTATAGCGCTAGTAAACTAGCGTACCGATATCGGACGACTATACTTTTCGTACTATATAGCGTAAATATATAAAATACTTCTACCAATTATACCAATTAAATTTAAGCTTAACTCTACTTTAATCTCGCTTATTTTACAAGCCTTGAACTACTAGTAAACTACTAGGCTTAGCCTAGCGCAAATCTATAGATCTATAAACAATAGCGCTACTAAAACCAACTGAACTTCTCTCTACCAATATTTATATAGTTAAAGAACGTACGCGGCGTAGTAAAAAGAGAGGCTTTAATCTCTAGGTTATAAGGAGTTAGCGCGTATTAAATTAAGTAAAGTCAGAGGCTCGTTAAAAACTAAAAAAGTCTAATGGTTAGAATCTTCTCTTAGATACTAAGTAGCGGTCCTAAATTACGTAAGCTAAGCAAGCTATTAATAATAAGCGGTAAGAACCTAGTAGTATCCTAGTAGTAATATATACTAATCTAGCCCTAGAATATCGAATAGTACCTATCCTAGCCTCCTTAAACTAGACCTACTTACGCTTTTCGATTTCGGTAATCAAGATAAAGATATAAATAATAGAGTAGAAGAAAGCTCTAGTTAAGAATCGAGTAAAGAGGAGGAGATAGATATTAATATAATACCCTAGGCTTAGGGTAGTAATGTTGCTATACTATTCGACGAGTCCTACGATTAACGCTACGTAGAGTTTTATCTAGTCGTCTTTACGTAAGTAAGACGGTCCTAGTAAGTAATTAGGAAGGGGTTGGTAAATTTAATAAATAGTAGTTTGAATTTAGTTAAGGGTACGTATAATATCTATAAACTTCTTTTAGAAGAAGATTTAGAGGTAAGTCTTTCAATTTCTAGTAGTCTCCTAGTAGTTTCTAATATCCTTTTAGAGTCTGGTAAGCTTATTCTATAATAAAGATAGAGAAGAGTAACTACTAGTCTACCTAGCCGATTAACTACCCTTAATCTCTCCCCTTCAATTCTTTTCCATGGAGTAGGTTACTTTAATACGAAATCTCCTAGCTTATCGCTATAATTTCGATGAAAGGCTTCCTAGTCCTACTTATTAGTAGGATATATACCCTATAGATAAGATTAAGCTAAAGGAGAATCTACCTAATAGAGAGCTTGTAATAGAGGTATAGGAGTTAATATTTAGTAAAAAGGTAGAAGCAAGAGAGAGATTTAGTAGAATAAGGGATATAGATAAGGTTAATCTTATTATAAAACTATTAGTATTATAGGCGACTAATAGTTTAGGTTATACTCTTGATATAGATAAGAAGATACAAGAGCTCCAAGCTACTACTAAAAAATTGGCTAATAAAGTTAATAGGTCTAAGGATAAGGATAAACGTACTTTTCAATTAGATGTTAAGAGTAATAGAGAGGAAGATAAAGAAGAAGAAGAAGAAGAAGAGGAGGAGGATAACTAGATTATTAATAATATATATATAGAAGATCTCTCTGAATAAGAAAAACCCTAGTTTTAGCTATTATAGTATTATTAAACGTAATTTCTATTCATCTGCTTACTTTAACTACTAGGAGACTACTAGGAGACTACTAGGAGACTACTAGGAGACTACTAGGAGACTACTAGAAATATATAAATATTAAATATAAAATCTACTAACTATTTACTACTAAATCTAACTATACCTCTATACTCTATATAGTTAGGGCTATTATTACTTACTGTTAGGTTATATCTTAGTAGTTATATAAGCGCTAAGAAAGCATTACGTAGACCCGCGCTAGTATAAACGGGGCGGGTTCTCCTCTAATCTATAACCCGCCCCGGGACCCCGCCCCAACCCGTTAGAACCCGACCCGCCAACGGGGCGGGTTCCCTACCCTAAAACCCGCCCCAACCCGCCCCGTTGGGGACCCTACCGGAGGGGACCGGATAAACCCTAAAATAAATAAAAAAATACTCTAAAATCAAACTCCTAATCTTAACTCTAAGTGAAACTTAGAAATATAACTTACCGTAATAGCCTCGTCCGCCCGCTCCTTCTTAGCCGCCCTCTACTAAATTCCTATAGGGGGCTATCGTTTTCTTGTATAGGTCCGTAAACTAGTTCGAACTCGTCTATAGCTACGGTATCCTCTACGGCTTCTAGCGGCTCCTACGTTATATTATAGTAACCGCGCTATTTTACTAGGGCCTCGTACCCTTATCCCCGCCTAGCCTTCCTAGCGTATAGGATCTTCTCTACTTCGAACTCCTCGTACGACTCTAATAGTATAGGGCCTAGTTAGGAGTCGTTAATAACCTACCCGGGTAGTAGGTTATCTAGGTACCGACGTAAAAGGTCGGGGTAGAATATATTATATATCCCGCTAGGGATACCCTTAAGCCGTACGGATATCGGGCTAATAACTTCGGCTACTATATATTTAGCGTATCGCGCGTCTAGCTTCTTCTTTAGCCTCTCGCTACTATAGTTCCTTAGGTCTAGCTATACTTTATCGCCGACCTAGAACCTTCGGGTAGGGACCCGCTACCTATTATAGGACTCCTCCTATTACTATTACGAAACCCCTATTAGCGATTAGTATAGCTCCGTAATCTTCCCTATCTTCCGAACGAACTCTTTAGCTCTCTATTTAGTAGGGATCGGGGCGGAATCTATAGCTACCTCTTCTAATAGTATAGCCGTAGGGGCTTCAAAGCCGTATATCGCAAAAAATAGTAATATACCGATTCCCGTATAGTACCGGCCGTTTACCGCTAACTAGGCTACGGGTAACTACTAGGCCTAGTCGTTCTAGTTAAAGTTAATAAAGTACCGTAGGTACGCCTATACTTCCTAGTTAAGGCGCTCCGGGCCTCCGTCCGTTTAAGGGTAGTATACGCTACTTAACTACTACTCGACGCCTAGTAGGCGGTAGAAGTATCTCTAGAAGGCGCTCGTCTAGTTCCTTCCGCGGTCCGACGTTATTACCCTAGGTAGCCTATAGTAGCGTACCTAGTATCTTAGGAACATCTCGGCGTAAGCCTCCGCGTTAGTAGTAGGTATCGCTTCAAAAACTACGGTCTTACTTAGCCTGTCCTTTATTATATAGAGGTTTATATTACCGTTAGACTCCGGGAGTTCTACTATAAAATCGATTAATAACTCCGAGAAAAATCTATCGGGGACCGGGAGCGACTATAGGAGACCGTATTTAGCGCTATACCAAATCTTATTACGGCTATAGCCGTTATAGTTC
The DNA here is from genome assembly GCA_004522665.1 of Venturia nashicola. Classification (NCBI taxonomy): domain Eukaryota; kingdom Fungi; phylum Ascomycota; class Dothideomycetes; order Venturiales; family Venturiaceae; genus Venturia; species Venturia nashicola. Next base: position 121,104 of record SNSD01000006.1, read on the forward strand.
CGTATAAACCTCCGTATATACGAGGCTATTAGTAGCTAGTAGAAGTCTTAGCCTATAACGGAGAGCGTATTCTCCCTACCTAGGTAACTAGTTACCGCGGAGTCGTAGTTCTTCTAAATTAGCTTAGTCCTTAAGTTATCTAGACTCCTTATATCGTCGTCCGACTCCTTTCGCTCTACGTCTATTATAAATAGGGCGCCGGGTACCTATAGCTTACCTTGGTATCGTAATAAGCCTTAGGTATCGATCTTATAGTCCGCGATTTAAATCTTAATACGGGCCCCGGTAGGAATAGCTCGCTCGCCGGACTATACCGCCTAGAATACCTATTAGTAGTATATATCCTTAGTAACTACCCTATCCTAGAGCTCGTTAAGGGCGTCTTCCTAGAACGGGCCTCGACCTATACCGAAAACCCTATATCCTATCGCTATAGGGGCGGCTAGCGTATACTTAGTTAAGCTAGCCTCTAGGATTAGCTATTAGACCCTCGAAGTATAATCGTAGTAATCTAGGTTATCCTAATCTCGTCTAGATAGTACGTCTAGAACTATTACCTCTAACCCCGGGCGATATACTATAGAGAACCTATATCTTATTAGGGTCTCTACGAACCGTATCTATCGCTTAGATAGCCTTTGCTTTTTTATAAAGTGTTCTAGGTTCCTATAATCCGTTATAATTATAAACGGACTATAGCTACGAAGCTCCGTATCCTAGTACTATAGATACTAGACTACGGCTAGTAATTCTTTATTATAGATATCGTAATTAATTTCGGCCTTATTTAGTTTTTCTAAATAGAAAGCGACTAGGTAGCGAACCCCGCTAGTCTCCTAGCTTAGAACCCCGCCTAGCGCGAAGCCGCTACTATCGGCCTCTAGAAACGTCGAAAGCGCGGGATCCTATTATTATAGTACTAGAGTGCTTATAAAATACTCCTTTAAATCGTCGAAAGACGCCTAGGCCGCTTTATCCTAGGAGAACGTAGTATTTACCCCGGTTAGCGATATAAGCGGGGCGGCGCGTATAGAGTAGCCCTTAATAAATATTCGGTAGTAGTTCGTAAATCCTAGGAACCTACGTACCTCCCTCTAGTTACGCGGGACTACCTATTCTTAGACGGTTTAAACCTTCTCTAGGTCGGCCTAAAGGCCCCCCCGTCGGCGTAAATAATAAAACCTAGATACTTAATACTCTTCCTCGCGAACTCGCTCTTCGCGGGGTCTAAGTATAGGCTAGCGTCCTAAAGTACCCGGAGAATAGTACGTACCTTCTCGAAATAGTCTTTGCGGCTCCCTTAGGTATAGATTAGTACGTCGTCTATATACGCTAAGGCGTATTCGTCGAGGAACTTCCGAAGTACTATATTAATATACTATTAAAAACTAGACGGTACCCCGGCTAAACCGAACGGAGTTATAAGCTACTCGAATAACCCGTACCTAGTCTAGAACGCTATCTTATACTCGTAACCCTAGGCTATCCTAAGCTTCTAAAATACGCTTACTACGTCTACCTTTAATAAGTAGGTATAGCCCGCGAGGTTCCGGAGGGTCTCCGAAATAAGTAGGAGCGGGTATCTATCCTCCTTAGTTACCGTATTAAGTACTCTATAGTTATAGTAGAACCTTAGGCCCCTACGGGTTTCTAGATAAAAAGTACTAGCGCCCTACCGTCTAAGCTCGATAGCTAAATAAACCCCTTAGCTAGTAGCTCGTTTAATATTTTCCGTAGGACTAGGAGCTCCTCCTTAGATATACCGTAGAGCGGCCCCTATAGTAAGGACTCTATTATCCCGTCCGGCTTCGTACGTAGCTCGATTCTATAGTCTACCCCTAGCTAGTAGGGGGCGAGTTTTTCCGCCTCTAGGCTTAAAAATAGCGGGATTATATTATAAACCTCTAGGGGGAGTTACGCGCGGAGTTCCGCCTCCGTATTAGGCCTTTTCTCCGTTATAGCCTTCTCGAAGTCCTCTATTACTATAGTAGTAACTATTACCGAATAACCGTCTTCTACCTTTTTGATATAGAAGGTTACTAGCGTAATTACGAAGTTATCGGTCTCTAGCTATACCTATTCCGTTAGCGTTAGTATAGTATCCCCGCTAGAGCTCTCTAATCGATAGGCTACCGTACAAGGGTCGCTATCTTCTACCGCTTTAGGGGCGGATTCCGCTACCTACCTTACTACCCGCCTATAGTATAGCCGGCCTTCGTCAGGCGCTATCCGGATACGGTTATATACCTTCTAGGGGTTCCCTAAAATAACCGGAAAGGCTAGTTTAGGGACGTAGTATACGTAGACTACCTACTCGAAGCCGGCTATCTTAAGTTTTAGGGCGACTACCCCCTAAATACTAGACCCGGCTATATCGCCTATAGCGCCCCGGATCCGTCTTATCGTTTTTCCTACCTTAGGGAGTCCGAGCCGTTTAGCTAGGTCTCCGTCTATTATAGCGTAGTACTAATAGCCTTCGTCTATTAGGGTAGATACGTAGGAAATACTATTAATTACTACGTCTATAAGTATATTATTCCTATCTATATTTACCCGGTAAGCGTCCTAGTCCTCTATTAGTACTCGACCTACTCCCTTCCTCTATCTTCGGAGGGGAGCTATCCTTTTCCTAGCGGGTTAGACTTAGTAACCTCTAGGACCGGGGCGGTCTCTATTACGGCCGGGACCGTTAAGGTATTTATCCCTACCCCCTTTAGGGAGGGTTGCTCGGCGGGGTAGTATACGTAGTCGCTTATACGGTACCCGCTCCCTCCGTACTAGAAGTAGAGACCCTTCTCCTTATAGCCGTCTAGCTCCGCCTTAGATACCTACTTCGCCCTTAGTATAGTACTACTCCCCCCTTACGTAGGGGGGCGGGGCGCGGCCGCCTTAGCTCGGCCTATAACCCGTACTAGGGTTATAATAGTATCGCCGTCTACGGTACTACCGTATAAGGCTAAGCTTATAGCCGCCGCGGTATAGGGGTCGCCGCCCGACTACTTCTACTTAGACTACTAGGTCGAGAATCGCGCGGCGAACTAGCTAGTATATTCGTAGTTCTATATAATACGTCTAATCTCCGCGGTAAATTAGGTATACCCTATCTTCCTCTATATAGTTACTAGAAGTATATTATCCTAGTTATAGAGGGTCTTCCGTAGCTACTATATCTTGACCTCGTCGCTCTACTAGGAGCCGTTAGATACTAGTAGAAGTTTATTAAAGATTAGCTAGTAATCCTACTATAGCTAGCCGTCGTTATATTTCAGGCTTACTAGCTTTTCTAGGGCCGTCGTCTTTTCTATAGAGTCCGTAAAAATACGCTTAATCTCCGAGAGAAAGTCCTTAGGGTTCCGTTTACTATCGGGGCCGCTAGCTACCTAAAATCCCCTTATACGAGCCCTTTTCTCGTGGGTTAGGTAGTCGTTAATAGTATCCTAGTAAAAAGGGGCGGGAAGTACCGGCTTCTATACGGCCCTCGTCCTATAGGAACTCTAGATTCGGAGAAAAAAATCTCTAAAAGTAGCCGTAGACCTATCCTATTATAGCGGTCGTTATTCTCGAGGTCCGTAGGCTAGGTTGTCCGTCGCGGAGTCCGATCTACCTAGGCCGCGGTCCTAGATAGCCGAGACTAGGCTCTAGATAGATACGTCGTTACCTTTTAGCTCTACGTAGGCCTTGTCCGCCTTAAGTAGACCGGCCTACGCCCTCTATAGCTAGGCCTCCTACTCCTCTAAGCGGGTAGCCTAAGCCTACTACTACGCTATCAACTACTAGATAATAGTACTATAGTTATACGGCGTAATATCGCTACCGTCGCCCTCTATAGGGTCTATCGTAGTCTCCGTAGCTTCTAGAGCGCGTCGAGAGAAAAAAAAGATAAAAAGAGTTAACTTAATATTACGGGAGACCCTAGTATATACTAAAAGGTAAGGTAGTAGATAGAACTAAGTCAACTAACGAGCTAGAGAGGGGGAGGAGCTCTCTCCTTATACTCTAATAAGGAGACCGTACTCTAACGTACGGTCTCCGGTTCTACTCCTTTCGTAGTCTATTCTTCCTTCCTTTTAGCTACTAGGGTACCAGCCCCTAATAGTACTATACTAAGGGTAAAGTAGGTATCTAAGGCGGAGCTAGACGGCTATAAGGAGAAAGGTCTCTACTTTTAGTACGGAGGGAGCGGGTACCGTATAAGCGACTACGTATACCGCCCCGCTAAGCGACCCTCCTAAAAGGGGGTAGGAATAAATACCTTAACGGTCCCGGCCGTAACGGAGACCGCCCCGGTCCTAGAGGTTACCGAGTCTAACCTACCGGGAAAAGGATAGCTCCCCTCTAAAGATAGAGGAAGGGAGTAGGTCGAGTACTAATAGAGGACTAGGACGCTTACCGGGTAAATATAGACGGGAATAATATACTTATAGACGTAGTAATTAATAGTATTTCCTACGTATCTACCCTAATAGACGAAGGCTATTAGTACTACGCTATAATAGACGGAGACCTAGCTAAACGGCTCGGACTCTCTAAGGTAGGAAAAACGACGAGATAGATCCGGGGCGCTATAGGCGATATAGCCGGGTCTAGTATTTAGGGGGTAGTCGCCCTAAAACTTAAGATAGCCGGCTTCGAGTAGGTAGTCTACGTATACTACGTCCCTAAACTAGCCTTTCCGATTATTTTAGGGAACCTCTAGAAGGCGTATAACCGTATCCGGATAGCGCCTAACGAAGGCCGGCTATACTATAGGCGGGTAGTAAGGTAGGTAGCGGAATCCGCCTCTAAAGCGGTAGAAGACGGCGACTCTCGTACGGTAGCCTATCGATTAGAGAGCTCCGGCGAGGACGCTATACTAACGCTAACGGAATAGGTATAGCTAGAGACTAATAACTTCGTAGTTACGCTAGTAACCTTCTATATTAAAAAGGTAGAAGATAGTTATTCGGTAATAGTCGCTACTATAGTAATAGAGGACTTCGAGAAGGCTATAACGGAGAAAAGGCTTAATACGGAGGCGGAACTCCGCGCGTAACTCCCCCTAGAGGTTTACGATATAATCCCGCTATTTTTAAGCCTAAAGGTAGAAAAACTCGCCCCCTACTAGCTAGGGGTAGACTATAGAATCGAGCTACGTACGAAGCCTAACGGGATAATAGAGTCCTTACTATAGGGGCCGCTCTATAGTATATCTAAGGAGGAGCTCCTAGTCCTACGGAAAACGTTAAACGAGCTACTAGCTAAGGGGTTTATTCGGCTATCGAGCTTAGACGGCGGGGCGCTAGTACTTTTTGTCTGGAAACCCGCGGGGGGCCTAAGGTTCTACTATAACTATAGAGTACTTAATACGGTAACTAAGGAAGATAGATACCTACTCCTACTTATTTCAGAGACCCTCCGGAACCTCGTAGGCTATACCTACTTATTAAAGGTAGACGTAGTAAGCGTATTTTGGAAGCTTAGGATAGCCTAGGGTTACGAGTATAAGATAGCGTTCTAGACTAGATACGGGCTATTCGAGTAGCTTATAACTCTATTCGGTTTAGCTAGGGTACCGTCTAGTTTTTAATAGTATATTAATATAGTACTTTAGAAGTTCCTCGATAAATACGCCTCAGCGTATATAGATAACGTACTAATCTATACCTAAGGGAGCCGTAAAGACTATTTCGAGAAGGTACGTACTATTCTCTAGGCGCTTTAGGACGCTAGCCTATACTTAGACCCTACGAAGAGCGAGTTCGCGAGGAAGAGTATTAAGTATCTAGGTTTTATTATCTACGCCGACGGGGGGGGCCTTTAGGCCGACCCTAAGAAGGTTTAAACCGTCTAAGATTAGGTAGTCCTATATAACTAGAGGGAGATACGTAGGTTCCTAGGATTTACGAACTATTACCGAATATTTATTAAAGGCTACTCTACGCGCGCCGCCCCGCTTACGTTACTAACTAGGGTAAATACTACGTTCTCCTAGGATAAAGCGGCCTAGGCGTCTTTCGACGATTTGAAGGAGTATTTTATAAGTACTCCGGTACTACGATAATAGGATCCCGCGCTTTTAATATTTCTAGAGGCCGATAGTAGTAGCTTCGCGCTAGGCGGGGTTCTAAGCTAGGAGACTAGCGGGGTTCGCTACCTAGTCGCTTTCTATTTAGAAAAACTAAATAAGGCCGAAATTAATTACGATATCTATAATAAAGAGTTACTAGCCGTAGTCTGGTACCTATAGTACTAGGATACGGAGCTCCGTAGCTATAGTACGTTTATAATTATAACGGATTACTAAGCGATAGATACGGTTCGCGGAGACCCTAATAAGATATAGGTTCTCTATAGTATATCGCCCGGGGTTAGAAGTAATAGTTCTAGACGCGCTATCTAGACGAGATTAGGATAACCTAGATTACTATAATTATACTTCAAGGGTCTAATAGCTAATCCTAGAGGCCAGCCTAACTAAGTATACGCTAGCCGCCCCTATAGTAACGGGATATAGGGTTTTCGGTATAGGTCGAGGCCCGTTCTAGGAAGACGCCCTTAACGAGCTCTAGGATAGGGTAGTTACTAAGGATATATACTATTAATAGGTATTCTAGGCGGTATAGTCTAGCGAGCGAGCTATTCCTACCGAGGCCTATATTAAGATTTAAATCGCGGACTATAAGATCGATACCTAAGGCCTATTATAATACTAAGGTAAGCTATAGGTACCTAGCGCCCTATTTATAATAGACGTAGAGCGAAAGGAGTCGGACGACGATATAAGGGGTCTAGATAATTTAAGGACTAAGCTAATTTAGAAGAACTACGACTCCGCGGTAACCGGTTACCTAGGTAGGGAGAATATACTCTCTATTATAGGCCGAGACTTCTACTAGCTACTAATAGCCTCGTATATACGGAGGTTTATACGGAACTATAACGGCTATAGCTATAATAAGGTTTGGTATAGTACTAAATACGATCTCCTATAGTCGCTCCTAGTCCCCGATAGATTTTTCTCGGAGTTATCTATCGATTTTATAGTAGAACTCCCGGAGTCTAACGGTAATACAAACCTCTATATAATTAAGGATAGGCTAAGTAAGACCGTAGTTTTTAAAGCGATACCTACTACTAACGCGGAGGCTTGCGCTAAGATATTCCTAAGATACTAGGTACGCTACTATAGGCTACCTAGGGTAATAACGCCGGACCGTAGAAGGAACTAGACGGGCGCCTTCTAGAGATACTTCTATCGCCTACTAGGCGTTAAGTAGTAGTTAAGCAGCGTATACTACCCCTAAACGGACGGAGGCCTAGAGCGCCTTAACTAGGAAGTATAGGCGTACCTACGGTACTTTATTAACTTCAACTAGAACGACTAGGCCTAGTAGCTACCCGTAGCCTAGTTAGTAGTAAACGGCCGATACTATACGGGAATCGGTATATTGCTATTTTTTACGATATACGGCTTTGAAGCCCCTATAGCTATACTATTAGAAGAGGTAGCTATAGAATCCGTCCTAATCCCTACTAAATAGAGGGCTAAAGAGTTCGTTCGGAAGATAGGGAAGATTACGGAGCTATACTAATCGCTAATAGGGGTTTCGTAATAGTAATAGGAGGAGTCCTATAATAGGCGGTAGGTCCCCGCCCGAAGGTTCTAGGTCGGCGATAAAGTATAGCTAGACCTAAGGAACTAGTAACTACGGTAGCGAGAGGCTAAAGAAGAAGCTAGACGCGCGATACGCTAAATATATAGTAGCCGAAGTTATTAGCCCGATGTCCGTACGGCTTAAGGGTATCTCTAGCGGGATATATAATATATTCTACCCCGACCTTTTATAGCGGTACCTAGATAACCTACTACCCGGGTAGGTTATCGACGACTCCTAACTAGGCCCCGTACTACTAGAGTCGTACGAGGAGTTCGAAGTAGAGAAGATCCTATATACTAGGAAGGCTAGGCGGGGATAAGGGCGCGAGGCCCTAGTAGAATAGCGCGGTTACTACGATATAACGTAGGAGCCGCTAGAAGCCGTAGACGGTAGAGGATACTATAGCTATAGACGAGTTCGAACTAGTTTACGGACCTATACGAGAAAACGATAGCCCCCTATAGGAATTCGGCGGAGGGCGGCTAAGAAGGAGCGGGCGGACGAGGCTATTACGGTAAGTTATATTTCTAATATTTACTTAGAGTTGAGATTAGAAGTTTAATTTTAAAGTATTTTTTTATTTATTTTAGGGTTTATCCGGTCCCCTCTAGTTTTAGCGCGGGTGGCGATAGCTAAACGCTACTTCCCGCGCCTATAAAAAAAAAGAGAAGAAAGACTATAAAGGAAACCCCCCCCCCGCCCTCCCCTCCTCCCTTATATAGGATTGGACCGCCGGGGTCCCTATACCTAGGAGCTAGGTACCGGACCGGCTATTATAAAATTTATTACCGCCGCCTCGTAGGTAGTAGTAGTAGTAGCGGCGACCGTACTATTTTATAAGGTTAGTATCGGTATTAGAGAGGAGGGCTCGGGTAACTTACGGCGGGACGAGGGCCTAGTCTACTAGGGACCGGAGAGCCTTATAGGCCTTAAGAGTAGTAACTAGGCTAGATAGGGCGGACTCGCTATAGACGGTTAGCGTACGTTAATAAATAGAATACGGGATATACCTCTAGTCTTAACCCGACCGGGTCTACGCGGTATAGGCTAAGCCGGCGAGCTAGGGCCTAATCGGTTAGCGGGAGAAATAAGACGGACCGTAGTACGTATATTAGGGTATACTAAGCCCGGTACTAGGTATAGTACGTATAGGCGAGAGAGGGCCGGTAGTACTTACTATTATTCTATAAGTAGTTAGCTAGACTCTAAGTAAGCTTTACCGGTTATAACTTATAGGCGGAGGCTTCTAGTAGCGGTAGTCCCGACTAGTAGACGCGTACGTAGTATAATATATAGGCCTACGGGCCTAGGAATAAGAGTTAATATACGGTTACTATAAAAGACTAGTAGACGTACGGTTCTAACTAGCTACTTAGGTATAGTAGTAGGAGAGGTAAGGGCGGCGCGGGTAGCGTTCTTACGCTAGTAGCGGGCGGCGGTATTCTAGTAGGTAGTATCTCGGCGGGCGGCGACGATACGGACGGGCGAGGAAGACGGTAAGGAGCGACTAGAAATAGAAGTATAAGTAGGGGAAGTAGTAGTATAGGAGACTATTAGCGACGGGGCGGGAGTCGTATTTACGAGAAGGGCGGTAGTAGTAGTAAAGAGACTAGTATCGGCGGACGACGGCGGGGGTATACTAGGGGTCTCCGAGTTCGGCGTACTACTAGTAGTAGTAGCGGGATCCTAGGAGTCTAGGGCGAGCGGCTACGGATTCTAGGCGGGCGGCTAAGGGTTTTAGGCGGGCGACTAAGGGTTCTAGGTAGGCGACTAAGTATTCTAGGTAGCGATAGGACCCGACTCCGAAGAGCTAGACGGTAGTAGCTTAGACTTAGGTAGTAGACTATCGGGAATATTAGGGGCCTTAGTACTACCGAAGAGAGAACGGATACTAGATATAGTAGTAGTAGTAGTAGCGGTACGACGAGCTAAATACGGTTAGTTTAAAACGGAGGCCGCTACCTTAGTACTAGGTAGGAGATACTTACTATATATATATAGTATATATATATATATATATATAAGGGCTTAATAAAAAAAAAAGCCTAGGGGATAGGGGTATTTATACCCTTTAGGAGATACCAATTAAAGTATAATTATATATATAATTATATAGTAGTCGATAGTAACTTCGAGGGGGATCGAATTAGTATTATCTAAGAGGGTTTATAAGCGATACAAGGAAAACCTATAGAAGCCGGCTAAATTACCCGGGCTACCCGGTCCTAGGACGGGGGCTAGCCGAAAGACGTACTATAATACTTAGGATATATCTAAATAGCTAGTTACGCGGATCGGAGACTCCTTCGTAGAAGTTACGGGGACCGGAGACGCCTCCGGCGTAGGTAGACTCTATTCCTATCGACTAGGGAGGTAGAAGGATAGGTTACTATAGATACTATAATAGAACGCCCGGCTTTAGTAAAGTTATCTAGTCTTTAACGGGAAACGGGCACCTAGTAGCGAGGTAAGTACGAGGACGTATAGGGTATACCTAGACGTACGTACTATAAAAATAACTTACGAGGGCCTAGGCCTAGGGCGTAGCTACTATTACCTAAATAGGGGTCCGGCTACCTAAATAAGGGTTACGTACGAGTTATATACGCGGGACTACCTAAAAGGTACTAGAGAGAGGAGGGGAGTCTACGGCTTAAGGGCTCCTTATAATAAACCGGTAGGAGCTAGGCGTTTTTCGCCGGTCGCTAAAGGGGAAGAATAGGGCTAATATTAGGGGCTAGTACCCTAGTAGCTAAAAGGAAGGAAGAATAGACTACGAAAGGAGTAGAACCGGAGACCGTATATTAGAGTACGGTCTCCTCGTTAGAGTATAAGGAGAGAGCTCCTCCCCCTCTCTAGCTCGTTAGTTGACTTAGTTCTATCTACTACTTTACCTTTTAGTATATACTAGGGTCTCCCGTAATAGCGGTGCGACGAGCTAAATACGGTTAGTTTGAAATAGAGGCTACTACCTTAGTACTAGGTAGGAGATACTTACTATATATATATATAGTATATATATATATATATAAGGGCTTAATAAAAAAAAAAAAAAGCCTAGGGGATAGGGGTATTTATACCCTTTAGGAGATACTATTTGAAGTATAATTACGCGTATAATTATACGGTAGTCGATCGCAACTTCGAGGGGGATCGAATTAGTATTATCTAAGAGGGTTTATAAGCGATACGAGGGAAACCTACGGAAGCTAGCTAAATTACCCGGGCTACCCGGTCCTAGGACGGGGGCCAGCCGAAAGACGTACTATAATACTTAGGATACGTTTAAATAGCTAGTTATACGGACCGGAGACTCCTCCGTAGAAGTTATAGGGACTGGAGATACCTCCGGCGTAGGTAGACTCTATTCCTATCGACTAGGGAGGTAGAAGGATAGGTTACTATAGATACCGTAATAGAACGCCCGGCTTTAGTAAAGTTGTCTAGTCTTTAATAGGAAATAGGTACCTAGTAGCGGGGTAAGTACGAGGACGTACGGGGTATACCTAGGCGTACGTACTATAAAAATAACTTACGAGGGCCTAGGCCCGGGGCGTAGCTACTATTACCTAAACAAGGGTTACGTACGAGTTATATAAGCGGGACCGCCTAAAAGGTACTAGAGAGAAAAGGGGAGTCCGCGGCTTAAGGGCTCCTCGAGACAAACTAGTAGGAGCTAGGCGTTTTTCGCCGGTCGCCGAAGGGGAAGAATAGGGCTAATATTAGGGGCTAGTACCCTAGTAGCTAAAAGGAAGGAAGAATAGACTACGAAAGGAGTAGAACCGGAGACTATATATTAGAGTATAGTCTCCTCGTTAGAGTATAAGGAGAGAGCTCCTCCCCCTCTCTAGCTCGTTAGTTAACTTAGTTCTATCTACTACCTTATCTTTTAGTATATACTAGGGTCTCCCGTGACAGTTAGCTACTCGAAGATCTACTATAGAAGTAAGGCTACGCTAGCGGGTACCCTTACTACGTACTATTAAATAATTAGTAATAATTATTAGTTGATTTACTTTTAATTTAGTAGTTGCTAGTAGTAATCTAGTAGTAATATAGGTTGAAAAGTAAGGATAAAGCTATATAGATTATTAGCGTACGTATAGACGTAAAAACTCTATAGCGCTAGTAAACTAGCGTACCGATATCGGACGACTATACTTTTCGTACTATATAGCGTAAATATATAAAATACTTCTACCAATTATACTAATTAAATTTACGCTTGACTCTACTTTAATCTCGCTTATTTTATAAGCCTTAAACTACCAGTAAACTACTAGGCTTAGCCTAGCGCAAATCTATAGATCTATAAATAATAGCGCTACTAAAACCAACTAAACTCCTCTCTACTAATATTTATATAGTTAAAGAACGTACGCGGCGTAGTAAAAAGAGAGGCTTTGATCTCTAGGTTATAAGGAGTTAGCGCGTATTAAATCAAGTAAAGTTAGAGGCTTATTAAAAACTGAAAAAGTCTAATAGTTAGAATCTTCTCTTAGATACTAAGTAGTAGTCCTAAATTGCGTAAGCTAAGCAAGCTATTAATAATAAGCGGTAAGAACCTAGTAGTATCCTAGTAGTAATATATACTAATCTAGCCCTAGAATATCGAATGGTACCTATCCTAGCCTCCTTAAACTAGACCTACTTACGCTTTTCGATTTCGGTAATTAAGATAAAGATATAAATAATAGAGTAGAAGAAAGCTCTAGTTAAGAATCGAGTAAAGAGGAGGAGATAGATATTAATATAATACCCTAGGCTTAGGGTAGTAATATTACTATACTATTCGACGAGTTCTATAATTAACGCTACGTAGAGTTTTATCTAGTCGTCTTTATATAAGTAAGACGGTCCTAGTAAGTAATTAGGAAGGGGTTAGCAAATTTAATAAATAGTAGTTTGAATTTAGTTAAGGGTACGTATAATATCTATAAACTTCTTTTAGAAGAAGATTTAGAGGTAAGTCTTTCAATTTCTAGTAGTCTCCTAGTAGTTTCTAATATCCTTTTAGAGTCTAGTAAGCTTATTCTATAATAAAGATAGAGAAGAGTAACTACTAGTCTACCTAGCCGATTAACTACCCTTAATCTCTCCCCTTTAATTCTTTTCTATAGAGTAGGTTACTTTAATACGAAATCTCCTAGCTTATTACTATAATTTCGATAAAAGGCTTCCTAGTCCTACTCGTTAGTAGGATATATACCCTATAGATAAGATTAAGCTAAAGGAGAATCTACCTAATAGAGAGCTTATAATAGAGGTATAGGAGTTAATATTTACTAAAAAGGTAGAAGTAAGAGAGAGATTTAGTAGAATAAGGGATATAGATAAGGTTAATCTTATTATAAAACTATTAGTATTATAGGCGACTAATAGTTTAGGTTATACTCTTAATATAGATAAGAAGATATAAGAGCTCTAAGCTACTACTAAAAAATTAGCTAATAAAGTTAATAGGTCTAAGGATAAGGATAAACGTACTTTTCAATTAGATATTAAGAGTAATAGAGAGGAAGATAAAGAAGAAGAAGAAGAAGAAGAAGAAGAAGAAGAGGAGGATAACTAGATTATTAATAATATATATATAGAAGATCTCTCTAAATAAGAAAAACCCTAGTTTTAGCTATTATAGTATTATTAAACGTAATTTCTATTTATCTGCTTACTTTGACTACTAGGAGACTACTAGAAGACTACTAGAAATATATAAATATTAAATATAAAATCTACTAACTATTTACTACTAAATCTAACTATACCTCTATACTCTATATAGTTAGGGCTAATTATTGCTTACTATTAGGTTATATCTTAGTAGTTATATAAGCGCTAAGAAAGCATCACGTGGACCCGCGCTAGTATAAACGGGGCGGGTTCTCCTCCTATCTATAACCCGCCCCGGGACCCCGCCCCAACCCGTTAGAACCCGACCCGCTAACGGGGCGGGTTCCCTACCCTAAAACCCGCCCCAACCCGCCCCGTTGGGGACCCTAAAAAATAGGTATATACTCCTACTGATTTCGGAACTCCTAGATCGCTTATAAGGCGTACGGTACTACACTAAGCTCGATATAAAGAATACTTACTACCGAATCCGAATTCGCCTAGGAGACGAGTAGAAGACTACGTTTTATACGCGGTATAGCTACTTCGAGTACCTAGTAATACCTTTTAGACTCGCTAACGCCCCTATAACCTTTTAAGCTTATATTAATAAGGTATTAAGCGGGCTGGTAGAAAGTATCTATATAGTATACCTTAATAATATAATAATCTACTCTAAAATAAGATCGGAATATATACGCTACGTACGCGAGGTACTAACGAGGCTACGATAATTCGGACTCTATAGTAACCTTAAAAAGTATAAGTTCTTTATAGAAGAGGTCGAATTCCTAGGGTTTATTATTAATACTAGTAGGGTCTAAATAGATCGTAAGCGAGTCGTAACTATCGCGGAATAGCCGGATCTAAAGACCTATATAGAGGTCTAGGTCTTTTTAGGATTCTATAATTTCTATCGTAGGTTTATCGCACGATACTCGCGGATTATTATACTACTTAAAGAGCTATTTAAAGGCTCGAAAAACGGTAAGTAATATAGACCTTTTCGATAGCTAATAGAGGCCGTATACGCCTTTCGTATACTCGTCGAAGTATTTATAACTACCCTATTACTACGATACTTCGACCCGAACCAACGGCTTAGGATAGAAATAGATACCTCTACTATAGCGGCCGCTGCGATCCTTACCTAGCCCTAAGATACTAGGTACTAGTACCTAATCGTATTCTAGTTAAGGAAGCTAACCCCTACGAAGCGTAATTATAAAACCTACGAGTAGGAACTACTCGCTATTATAGACTTATAGAAGCCTTCTCGCATTAGCGGTACTACCTTGAGGGGAGTATATACCCTATTAAGGTCCTTACTAACTATAATAACCTCCTAGGATTTAGTAAACTAAAATTTAAATAGCTAAATAGCCGTTAGGCCCGCTAGACTATACTACTAGCTACTTATAACTTCGTTATTACCTATAGGCTAGGTTTAAAGAACCTAGTAGACGCGCCTTCGAGACGCCTAGATTACGAAGCCCTAGTATAGTAAGAGAGTACCCTCCTCCCTACGCTCTAGAAAAAGCTTAGGCTAATACCGAGAATAGTAGTAGTAGAAAGCCTAACTACCTAGTAGACCTAGGGGGTTAAAATATAACTAGTTTATACTCCGTATAGAGGTACCGCGGTTACTAGACGGACGCGACCGGACTCGAGCGTATATATATTATAGTTATCGAGCGGTAACGCTACGAGTTAGGTTTACTAAATCTACCCTATCTCTAGCCCGGGGGAACTAGCTAAGAGACTAGGTACTACGCGTATCTACGTACGTAAGGTCCTTTAAGGAGAATATACCTATATAGACCTATCTAATATACTATTAGGGTTCTAGGAACTTTAACGCGAAGACCCTACGGTTCGTAAGGTCTACGCGGACTTACTAAATAAGCTAATAGGGCCCTACTAATAGTTACGACTAGCGTTAGGATATATTACCTTTAAAGAAAAGATCTTTATCCTAAATAACGCTATAGTTAGATAAGAGCTATTAAGGCTATACTATAATAATACCTTTACGGGCTATTTTAGGGTTACTCGAACCTATAATCTACTTACGCGAAAGTACTTCTAGGCGTATATATCTCGCGACGTGGACGAGTATATTAAGACTTACGAAGTCTACTAGAGAACTAAAGTTAAGAGGTATACGCCTTTCGGGGACTTATAGTCCCTACCCTAACTAGAAGGGCTATAGTAGGGGTTAACTATAGACTTTATAAGCGGGATCCCCGCTAGTAAGGTTGCCGGCCGGGCCTACGATATATTACTAGTACTCCTAGATCGCTATACCAAGATAGCGCTCTATATCCCGGTAACTAAGAAGCTTACTACTATAGATCTAGCGGAGATCTTAGTAGATAGAGTCTTTATAAGGTTCGGGGCCCTAAGGGGAATTATCTCTAATAGAGACTCTAGATTTACGGGAAGTTTCTAGTCGGAGTTATACTACTATACGAGAATTAAGCGACGCCTAAGTATAGCCTTTTATCTATAGATAGATAGGTAAACCGAGAGGTAAAACTAGACAATTTAGGAATACCTTAGGGCTTTCTATTCGGAAAACTAGGGTACGTAGGCCAAGCTCCTCCTAGTTACTAAGTTTACGTATAATAACAGCAAGTATTCCTCTACGGGAATCTCCCCCTTTATAGCTATATATAGGTATAACCCTAAGATATATTTCAACCTAGAAGAGAGGCCTAAGGGTAAAGAAGTCCTAGCCGTAAAAGACCGTATCGAGGGGCTATACCTCCTACGCGCTAAGCTTACGGTACGCTAGTAAAAGGCGACCGAAGTATAGTCGTCCTTATATAATAAGAAGTATAAGCCTATATAATTTAATAAGGGTAACCTTATCCTAGTATCAACTAAGAACCTTCGCTTAAAAACCCTAAGTAAGAAGCTATCCTAGCGGATAATAGGACCTTTTAGGGTACTAGAGCCTATAGGAGTATAGGCTTATAGGCTCTAACTTCCGCCTACTATAAAAATACACCCTATGTTTAGAGTGTTACTCCTCGAGAAATACTACTAGAGAGTAGAGGAGGAGATTAAGTACTTACCCCTACTAGAGTTAGTAGAGGGTAAAGAAGAATAGGAGATCGAAGAAATCCTTAACGCGAGGCGTAAGGGGGCCGTACGTAAATATCTCGTAAAGTAGGTAGGATACCTAGATAACTTTAACTAGTAGATCCGAGGGAAGGAAATAGGGAATTTAAAAGAGATAATTTAAGATTTTAAAGCCTAGATACCCTATATAGGAAGCACGAGGGCTATAGATACCCCCTAAGTAGAGCCCGAAAACCCCGTGTTAAGAAGATCTTAAAGATATAAAAATTAAGGAGAGTAGAGTTAATTACCGAGAAGCGGCGCGGGTAGGTAATATATAGTAAGCGCGTGTTAAGCGCGTACTACTACTAGATAAAAAGAAAAGAAAGAAAATATAGGATATAAGTATAAATATAGATTATACTAAAGCTAGCCGCTATATACTAATAACGCCCGCCAAATATATCCGAAACGTAGAGTTAGAGTACTAGCCTCCTAGCTAGTCGTCTAATATATTATTATTATTATTATTATTATTATCCTAGCTAATAGTAGTACTATTACTACTACTACTAGTACTACTCCGAGAGCTAGCCCTCTAGGTCTCTATAGGGTTATCTCTATCCCTATCTTCCTTATCTATCTCTACCTCTACCCCCCTACTATCTTCCTTATCCCTATCCTTATCCTTATCCCCTTCCTCCTCCTCTTTACCCTAGAGGTTCTAAAAGTCGTAGATAGCGTCGTCGCCGACGCTACGTATACCCGTAGTAGGGTCTTTACGTATAACGCGCTACCTACCTATCGATATAGGTATATTAGATAATACCTAGTCCTTAGGAAATTAGCTATTACGAGTAGGGAGGGTAATATCCTTATTCTACGTACGATTAGTAGACGCTAATTAATAGGTAATATTAAACTATTACTAATATTAAACTATTCGAACTTCGAACTTACTATATACCTTAGCTAGTTAATAAGGTCCTTAAGGGTATTTATCGCCACGCGTTATTCTAGTAGGGCGAGCGCGGCGGGGGAATTATTATCGGCCTTAGACTTAGTCTTACCCGAGCGACCTTTCTTACCCTTAGTAGTAAGCTACTAAGTCGTAATACGGTCGAACCGCTTATAGTAGTAAGCTAAGTAATCCTCTATTAGCAATCCCTCTAAAGAAAGTAAGTATTAGCTTAAAAAGAAAAAGAAAATAAAATAAAATAAAAAGATAATACGTCGGGGACGCGCCGAATATACGCTAACTTACCGCCTTCGATCTATACCACCGTCTCTAATAACTAGTTTACTATAGGGTAGAACTAGGGAGGAACCTAATAAGTTAGCTTAACTTAACTAAAGTCTTAGCGCGCCGGGGACGCGCTAAATATACGTATTGTAAGGGGGATAAAGGTATAAGACTAGAATAGAAAGTAGAATAGGAACGGGACATAGAGACACGGAAAAATATATAAGAAATAATATAGTATACTACCGTAATACTACAATTTATAGAACCCTAATAATTAATAATATAGGAACTAGATCAACGGCGCGTATATAGGAACTAAGATAGTATAATAATACGATCTAATTCTTATTACTTACGTTGACTCTAGACTCTCTCTTCTTTACTCCTAACTACCTTGTCTATCTCTTTATAAACTGCCCTACCTATTTCTTTACGAAATACTCAAAGATCCTATTACCTTACCTTTGTATAGTAGCTAAGCGGTAGAAGTTAATAGTAATCTAATACTATATTATCTATACTTATCTTACCTACATTTTGGAGGTCGTACTAGGGTTTCTCTCTATAGCTAAGACGATTCCTAGTAGCTATTATAGTATTGTAATCGAACTTATACTTAGGATACTCTCTCTCTCTTTTTTAGACTAGATTATCGAACTCTCGAACATTAGGCTTTATATTAGACTTTAAATATTAGACTTTAGGACTTTAGGACTCTCTTTCTTTACTATTAACTTAACTATAGGACTATTAGACTATCGAAAAGGAACTTTATATATTAATCTTCGACTACTAGACTTTTGAACTTTCCTTCGAATACTAGGCTATATACGACTCTCGACTTTAGACTCTCGACTTTAGACTCTCGACTTTAGACTCTCGACTTTAGACTTTCAACTACCCTTTTTTTTTAGAATACCTTCGAACTTTTATACGAATATTAACTAGCGTTACTTCGTACCTTCGAACTAACCTTTCCTCTCCTTATAACCGAACAATACTCGATCAACCGACTATTACTAAACTTAGAAATGGGAAAAATCTTTATAAAGGTCTAAGTCTAAGCTATATTAACGGAAAATTAGAATTTAGAATAATTACTAGTAATATTCTAGTTCTTTTAACTTCTTAGACTAAGTCTAGGATATCCCGTTAGTAGAAATTATACTTTGCACGAAAATACCTAGGATTACCTATACTATTAATATATTGCCCCTCTACAGCCTATACACCCTTATCTAATAAGTTAGAAAAGAGAGGCCTAACTATACTATATACGAAACGGTACTACTCTCGCCGTCTAGGCTACGAACTCCGTATATCGGCGTATAGATCCAACTCCTTTAGGCTTTTAGCTACTTATCTTCGAAATTATCTAGGAACTCTTGGTATTAATACTCTTATTTCTAAGAAACGTACGCGAACGAATATAATATAAAATAAATAGAATAACTTAAGACTAACGAAAAATCGAAATACCTATATACTCACGCCTAGACTAAAGGATCCCTCCTACTAGAATACCTTCGGATTCTTCTAGCCCTCCCTCTAGTAACCCGTCTACAGCCAATCTTAGCCCTATAATTAAAGGACTAGCTACTCGTTCTAATATAATCAACCTTATTAATACCCTTAAGGATTTTACTATTACTAGAAGATAGGAAAGAAAGGCTTAAGCCTTTAGGCTTAAGAACTATACGCTCTCTCCTAAGGAACGCTTCGATAGTCGGAATATTACGGACTTTCTTATTCGCCTTAAAGATACCTTCGATACCTACGATATTACCGACGATATCTATAAGATCTAGGCTCTTACTCGTAATATTAAGTCTAGCTATCTATACGATATTAAGCTTTTGGGTAGCTATAAGGAACGTAGCTATAGGACTCTCCGTAAATCCCTTCGCAAGGAATATATCGCTACTAATAACCGTTAGCGAAAGGAAACTACTACTTATCTCTATAAACTTACTTTTTAAAGCGCCTCTTAGAAACTAGACACTCGTAGCTTTATTAAGGAATTTAAGAACTACTATCTACTTATTATTAATACCGATAAACTAACTAGGTCTACTATAAGTAGGATCTTCCTTAGTAGATTACTAGAATCGGTTCGTTAATAGGTTAACCTAACGCTTAATATCGACCCCCGTATTCGCTCTACCTTTAACGATATTAAACGGATCATCCTTGAAGCTAAACGGATTATTATTAGTAACGAGAATATATTACTCTTTATATTAGATAGTTATAAAGGAAGTACCCTTAATAGGGTTATTAAACGAATAGTCCTTCGAAGGAACGAGGCTATAGCTAAAGAAAAACCTAAAACTACTAAACCTTAACTTAGGGCTAATATTATTAAAGCTCTTAAGGGTTTTCGTAGAACGAATACTTCTAGGGACGTCCTACTTTTCGCTATTACCGAAAGCACAGATCCTGCTATAGTAGTAGCTAGGAAAGATATAAAATAGTTTACTATACTTAACGATTAGATCTATAATAACTTTTGCTCTTCTACTTAGTCTAATACTATACTATTAGGAAGTTCCTTCGTTCATACTAACCTACGTAGAAATTACTATAGGGGGCTAGCTAATACTAACTAGTCCTCCTAGTATATCTAGAATACCGCTAACCAACGTAGTTAGTCCGCTAATATTTAGTCTACTAGTGTCCCTAGCAACTCCTAGCCTCTACCCCTAGCCTAGCTAAGAAACTCGAACCTAACCGCCCTACCTACTAACTACCCTTTGATCCCTTCTTCGTTGCCGCCCCCTATATAGACTACCTAGAACGGAATATCGGAAAAGAGGGGTTGTAGGAGCTATAGAAGTATAGAATATTACGAATAGATATACCCTAACGTTACGGAACTAGTTACTTAAGGAATTTACTATTAGAATATAAATTATAAACGTAATACCTAGATAGTAGTACTAGGGAACTTCAGCCGCTCTAGGCGGGAAAATCGGAGGAATTATTAACGGCTAGAACTATAGTAACTAGATCCGTACTCAATTAGCTTAGTCTTAATAGGGCTCTAGTAGCGTTTCGTTATTTGGGATAGTTAAGTTATTTATTAGAATTATTAAATTAAGCGACTTAGAGTAGGAAGACCTTAGTACGTAGGTTTAGGTATCAAATATTAGTAAGGTAGGAGGAGGCGGATTTATACCTTCTATTATTCTTACGGCTGCTACCCAACTACGTTTATCTATACGAAAACCCCTATTAGAAAAGGTAAAAGGAAAACAGCCTACTAGGGTTACTAAGTCTAGTAGATCTAAGGCCCCGATAGTTAAGTATATAGTATATAGTTATATTACTAAGGCTACGGAATAATAGAATGGCGAAGGAGACTCGGATATAGACTAAGACTTAGAAGATAACGAACTAGACGTAACCCTTAGGAACTCGCTACTAGAACTACTAAAGAAAACTCGTAAGCCTAGGAACCCGACTCTTAAGTAGTACGTTACGAAGAAAGATAAGGCTACCGACGGAATATATATAGCGGGGAATATCCTCTAGTAATTAGTCCAACTTAGTCTTTAGGATACTATTATTTATATTCTAGTATTTAGAGATCTCTTATATAAGTCTCTACTAGAATAATTAGCTAATAACATCCGTCCCGAAATAGAGGAAATAGAACGAAGGAAACGGGAAAAGGCTATTAAAAGGAAGTAGAAAATAGAAGAAAGATAGAAAGCGGACGGAATAAAATAAGGAGTAGGAATTATAGCGCTACGCTCGGAAGAGTAGGAACTAACTTCGGAAATAGTTCTTCGTATTAATAAGGATAATAACTGTTCTCGCGTCTCTATAAGGAGCCCTACTTTGATGGCTCGGATTGGAAAACTAGAGATTAAGGCGTTATATAATACTAGAGCCGAAGTAAACGTTATATCTAAAGGAGTTATAAGAAGTTATAGATTAGTAGTTAATAGTATTAAGTAGGATATCTAGGGACTAGTTTTAGATAAGCTTAAGGTTACCGACGGGAGGAGAGTTCCTCTAGTTAGCTAGACTAGTACACGTATACGGATCGCCAGAGTAGACTTTAATTATAAAAATATAGTCTTTATAGTACTTAGGGACTACTTTTAGGGAATAATACTTGGTTAGCCCTTCTTAGTACGGAGTCGTCTCGTTATATAGGCTAAGGCGGATAGTAGTATTTCGTATAAGGTATTCTCTATAAACGGCGAATAGAGCGTTATATAGTAAGTAGTTGTCTCGGAATTCCTATACGATAGGTATAAGTCTAGTCTTCGAATCCCTTATACTTATTTAGACTAAGAAGATAATTCTAATTCGGACGATTCGGAAAACGAGGAGGCGGAGTCCTAGGTCTTAGAAGGATATCTACTATATATATAAGAAACCTAAGGCTCCTAGTACTAAACTTAGGCTAGAATATATACGAATAGCTTTTCGACGACCCGATCCGCGACGAGTTTCTCTTACCGCTAGACTTTAGGAGACTTCTATATAATAAGACTTATACTACGACTAGACTTAATATAGCTACTATAGTAAACGAGATAAAGCTATAAAAAGAAAGGGATAGGCTTCTATAGGAATAGCGGATAAGGTACCGAATATTTACCTATCGTCGCCTTATACCGGCGAAGCCTTAGACCGGATTACTAATATTTGGATACTTAGATAAATAGGACCTACTTTCCCTAAGGATTTCCTTATTTTCGACTGGCTTCCTAATAAAGTATAGAACGAAATACGTAAATAGTATATATAAGAAGAAAGTAGATAAGATCTAACCTTAGAACGTTTAGCTTACTAATAGATCTATACCTAGCGGTCGTATAGATTAGAGAGATATAATACTAAAAGAGTAGTTTAGTACGGAACCTTACTATTACCTTAATAGATTCCTCGAGAAACGCTACGCCCGCTTCCCTCGTTAGACTCGGCTTACGGAACTCCGGTTTAATAATATACGTATTAACCAGTCCCTTAGCCCAAACGAACGATTACTAGTTAAGGAAATACTTATATAACGGGAACCTACCCTCATATAGAGCTTCAAAGAATACGGTAAAATTAGGAAAGAAGTAGTACTAGTATAAGTTATCCGAGTAGTAGACTACGAACCCTAGTAAGCGAAACCCTTTAATATCCCTAAGGCTCTATTAAATAAGATTCGTTAGATGTTTTATAAAAGAATTAAGACGGGAAGACTCGAACCTAGTTATACCTTATATCGTAATCTATAGTTTTTGGTCTTAAAGAAAAACGGTAAGTATCGGCTAATTAATAGCGCTACGAATATCAACGTAGTTACTATTAGGGACGCGAACGTACTACTAACGGCCGATAAATTTTCTAACTCGTTTACTAGATACGTATAGATATCGCTTGCTAACCTTTTCTCTAGGTACGACTAATTAGAACTTACTAAAGAAAGTCGCGATCTTACCTTATTTATATACCCGTTTAGTCTTTTACGAATAACTACTCTACTTTAAGGAGTAACGAACTTAGTAGCCTAATTTTACCGTATATCTAAAATAATTATTTCCTACTAGTTTAAATATAGCGATGTTTACGTAGACGATATAATTACCGGAACCCCGAAAAAGTATAATAATAATAAGGAATCTAAACTTAAGGGAGTACGTCGAAGGGTCTTAGAATATATAGTTAGGCTAGACGTAGTTCTTACGGATATTAAGCGCGTAGGAGTAACGATATTAGGAGAAAAGTTCGATATTTATAAAGAGGGCGTAAATATAGTCGGATACTATTACGATCGAGAAGGACGATACCCGAACGCTTCTAAGGTAGCTACTATTTTAAACTAGTTAACTCCTAGGTCTATTAAGTCTATAAGAGCTTTTATCGGAGTCTATATCTATTACTAAATCTAGATATAGGATTTTACTACTATTTCGAAACCTATCTTCGTATTATTTAAGAAGGACTCAGAATTCTATTAGGGAAAGGAATAAGATAAGGTAATAAAAACTCTTTAGGAAGCGCTTACGACTATACCTATACTACGACCGGTTATATACGAACTAGATTTAGGCGAGATTATTCTTACGGTAGATACTTTAGGAGAAGGATAGGGAGCGGTCTTGTAATAAATAGACGAACTAGGTAAGAGATACCCGTACTAATATAAAAGCGGGATCTAGTCGCTATTAGAAAGGAAATACGATATAGTTAAACTAGAATACTACGCCCTTTTGTACGCTCTTAAGAAATTCCGCCTTTATCTTTAGGGAACGCATTTCGTGGTCGAAACGGACGCCCGGACTTTAATCTATTAACTTAATAGAGTATCCTCGGATATAGTAGAATCTCTAGTTATACGATAGCTCGTATGGATTTAGATATAGGATTTTAATATCCGATACGTTCCTAGGAAAAAGAATATAGTAGCTAATAGACTCTCCCGCTAATTTAGTAACGTACCTAAAAAGGACGTCCCCGCCGTTCCTAACTTCGATATTAAGGATTTTATCGATTAGCGACTTGGAGCCCTTTACTATTCTAGTATCTACGTCTATAAGCGTAACCTACGGTATACGATCTAGCTCTACCCGATAACCGTACCTAGTCTAGAAAATAACGATAATACTAGTAGCGAAAGTTCTATAGATTAGAACGAGGAATATGGAGAATTCGGTTTATCGGAACCTTAGGAAGGATTAGATAGCGAATATACCGTAGAATACTAAGCGATTACTAACTAGCTTATAACTTTAAAAGTTATAGACTATCTCAAAGGCAAAAAGATTACGGCTATAAAAAGAAAGGTAATAGGCTACCTTATAGCTAGACGATAACTATTTAAGCGAGGTAAATAAGGATAAGCCTACTATCGCGTAATTAATAACTAGGACTAGTAAAAGGAAATTATCGTCGCCCTCTATAATAAACACGGCTATAAAGGACGCGAAACTACGGTAGTACTTGTTCGGAATCGATATTATTAGGACGGGTACTATAACGACGTTAGTAAATGGATTAAAGAATATCCTTAATATTAAATAAGCGATCGAGCGCACGTAGTAGAACCTCTAAATACGACTATTATTCGGAATAAGATTCTTAGCGTAAGATAGTCTATTGATTATACGACAATTACCCTACGAGGTAGTTATAGCTATCTTATTTAGATAAGGGAGGAATTAAGTAGTTAGCCTAAGGTAAGAGTACTCTGTTTAGTACCTACGTCTAAGAATATCGCGGATTTTATCTTTAAGGAACTAATCTATCGATAGGGTATTATATCGGAAATTAGAGTTAATAGAGGTCCTAAGAACAAGCTATATACGGATACGCTTCTAAAACTATACGATATTAGAAAGATCAAGATTTTACTATATAATAGTTAAGGTTAGGGAGGAATCGAACGGTCTTACTTAATAATATAGGAAGCCTTCCGACGAGTAACGAACGGGAACTAGAAACCTTAGAAAGATTTATTACTAGTAATACTTTAGGCTAAACGGATAATAGTTAATAGAATAACCGGTATAACTCTAGTTAGGATAATACTTAGTAAAGAATATATCCTTCTGATCGAACTAAAAATAGTTATATAGTAAAACCTTCCTTAGTCTATAGTTAGGATAATAGAATACCTTCTTTTTCTACGAGCTAAATAACTAGATTAGAGAGGGGAAGACCTCTAGGAAGCTATCGTAAGGTAGGAACGTATAAGATAGGAAGTAAACGAGTACTAGGAATCGTAATATTAAACTAGAATACGTACTGAAAACCTAGACGTAGGATAGCTTATCCTTTTATATAATACGAAGATCGTTAAGGATTTCGGATCTAAATTAGACTTTATATAGGTCGGTCTATACCGTATCGCGAAGGTATATAAGGACGGGAGAACCGGATTACCTATTAGTAGCTACGTACTTAAGGAACTAAATAGAGTTTTAGTATATAAGACGATTCGAGGAAATAGGATTAGAATCTTCTACTAGAGGGATAGGCCTGTAGGTAATAACCTCCTTAATACCGGTTAGAAGTATAGAATAGAATAAGAATAAGGCTAGGATCAAGACAATACTTAATTAGATAAGGATAAGGAATAGGAATAGGAAAAGTAACCCGGTAATAAGGATCTAGACATGTTAGTTCGCCGATCTAGACTATAAGTAATTATTCCTAGACTAGAAGGATTCGACCCTAGCTAATACTAGGATTACTAGGAACTACGGAGAAGTATTCGATTCGTAAACGGCTTATAAATACTTATAATATAGAAAAGGAAACGATTAGTAAAGTATATAAAATACTAAGCTAATAAGCCGCTATACTATACCTCAATCGAATCCCTTATTTATATATTAGTATAAAGGAACTTAGTACGTAATCCTAGGGGACCTTTACGCCTCTTTAATCCTCTTCCGCTATATACGCTTTCGACCTTTTTAATCCTTCTCTACTTAGTACTTATTCGATTCTCTTCTACTTTACGCGCTTTCGATTCTCCTCTATATATTAGGAATTACTACGACCTAATATCCCCTATAGCTACCGAATACGTCGGTCTCTACTAAGTAGATACCTATCTAATAAGTAGCTTATAATCTAGGAAACCTTAAGTATATAAGTATCTACTAAAGTCTAGGTCCTTAGTTAAGTCTAATATTAGTTTAGTCCTACTAGTTCTCTAGGAAGTATTTATACCCCTCGAGGTCCTCCCGTACGGTCTACCCTAGGTTCTTTAATAATCTCCGGTTTAAGCCCTAATAAGATTATATTAACTTATTAATCCTACTTAGCCCTTAAGCTTATATCTGCGAAACCCCGGATTCACGACTACGGGAATATAATTATCGATCCTTTTATTTAGACCCTCTTACTTATTAATCCTAACTAGTCCTTAAGCTTATATCTACGAAACCTAGAGTTTATACTTAAGAGAATACGTTTACCGTTCCTCCTACTCTAGCCTCTTTAATAGCTTCTTACTCTTCGTTAGCCCTCCCGGCGGCGCTAACGGTTTACGTCCTATCCTCTATCTAAGCCTCCCTACTCTTATATTTCAAGATTAGAATAGATCTATATAGTCCTTAGGAGGATAATCCTATAAGTTAAAATAGTCGTATTCTCTTAGTCTTTTACTACTTAGACTTTCGCTATATCGGCCTTTCGTAACCTTCGCCTATTCGCCTCCCGTTCCTCCTTAGTTAAATCAATAGTATCCTCTATTGTTGTACCGGTCTAGCTTTATACTTAAATAGACTTAGTCGGGTATTACTTTCGTAAAACTCAACTTTAGCTATTAAAGGAACTATACCCTAGTATATATATATTATAACGGTTCGATTCTCGGATAGCTAGCTTCGTAGTAGACGTTTATTACTTTTCCTTTTTATTAGTTTTTTTTATATATATATATATATATGTCCGGAAAGGTCAGGAGATTTGCCTTTTATATATAGAGTTAGGAAGTTTACTTTGTTTTATTTAAGCCACCGTACCTTATTCTAAATTGTTTTTTATATAGGAACCGTTTATATATTAGCCTTTATTTGCGTTAAACCTAAGTAAAGAGTATAGGAAGTAGGAAGGCGAACGTTATAGGACGACGTTAAATTTTTTTAGTAGGGGAGGGAGAAGTCTTTTAAGTCGGGAATCCGTATTAAAGTCGAGCTATATTAATAAAAGGAACGAATAAACTAGAATTAAAAAATACGAATAATACTACGTACAATACTACTATAACCGGAAACTATAAGGAAAATTTCAACTAATTACCTCGAAAAGTCCTCCTATCTAACCGACTTCACTTGAATACAACCGTAATTAATTAGGTTATTGGAGTAATACCTAATAATTACTATTACTATCTAGTATACCTCCCGAGGAGCCGCTTCCTATACTAAGCGTTAATACGCGCGACGTGCAGGGCTACTTTAGAAATATAAAGGATCTTTTAATATATTTAATTGTTTTAGGAAATGTTTAGGATTTTTTTATATATTTAGATACTTTGGTATACGCGTTAAGATTTTATTACTCTTTCGAGTCTTTTCTTACTTTCAAGTTCTTTCTTAGTATCTTAGGATACGAGAAGTTCTATACCCCTTTAAGATTCTTCTTAGTATTTACTATTTAGGCTTGTTGGTTAGTCTCGTATAGTTTTAGTATATATCTTGGAATACGTCAAGGGTCGACGTATTGTCTACCTAGGGAGGGGATGTAAGGGGGATAAAGGTATAAGACTAGAATAGGAAGTAGAATAGGAACGGGATATAGAGATACGGAAAAACATATAAGAAATAATATAGTATACTACCGTAATACTATAATTTATAGAACCCTAATAATTAATAATATAGGAACTAGATTAACGGCGCGTATATAGGAACCAAGATAGTATAACAATACGATCTAATTCTTATTACTTACGTTGACTCTAGACTCTCTCTTCTTTGCTCCTAACTACCTTATCTATCTCTTTGTAAACTGCCCTACCTATCTCTTTACGAAATACTTAAAGATCCTATTACCTTACCTTTATATAGTAGCTGAGCGGTAGAAGTTAATAGTAATCTAATACTATATTATCTACACTTATCTCACCTATAGTATACTTACTAGGACGTAGTTATACCTACCACGTATATAACGGTTATACTTCTATAGGATAGGGGTATTACAGGCGGTTATATATCCCGGGTCCCGCGTATAGCGAACGTATATAGGGGTAATAAGCCTTATATTATAGACTAAGAATTCTTCTATAGACTAAGTGTTTATAATTAAGTATATATATAAGGTAGCGAGAGGGGTACAATAAGATTATAAGAAATATATAGGTTTCGAGCCAAAAGCTTAAGTATATATAGGTTGTTATTATTAAAAGGAGAAGGATAAAAAAAATTTAAAAGGTTATAAGATAATTATTTATTATAGTTAGTAAGTATACGTACAGACTACTTACCGCGGACGAGTAGTTTAGTAGTTAACCAAAACAATTCTTAGTATTATAGTAGGAGTTCCCAAAGCCTAGAGCCGTATAAGGCGGCCTTATAGCCTATCCGTACGCTCGCTAAATACGATAAGTACTAACTATACCTACCCCTCGGGTACTATATAATATTCTATACTACACAATTGGATCTAGGGACTAGATCTATAGGAGGGGGGATAATTGTAAGGACTAGACCTACGTAAGGTATACGCCTTACTAATACGGTATATTACGTACGCCTACTTGGTACGCCTACTACGCCTATATACATTTAGATACTCTACTAGAAGAGTAACCTCCTTAGCTATTAGTTTATCTATAAATCTATCTCTTACTATACTTGTTATTATCAATCCCTTTACAATAAGTCCTAAAGGAGGGTAATAGTATACTTTCGGCGATTACGTATAATACGTACGCCTAAAAAGAAGGCTAGTTCTCCTATAAAGCGAAGCTTGTATTTAGCTAGTAGTTTAGCCTTAAATGCCTCGAAATAGTACTTATCCTCCTTCTTATAGAGATAAATAATATTATCTATAAAGAAGAATACTATAATATGGTTATTATAGTACAAATAGTTAACCCCTAGGATTAGTAATAGTCCTAGAGATTATAAAAACAACGAGATCTCGTTATACTATAGGTGTAGCGATCTCCTAAGCCCGTATAGGGCTTGTAATAGGAGCTAAAGTTATCCTTTTTCGCCGAATCCAGGGGGTTAGTAAGTATAGATTATCTTATCTAGGCGTATATTAAGTAACGCGGTAATAGCGTCCTATTAAGCCATTTTAAGGTCGAAGTAAGCTATAATTACAAGTAAAAACCGTATAACTTCTACCGCGAGTATAGTAGTATAAGTATCGAGATTATTAAGTAGCTGTTTATCTCTACGTACGTATAGCCTTGCCTTTAGCCTTATTAAGTAGCCGTTACCGTTAAACTTATAGTCGAAAACCCACCGTAAAGGGAGTAGTTTTGGTGTGATACCGTTTATATATAATACTACCCTAAATACCTTTTTGTCCCTATAATACTTGATCTCTAGGAGTATAGCTACTAGCTATTCTGCCTAAAATAGTAAGTCTTTAGCTTCTTTATATGTTTGTAGAAGCCTTAGTAGGGAATCCCTATACCGTTTACGGTTTACTAGATAAAATAAGAGTTATAAAGGTAGAGTTATACTTAGCTAAGTCCTTAAAAATGGTATAAAATATAGAACCTATACTACTAGGTAGTAGCTTCTTTTTTCGATCTCCCCTAGTACGGCCTTTAAATACTTCCACTTCATCGCTAGTAATCTCCTTTTTAGGCCGGTTACGTATATATATAAAGCTGGGCTTTAGGGCCTTTAAGGCCTAAGGGGCCTAAGGCTTCTTCCCTACCCTTGGTCCCTTTTAACCGGCGTAGTAGTATTCAAAGTAGTATTTATAGCTATTATTACGGTTAAACTAGATGGAATGCCGAATAGGTTTCGCCGGTACTAGTACTAGGGGTGTTCCGGTACTCCGATTAGCTGGATTTGGCTCTAGAGTAATCTCTATTAGTAGAGTACTAATCTACTTCCTAGTATCCCTTTTATCTAATAATAAATCGCTTTCGTCCGATATTCCTATACCTCCTTCATCTCTATTATCTCTACTATCTCCTCTATTAGTTGGCTTAACCGTTTGTACTTATATTTAAGTATTAACCGAGGTCTCCGACGTATAGATTCTAGAGATATTAATATTATATTAGACGTCTAGGAGGGGTTTAATTACCAAATTGGTCTTAATATACTATTTATATATTATTAAGGCATTAATCTCTAAGGGATTATAGATAATATTATCTTCGTTAAATACTACGTCCCTAGTACGCAATATACTATTTTGCGAGGGTATCTAAACCCTATAAATATTAGTCCCTTTATAGCCTACTAAGTAGCTAATGAAAGCCCTTAGATCCTCCCTATCTAAGCTAGTAATACGCTTATTAAGGGCGTAGGCTTTCGATCTATAAGTAATAAGATAGAATAGAATAGGTTTAGTCTACTAGACTACTTAGTAGGGCGTAATCTAGCTGTTTTTGAGCAGGGGAGTACGATTATATATAACTATAACGGCTATTGCCCTTTCTAGCTAGATATCTCGTGGTTACCCTAACTATATACGCAATGTACGTATCTTAAGGATAATCTAACGGCCGGTAACTTCCGCCGTACCGTTTTAGGACTATATACGAGGTATAGATACCTCTATAATAATACCTTTAGAGTATATAAAGTCGTAAAAGGTATTACTAAATAACGTCTCTCTATTAGTATATAAAAATTAAAAACTGCACTTCGAGATCCTACTAGGTTTTGACGAGGTTAACTATATAAATAAAGTATTATATATACTCCTTCTTCTTCTTATACGTGAAGTTAAAGACGTAGTTATAGAAGCCGTACGTGAAGTAGGAGAGGTATTTATAGCTATTATAGGCTATATATATAGGGATTAAGTCAAAGTTTAGCCTCTAAAAGGGGCGAGTAGAAGGGTACTCTTTAAAGTCGGATCGACTTACTATCTACTATACTTTAGTAACTATATAGACTTCGCAATCTATCGTTTTAGGAGTTAAGGATATAGTTATATCGCCGTATACTATATTTAGTAGGTGTTTAAGTGTTTTCGGTCCTAGGTAACCTATCCTAAGGTGCTATCTATCTACTATAGCACTTATAGTAAGCATCTTCTATAGGGCCGTCCCCTTTTTCGACGGTTTTTCTATATAGTAGCTATTTAAGGCCAATTCTCTAGGATCCTTGGTATAAGGATAGTAAGTAGGAGGGCTATACTTAAGATACTAATAGGAGCGTCGCTTTTAAGGGATATATAGCCGTTTAGTAATATTATTAGAGGGATATATATAGCCTCCATTTACCGTAATAAGGTGAAGTCCTTTTGCCTCGAGTTTAGCTATAGATAGGAGGTTAGTCCTAAAGTAGGGATAGAGGGCTACGTTAGTAATAGTAATAGTAGTAGTACTACTAGTTAGTAGTACTACCTTAAGGGTACAGTTGCTATATACCTTAATAAGGTATTTTATAAGGCCGTACTATATATAGGATCCCTTAGGGGTATCTCTTGTTTTAGTAAACTAATTACGTAGAGGAGAGTTATATATATAGCGTTCGCTACTACCGTCAAGGATCTAGGTATTAGTAAAGTAATAGGGTTCTAGTTCGTCCGAAACGTTAAAGGAAATAGCTTCGGTATAATAGGCTTGGTTTACCCCTAAGTATCCTTATAGGTTAGTAGATTCTACCTTAAGCGTATTGGTTTCGTGATTTTGTAAGGTATTTTCGTATATATTTCGTATTAAGGCAGGTATAGATTGTACTGCCTTAGACTATATATAGCTAATAGATCTAGTAGATTCCCTTAAAAGTAGTATCTAGCTAACTCGAGTATTCTAAGTTATTTAGCGTAGTATTTAAGGTATACTATTCGGCTCAATCGGGTTAGTCTGAGATCTTATAGTACTATATATAGTAAAGTATACGTTTTTCGTAGCCTTAGTATTAGAAGAAGCTTCTTTTTCCTTCTCCTTCTCCTCTACCCTTTTCTTATAATTACTAAGGCTTTTATCGACTATTACCTTTACCTTAGGGTCTTTTAGTATATTATCCACCTTCTTCTAGATCTTAGGGCGTGGTATAAAGTTACTACGTATAATACCGGTGATATATATATAATTCTATAGTTAGTAGTCGTAATTAGGGGGATTATAGCCGTAGGGACACTTGGATTAGCCTTAACGAGGCTTTTTACCTTATATACCTTACCCTTTAAAGGAGGGTTCCTTAGAGGCTAACTTAGTGGTATTATACGTATAGGAGGGGGTTTTTTAACGGGATTAAAGTAGTTTTTTACGTAAGTAATTCCTAAAGTTTATAACCAGA
This sequence comes from Venturia nashicola, assembly GCA_004522665.1. NCBI lineage: Eukaryota > Fungi > Ascomycota > Dothideomycetes > Venturiales > Venturiaceae > Venturia > Venturia nashicola. The sequence continues at coordinate 153,572 of SNSD01000006.1, forward strand.
TCTAGAACCGACTTAATAAAGTGGTTAGGGTTATCTAGTAGTACCCTTCTACTATTAGTATATATAGAATCCAAGCGACCAATTAGGTTAAGGTATTTAACGAGTACTAGGCAGTCCTCGTCGTTAAAAATACCCTCTTTGACCGTATTCTTATAGAGATTAGTAATCTTATCGAGGAGTTTCATCTAATCTTTAGACTTAACTTCGCTGTTTATTAGCTATTAGCCTATTACTACTAGCCTACTACTATTTTAGGTATAGTATTATAGCCTTATCCGTTGATTAGTAGTATACTTTAAGCTATTTAAGGCTCTCGTATACGGTCTTCGATGACGTAATAAGGTTTCGATTAGTTTTAGAGATATAGCTACGGATCTAACTATTATAGTAGCTATTTCGGCTTATTCCGCTTTATATTCGGCATATTCGACTTTGTATAAGTCTATAAATATACAGTATAAGGCTATTTATTCCGAATTAAGTTTGCTAAGTACCGTATTAGGTAGTATACTAGCCATTTCCGTTATTACCTTTTTGGGGGGTTATAGGGCTAGTAGAGGGTTTACCGTATTAGGATTATACTTATCCTAAATACTAAGATCCTTATAGTGGTTCTTAACTAATTAGATAAACTCTAACTACTCCTTATTATTATATAAGGTAATATCGATATCCTTATTAGTTATTAGTAGCTTACTAGAGGCGGATTCCGACATTTTAAAGGAAAGTAGGGTAAATTCTAATATTCTAATTAGGTAATTAGGGAAGTAGGGTAGATTCGGATATTCTAATTAGTTAACCTACCGTAGTCTTCCGTATTTAGGGTGTTTAGGATATTCCGTTTGTAGTAACGTATCCCGATTGGTTTATATATTGGTTTAACGAAGTTGAAGTAATCGAGTAGATTAAAGTAAAGATAGATAGTTACGCGATATACGTAATATTAGTATTCCGGGCTTATAACTATATAAAGATAACCGTATAAAGGAGTACTTAAAAGATATAGATAACTAAATATATAAAGTCCTATCTATCGTACTTAACTAGTTATATATATATAGAGATCCCGTAGATAATAGCACTACCATGGCACGGATAAAAATAAGTATAATAATAAGTAAGATAAAGCCAACGTAATCCAAATAAAGCTACGTATAACCATGTGTACGTCATGCGTATAAGTAAGTGCCAAGCCGGCATAATCCTTACATATACTAAATGGGTTCTTTATACTGGCGGCTGGCCCCCACCACTAACCAGCCTCCCTTTTCCAAATTCGGCTTACTCCTACGACCTCGAGCCGCCTCGTTGGTGGTTCCTCGGCGCCTTAGAGAAAGCTTAAAGAAGTCGTCGATTTACAGATCTGAAGAATCAGACGCGAGTTAGCCGCTGATGGACTGTCTAGAGGCCATCAGCTTGGCCATCTGCTTGGCCATCTGCTTGGCCATCTGCTTGGCCATCTGCTTACTCGCCTCCAAAGCCAAGTTTGCCTCTGAACAATGTGCATCGGCGCGATTAGCAAACACCTGTTGGCGCCTGGGGAGGAACACCAGCCGGGCTGAGCCGGGCTGGCCCAGAACAAGCCGCGGCTGATATTGTAGAGAGGATCCCAGAGAACGGCTTGATGTCCGGGTCTTGTTCGAATGGTCAAAGATGTGGATAAAAGCAAGCAGAGTTGTCGCGATTGGTCACGTCCCACCCCCTAAACGGGACATCCCACACTGGCCATGCATCCTTACATAAGTACACAACGAGGTGGGCCGCGAGATTGCGGGGGGTTTGTCTTGTAGGAGGCCGCTAAGACGATGTCGATATAGCGATATCAGCCGTTCATATGGCCAGCTGGAGCCATTATTGCAGGCCTTCATTCTCTGCAGCATTACCTCTTCCTTACAGAAGACTTCCTGATACGTCGCCAATCCTTTCCTCTGTTCCCCCGTCAAGAGATACTGCCGAACGAGCTTGATGGCCGAGCATGGATTCCAGCTACGACCGTCCCGAGTACAACACCTATGGTGTTCAGACATTCGATGCTCCCTCTGCGAATCTGAGTTTGTCTGGATTTGAAGAGTACAGTGCACTGAGCGACCCGGCCCTTCATGAGGCCGCCTCGCTCAGTGGGCAATCTTACCATCCAACATTTACGACACCAAACATTGGCCTTCTTTCTGGATACTCCACAGGTCCTCACCACAACCTTTCATCTGGAGCGCTGACCTCTCCTCACGGTACGTATATCCACTTGTCCACCAGCGTCGACAAATTCTCCGACTATGTCCATTTTCAACTCCTGGTCACGCGATAATGATCCTCTTTCTATCTTATTGGCCCGCCTAATTTCCAACAGGGTATAGTATCTGATTCTTTTTCTTCTGGCTGGCGTCTGTTTTCCAATTCCGGGCGATTGTCCGTCACGCCATATGGTATCTTGTCACGTGACTCTTCTGAACAGGGCCGCAAGGCGTGATACATCCCACGATGGCACAATCCACCATCCTATCACGACTCCAAAACGTCTCTTGCTAATGATCTCCGGCACAGAATCACAGTTCCCCTATTACGAAAAGCCACAACGCTCACGCTGCACTCCACGTCGAAGCCCTAACTCACCACAGCTTCGTTCCGCCAATTCTTTGAATTTTCCGCCGCTGTATCCGGTGGATATTCCATTGGGCTCACCGCCTGCACAAATATCACCACCCAATGGATACATATCGCCACCCAACGGATACACATCGCCACCTAATGGTTGTTTCCCACCACCGCCTGACGTTCCCTACGCTGAAAGTGCAGCCTCGTCAACTTATAGCGTACCCGAAGAGGAAGAAGGGTTCCCGCAGCTCGCCGAAGATGAGAAACGCAAGCGTAATCTTGCGGCCAGCGCACGATTTCGACAGAAGAAGAAGCAGCGCGAACAGCAGTTGGAGAAGGCTACGAAACAGCTTAATGACCAGGCTGATGAGCTCGAGGCGAGAATTACTGAGCTGGAGCAGGAGAACGAGCTCCTGAAGGCGATGTTGACAGAGAAGGTCGATACCATGACTGAAGACGATCGGCGCCGCTTTGACAAAGTCGCTGATGAACTTGAGGTTTAGGGTGTGGTGTACGGCGAAAGGGGGAGCGAGTAGTTGAGGGATGAAAGCTTTGTTCATTGCAGGGAGTTCTTCTCGGCTGATTTTGGTATATGCTCTCGGATTATTTCTTTGTTGATTGAGTTGGCAGACTGGCAGGAATTGGTCGGGTCATTATTTTGATGGATCTTTTGGCCGCCACCAACCTCCTTTCACATCTTGGCACACCAGATACGTAACATTTTCCGGTTTTTTCATCTCCCACTTCAAGCCTTGTCTCCACACAAACGTTATTCAGGGGTTTACTTGTTTACATACTACCAGGAACGCAGAATGAGGGATGTTCGACGGTCCCAGACATGATCAAAACACTTCCCAATATCGAACCTCAACTCTCATCACCCCTGCCATCCAAACTAACACAACGCGCAGATAGAAATTTCAGAAGTCCAATTCTGACTCAGCATAAAAAACTAACGCTCTATCTAACCTCGATACTTTCCCTCGCCTCACCCCCTTCCTCCACATCATCAACAAATGCACTATGCAGCACCCTCCTCAAAACACTTGATCAACGTAACCTCACCAGTCGTCTGTGCATACTTGAAACCCCACTTATGTTCCTTCCTGGATTTCACAGCAAACGTCCCACCCTTCCTATCCGGATAAATCAATGCCGCGCCTACGAAATCAGGATCGGGCACCGAGGGGGCTGGGGGGGCTGGGGCGATGATGAGGGGGTCTTTGTAGATTGTTTTTATGATGGGGCGCCAGATATTATGTACTTGGAAGCGGTGTTGGAGGAGTTTGGGGCGAGATGGGGGAGGTGGTGGATCACGCGGGAGCGGGAGACCGTGTAGGATTGGTCGCTGTAGTGTGGAGAGATTGTTAGACAAGTCTTTGCCTTGGGTTTTGTGGGCTGCGGTGGTGATTTACATGTGGATTCTTCGTACTAGACCGCGGAGTTGGGTACCTGATGAGCGGTCGTCTGCAGTTTGATGACGGACTGTGTGATGGAAGATGAAGATGCGATTCGCGCCTGTTCTTTGCGGATGTTTGATTTATACTTTCTTCTATGCATAAATGCGAGAAGGTTAGGCGAGAAATGAGCGATGTTGCTACAACCGAGACTTCTGAAATGCAAATCTGGAGAGAAGCGCTTCAGGATTCCTGGTGAGGTTGAGTTCTTCACAATTTACGTTAACTTCTAGATAACTCCGAACAAAATCTTCCATCCAAACATAGGCCACAATAGAGCAACGTCCACTTATGCATCCTTTAAACGCTATTCCATCTCCGGATACTACACCCCCTAATCTTCTCCTCATTGACAAATTGCCTCTCTTTTCTATCCTACCATGCCTCAACCCCCCAAATCCATAATCATCAAGTCCAAATTCTGCCGTGCAACCAGCAAGTAACATCTTCCACCACACCATCTTGCGCAACAAACAGACGCTCGATATCATCAAGTGTCCCAAGATTATCAAACAGTCCTAAATACATTTCCCCACAGCAAAGAAGGAGGCTGAAAAATACTAGATACTTATCCCATATAAAAAGGAACAGAAATCAATTCATCCTCCGCCCTTCTTTCTAAAAATATATCATCGTTTCTCCATCTCCTCTTTCCCACCCTCCTTCTCTCAGTTTCAATAACGGAAATAGTACGCGAATAGATATGACAGTAGAATATTAGAAACCACCAGTCCCCAATCCGAATTTCCCAAACCCAAAAATTCAACACGTTTAGTACCGTGGAAAAAAAAAAATGGGGCAAAAATATTCAAGATACGAATAAAAAATATTCCTCAAATTCATGTTAGTACATAAAGAAATATACACACACCTTTATCAATCCCCCTCCAACGACCGCATTGGATACCCAACCGCGGGTTTAAAATCGGATAAACGTGTCAGATGCGAATTGGTAACGGGATAGCGCGCAATCGCATCATGGGAGCATACAAAAGCCCCATTGGATCTATTGGAGACGCAAAGTTGTAAAGATCGGCATGGACTGTGGTATACACCTGTGACGGGCGAGGGTGCGCGTGAGACATTTCGGGAAGAGGTAATTATTGGAAAGCGAGATTTGATGATTTAGGAGGCTGCGATTGGGAAATTTGTTGCTTTGATTACTTGAAGTGCGGATGGGGATTTAGAGCTCTTCGAGCTGTAAAGGAATGGGGATAGTGTTGATGTTGAAGAGATAAGTCATGATTGATTGGGCGATGCGTTTGTGACGGTTTTTGAGATTTATATTGGCAGAGTTTTTTCGGTGTTGATTCTGAACGAGAGAAAAGTATTTTTATTGGGCTGTACAGCCAGTGCGGTGGTATGGAGTACTCGGTAGGTCTGTCTCTTCGGGCTTCTATGCCGCAGGCTCCACATGTCAGAATCATCACTCGTTGAGATCAATTTTCATGAATGTGAACGAGCTTCGTGATAGACGTGCCATCATCAAGAATCTCAACTGCTTCTTCCAAGTAATATCCTCGCCAGCGTGGAAGAGCCACCGTCCAGATATACCAATATATGATGCCGAATAAAGGACTGTAATCATCAGCTGTGGCCACAAAGAAGTCGTAGTTCATAGGACATACACTGAACTTCCAACGACAGCGTACGTTGCGTACCATAACCCATGCCGCTTCGAGGCTGGTGGTGGAACAAATGGCGCTGCAAGAAGCAAGAGGGACATGGTTATTCTCAGGAGTACTCCCGGAATCCAAGCTTTAAATGGTCTTTCCAGATCAGGGCGGGTGTATCGTAGCCGTAACAGGCCTATAGACAAGGCGAGTGAGAAAAGCTGTGCAGGGTATCCTTCAACTTCAAGTATGAAGGAGTATACCTCTTTCGAGGGCGGCAAAACAATGACCAGAAACGAAGGGACGTAATGGACTATCAGTCCTCCCAAGGGTGCGCCAAATGGTTTGGACGAAGACAGGATGCGAGAGAATGGCAGAAATCCTTGACGGGCAACTTCTTGGTTGAGACGGGCCTGAGTATGGTATTAGCTTGTTGTTGTACTTGAGAAGGGATAGATTCAAATCTACCAAGGCGAAAATGACCACCATAACATTACCAACTGCGGAGACTGCCACCGCAAGAGGTAATATCGTTCTACCCACTGTTGGCCCAAAAGTCCTCTCGAAGAACAATGCAGCTATAAGCTCACCGCTGCTCCTGATCTCGTCCAGAGGTACCACGAGGAAATAAGCACAGTTGACTAGAAGGTACAGGATACAAGCTGTAGCCAACGCGGCTGTCGCAGCTGACTTCAATGTCTTCACCGGGTTTTTGACCTCGTTGAGCACATTGTTGACATTCTCCAAGCCAGCATAGGAATAGAAGACCTTGAACAAAGCCGTTGACAGTATGCCCCAATTCCAGATGGTGCCTTCCCAGAGTGAGTCCCAGCTGGCCATGTGAGGTACTCCTCCGATCGAATTGGCGTTGGTTTCAGGCCGCACGAGGACCACGAAGAGCCCAGTCAGGATCATAAAGACAATCAGGCCCACCTTGATCCATCCGAGCACGTTCTGTATCAGGATACCGGTTCGGAGGAAACAGCCATGTATGATGGTGATGGCCGTCAATAAGACGACTGCTAAGGATTTCTGTAGAAGAGGGGTAGGCTCGATTCGGAAAGCAAAGAGTACATATTGTCCAAAGACCTAATTTGAATTAGCTAGTAGATGTAGGTTTGTGGTTTCCGTCTTCACATACAATGCAATTACTAGCTGTAAATCCTAGCAATACGGCGTTCACAGCCACTATGGTCGATGCCAGAAATCGAGGATACCGGTAGGTGAACTCAAGATAGACCTAGCAACGTCAATTCCCTGCTCACATGAAGCACCATAGAAATATCCACCTTATGGCCACCCGATCGAGGAAGCATACATCCATACTCCAGAGATACTGCAAGCCCAAACGAGGCTATAATTGCGCCCACCACCCACAGAACCAATGTCATTCCCACACTTCCAGTACCTTTGAAGATAGCACCCGGAGTGGCGAAGATTCCACTTCCTATTACTCTGCTTATGATCAGGACATAAGCGCTTCCCCATCCAATCGTTCTCTTGAGCGGTCCAGAATGTGCTGGTAGGACATCGTGTTCAAGAGATCGATCTGTCAAGGTATCGCTCCCTTTAGATATGCTGCCGTGATTCGAATGAGTTGAAGACGGCGAACGCGAAAGCAGTGGTTGCCGCACATCCTCAGATTCCCCAGCCATATTCTCGTGGCTATGGCAGTGTAATGAACAAAGGAGTGGAGGAATCGGAACACGTCAAATAGAGCATATGTGCGAGGACGCACTTGCGAGACATCTCAGATCAAACGCCATATCTTGTCGAGTTGCAACATCGTGCTGAGTGCCGCGGTCAATTAAGACAACGAGTTTAGGCGACGTTTTGGGCTCAAGACATATACGAGCAGAAGATCTTCGCACGCAATTTGTGGTCAGATTGACGAGCCATGGCTCATGTGGAGGTGGCCACTGATAAGCTTGAATTGAAGACAAAGACGCGTCTTCGCTCGCGGCGCGGTAAATCGACGTCTTCAGCTTGCGAAAAGCGTCGAATGGTGATTGAGTTTTGCTCGATGTTTTGCTGCTTCTTCCCGTCGAAGAACGGCTAGATACGGCGACTCTTCATCCGAGTAACGTGACTTACTACTACCCACCCGTTCCACTGGCACCTCCACCCTTGGAATATGGAAGATCAATTGCGACATACGGTAGCGCCTTGTCAACCCCATCTGCGCAACTCTCTCCACCGTGCTGGTCAGGCCTACTCGCTACGGTCGGCCACCTGCAGCTTGCCGTTCGGGAAGGCCAGCTGAATCACTGCGCTTCTTCTCCTCAATTTCTACCTGATGTTCCTCACCACATCCCAATATACGCCGATGAAACTGCCACGAATATTTTCGGTAACAGCCTGTAGGAGATAGAGAGTCATACCACTTATAAGCGCGGCCTTATCTTTGATAAACGGTCGTAACCTAACTAACGACTAATTCACCGATATTAAACTTATATAGGAATAAGCGACCAGGGATTCGAGTTTTCTTAATTATATAAGTAGCTATATACTCGTTGAGTAGTAGAGTTGAACAATATAGTATAATCGAGTAACTTTAAAGTTATCTACGTATAGGAAACCTTCTAGTATAAAATCTAACAGTCCTAGAATATCTCTACTAATATAATAAACTCAAATTCTTTTAGTACTATAGTTGTACGTAGGAGATAGTCTTAAAGAAATAAGACTATCTCCCTATTTTCGAGCAAGTAATATTTGAGTATACCTCCTAGACAGGGAGATAACCAATCTTACACTCAAACAACTCTTCGATCAAGCAACGCCTTCACTTTCTCACCTTTCAGATCGCGAAGACAAAGGTACTCTTATATTCAAAGTCCCATATTTCGAAGATAGAGTTCCGAATTCGTCGCGATTTGGTAGTGAGAAGACAGTCAGATATCCATCGATGTGAATTTATTGGTTAATATTTTTCAACACATTGGTGCTTTATTCAGGATCGAGGTGTCGGCGTTGAAGAATATGGTCGTAGTTGGGTCCTTTACTTGGGTTGGAAAAAGCCTATTCGGGCTGTCAGAATATTTCGATGACCTGGATACAAACCATGGAAAAAACTTTTCAACCTTAAAAACTCGATCGTTTTCGAAGACCACTCTCTACTGAAACGTTGGTGCGTACCTAGCAGATACGGTATGTGGCTACAGATGCTAGAAGAGTAATCTAGTTTTAATTTGTCGACGTTAGTCTTACCGGAGTCAAGTCTTGTAGACATCGAGTATCGAAGCAACTATGGCGTCTTGACACGTGTGTATCGTCAAAGCGGTTCTCTCTTTCGATATCTTCGTGTTCATTCTCCATAGTTTCTAGACTTCATCGAAACCTCCCTTTGTCATTACTCACTTTTGTGTGTCACCGCAAGAACATCAAGACCTCCCAAAAGAGTGTCTCAGACTCCCCTAACACTTTGGAAAAATCTATCAAGTACTTGAACAATATGGGCATCCGATCCCTTTTCTCCACCAAGTCCACGACTCCTCCCGATATCGTCTCAATCTATTCCGACATCGATATCGACGTCGACATCGACATAGAAATCGACATTGAAATCGAAAACGACGACATGCCAACTCCAATGGCCAAAATTCGCAAGGAGTACAAGAACCACACCGACAAGATCAAAGAAAACCCACACGATCCGAAAAACTGGAACGAGCGAGCAAAGTGGTTCAATCAAGGATGCCAAGGAGAGGGGGACGAGAAAAACCGGTGGCCATTCCTCGCCGCCGGAGACGCATATAAAGTACACGAATGGTTTTGCGACGCGAAATTTCGACGCCAAAATGGACTGTATCTTATCCCGGATGGTGAGTTGATAGAAATGAAACTCGACGCCTGGAAAATTTTGGTGCAAGCCTTGCTCGACCTCGGTGACGTTGAGATGGCGAAAGCATATTACGGATCACTGGGGTCTCCACTTGGGGAAGAGGGTGGAATCAAGATCAACCGTCCCCTGGAATTTTATAGGCCGATCATGAGAAACCACAGGTATGCGTGGATACCGGCACCCTTCATGGACCGGAAAAAGTATCTCAAGGTAAGTGGATCAAATTTTTTCCTGATGAGCGATGACTCACTTGGGATTCTGAGACCTAGAATGTGGTTAGTATGGTTAACCCTTTTGCAAGTGCAATCCACGACGGCTAGGAAGTTACTAATGCTGACGTCTTGCAAAAAGGCAAATTATTCGACTTTGCATCTAGAGAAGAACAAAATGAGCTAATCATGTCACTCTAGACCATCAAAGAAGATCTCGCTGTCCACGGTCTGGCACTCAGGAACAGCAAAGTAGGAGACTTTAACGACAACAATCTTGGAATTTTTGCCACGAAACGTTTTGAACAAGGAGATATCCTTTTCAGGGAGCAGACGTTCAGAGCCAGTTCCCCGCAACACAACAACGACGTTGTTACTTATTTTTATGATGCGGCGATTCGGGAATTGAATAAGGGAGCGCCACGGAACCTGTTAAATCATCCCAATATTGGCGCTCTGACTGCATCGTACAGCGATAACGCAGGACGCTTCAGGTTTTGTGATGACATTGTCTTCCATCTGGAATATTTGAAGGAAAAGGACCCCAAGCTCTTATGGAACCTAGATTTCGACATGTGGGTGCTACATACCGCGCAACGGCGTTGCTCCGTGAACGCGTTCGGCTTCGACAAAATACACGAAGATGGTACAAGAACTAAATGGAGTGTGATCAGTTCAAAGGCAAGTCTCTTTCAACATAGTTGCGAACCGAACGCGGCTTGGAGAAACGAGAACGGTGGACTAGACACCATGATTGTAACAGCGGATAGGGATATTGAAGAGGGCGAGGAAATCTATGATTCCTATTGTGATTTGGGAAAGAATCTAGAGGGAAGACGTCAGGTGTTGAGGCATTGGATTGGGTGTGACTGCAAGTGTACAAGATGTGTTAGAGAGGAGAAGGCGAAGGCTGAAAAAGATGCACGAGAAGCGGACAGTGGAGTGGAGGTGATGGATAGCGAGACTTCCAGCTCCAGCAGCAGTGAGGTGGAGGCCGGCGGTGACGCAGCGATGTGAGATGCTTCTTGAACGAAGACACCTGGTCGGGGAGTCCCTGGGAGACGGCTTAGACAAGTTGATTACGCTGGATAGGTTCGGAAGGTCGATAAGGGAGTGATCAATCACAACCGATTCACGGATCGAGCGTGGTGCAAGGAGAGTTGGAGGAGGCAGACAACGTCTTTGGTGATGGATGTGATGGATGCGAGAGGTTGGATTCCGTTCCGTTGTTCGTTGAAGCTTGGAGTTCGCGCGCACAGAAATTGTGGGGTGAAGTCTTTTGACCTCGGTTGGGTGGCATCACGTAGAGATAGAAGACCCCTCAATGGCTGGCATCACGTAGAGATGGAACACCCCTCAATGGCGTAGATTCGGGTATAGATGCTCAATTGCATGCATGTATTACAACACCAAAGACTTATATCTGAATTATACATCTCAGATGCACAACCATGGCTCCCACAATTCCGAATGATCTCGTCCTCTACCACTACACGTTCTCACCGTACGCGCGGAAAATAGTGTGGTACCTCACCCTCCGTGGTCTCAACTTTGCACAATGTGTACAGCTTCATCTCCCTTATCTCGTGTATCCATGACTAAGGCCATTACCAGATGCAACCGCCATACCTCCCTCGCCCCGATCTCGAAGCGCTGAACATTTCTTACCGACGCATCCCTATCCTTTCCCACGGTAAAGACGTCTACTGCGACACCCGTCTCATCCTTAAAAAGCTCGAAGGTGCATTCCCTCAAAATGCACTAGGCGCTTCTACACCCGAACAGCTTGCTCTCGAGCGCCTCCTAGAACGATGGACAACAGATGCCGGCATCTTCATGCGCGCAGTTCAGCTCATGCCCGACTCGCCTCTACTACGAGATCCAGCCTTTATCAAGGATCGGAGCAACTTTTCTGGGAGGCCAGGTGGATTCAACACGGAGGCGATGGAGAGAGCGAAACCGGAAGCGACAGTGCACATCAGAGATGCCTTTGAGCTGTTGGAGAGTACGTTCTTCAAGGATGGTAGGGAGTGGATTTTCGGTGGTGCGAAACCAAGTCTAGGGGATATCGAAGGTAAACGTTCTCCGGTGGGTCTGAGTCTGAATTGAGATCCGCTATACTGATATTCATGCGCAGCCATCTGGCCGTTTCATTGGTTAGTCGATATGCAAGGTGCATTATCGGAGTCTTCGATTTCGCCAAACCAATTCCCCAGGGTCTTTGCCTGGATAGATCGATTCAAGGGTGAGTTGAAAAAAGCCCAGGCTTCGGGCTTCAAGGCTACATCAGTGAAAGGGGCAGATGTGGTTGAGTATATGCATAGCGCCAGATTCGTGGATTCTGCGGGTTGTGTAGATGTCAACGACCCGACGGGGTTGCGTGCTGGAGACACTGTTGAGATATGGCCGATAGACACCGGATCGAGCCACCGCGATCGTGGAAGCTTAGTCACGCTCACCCCGCACGAGATGGCCGTGGCCAAGAAAACGAGGATTGGCGATCAGGATATCCATGTGCATGTGCCACGATGGGGCTTCCGAATAGCTAATGTGAAGGACGCGGAGGTGAAGCTGTGAGCCGATCCAAGAATGGAATGGATTCGGGTGGGCCCGCAGGTTTGAGTGGATCGATCCTGTACAGTACCGTGTCAGATCTAGTAGTGGTCTGCAAGTTTCGGAACGTTTATTTTGAATGAGATTTTGTCGCCTGCTTTGCGAATGTGCAGGAAGAGCCACGAGAGATTGCATCTGCTGTGGGCTATGATTGACCTATCTGCCGTGTCCGAGACAAAAGAGAATGCCAGTGCGAGATGGATGTGCTGCTAGGCGAAGCAGATGCTGATCGAAAGGGGAACAGGAATCGACTGGCGGGTTTTCCTCAGCTGACAGGAGATGGCACGGTGGGCGTATCAAACCATCACGCAAGATGCTGGTCTTGACGAGACTGGCTTTCGTCGACGTGTATGGCAGAAAGATGTGGAAGTGAGTCGGGAGTGAGTCGCGAGTGAGTCGGGAGTGAGTCGCGAGTGAGTCGGGAGTGAGTCGCAAGTGAGTCGATGAGCCGGCCGTGACAGGCTGTCAAATGTAACACCCTTCTACACGTGTTCGTGGCGCAGACAGAGTACATGCCAGGTTTATAGAGTGATTGGTGGTGGCACGCCCGGCAAGCCACTCGTCTGTCGCGGCGAGCAAACACAGAACTATGGTGACCATCTTGGTGCCCATCTTGGTGCCCATCTTGGTGACCATCTATGCTGACTATCTGTGACCATCTATGCCCCAAGTGACGGTTGCGTATTCGGATCGAGTGCATGTCTGGACAATATGCCGGCGCCCGGAAGAGCAATCAACTAGTCCGGCTCGGCTTGGGATTGATGGACTGCTGGGCTTGTGCAGGTGATTGTGTGTGTGTGCGTGTGTGTGCGTGTCTGACTCTGTTCTGGAGAGGGCATCACTGTCGTCGGGCTTCGCTTTGTTGCTTGATGCCCAACGTCGTGTCTGACGACCCACCGGCCTTCTGCCATTGGTCGTCAATTCCTGCCAAAAGACTGGAGCTGGCGTTCCCACTCGACCCCGGTTTCACCCCGGTACATGTCCGCTGTGCCTCTCGCTGACCTACTCCCCTACTCCCTACTGGCCTACTCCCCTACTCCCTACTGGCCCACTCCCCTACTCCCTACTGCCCTACTCCCCTACTTCCCACTTCCTACTCCCCTACTCCCCTACTTCCTACTGACCTACTCCCCTACGTCCTACTGACCTACTCCCCTACTACCTACTCCCCTACTCCCAACTCCCAACTCCCCACGCCCTCCTCCCTCCTCCCACTCCAGTCCGTTGGACCTACCCTTTCCCCATCGCAGATACAACTAACAAGCAAAGTCGCGACGGTCCACTGTTGATCGCTATCTGATTGATATCAAGGAACAACTGCAGCCACCCTCCTCCACCCTACGCCACTGCGTACACAACAGCCTGCTACTACAAGCAGTAAGTGCCATATGGTTCCAGCTGCTGCATTCCCCTACTGATTTGGTGCAGCCTTCTCCACGAGAGCCTCATCTCCCCCGCTTCTGCTCGCGAGAATCCATCGTACCACTCTCCCGCTCCGCTTCGCTGCGTGTCGTAACCTGCACATGACAGCAGATTCTACTCCGAGTCGCAGCATCTGGAAGTGAAGACAAGACTGTCCACACCCTGCCACCGTACCACCCTACCACCCTACCACCCGCCCAACAAGACTCTGCTCTCACCCGCTGTCCGTCCATAGTCGCGCCAAGCAAGCCCACTCTCTCCCACATCTGCATCCATCCACCTGCGCATCCAGTGACGGACCTCTGATCCATTTGGCCCCCCCGCTGGTATATTTTTTGGTTGCTATCTCTGCCACACTTTTGCATACCCAGACTCTGGACACCTATTTGGATTGGTCTGCCTCGTGTGTCGTATAGCTGAAGATCTCTTCTGCCTGCTCCCACCTGGAACTTGGCTTTGGTTTTTGGAATACCCTCACCTTGAACATCTCTTTTTCTCCTCTTCTCTCCTTTCAATCATGGCAAACCGTCATTACGGACATGGCCAGTATGGACATGAGCAGACCTGTTATGATGGACACGCCTATAGCCATCCACCGCCGCAGCATTACCAGCAGCCAGCATACTCGACACCTGCTCATCCCTCACACCAACATCCACCCGCTCATGCTGCACCTGTCGCTTCTTGCCCAAGCTACCGCTGGTGGATACCTTCAGCTGGCATCCGTAGAGATGTCATCGTTGCGGACATCCAGCGGTATCTCGGTCAGGATGCACTCGTGAAGCCTGGCAATTGTCCACGAGCCATCAGCGCCGAAAACGAAGTACTCAAACCCCTGAGCTTTTGCTTGACATGTCGCTAATCTTTGTCCAGGGCCAACCAGGCTACTTGATATCAGCCTACCGTAATCTCACCTCCGTGAGCCCACCCCTTCTCGACCCCATATACGTTGGACTCCAACAATACAATTTGTGATGCTAACGTTGATACAGGAGATGGTGCAAGACTTACGGACAGATTCGGCCAATTTCGAGAGATCAGGCGCACGAGGTAGTCCTTACTCGGACACTCCCGGATTTGGTCAATGTCACATCCCTAACAAACCACTAGGAAATTACCAGGAATCCCAGGTCCATCATTCCCGGCAATATTGGGGCCCAACTGGTGCCGAGACTCAGGCTGCTGCTCCTCCTCCTCAACCAGCCGCTCCAGCTTATGTGGCGCAATCGCAACAAAGGTATCCACCTCAAGCAAGCGCGGCAGCTTCGACGCAGCACTATGCGACAACATCTGCGGCTTATGATAGCTATCCGGCGCAAACAGCCTACGCTCACAACCCGGTTCAACCAGCCTTTTCTGCATCGCCGGCTGGATCAGATGCGTCGCACAACTACACATATGGCTCCTCAACGTCAAGTAGTACATCTGCGTACCAACAACCAGCAGGTAGACAAACGGACCCAAGGCAAGCGGATCAAACCCCTCGGTATGCTCCAACCTCGCAGCAGTACGCGCAGCCAACTGCAAGGTATTTTGGCAAACACCGCCCGGAATTTTTGGTATACGACTAAATCCATCTCAGCTCCACTCATCATACCACGACCTCCCAATCATCAGGAGGGGTACCTCCTGGTTATTACCTTGCTTCCGATGGACGTTGTAAGTTTGAACCGTGGCCCAGTTTCTATTACTTACATCGGGTATTTCTGACCAAGTAACTCAACAGATTATCCATCGTCGGCACAGCGCGATTATCCATCGTCGGCACAGCGCGATTTTCCATCGTCGACACAGCGCGATTATCCATTGTCGGTACAGCGGTAGATTCACGTTGGGATACTGACTTTTTCTTTTTTGTTTCCACCTGTTTTTTCCACCATGGACAATTTTTCCCAGACCGAGGATATGGCCGTGGTTGAATTCTTTATCTATTTGATGGATACCCAGAACCCAGGCCTTCATTTCCTTATTTCATTTCACCTCCACATTTGGCCGTCCTCTCGATTTCGTCTATGCCAGTCCTTGGAAGCCGAGGAAGGAAACCTTTTTTGTGGAACAAACCTCACAACAGGCGTGTGCACGAATAGTTCCACTACGGCTCAGCTTGACGGCCTTCTGGCCTGCTCCACAACCATCACCTGGAACTTGACGCCACACTGCCTTGTTGGACTTCATGGGACGTCCTTCTATGCCCGTTGTGTAGATTTCAATGCCAGGTTCCTCTCACCGCTTCCTTTTCCACCATCACGAAGCATCACGCCTGCGCCTGGGCTTCATCTCCGGATCGGGCCCGACTTGGATTGCGCTCTGCTTTTTTCTCTCCTGCTTTGATTGTTTAGAAATGTTTACTCACCATGAACTGGCGTCGAAAGGGTACTCAAGGATGTCTTCATGACCGGTTTCATTATGTCCTCATGTTTGTTGTTTATCTGTATATAACCCAACTTCTGGAGGACGATTCCATGATTGACGGAAAAAGAAGTCCATTCAATGTTTCCTTGGACGGCGGTGTTACGACTTCGCTCATAAAGTTTTAATGCATAGCTTGCGGCTTGAGAATGTATCGGGATTCAGCTCATCGGAATGATCACTTTGAATTTAGGCTCTTGCTTCCCACGTTTCATCCTTTCTTACATCCTTCTTCGTGGTCAACCTAGGCAGTAGTCTTCGCCCTGATTCTGATGCACAATACGTGCGTCCCCTGGAGGCACATATGGACGAAAATGTGAACCGTTCCGAATCATACAAAGGCCACCACGCGCCAAGCTATTTTACAAGATTAGTTCCGCTAAAGTTGAATCCCGTGGCCGTTCCGGTAGCCGCATTACCCGTCCGCAGTACTATGGAAGCAATCAAGCTTCATAATGGAACATCAAGGAAGTAGCTCCGCGATCGATAAGTTCAGCCTGGTCCAGGATACCTCACATTGCGGCCTAAGATCAACCGCCTCCAGGGATTAGCGCATCGACGGGATTTTTCCATGAGAGATAGATAAACGGGACCTACTTGTACCATTTCCCCGTACAGAATACGGGCGTACTTGATTCCCACACGCTCCGTCTCCATCTGTGTAAGCGTTTTGAAGGGAACAGTGGTAGACGGGAGTATAACGGTACTGATTTTTCTCTCGAAAAGGTAGGCCGGAAAAGGACCGGTTTTTGCTAATTTTTTTTTAATTTTTTTCGCGTTTCAAGGTCCTCTCTTAACTCCCACCTCCACTCGTGTGTTGTTTATCTATCGTATCTATCCGTTCATACTTTGTTACGTCATATGACGACATTATTGTGTTTGGAGGTTTTGGGATCTTGGAATGGCGCGATGGAGTTTTTTGGTGATGGGTTTGGGATTTCTGGTGGGGGTTTTTTGGTGATGGTGTGATTTGGTTTTTGGTTTTGGGTTTGAGGAGGTCTGCTTGGATGGGGGGGTTGGGGAAGTGTTTTGTGGAGGTTGTGTGGATTTGCGAATGTAGATTTTACGCTTACGGGGTAACAGATAAGCAAAATCAAGAGCGTGGATGAATTATATATATATTGGTGATTAGGGTAGGGGGTTGTGAAAACTTATTGTATCAGGTGTGAAGGTATGTATGTTGCTGAGAACGCAAAGTCGAAAACGCCATGTCGCTATGCAGAAACGGAAAACAGATGAATATCTAAACCCAAACTCCAGCGCTATGCAGAATAACAGCAGCCAACCGAAACCTCATTATCCCATCGACACCTCTTTTGAAAAGTCCCGGTGTGCCAGGACACTTATGCGACGGGGATCTTTGCGATTTTGCACGTCTTGAGACATTGCTCGATACCCTGCGCGAGTGACAAAGGGATTGAAGCACGGATTTTTTCAATGTTGGCACCGGCGATGGGGGATTGGAATCCAAGAGCGGCATTCACGACATCTCCATTCAAGCCGAAGAAACCCTGCGCGACACTGTTGGTTCCGGCGTCCTCGTTGTTGAGCGTAGCGACGAAGGTGGCGTCGTTACAGGTTGGGTTGAATTGGTAATGGATTGCGCCTTGAGGAAACACGGTTCCTTGGAATTTGTTGAGGGAACCGACGATTTCCTTTGTGAAGCCGTTTTCGAGGATCATGCCTGTACTGAGGGTTCCATCGACGACGGTTAAGAATTCGTTGCCGCGAGGGTGGACGTGCGGGGTGTTCATGCCGCAGGCGCTGAGGGTGGCGACGGTGGTGGAGAGACCCATTGCGTTGAGGAAGGGGAAGGTATCGATTGTTGCAGCCTTTTTCTTTCCTCCGAATTCACCTGCGGCGGGGACGGCGTTGCTGAAGTCGAAGACGAGATTTTTCTGGAGATCGGCGCCGGATTTGAGGATGAGTTTCTTTGCGTCTGGTTCGTCGGGGTTGGTGGCGAAGAGGATTTTGTTGCGGTCGACGGCTGTTACTTTTGTGCGGATGAGCTCGGCGAGGGCTTTTACTTCTTTCGCTTTTGCTGCGGCGGCGGAGGCGGCTGCTGCGTCGACGGTTTGGACTGGAGATGCTGAGGTTGAGACTGTGCTGCTGGGTTTTGAGACGATGGTGCTCATTGTGCTTGAGGCAAGGGATGCGGCTGAAGGACTGGGCCCGTTTCCTGTCCATGAGTCTGGGCCGAGAGCTGAGGTGACTTGAGGTGCTGGAGCTGCGCTGACCATTGCTGTGGCTGCGAGGGCGACGATGAGGGTCTTGAACATGGTAGACATTGTTGCTGAAAGGGTGGCTGATAGCTACTGAAAGGGGTACTGATTGTAGTGTATGGAAATGGACAATGTAAAGGTGCGTCTTTAGGAAACGAGATCAAGGGATCGAATGTAGGAAATGCAGACAATGGTAAACGATAAAGCAAGAATGTTGTAATGAAAAAAGGCTGATGAAGGCTGAAAGATGGAGATGGAGATGAAGATAGGAAGAAGACATTTCAGCTTCCGGAAGCATCCCTATATACTAGAGATGGAGATGCAGCCATCTCACCAATACGGTGAGTGCTATGCTCACCCAATGTCAGCCTCACCCAAGGTCAGCACAAAGAGTCGGAAGTGTTTGTTTCCTTGCTGCATCTCAGCCTCCTTGGCGTTGGATCTGTAAAGCTTAGCAAGCCGCCTGTCAAGCTGATTTGGCACCTATCGGAATGGTAGATTAAAGCCTATCAGCAGTGGGAAGGCTTATGCTCGCTTGTCGTTATGGGAAATAGAACGGTGTGCAAGAGATCCGGGAGGACACGAGGATGAAGAATCCGCTGCGCCCGCTTAATTTGGCGCCATTTGGGCTGTATCCGAAGTAATTTGCTGGCTTTGCAGACAAATGTGGTTAGTCTGAAGACTAAGCCTGGATCCTTTTGGCTCGTTTGATTCCTTTGTCACTCAACAACTATTTGAGTTCTATCACTCTCACCCATGCCGATGTGGTGTTTGTCAAGGATTATGTACGCAACGATAGCCGATTTTGACTTACACAGGATAGAAGAGGGTGGCCGCCATGCCGAGTTCGAATGTAATCACGACAAATTTACGCCCACGCTGAGAACAAATTAGGAAAGCCCATCAGCATCCATCTGGACGTCTCACCTCTTCGGTTACCACGGAATCGAACTTCTTATTAGCACCGGACAATCACTTTCAACCTCAACCATTCCATTTCTGCCGCAATCGCTGCCGTCCCTTTAGTACTCGCTTCTACACCAAACTCTGTATCCTCCATCTTGGAATCAGTTTCGCGCATGTCTTTATCATAATGGAAATCTGGCCTTGTTGGTTCGTCGCTTGAATCGTCCATCAAAACATCTTTTTCTTTCTTCACTCTGGCCTGGTCTTTGGGGTTGCCGGAGGCCTTTAGTGGCTGTCCCCTACCGACCTCATCCTTGACCATTGACATTCCCTCGTCCTCCGACTCCGAACTAGATCTACGCGCTGTTTCCATTTCCTGTCGTTCTATCTCAATCCTTCTCCGTACTCAGATTCTCGTCTGAAAAATAATCAAAATATGCGTCCGATGGCAGAGATTCGGAAGATATGGTATGAGAAGCGTCGTGGTTCTTCGGGTCGTTGGACATATAGATGGAGCAATGTGAAATTGGTTGGACAACGCACTTTGGATCAGATTGACCGAGAGAGCAGAGACTTTGCACTTTACGAGCAATCGATTTACGCCAGTACTCGTTTGTGCACCAAGGCCAATTCATGACCCGAATAAGTATTCGAAAAGAGAGCCAAGGCCCAAGCACTTGAATGAACAAGTATTGATGGAGCCATCATACTGTCAGACCTGCAAAGAAGGCTCTAGCACTTCTCTACCACAGCAAGGTCCTCTGTGTTCGCCTTCTCGTTATGCGTGGATGCTGTTCTGGAGGCTGCGGTATCAGGCCCAGGCACCAGATTCTCCGTAGCCTGTTCAGGCCTGATATTGTCCGCAGCCTCAAGTTCTTCTTTTCTTTGCAAACCTCGATCTTTTATCAGCAGGCATCCTAACAAGCAAACTCCCATGAAAGGTGCTAGGGACACAAAGACCATACGGCAGGCTGTCATGTATGCTGATTTAATGATTTCTTTGTCACTCTCGTCAAAGTCATCCAAGTTTGGTCTTGCATAAGCCGAGCTGGCTATATGTCGCAAACCATCGGGTAGGCTTTCTTTGAGCGTCGTTTGTAAGACCTGTGCGGAAACCGCAAGTCCAATCGCACCACCAAGAGCGCGAAGAAAATTCCGATTCGATATAACGACGGCCCGCTGTGTTTTTGGACTGTGTGCTTGTATGGCTATCAAACATGGTTGGAAAACATTGCCCACGCCAATGCCTGTGATAGCCCCAGTAAGGATGATGCCATATATGGGCGTATCACGATCGAAAGCACACATTGATCCGGCGCCTGCCGTCCAGCAAGTAAAACCAATCCACAAGACTTCGCCGTATCGTTTGTATCTGGATATGTAAAAGCCTGAAGCAATGCTGAAAATTGCCTGCGCAAGGACGAAAGGAACGAGGAGGGCGGAGGATGCGATTGGAGTCCACCCGCGGACATTTTGAAAGTAGATCGGCAGGTAGTAAAGCTCGGAGTAGTACGCGCAGCCAAACAGAAAATTCTGTGCAAGGATTGCTGCGACTGCGGGAGTTTTGAACATAGTCAATGGCATGAGAGGGAGCATGGCGACTTTCCATTCAACCAGCACGAAAGCAATTGCAGAAGCTAGGGAAATAGCTAGCATTGTGACGACCATCGCGGAGGACCAGGCAAAATACGAGCCGCCACCAGAGATGGGAACAAGGAAGAAGATGATGGCCACGCAAGCCGTGAACAGTCCAGCCCAATCGATGAGTTTGACAGCCTCGGAGCCTTTTTGAGTGCCTTTCTTGTAGGGTATCAGAAAAAAGGCGACTATCCCACAGAGCAACGTAGTTGGTGAGATAAAGTAGAAGAATCCACGCCAAGTGTGTGCATGCTGTGTAAAGGCGGCGGAAATGAAAGGCCCTGCAATGTTTCCCATACCAATCATACCTCCTAACATACCTTGATAGTTGCCGCGTCGTTCGAGAGATACGATGTCGGAGACAATCATCATCGTGAGACTGTTGATGCCTCCAATGGCTACTCCAGAAAGACCTCGGAAGACATACAGTGCTGGACCGCTGTGTGCTGTTGCGCACAGGATATCTGCAACGGCAAGAAGGGTGACAGCCGAAAGATAGACAACTTTTCTACCCAGAATGTCGCTCATTCGACCATACAATACTTGAAAGACAGTATTGCCGATAAAGCTCGATGTACCGGCCCATGATATGGTATTCTGAGCATCGAGCTCACGAGCCATGGCAGGGAGCGAGACAGCGATGCCATTTTGATCAGCATAAGTGATGAAGAAGGTGAGCGCCATGGCTCCAAAGACTATGAGTAGCCGACTGTCGGAGAGGAAGTCGGTCTGATCAACAAGGGCTGCCTCAGCGGTCTTCTGGCGTTTCGAATGGCTCATTTTGGATTGGTCTCCCTCGGATTTTCTCGTCAGGGAAAGATACTTGAGGTCAAGTCCAGGATCGGTGCAACAAAGTAGAGATTGATCTCGATTTGGTTAGTGGTTCTTTCGTAGAATTGGCGTGAGCTGCAGCTGCCCAGTCTTGAATTCCTGAGGACCAAAGATAGGTGAAGCAGGTGAAGTAGCACTCTCGAAAAACCTGGGAGAGGATTCTACCCAGATTCTCCCTCCCGAGGACGACTGCCGGCCTCGGGCTAGCTGACGCAGAGATTTGATCTCCATATTTGTCCCACGCCCGTAGATTAGAGCTCCCGACTTGGTGCGTTGGTAGTATCGAGAGCAAGACTTCAGTCCTTCAATCTATGGCAGTGATGAGGACAGATTTGGGATAATAGAGGAGGGATTGAAGAGGAAAGTTTCAGGTCGAGAACAGGACCAAAAGATGAGAGCTACACGTGATTTCGAAGATAACCAAAACAACATATTTGAGTATCTACAGGAGACAAATTCTAGTATCTAATTATGAGAATTGCGGATACTTCCATCGGCTTCACGCTGAAGTCGAGAGATTTACATTAAGCCTTCTAGCCAAAATTGCGGACTAAAAGAGCAATTTCTTCGGCCATCCCCTAGTAGATCTGTCCCCCCGGTATTCAAGGTTAGGAATTTCCAGCAATTCAACTCGAATGACTAGAGATGCATGGTTATTGACCTGCGATTGAAGGAGGTTGGAGATATGCCGACTCCAGCCGAAGCACTTCTTCATACGCTTGTCCATCGAGTGCAACATGATTGGGTTGATGATAGGTTCCGGATGAGGCTTATGGAAGGCCGATTTGAAGCTTCTCTTTGTGACCACTGCAGGAGCCGGAAACATGTCGGAGAAGAGGGCGTAGTTGGACTTGTCGACCTGGATCAAGGCTCCATCAGAACGCGGTACCTGGTAAGGTAGTTCTAGAGTCACGATAAGAGATTGATAGGCGGGCCCGAAGCTGCCTCTACCCTGGCTCTTCTTCATCTCTCACTACCCAACGCCATTCCCAAAAGACTCTTTGATCCGCCTACCACTGCTTCGAAAATCCTAGCCGCTGTTGCTCCCCGCTTCTCGAACACCATGACCTGCCGTAGCCTATCTGGCTTTGCACTTCCAGACCAGACCCTTGACCTGGATGACGGGATGTCTATATCTATACATGCGTCCCTCAGCATGTTGAGCTAAGCTTTGCAGGCTCTGTATCTTTCGAGGGAGCAAAGCTTGATTCAACATGGACGTCGTGGAGAAAAAACCAGAGTACGACGTTGCCGTCGACAATCCCGATGATGGCCTCATTGATAACGTCGATGGTCTTCATCGACGTCTCAGTAATCGTCAGATCCAATTCATTGCCATCGGAGGTAACTTGAATAACAAGTTGGTAGAAAGTCAATTGCTAACAAATCAACCAAGGCTCCATTGGAACCGCGCTTTTCGTCTCCATCGCATGGGGCCTTTTCGAAGGAGGACCGGCTTCTCTCCTCCTTGGTTTCTCCATCTATGCATGCATGCTCGCTCTTGTCAACAGCTGTATGGCAGAGATGACGGTTTTCATGGTGGGAGCCTCATCTATATTTCAACCATGTATCGATTTAACGTTGCGCATAGCCTGTCTCTGGTGGTTTTATCCGACTCGCCGGGAAATGGGTTGATGAAGCCTTTGGGTGATTCCTCATCTCAATCATTTCCACGTCTCCGTGCTGACCACGCTCAGATTTGCAGTTGGTTGGAATTTCTTCCTGTATGAAGCAATTCTCATCCCATTCGAGATCTCAGCGTTAAACGTTGTTATCACGTACTGGTCGGATAAGATTCCCCTTGCCGCCATTTGTGTGGCTTGCATCGTTCTATACGCTATCATCAATTTGTTCGCCGTAAAATGGTATGGTGAGGCAGAGTTTTGGCTATCTAGCGGCAAGATCATTCTCATCTTTATGCTATTCTCCTTTACGTTCATCACTATGGTACATTCGAGGGTTGAATCCTTTTTCATCCACCGCTGATAGTCGTCCAGGTTGGTGGAAATCCAAAGCACGACGCTTATGGTTTTCGATATTGGAAGAGTAAGTCTGTCGTGAACTAATCAATTGATCATCAAAATACTCACTCTGGCCAGATCCTGGATCCTTCGCCGAATACGTAACAACAGGCCCTCTCGGCAGATTTGAAGGCTTCCTCGGTGCATTCTTCCAAGCGTCATTCACAATAGTAGGCCCAGAATATGTCTCTATGGTCGCAGGTGAAGCCATCTACCCTCGCATCACCATCAAAACTGCCTTCAAAACCATGTACTGGCGGTTCGCAATCTTCTTCATTGGTGGCGCTCTCTGTGTTGGCATAGTCCTACCACACAACGATCCAACTCTCAGCAAATTCCTCAAAGGTGGCGACACAGGTACTGCAGCATCTTCACCATACGTGATCGCTATGCAGAACCTCGGAATAACCGTCCTGCCGGATCTCACAAACGCTCTCATGGTAACTTCCATTTTCTCGGCCGGCAACTCATACGTGTATGTTCCACTCTCCTCTTCTTCCAGATACGACAAACCTAACATACCAACGAACAGATACTGCGCTTCCCGCACCCTCTACGGCATAGCGTTGGACGGCCACGCTCCAAAACTCTTCACCAAGACTACAAAGTCCGGCATACCCATATACGCGTTTTGCTTGGTCATGCTTTTCACGCTACTCTCATTCTTATCGGTCGGCTCTGGCGCCTCACAAGCTCTAAAATGGCTCGCCAACTTAACCCAAGCATCACAATTGCTAGACTATATATTCATGTGCATAACCTACCTCTTCTTCCACCGCGCCCTCAAAGCCCAAGGCTACGATCGCAAAAACCTGCCATACCGCGGATGGGGCCAACCCTACGTCGCCTACGCCGGTCTCGCATGTATGCTCGTTACACTCGGTATCTATGGCTACACTATTTTCCTTCCGGGTTGGTGGAATACAGGTACGTGTTTCATTTTCAGATCCGACTCCAATCAAGATTAGTTGGTACTGATGTCAATGTATATATAGGAACATTCTTCACCTACTACACCATGGTCTTCGTCTGCATACTCCTCTTCCCCTTCTGGAAAGTCCTCAAAAAAACCAAATTCATCAAACCGGACGAATGCGATTTAATATGGGAACGACCAACCATCGACGCCTACGAAGCTACCATCGAGAAACCCCTAGGTCTATGGGAAGACATCGGTCGCATCTTCGGTATAAAGAAGAAACAGAAGAGGGAGGATTTAGAATAGAGATGTAATAACTTTCAGCGTTTGTATTCAAGGACGGGAGACAGAAAGCGCGCGCGCTATTTCAATGAGAAAAAGAAATGAATCCTTGCCAATTTCCAATGATCTCAAAGACAGGGAGAGATGTCTTCCAAACTCAACACCTTGCAGGACTTGGCGGAAAGTCCATCTCAACAGAGACAACCAAGAAAGCATAGATATTCCCAATTAAATCCACCTATGCGTCGCCATCTTTTCCGGGTATAAAGGGATCAGGTGGTGGTAAATCACACACCTCATTTTGGTAACTGTTTGGACTCAAGGCTCACTCTTCATTGTGAGTTGATGTAGATCAATCGGCCCAAAGTAAGATTGAGGACCTCAACATTTGACTGTTTTCGCAAGAGGCAAGATCGAGGATATTTGGATTGTGTCTTGTCAATATACATCGTTGCCTCTTTGCTCTCTCGAACTACATAGCGGATATACAACACGCGATACGCTATCATGCATGCCTCCGGCTTGGTCACCAAACCTTGAACAATCTCAGTACTGCTTCCAATGGTTTTCCCGGCAACGATGATAAATCGTGCATTCGTAGGCTTCTGTGCGGCCCAAAACTCCAATGAGTGACTCTGGAATTTATGCGAGACTCTAGAAGCAGAAGACTTGGTCCTCGAGCTTGCTGACTGGACGAGCCTTCTGGAAGCCGAGGCTCTCGGTCGCCTTCTTCATAGCAGAAACCATAGGTGGAGGACCGCAAATAAGGATCTTGGAATCGGGCGATGGGGCTGGGAGGTGCTCCTATTGTGTACAATTAGCTTCCGTTCTCGCAATATTGTGACCAGAGTTTTATGTACCTTGATCATTTCAGAGGTGACAAATCCGACACCGCCGCTCCATTTCTCAGGTGGATTGTTAAGAACGTAGTAGATGTTGAAGTGAGGATCGTCCTTTGCAAGGGCATCCAAGTCCTCTTTCAATAGAATATCCTCCTGGTTGACGTTTGCGAAAATCAAGTTGATCTTGGTAACGTCGCCTGCTTCACGACCACGAATGACGGCACGGATAACCTGGAGCATGGGAGTGATGCCAGTTCCACCACAGATCATACCAAAATGCTTGACCATGTTTGGAGTGTAGACCATGGCGCCCTTGGGACCCTTGACCTTCATGGTCTGACCGACTTGTAGGCCAGCGACATATTTGGAGATGTTACCAGTAGGGTAGGATTTGATCAGCAGGTCGAAGTAGCCGGGTGTTTCGTCGGAGGAGATTGGAGTGTAGGAACGTAGGATTTGCTTCTGTTGGCCGTCCACAGTGAGGTCCGCGGCGAGAGAGATGTGCTGGCCGATGGGGAGACCGAGGATATCTTGTGGACGTGGAAGTGCGAAGCGGTAGCTGTGGATGGGGTTGTCAGTATGCTCACATTCACTTTGACAAGAGGGAGGACAGAGTATACATTGCCGTATTGTGAGAAAGAATTGTCTTCTCCTTGAGCTCGAATTCTTGAAGCTCGTTGGGCTTAAGGACCTTGTTCACTCCTGTGATGTTGTATCAGCTGGCTGTGTGATTTTGGTGTAGTGAGGAAAGACTTGCTGTTAATCCAGACTTTCCATGAACCGAGTACAGCGGCAAGCGCAACAGCGTACGGCAGCCATTCCTTCTTGATGATGAATGTACCGAGGATGAGAAGTCCAGAGGGAATGTAGACGCCCTGAACGTATTGTGTGGCCAGAATGCCGCCGAGTGGTCGTGGTTGTGCCATTACGGTTGAGGAAGATGGCGGAAGGGAAGAATGCTGCGGCGGTTGAGGTTGAGAAAGAGGCTCAAGGTCCACAAGGCACTAGAACTACCTAACCTACTTAGTACGAGTACAGTATAGAAGTACTCTATTCTTGTTTCTATGAAAGATCTTAAGAGTATCCCACACTCTTTGCCGACCAGAAGAATCTGAAGTAAGAGAGATCACACCATTGGAGTTGCAGTAGTTTCTACATTCTTGGTCTTTTTACTCTCTTGATAGACACGTATAGGACTCATATGCCGAATCGAGCTCCGTGATCCCGAGTTCTAACGCGCCCCAGTTCCGCTCCACCATCGTGAACTCTCCCCACCAGGGAAATCATCACCATCACCATCACCATCACCATCGCCCAGACCAAACCTCAACCACTCACTCTCTTGGCAAGCATCTACATGTCAGACAAATTTCATGCTCCAGGCGTGCCCGCCTTCAATCTGACTGCGCGCGACAAAGAGGTCCTCTCCCAAACCGACGAGGAATACCATCTTCAGACCTGGGACGATTTGAAAACAATCATTGGTAGCTCAACCCTCAACATTTCCAATCAAAATCAAATCAAACAACAGACGGAAGAGTCATCACCTGACTGTTGCAGCCAACAATGCCCTCGCAGAACTCACGCGGCTGCCATCAGATCTCCGCCGATATCTTGCCTGGTCTGCGGGCACGAAAGCAAAATACGGCAACATGACAAATTTTCTTATCAAGGAACGCTTACGATGGGCTCCTCTGCCATCTTCTGACCAAGACGCTGGGCCTGCTTTCGAAGTTGAAAATCCGATACCTTTCGCTTCGACCAACGATTATAAAGTCCTACTGAATGATTGGCCATATGGTCTGGCGCCGGACATCCAGCATATCTGTGTATGGCTCAAGGGCCGTTTGCCTGTCGATAACATCGATGGTGATCTCACAGATAAAGGCCGTGAGATGGTCCAGCACTTTGTAAACGAAAGATTTGTGAAGATGGTCGGCGCTGATAGGGTTTTGTGGTTCAAGAATTGGGCAAGGTTGCAATCTGTGCGTGGTGTTGAGCATTTCCACGTTCTGCTTCGAGACGTAAATCGAGAGCAGTTGGCAACCCTGACTGAATAAAGCTCATACGTCCGTGGGAATCTGCTCGTTAGCACGCATATTTGAGTAAAGGGGCGTTCAAGAATTGTTAAAGAAAGAGATGGCGCGCTCATCGTTGGTTGGCAAAGATTTAGACCTATTGTATTTCAAAATTGGCCGTACGGTGAGACCATACCCTACACCAAAAGCGCAATCCAAACGAAACATAGCTATGTTTGGTCTCTACACTTCGACGGCCGAAGAGGAAGAACCGAAATCGCTATAAGGTATGTTTGTCCCTTTGCCAAATTCGAGAACTTCTTTCTCCGTCAAAGGAGTCTGCGACCCAATAACTTCACCATGGCTTTTGGACCATCTTGTCGAACCTTACATCCTCCCGCTATCAAACCATGCAACCGTGCAGCACGGCACAACACATGTCTTCGCCACCCTAGAGCAGCGCTGATCATACACCCAAAGACTGTGTCGAGCTTGTTTGTCCCGCTGTCTCCAACTCCACCGCGGAAGCTTCAAGTCCTCTCCGTTTTGGTAATCGCTCGTCTCAACGACATGACGGACTGGCAAACACATGCTGTCTTGTGAGAAGTGAGTTGCCGCTGTGCCTGGCGACAGGGCAGCTTGTGGCAAGCCATTTCCGTGGCACTGCGATGAGGTTGAACCTTTCCTGAAAGCTCGTGCTGCTTCATTCTTCCTGGGTCCTTCTTTGGCATCATATGCCTCGTTATAATTACGACCATGATGCTGGTTATGAAACACTTGCATTTCAGCAGAGCGAGATATCATCCATATACCGATTTTCAAAGAGCTGAGGATGACCACCGGCAGATCATCCACTGGAGGGATGTTCCTAGCAACAACGACTGACCCATGAGATCCATGACTCGTTCACCTCGGCGCGGATCCACCCGTCTGTACTCGGCGATTTACAGCAAGAGCTTGGTTTTGTTACAGTCTCCGGGATCATCAAAACCTGGCAAAACACACCACAGCCGGGCTAAATGGTTAGGTCCGGCTGATCCGAGGCGGCGATCTTACTTAGGAATCATGCGACGAGATCTCGTTGTGTTTTACATGTCGCGACCTCATATTGAGCACCAACAATATACTCGCTGCACATCAAACTCAAATCGGGAACAAGCAAAGACCAGCATCATTGGATCGGTCCATACGTGCAGCGCATCAGTGTGTACAGTTTTCAATGCGATTAGGAGCAGTGATCAATTTACCCCTCGATGGTCGCGTACTATTCCATTCATATCATTTCGCTCGACTTAGTCGATGAAGAAATGTTGAACACAGGCCGCATAAGTTGTCCGGCCTAGAGAGTTCCTTCTTCCAATCAGCGTCTTCGCGCGGCCCCATCAATTGTTGATCGACAGCCCAATCTACACGCTCCTGGCCAAGAATTACCCCACTAGATTGGCTTCAAGGGTAGATTCGCACAATTACCGTTTACGGTTTACCATTGTTGCGCTTCTAGAAATAGGACCACTTGTTTACGGCTATCCGACTGGGGAGGGAACGATTCACATGGCTGTGAAGTGAGCTGTTCCAGACCGGGCGAGAATACACTGTCCGCAAGCTTGATCTATGATACTTATGCCACGTTGAACAAAATTGGATACTGCTATCTGCTATTTGTCCAAATCTTGCCCTATTCTTCTGTACACGGAAGATTCTCGACCCATCCCATGTCATTTTCTAGCGCTGGGACCACGGTCTTCATTGCAAAAGTCTGCGGATAGAGGGCATGACCATGCTTCTCATCGTCTACTGCGTGGATCGGTAAACAGATCAGCCGTAGGTTGCTCTCGCCGAATATGTGCCCATTATTGCCTGTGAAAACAACCCGGGAGGCGATACGGAATGCCTGACAGGACTGATTCATCTACCGACGACTATATCAACCATAGCCAGCCCTGGTTTTCCAGAGACTTCACCTCCATCTCTCCACGTTCTTTACCAGATAGCCGACGATGAAGTCTGCTACCATTCTTTCGGTCCTGCTGGCAGGTGCCACTGTTCAGGCGGCCACAGTACAACCTACGATTCGCGACAAAGACGTGCCATGGGCCGCTATCCAAAGAAGACAAGCTCTTGGCGTGCTGACCTCCTTGATGGGTGCGAGCAGCTCGGAATTGAAGTCGTCCAGCTTACTAATTGACATGCAGGGAAGGGTGGCAAGGTCGCTGATCCTCCTGGAGCTGCGGCCAAGAAACAAGTTATTGAAACGCCGTCCAAAGTTGCTGGAGCCAAGCGTATCAAGATGAGATATGGGCCGTATAGTGTTCCCAACATGAACAAGACCAGCATTAATGGCGAGCCTGGTGCGCTCTGGTTAGTGACTTCGTCTTGGCTGATCCATGTGGTACTGATGATGCGCTAGGAATTATCCGGATACGGCCATCACGAAGTATGATTCGCCATTTCAATTATCAAGGAGGAGATTCTGACTTCAGTAGACCTTGTACCGAGTGCACCATTGTCGCCCAACGTGCAGGTTTGGAGTTCCCAGACGGATCGAACGCAAACAGTAAGACGACAATTTCTACATAGAGATTTGTGTTACTAACAAGAACATAGTCGACAAGGGTTTGTGGCTACACCACGTAATTTTTTCCTCCTTTTGAATTTGAAACCTCACACTGATTGCAAAACTAGATGGTTCACTTCACCATCGGTCAAGGACGTCAAGACCCGACTTGCTACGGACGGCGGTCTCTGCCCCACGTCGACGTTGGCGCCAGTCCCTCCAACTCTGAGCGATACTTCTCTTCTGGAAATGAGCGGACTCTCCTTGACGCCGATCGTGCCGGTGCAGCCACGAAAGTTGGTTATCATCTTAAGACAACCGATCGCATGGCTTTCATCGTTGATTTGATGAACATGAACATGGAAGACAAGACAGTATACCTGACCATGACTTATGATGTTGTCGATGGTCCTCTCCCTGCCGGATGGCTAGACATTAAGCCAGTCTGGTTTGACGCAAACCAGTGTGGTACATCCGAGGTTCACCCACCCAAACAGAGCGGTCAATTCACAATCACCAGGTGTGTACTCGCACATCCGATCTACCATGGGGAAACACTAACGAATTAGCGGTACATGGACTCCCAATTTTGAAGGTGAAGTTCTAGGCGTCGGAGGCCATCTCCATGACGGTGGTGCAACCGTCCAAATCCAAGTCAACAACCAGCTCAACTGCGATTCAACAGCCAAATATGCCGAATCTCCCGAATTTGTCTTCAAACCCGCCATGAAGATGGGCGCGGCAATGGGCACAGCCGAGAACCACGTCTCCTCCATGAGAACATGTTTCTTCGACGAGAACAAGATCCGCAAGCTCGATTCCTCGCAGAAGTGGAGGATTCAGGCTCTCTACGATTACGACAAATACCCTGGAAACAAGAACGAGAAGGGCAGCCAGGAGGAGATCATGGCGATTGCTATCATGTATGTTGCGGTTAAGCCAGGTACCATGCTCAATGGTGGTGCTGCTGGCGCTGCTGGAGCTCTTCCTGCTGCTGCTGCTGCTGGGGCCGGTGCTAGGCCGAAGGGTCTGCCCAAGGCGTTGCCTAAGGCTTCGTCTTCAGGACCACCACCGGCGCAGGCACCACCGGCGGCGGCCTCTATGGCTGGGATGGAGGGGATGCCAGGGATGGGTCCTAAGCGAAACTACTTGAACGATGAGGCTTACTGGGAGTAGAGTATGAGGTGTTGAGATGACGGCCTTCGAGCTCAGAGATATTCTGATGTATATACTTTTTTCGCTTGAAAATAAGAAGCCGATGTTTCTCATTCTGTTCGAAAGTGATTAGTTATGCGGATTTCCAAGTCTTGATAGTCTTAAATAGAAGACTGAGGAGTGCTTCGGTCTGTTACTAAGCTGCAGGGATGTAGGTTCACTTGAATGGCACATAGATCTTGCCATGAGTCTTGTCTCCGCTTAACTCCGTTCGGAATTTAGACCCTGCAGCATGACCCCTAGGGATTATTATGATGCCATTGAGCTGCTATTTTATCTCTATCCTTTGAGCTTCTTTCTCTACACATATTGGAATTCTTGTCCTTCTAATCTCTCAAAAGCTTCAAAACCGATTTATTGAACACCAACAATGTCCGATTCCACAAAATACACATCAAAACTCCACAACTCCCGCATCCTCATCTTCGGCGGTAGTTCAGGATTAGGTTACGCAGCCGCAGAAGCAGTCGTCGAGAATGGAGCCATCGTTTTCATCTCTTCGAGCAGCCAAACCCGTGTCGATGACGCCGTTTCTCGAATCCAGAAATCCTATCCTTCCAAGAAAGCAAATGTCAAAGGCATAGTATGTAATCTCGGTAGCGAGGATATGGAACAGAACATCGTCGCTGCTTTGAAGGAAGCGATCAAAGAAGGGAAACTGGATCATGTTATTCATACGGCGGGAGATTCATTGGCGATGTTACCACTGAAAGATATGACGCTGGAGAATATTAGGAAAGCCGGTACGTACATGCATCCCAACTTCAAACCATCTTCTCTTCACGTTCTCATGTGTTCGAACCTTTGACTTCAACCGACCGACATCAAGATTCCCATATTTTGCCCTACTAATTAGTATTTGTCATCAATTGAAGAATCCAAATTGACATCAACAAAACAGGGAACGTCCGTTTCTTCTCCCCCCTCCTCCTAGCAAAACACCTCCCCACCTACTTAAACCCCGGCCCCGCATCCTCCCTAACCCTAACCACCGGCGGCGTCGCCGAAAAGCCCATGCCAAACTGGTCCGCCATCGCCTCCTACGCTGGCGGTCTGCACAGCATGACACGAAACCTCGCCCTCGACCTAAAACCGATACGTGTCAATCTCGTCAGTCCGGGGGCCGTGGATACAGAACTCTGGAAGGGCATGAGTCAAGAGCAGAAGGAGGGCATGTTTAGGAAGATTGAGGGAAGCGTTTTGACGGGGAGGGTTGGGAGGGCAGAAGATGTGGCGGAGCAGTATTTGTGTTTGTTGAGGGATGCGAATGTTACGGGGAGTGTTGTGCACAGTGATAGTGGACATGCTCTTGTGTAGACGGATATTGTTAGATCTGTTCATTTGACAAGGTGAATGGGTAAGCAGGTCGGTTTCACTGGAAAACGGCTTTGGCTAAATCGCTTCTGACGAGAACGCGAGTTGCTAGACGTTCAATTCGGGGTCTCAAGGGTTCCCTCTGAACTTCAAAGAAAAAGAATTGGTTTGTTATATTCAATTGACCGGAGCTTTCAGAATCACAGTTTTTTTTGTCTTTTACCTATTCTTTCGCACTTCCTCATTCCCTCGGCCAATCCCCAGTTTATTTTCTTCAATGTACAACTGAAGTAGTCTGATAGGTTGACATTAAAATTGCTGTCGCTAACTTCCCAGCTACACTCAAAATCGAGTTTAAAAAAAAATAAGCGACGGCTATATAAATCGGAAGTCCTTATGCATGAACAGAGAAATTCCGAATATTGACAATGTGGAAACGACATGAATGAGCGGCCTTCATGGTTGCATGCTGGTCAAACAACAACCCACTCACGTTCTTCTCTTCAAATTCGAGGAATTGGCCAAGAGGAATGAGAGGTGAGCTATTGGGATTGGTACTCAGGAAAGGGGTCGAACGACCTCAAAGCCACAGGAAAAGGAACTGAGGTACTTGGATTCTAGCAATTACTGCAAAGTAAACGGGGCATAATTATGGTGCCGATTATCTGCTAACCAGCTCCTAGATTGACCTGAAAGCCCAGTCCTGATACCAAAATGATATCGTAATCTCTTCCGAACTAGAACGGCAATGAAACTCTATCCAACTATTCTTATAGTATTACTGTATGCATCTAATTTTTCTTATCAGCGAAGCTCAAGTCCAGTGGACCGTGGATAATGTAGACGTACTTTTGATCGCTTTCTTTTCTATCTCCGTCTGCTCTTGCTTTTTTGTATCTATTGGATCCTTTAGGAGTGGAGAGATCGTTGAGGTAGTATTTGAGGATATGATTGAGGATGTGTCTGAAGAGGAGCTCTTGGACGACTTGTGAAGCAGGGAGGATAGTTTGGAAGGCATGATATTAATTGAATTTGTGATGAAGTTGTGACGCTATTTAATCTTTGAGTTTTCTTTAGTTGGAAAGCGAAACTTTGGATGGTTTGTTCGTGTTCAATTGAGGAAAATGCTTGGGTACTTATACGCAAGGTCTGTATACTAGGTAGTGATATTCTATTCCGAAGATTGGTCGTAATCTGCTGCCTGTAGAATGCATGAGGAATCCTCCAGGCTGCATCCCGTTGCACACACCGACGCGCCGTGCCATACCATCTTCCATTCAAGGGAAATCGATCATTGCCAACAGAAGCACCTAAATCGAAGTCCGACAGCCAAAATAGGCAATCGGATTTGAAGGTAGAGCGATGGCGGGAACAAGTGGAGAAAAGGCTGTACTTCCCTGTGATTGGCCTCAAACTCAGCCTTACCGGAAAAGGAAGAATCCCGATTCTAAATCTATTCCGAAGCGAGCACCGAAGCCAAGCATTTTGACTCCGCTTCTTGCTGACATCCATCTCCTGGTCCGCGACAAGCTATCATATCCGACCTCTAAGAGCATTTGCATCGCAGCTCACGAGTGGCCTGCATGGCATGGTTCAGTTTGAGTTGCTTAAAGATCCTCAATCATTGACCCCTGGGTACAGTCATATCCACCGTCGGGATATCCGGGGTCGGCTGTGTGCATCACTGGTCGCCTTGTGAAGCATGCCAGGTATCAAAACGATTCGTTATCAACAGGACCGCCACCATGATAACCTAACACTC
Source organism: Venturia nashicola (assembly GCA_004522665.1). NCBI lineage: Eukaryota > Fungi > Ascomycota > Dothideomycetes > Venturiales > Venturiaceae > Venturia > Venturia nashicola. Next base: position 188,258 of record SNSD01000006.1, read on the forward strand.
GACGGACTCCCCTCCTCTCCGCTTGCAACACCAAAATGAACCAACAATACGGCCTGATTACGGAATTGGACAATGCGGGAAGCAACCAGATTGGGAAATATAGACGGAATGGCAAGTTGCAGTCTTGCGAGCCTTGTCGTAAAAGTAAGCTTCGATGCGATCATGCTACGCCTTCGTGTGGACGATGTGTGAAGCGGAGATGCGTCGACCAATGTTTTTATCATCCTTCACCACTTACGGTCAGTCAGGCACTTTTTCTTTCTAAATATTTCCCGGGTTAGCCAAATCAGCGCCGTACTATGTAAGCTCCTTCGAGGGATCGTCTGAAACTTTGAGCTATATGTAGGAAGATCGCGAAGATTTCCATCAGGTGCACTAGCATACCACAAAGGCTTCATCAATCCAGCACCCTTCTTGGTATCCCGAAATCGAAGCCACCTTGATTTTCGAAGCCGCTCAACTCCAGGTCGATATCGATATAGTTTTAGCAATCCTTGAAGGCAAGGTCGCCAGGGACTAATCGATATTGACATGAAGTTGAGCGTAATGTACGCATTTTTGCATTTTGATCGAGGGCAGGGAATTGACGAAGCGCAGTGATACTGCAGTCAAATCATGGCTTGAACGACCCATCTATGGTGTCCGTATTGCGACCTGAACTGGGAAGAGCCCAATTGGCGAGAAGGGCGACAACGAATTGTAATACTCGTTATTTGGTTGCCTGATTTTCAGCCGAGATGAACGTTCTAGTTTGGTGTGGATTAATCTGTAATCCGGCTTTACTTTGTTAAGATGATCATACTGATGCCTTCCTAGCGTCGACAAACTCCTGCTGTGACTCTCCCCACCCCGAGCAGCAGCTCTGTTCAAAGCCCGCTCACCGTCTTTGAGTCGATCGAACAGGCTTCAACAACTATATCGCCGTTATTCTCAGCGCCGCAGCCTTACGAAGCACCCACTGGAGTGCCGCGTGCCGCTTCTGCTCCTCCACTGGATTCCCGGGACAATCGGCTGGTGCAAGGCTACCCAGGTTACTTGGGCTCAACGTCTTATTCGTATATGATCAATGAAGATCTCATAGACCTGGGAGTTTCGACCGACTACTTCGATGGTTCAGACGTTGGATCACAATCAAGATCCATATCGAATGATCGCATTGAGCGAGGGGTTCAGGTCTTATCTTTTCTCAAACAGCGACATATGATCAACCGGTTCATTGCACGGTGGTATGAACTGTCAGAAGGGACAGGAGTCATCATCATTGAGACATTCATGAAGAAATGGTGCCTAGAAATGTGGTTGAGATGGGGAGATGTCCTCGCCGAACAAGATCCAACAAAGCTTCGAAGGCTTTCTGTGCTTCTATTTAAAAATACGCAAACTCCACTGCAATATGACGGAACCATTACGGCAAAGAACTGGATAAGTCTGGGTACTGGACAGAATATTCGGTGGGAGGTCATTGGTTGTATCGCGGCGATGGTAGGCTTGTGCATGAGGACACTTGATCCATCAGACACATTATTCAAGGAGTTCAAGGTGAATCGTACGAAGATGTCGCTGCACATGATGGACGTGGCGGATGAGTGTGTTGCCTTTTGCAGAGAATGTGAGACATTGGACGACATGTTTCTATGGCTGTTGATGGAGAAACACCCTTTGACCAGCACGATCAAAGGACAGGGCAGTGAGTGAGCAGATATCACTAAATCTAGGATTTGTGCTGACCACGGAAATAGGCTACATTGCGTACCATCAAAGTGGCGAACTGAATAACGCCATTGTTGCAAAAGGTATCTTCCTGCTGATGACACCCTCTCTATTTTCATGCAATGTGCCTTCATTGGTTCGGCAAGTACTAATAGCGATCGAAGGTCTTCACGTAAACATTCAAGCCGACAATGACACTCCTTTCTTCCTCTCTGAGCTCAGAAAGAGGACGTTCATACAAGCATATGGATCGGAATGCTCCATAGCGTCTTTCTTAGGCCGTCCACCCCGTCTCTCATATCGCTATTGCAATATCAATCTTCCTCTCGACCTTGACGACGAACAAATAGTCATGGAAGGGGCCCAACTCCAAGAAGCCCTAGCCTCTTTAGACAGCAAGGGCTGGAGCAAGAAGAACAGAGTATTGCGAACAACACTGATGCGATGCTGGCATGGTTTTGCGCCTCGTCGAGAGGACATCATTGACCTCGCCCTTGGCAATTACAGCACCGAAGAAGTCCTCCGTCATGCAGCAGAGATTCATGAAAAAACCGAGGCACTGTGGGCATCTGTCCCACTCCACATGCAAAAGACACGATATGAGTGCTCGACAAAGGGAGGATCAGCGGTAGAATGTCTTCATCGCAATGTCATCCGTCAAGGCACCCTCGCCAATGAGCTCCTCCTCCAGCGAGTACTGAGACGCAAAGCCTCCGTCCCACCAGACACCTTAATAGCCACAGCTCGAGCAATCTTCAAAGACATCATTTCCATCACGGCGAGGCACGACATAGCTAGGGATTTCCAATTAGACATGACATATCTTCTCGCAGCTCATGGTCTACGTCCAGCAGCCATCATCGCCGTCGAGCTGCTGAAACAGGAACAACAGGTCCCCTATCCACAGCAACCACGACTCCCGCGTTCGGAAACAGTCCAAGATCTCTCCGTCTTTGCAGCACGTCTCGGCGCCATCGATCGCGCAGATGGAACATGGGGTCTATGCGAACAGGCAAGAAAAGTAATCACCCGCATCCTCGATAAGCTACTAGCGCCCCCTATAGCTCCTACCGCAACGATGCTACCCCATTTCCCAGGCTCAAGTTCTGTGTTACATGCGGACTTGAACATAGCTGAACCCAACTCAGGACTCACGGGTTTGGAGGGTCTCGGAAACGGAATGGGCCTCGAAGCGCCGATGAATCTGGGAAATGATAACGATTTTATGCTTTGGCTCGAGAACACGGATTGGGACAAACATTTTGGGAGTCCAGAGTTTTTGTAGTGCGTGTTCACAGCTGGAAAGTGAGATTTCGCAGATACCATATGAATCAACAATTCATGTAACCTCTTTCAGTTGTATATAAATTAGCTTCACCGAGAAAGACTTGACAAAGAAGTAATCCTTTCCGGTAGCCGGTAAAGTGAAACTGGCTGCTATTATTTCCCATAAAACATGGGAAATAATTCACCCTCCAGTATTTCGACACCCTGTTGTAGAGGTAAAATAGCGATGCAGACAGAAGGAGATAAAACTTCGAGTGCATTTCTTCATTGGAGGCAAAATTTTGTTAGCGTTAGATACAATTTCTCAGCTTTTAGCCATCCAATCAGGCGCTTTGACGGAGTGGTTAACGTGATTGACTCGAATTGTGTGATGCATGCGTTACGATAATCGATATCAATTTCCTTCGGGAGCGCAGGTTCGAATCCTGCAGGCGTCGCCATGTATTTTTGTTTTTTTTCTGTATCCGTCATCTACTAGATCCGGCATGGTTTTTCGTGCCTGAAAAGGAATGGGTTGAATTTTCGCAATAGATTCCTCTACGACTATTAGATTAATGATTCGAAAATATAATAGAATATTTTTAGATAACCTTGACTAGTCTGCCTACTCAAATTTCTTAATACATGTTACCCGCGAGACTCCTTACTACTCGTACTACTGTAGCTGTATATCTATACGATAGTATTTGGGGTCATCTCCGTAACTCGACAAGGACAATACGGGGAGATTCAAACCTAGTAAATACATGAAAGCCTTGTGAAAAGACTACTACCTATTACTATAGTAACTAGACTATCAATTACTAGTTTCTAGCCAATGCTCCCTCCTATCCTTAATCTATCCGTACTCAAGCCTACCCCCGCCCGTCTGCGTGTAGTTTATTCCGACGCGCGTACTTACTAAAAACATTACCTATTCTATATCTACACAGTACCACAAATGGCTTTCTCTTCCCAATAGGATGGAGGAGGCAATGGTATTTATCAAAGAGCCCTAGCTGTTGCGTAATACATAGTATGATTATTAATCCTCCCTCTAGAAAGGTCTGATTGCACCAGACACTATAAATTACCTATAATCTATTTACTCTTCCAGTTCGAACTCATACGATGTACGCTACTATGTGTTGTCATTTCGGTATTAATCCTAATACTCGACCATTTCTTTGACTGATCGACTCAGTAGAACTCGAGGGCCAAGGGTTGAAGCACGAATAGCGAGAGACTCGGAAACGATGCCCGGAGCCTTTGAAGCGTATCATTTTAAATCTGGTCTTTAAGAAAGATATGTTGACTATGAGAATCCATACAAGCACAACAGTACATTTAGTCCTCATTCAAGAAGTTCGCTTCAGCTCTAGTAACAGCCTCTAGTACCGCCACTGTCTTTGTGGGATACAGCGTTCGTCGCTCTAAACCATAATTTATATTTACGTACTCGCTGACGCCTGCAAAAGTCACATTGTGTCTTCGGAGGCGCAACAGGTTACTGCTTGCAGATCGGCTTTGATGGCTACTACCATGGATAACGACAAGCGTGTCGTAAGCCAGGAAAGAAGGGCCCTACGACAAAATTAAAAGCTAGGTTAAATTTTCTTCACCTAGGCAAAACGTTGCAAGTAGTATCAAAATGGATGTGTGTTGAACGCGGAGACTGACAAGAACGGCGCTGCGTATGCCAACTGTATTAGTCCTTGAGAGGTTTGTGTACGAGATGGGTGGCCACGTGGATATTGAGAGATCGCAGCTCGGTGGACGGCAAGTTTTGGTGCATCTATTTACCTAGACACGATCAAAGGTCGCCAGAGATCTGAGTAGATATAATTTGCAGGCGATGAACGGTCAGCAGGCTTGGGTCTGCTGAATACTATTGTCAAAGAAGAGGCTTGAGTGGTGAGCCTTTCCCTTTCCAAAAGCTAATACAAGCATCTTACAACATGCCTCTCCTCCATGCTTTGTTGGCGAGAGCTTCTATAGCTGGTACTTCCACCGGTCCCTTTATATCCTCCTCCGTCACACTTTCTACGACAGCCTCAGCGACGACGTCCGCTTTGAGTGGTTTCGTTCCGCCAGCGCCCATCAGCCAAGTCAATCGTCCACCGACGAGACTATTCGCCATAGCGCCTATGCCTGTTACCGCTGCAAGACCCATTGTTATAGATCTCGAGGAATCGTACAACATTCCTGGGCGAATGAATATGGAGCGCATCGAAGGGAAAGAGGAGCCGATCGTTGACTCGGCGGCTCGTTTTGTGGTTATGTATCGCTGAGGTAGGATTGGGGCGCCGGCTGCGGCGGAGATGTATATAAAAGTTGGGACTTTCTTGGTTGAGGACTCGCGGGCAAGGACGATTGCTGTTGTAGCGTTAGAATTGACAAGATAAATTCTATGGTAATGGGTGATTGCTGACCAGAATCCCTGTTCATCAACTCATAGGTGATCTGTCCATCGCTTTCCTGTGGCTCTAGATCTTCACCCTCTTTCTGCTCCAGAGGATTTTGAGAACCCTTCTTCGTAGAACTGAATGCTCTCGAAAGACCGGCCATGATTGGTTCTTTGCCCTGGAGGACGCCTTTGTAGTCTGCCTCCAGGAGTATTCCCATGGAATGGACCACGGCATCGGCGTCTTGTAGTTCATCTTTGTATGTCGAAGGCTTGAGGATATCGGCGCTGTGCCATTTCACTGATTCAGACCACGGAGGAGGAGTGGATGAGGCTGTCACTGATGACCATGTCGGTTCTCCTGATCGACTTTACACCATCAGCGCTGTCTAGTCATTAGAAAAATGTATTAGTATGTACCTGATTGAAGTAACAGTCCATCCTCGCGTAACGGCAGCTTTGCAGATACGGCTTCCTTGTGATGGTGAGTTGCAATTACTTGTTCAGAGTGGAGAATCAGTCACATACCTAAAAAGCCATTGCCTCCACACACGACCAGCTTCTTCTTGACTGCACTCGCCATTGGAAAGAAATTGTTGTTGTTTCTCACGATATAATTCTCCCAAAACATCTATTCGATACGTCAGTCCATCTTACCCCCATCGTGGCGTAAGCTGGTGTGGCTGCAGCATGTGCTGTAGATCTTGAACAATGGCCCCTTCAATCAACACCCCCCAATTCGACAGCGATCCTTCTCCGTCTATGACCAAACAACTGAAGGAAGACCTCGGAAAAGCCTGGGAACCTCCCAAACAAGGGGAGAAACGGAATCGTGCTCAGCCCTCGAGGCTGTCAGAATCGAATATAAAGTTTTCGCCTCAACCGTCACCAACCACGAGTATTCGGCGCGACCCTACCAAAGAACTACGCAGACCGTACGACCGGGACTCCCCCAAGAAACTCGACCCGCCATCGCGAAGAAGAGAACCATCACCCGAGATAATCCTCACCATGTCCACCAACAAATCGAATCGTCGCGTCAAGAACAAGAAAATCTCTCGGCCCTTCATAATAGGCACGACCGCCCACAAGCTTACACCTCTCGAACTCAAGAACCCGAAGAACCAGCCGAACGCAACATCGGGATGGACTGTTTACGTCCGACCTGTCCCGAATGGCCCTGCGATAACACCCTGGCTCAAGAAAGTCACTTTCATACTGCACGAGACATTCCCAAATTCATCGCGGACCGTGGAAAATGTGAATCCCGCGACGGGGGGGTTTGAGCTGGAAGAGACGGCATACGGTGGCTTTTACATCAACGTGAAACTCTATTTCCAGAGTTACGCGGGCGAGAAATGGCAACAACGCGTTATATATCTACATCTGGATCCATTCGATTCTGGATTGCCTGTCAAGCCTGGAGAAGAGTCGCAATCGCAGAGGCAGATACGCGAGAACAAGATCGTGTCTGAAATCGTGGAGTTTATTGAGTTCAACGAGCCAACCGACCAGCTTTGGGACCAGCTGACTTCGGATACGCAATGGGACTATCTCAAGGTGCAGCCAGGACAGAGAGGCAAGGGCAAAGGAAGGGCGAGCATGGGAAGTGCCGATGCAAGAGCTGCCGGGCCACTGGACATATCGTCACTTACTGCGACCGAGTTACCAGCGCGGGGACCTGGGGGACAGTTGTGGAGCAAAGAGGCAGAAGATTTAATCGTTGCACAATTGGAGAAGGCTGGAGACGAGGCGGACAAGGCGTTTGAGAAGACTATGGAGAGAAGCAAGGATATCAACAACCTACTGAATACTCTGAGAGAGGGCGCCACGATTGACGAGAAGCTGAAAGAGCTGTTTGAGACAATTCCGCCGCGGAAAAAATAGTTTACAACGGATCAACGCCCCGACGCACATGTATAATGGTGCGGACTGTTTCCGAAGAGGACTCTTCTTTTTTGGGGATCGACACCGGCTACCATGATAACAGTCGATCGAGCACGACATCAAACGTTGGTTTAGCTTCATATTCGCAATAGTTCCGCATTTTCACGATCGAAATTATGGACGGCGTTCACAATGGCATGACTAGATTACGATTAGAGATACCCACTTTCCACAACAATGAAACAACCAGCAATTTGACAGCAGATAGTCAATAAGAAAATGGAGTCGTATGAAGCCGAACAATTGCGACAACAGATGATCAGTCCTCCTCACTTGGTGACATGGCCGCTTTCTGAAAACTCAACGACCAACGCCGCAGACCATCTGCGATATCCTTCTCTCACCTTGCCGAGTGCCCAGAGGCAAATATAGATGGATCAAAATCCCGGGCCTGTTCTAAAATAGACTACATGTGATTTCAATATCATGCTAGTGCTCATCCCACGTGAAAGCGCGGTTTGCATTAGCTGAAACCCAAAACACCAGGATCGTGTGCCCTTGTGACGACTTCACTTGTCCAGGTGCCATATCGCGACTGATTCGCGATTTCAGTAAATCTTCTCTTTGGAGGGGGATCGTGTATTGACGCTGGAAAGGAATTTGCGCGCTCGGTTTTTGGTGGTGAATTGACTCTATTGTTTTCAATGATGATGCCATGTAATTAATTATCCAACTGATGTAGGGAATCTGTATCGCGCGCTGAAAGAACGAGATAGCCTCATAATATCGTACATGTTTGCCGTATCTTTGACGTCTTAGTTCTCTTTCTGAGCGCTCGATTGTGTTTCTTATCGCTTACTTCATGCCCTTGTGCTTTCATCGCTTCTTGGTCTCTTCTTATAATTTGCCTGCACAGATCGCGAAAAGATTCGTCTACATTTGCTTTTCGCCTTGCAGACGTCTCGTAGTAGGGCGCGTTACCCCAAGACTGGGACACTGAGAATGCGCGGGCGCGCGATACTGCGCGATCCTCTTCCAAATCGCATTTGTTCCCTACGAGGACTATGGGGATCAATGGGTCGTCTTTTATGCGTATTATCTCGTCGCGAAGTTCTATGAGTTCTTGGAGGGAGGAGAGGGAGGTTATGCTGAAGACAAGGAGGAATCCTTGACCGGTTTTCATGTACAGTTCTCTGCGATTTCGTGGTGTAAGTTCAGGGGGGTCGTGAACGTGGGTATTGGGGTCAAGTACCTCATAGCAGCTGTTTATTGTTAGTCGATGGTCTAGGTGTGGATCTGTTTCTCCCACGACTTACTGAATTGCTCGGTTCCAGCGGTGTCGAGAACCTCTAGCAGGACTTGTCTTCCCTGAATTCTCATTGGTCTTGTTCCCAGCTCACAAATAGAAACGGTACTCACGTCAACTTCGAGAGTCTTATGATAGGTATCCTCTATCGTTGGATCATAGCTTTCTATCCAAATGTTCTGGACAAACTGTGCTTCGGCATTTTCAGTACTACAGGACCTCGGGAACATTCCGTCTCGTTGGAAGTGGGGGCAGGAACGTACCCGTTAGGCAAGACTTTCCAACTCCGCCTGCAAAGCGGGTTAGAATTAGTGAAGGAGGTTCTCTGGTGAGACGTGTTGTTGGGAGTGATTTGATTACCTGACCCTAGCACAACAATGTTGTAGTCTCTGAAATGGCATCCGTGTTAGCGTCTGAAGATTCCTTCGCAACTGACTCGTCCAGATGGGCGCGGATGCATACCTTGGGGCCATCTCAAGCGGTGAGTGTGAGGGCGAGAGAGGAGCACTCTGCCCATGAAGTACGGAAAGCAGAGATGGATGGCAGGTAAATGTGGCCAAGAGCTGGAATGACGATTTGGTCCAGCTAGGAAGCAATGAGACAAGCAGTGATGGCTGAGGCGGCGGCAAGAAGCTGGAAGATGAAGATCTGGATGGCTTCAGTTTCTCAACGCCGGCTGGCTAGAGAAGTAGTGGAAGAAAAGGATCGTGTCGAGACTCGGGAGCGGTTCGTGGAATCCTCCGGGCGTTCTAGCGAATGTGCATGTACAACTTTATTTTTCGGATTGCGCTGGCTATACCGATGGCAATCTGCTCGAGCCATGATAACAATCAGCACTAGGCAAGATTTCTCGTTTGGGAGCCTCCGCGTGCGACAAGACGGCCGGAGATCTGTGTGTATGCGATCGCTTAGATGCCCATGGAGGAGGATGGAAGCTCACCTGGTCAGCTCGTCTGTGCCGGTTTCAGACCTACTCAATCAAACACCGTGCACACTGTCACAATGCGGATCAACGGCTCGGGAGTACCAGGGAGGTGGTAATTAGGATACGGAGTGCAACAGAGTATCGGGGATAGGTTCGCCAGTTTTGGAAGCCAATGGCCGAAAGACGGAGAGATATCTGGAGAGGGATATCCGGAGAGAGATATCTGGAGAGGGATATCCGGAGAGAGATATCTGGAGAGGGATATCCGGAGAGAGATATCTGGAGAGGGATATCCGGAGAGAGATATCTGGAGAGGGATATCCGGAGAGAGATATCTGGAGAGGGATATCCGGAGAGAGATATCAGAGAGATACCTACTGCAGTGTATAGGTAGCACAACCACGAGCATATCTTCTCCTCTTTAATCACCCGGATCAGACCCTCCCAATTTGCCTGCAAAGGCCAAAGACCAATCGGCTCGCGATACAGGTGCGTGCGTAGGTCGTGTCATTTTTGGCGGCGCAGGCGACGAGCACCAGAGCAGAGTAGCTCTGTCGAGTCTCCAGACACAATCCCCCCGGCGACGGCGAGGATGCGCAAGCCCTGCTGATTTGCCACGGCCCTCAAAAGAAACCATCTAAACCACTGCTGCCACTGCTACCGGCATGCCGCTTTTTGATTTCTGTATTCTACCGTCCCTGATTGGCTGCAGTGTAAATCGCTTGTCTACCAGACGCTGGGGTTTTGCTGCACCGGTCTCAATGCCACGAGTCGCGACACTATTTTGAGTGCACCTCACGCAATGACCTAACGCGAGGACCGAACGTCGCAATCAAGGCAATCAATACGAGTACGAGTCAAGATATCTTGAATGAGTCAGCCACGCGTCTTCCCTGGACACTGCTGACCTTGTTCCACCACGACTACCACAGTATCGCCTATGAGGCAGCGGAGTCCTGAAACGAGACATTGAGGTACCCGGGCCGGGATTACTGCCTGAATCTGTCGTCTGTCTCCATCAGCCAGGTCGCTATCTCAAAGACAGGTACTGTGTCCCCGTCCAATTTACCAAGTTCCTCAGGCACAAGATCATCAACAATCACTATCTCCACAGACACATCTTCCTCACAAACAAACCCGCGATACAAGAAAATCAAAATAGCAGTACCAGCATGAGTAAAGAGAAATATCTGGGGCGATAATCGAAGCCATTGCAGCTTTTATCGCTATTCCAACCTTGGCATTCATGCTGTATACACATTGGGATAAAAAGAGGAAGAAGAAAGGGGTGGTACTTGTTACTGCTGATAGTATTGCCAGTGATTTGCCAGCCCTTTTAAATACTCCTGTGATGCGGTTGTGAAGGGAGGATCAATTGATTTCCCCGCTTCAATGGCATCTCAACTGCCTTCTCGATAACGGCTCGGATACATGTGCTTATTTCTGGCATAGAGTTGACTCGATGAGATATACCCACTTGCTGAGGTGGCCATTAGTATGGGGAGGTGCGTTTACGGAGGCCGATCACGCCATGAGACCTCGCCACGACTTATACAAGCGAAAATGAACATAAGAAGATTCACATGACAAGGACGTGAGTAGAACCGACCGACCCACAAGGGAACCGGAAAAGGCGGAAAGAACTCATATCCCACAAATCCATCCCTCCCTCCTACCTAACCATCGCCATATCCCCAGACCCAAAACCAAATACTTGCCGCATATCGATCCCCAAAGCCCTAAAGAACCCACCCTCCACATCAGTATCTACATGCCAACACGCCCCCAAAAACATACCTCTCTTTTCCACCTCCTCCCCAAAGAAAAACAAAGACACAAAAACGTCCACATACAACCTCCGCCACGAATTCCCTACCAATGTAAACCCCCTATTCTGTGATCCTTACCTTTCCATCTTATTTTCATCCTCGTTCTCATCCGCATCCGCATCCCCATCCCCATAACCCCGCTAAGTACCACAAGACAGATAACCCACCTACCTACGTAGATACACACCCAAACAACAATCAGCAGGACACAGGAGAGCGATGAAACAGAAAACACCTTACAAGAAAAAGGAAGGGGGGAGAGGGACGTATTAAACACGAACGAATACAATATCAAATACACAAGAAGTAGACTCACATTTATAATTTTTCAAAGTAGGGAAAAGAATACAATAGTTTACGAGGGAGAAAACAACCCCCCCCCAAACATAGACGACGGACTGAGCCGACCATAAACGTAGGTAGACGGGAGATGTGTTACAGATGCGGGCGAATAGATGGATGGGTACATGAATCAAGTAAACCACAGAGCGAGTGATCTTATAGCTAGAAAAATAGACAATAGCCACGTCACTCAGTCTGATAATTGAGGATTGCAGGATCCCGTGAACCGACGGAATCCGGTCCACAAGTGAGCAACAACAAGAAGAGACAAAAAAAATGGACGCTTTCATTTGCAATAACGAGTTCATTTCTCCATGAAAGATAAAAAGTATAGTAACACCCATTTCTCTATCTGCGTCCCATTTACATCGTGTAAAGAAAGAAGGCCGTGAGGGTTGGGAATAGAAGATCCCACAAAGCGCCGCCCTGCAAATCGCTCCGACTGGAAAAGGATCATGTATGATGTTTTGTAAGCGACCGGCACAAGCTTTAAAAAAAAGGAAATTCGTGAAATGCTGATAGGCGAGCGTAAAGAGATCCCTATCGCCTTCGATGATGAATGCGCACGGTGGTATGAGCCCCGGTGGAGAGATTTGACGCCGAATTACATGGATAATCTCCCAGCGTGTGACGGAAGAGCTAGCCAACTTGCAAGCCATAATGTTGCAGCACGCGCAGAGGAAGTGACCCTTCCCATACGCATCCCAACAGAGCGCCTCCTAGTTGCCCTTTCCTGATGTATTGTGCGTATATCATGCCACCACGACGAACCGTAAACTCCTGAGCCAATGCGCTGAACCAGCAACTAGATTTTGCGATGCTGGACCTGAGATAGAAGACGCGCACATGGGGAATCTCATTATCTCGCGAATAACCTTCTCCGATAAGAAAACAAAAAGAAAAGAAGAAAACAACCGGCAGATCACATGTAGCGTGAACGATGTGGTAGTGCTGTGTAGAACGGGAGACGCTGACGCCCATTCGAATTTTGTTATGCTGGTTATGCTGAAATGACAGAGTACGCCGTGATGAGGATGGAGCACCTATGCTCTGAACATGGAGCTGTTGTTGGAAAAATAGTAAGGCCGATGTTGTTTGTGGGTATAGATCTCGTATAAACTCCCAATAACGCCGTGTGTGGTGTACTTGAGATGTACAGAAATCTTTTGAGGTGAAGAGATCGTTCGACGTCGTACCGAGTCGTTGTACGATCGGTCGATAGCCTAGCGTGACCGGATCATCTCCCCATGTAAGCGGCATACTCGCCGCCCATTCCTTGAAAGTTTCCACCCGCCATTGTGGTAGCCATGGGTTGTCTCAGGGGTGACCCATAGCCATTGGCCCCCATACCAAAACCACCGCTGTTGTACATGCCAAAATTGGCAGCATGGTTGATCAGTGGGGGGCCTCCATTCAGTCCCATGTGATTAGGGCCAAGTGCTTGTGGATGACTGGGCGCTAGACCGGGCGGAGCAGTCAAACCAGGTGGAGGGCCGGTGGCTGTTGCGAATCCTGGGGGAGCACCGACAGATGCGTTTATTCCTTGCATTCCAGGATGCGTATTCATTGGTGACTGGATTCCGCTGCTATTCTGCTGACCGGAGCGGACACCAAGCGGATTTTTGGAGAAACTCAACCGAATACCGCCTTTGACGCTGTTGTGGAGAGGATGGCCATACAGCTCGTTCAAAGCTTTGGTAGCAAAAGAAGTGTCTTCGAATTCAACGAAGCACATGGGACCATTCTGTTTGGTGCGAAAACACAGCCTTTTGTAGCCACGCTGTTTTGAAAACATGGCCTTGAGCTCATCCTCAGAAGTGTCCACAGGCAGATTTCCAACGTACAAGGTATTGCAAGGTGGGTTCTGATCAGCAGGATTTGGTGGAGGATGTCGCTGGTAGTGAGGTGACCCAGAATAATTATTGCCATTGCCTAGTCCAGGTAAAGTTGACATGTTATTTGGTGAAAATGACGGATTTGGGGGGGACTGCAGAGTCGTGACAGATGAGCGTGGAGACATGAACCCAGATTGTGGTGAAGTGATGGCGCTGCTCGAATTCGTAGTGGACAGCAATGAAAGACCAGCAAATCGAGAGACGGGAATGTTTGGATTGGTCTGTCGGCGAGCAAATGGTGATTGCGAGGTCTCGCCATTCTTGGCAAAGGCGACAGGATCATTGAGAAGTTGTCCAGTTTCATCACCTGGATCATCGTTGATGATGGATTTGCTCGAGAGGGTCGAGTTAGCCAGGGGTGACTGTGGTGAGAACAAACTTTGGATCGAAGCATTAGACTCTGGAGACGGAAACTTATCGCCACCCAAAGAGCTATTCGGAGGAGACATTTTTTGGAATGTTCCGTTGAAGCGTGAGCTTTGACGTCCCTGGTTTTGCGATGGTTGGCCGCCCGAGGACCCCGCGGATGAGGCAGAACTGGAGTTTTGGCGCAGACTTCCGCCATCCACAGTGTTTCGGCGGCCACCAGGATAGCCGAGTCCGGTCTGATACAACTCCACCATCAAATTGGCATCGTTGGAAATGGTTTTTCCATCAAGTTTGTCGCGTGCCTCGTGCGCACCTGCAGCGGATCTGAAGCGTGCGACGGCTGACGAGTAGCCAGCATCTTCGGCATCGGACTCGACAAAATTGACGTCCACCATATCAACGGCAAACAAGAGCATTGTGTGTAGCATGTCCAGGCTGGTGTTGCGGGGCAGTTTTCGCATAACAATCGCGGGAAGGTCCATTTCAGGGTTACTAACGGTCGATTCGAGCTTGCTCAGGGTGAGAAGGGAGGTGTGGTCCATAGCTTTGCGTTCTCCAATTGGTGAGAGGCTGTATGAGTGTGACGACATGCTGTTTGTCCCAGGGAGTACGTCGGCGCTCATTCCCAATTGTCTAAACGCTATATGTGGAGGAGATCCAGTTGTGGAGCTGAAGGATGCAGAAGTGAAGAGTCTAGATACCGTCGCACTGGTTGAAGCTGGCCCGACGGCCATGAGACTGTGGATGAGCTACCAGTTTGTGAATTGCGCGTTGTGCAAAGGAGTGGCAGTGCCGATCGCAAGGCTGAGTGACAAGTCGCGTGGTTTGGGGTGCAAGTGCAGCAGTGTCGCAATCAACAGATGAGTACAGCAATTGTAAAGGGACGGAGGAAGAGTTGTCGCGTTCTATCAGGCCGGGTGGACTGGCTCGAGCTGTGGTAGCGATGCAGAAACGGATCGGCGGGCGAAGTGGGCGCGCGCGTTAAGGTGTGGATAGCTGCAGTGGGACTCGAGCGTGCCAATGGTCAGGGAGTAGTGAATTGTGGAGGGAAGCAAGAGATGGATTTGGACCGCAAGACTGAGGAGGTGGTAACAATTTGGAGAGTCGAGGAGTCGTGTCTCAAAGATGCGACCGAGTGAGCTGGGGGGCTAGTCTGGGGGCGCACAACCTTGTTTCGGCGCGGATAAGGGTACTGTGTACTGTACGATGGTTTGGGCGCTCAAGGCACGCACTGGGCAGGCTAGATGATTGGCAGGCCTTATCGTGCGTGCACAGCAGGCGGCGTTGGTGCCAACGTCGACAACCGCAGCGCTGGGAGAGACAGACGAGGTGTATCGCGGCTCACAAGGGACAACAGCGAGGGAGTCTCGGGCAGCTGGTCTTGGAGAAGAAAGGAATGTTCGTCGGTTGTAACAGCGCGCGCGCAGGAGGGAGGTCGAGGCTTGGTGTTTGTTGGATGCGCTGGGAAATAGAGTGGTGATTGCGGGGATGTGGGATTGTTGGGCTGATGCCGCTGTCGAGAAATAAGTGAGGTGTGGACTTTTGGAGGTGGACGCGTTACCTAGGCAGTTCTAGGGACAGTGCGGATTGGCCTGCTGAGGTGCAGCCAGTGCAATTGCTAGTCCAACTTGGAGGTATGGTAGAGGGAGGCCAGATGCAGCGTGTGATGGCAGATGGGCAAGATGCAGCCTGTGATGGCAGATGGGCAAGATGCAGCTTGTGATGGCAGATGGGCAAGATATGCCTGGTACGTCGGTCGATACGCCTGGTACGTCGGTCAAGATACGCCTGGTGCGTCGGTGATACACCTGGTACGTCGGTCAAGATGTGCCTGGTACGTCGGTTGTCAACGTTGGCCGTCAACCTGCAGATGTTTAGGCAGGGTGTGCAGCGAGCGCGTTTAATAGAGGGTGGACAGGGTGCAATATAGAGGGATACCCTGCTGTTCCCTTCCCTACTCAGCATCACTACCTCCAACCATACTACTGGGCTTTGTCAGACGCGCGCCGATCTCTTTGATACTGTGTACAGGTCGGTGGACACCACTTCTGGTTGGTACGCGGTGGGCGCCCTCCCTCTAGTTGGTACGCGGTGGGCGCCCTCCCTCTAGTGGGTACGCGGTAGGCTCCCTCCCTCTAGTTGGTCCGCGGTGGGCTCCCTCCCTCTAGTGGGTTCGCGGTGGGCGCCCTCCCTCTAGTGGGTACGCGGTAGGCTCCCTCCCTCTAGTTGGTCCGCGGTAGGCTCCCTCCCTCTACCACTGTGACCTCCTTCACAAGGACGCACCCTCACAAGGACGCCCCCTCGCAAGGACGCCCCCTCACAAGGACGCACGAATGGGACGCGCCTTTGGGGGACAAAGTACGGGGGTACCGTGCAAAGTGCAGAGCCCACGCGCCTTTTGTGTTCCATGGCAGTGGCACTGCTCAGCAACGAATGGCGACAGCCCCTGATGGACCGGGTAGCGATCTTTGACAGGGCTGCTGCCCCTTCCGACGGCAAGGTTCTGCCACTTCACTGTGTGAGCTGCTCTAGCTTAGTCCCTCTCCTCCCTCTCCAGCAAGGCTGTTGGACAACTCTCACCGACACATCCACCCCCGGCCCGCATGCTGATTCTTTGGACCGATAACGACCGGTGGCCTCTGCCATTCTGTCTGCCTGCCTGATGCCATGGCCTCGGCCTGGAGGCGTCGCCTTGCAAGCATCTACGTTGTATGTAGCCTTTTCTCCCTCAGGTTGAGCATCGAGAAGGGTCTGCGCCTGCTCAGTCTGCAGCCTTTAAATGCATGAACATTGGTAATCTCATCTACAAGCCATGGCCGACCTCTCGAGCTCGAGCGACAATCTGAACAACCGTCGTACTCAAACGCCCCGTCGACGTCCGATCAATGGCCATCTCAACACTCTAGCGGCCTGATTCGATGCATCTACTAGCAAGACAACTCTTTTCACCTCTGAACCTTCCATGTCAAGGCACTGCGCGACTTCCACGATAATCAAAAGAGTTACACGATCCCGCAGGCAGCCGTTCCGAGCTCACCCCGTCCGTCCCCTGCAAACCCGAAGCACACCCCTGGGCTCATCATCGAGTATTCTTCGATCGCTATTACATGTGCAAAGTACAGATACTCTTCAACTTCACAAGCCTTGAATTCATTCGCGAGGACATGGCTTCTGATTGTCACTTTGCTGTATCCGCTGGGTTGATAGCAGATAACAAATACCTGATGTTCCTTCCCGCTCGCCTCAGCGCTTCGATATCCCGTAGATGATAGGTAAAAGTCCACGAAGTTCAGCCTCAATGTCCACATTTTGATGTCACCACACCTGGTCTGGGGCCCGGTAAATCGCAACGGAACGGCTGCATGCGATCGGCCGCTCGTTGGATGATTGTCCTCGGCTTGCGTCCGCGATGGCATCCTATTCTGCTGTCAAAGGCTCGTGGCCCTGTCTATGGCGGTCATGATTCGCATCAGTGACCGTTGCTGGCCAATTATGAATTCTGTGCTGCACGAATAGCAAGGTTGTGCGGATCTCAGGCCGTTCGATATCTTCATTGGTGTTTCAAAGTGCTCGACGATTGGACGACCTACCCTGGCGGAGCCACTTCCGTATCATCGCTCAGTCTGTTGTATCACCAAATGCTGGACGCGCAAACAAGCGAGTCCATGTTCCACCAAGCTTACCAGCAGAGGTATAATGTCTGTTTTGACAGATCCTGCATGAATCGATGGATATGGACGTCTCTTGCGTGGGTAGAACGTAGAAACTACTCCACGCAGCCAGTATCGAGACATGCGAGACATGCGAGCCTTGAGGAGTCATTGCCCTCAAGTATAACAGTCCCAGAACAATCAAACAATGCTAGACACGCTTGCAAAGAGGTCGTCTGACCTCGAGAATGCACAGAAGCAACGGCTCCAACAGCCGGATCTAGCATTTCGCGTAACCAGTTTGTCGGAAAATAATCCGAGTCGAATTGATTTGTCAAGAAGGTAGTCGCAAAGGCAGATTCTCCTGCAAGTACTTCAACACGAGGCTAAAGCGCACGTTTACAATAAGGCTGAGGTCTGGCGCTTTGGAACGTAGCGCTATTGGTATGCGAGTCATTGAGGGATGTGACCAGCATTCAAAGCCAGAGACAACACTACTGGTCTATAATATGGCTTGTGGTATAGACACAACCGGGATCTAAGACATGCCGAGTATATTCTTCCGCTGGGTCGATTAACTTTCTCGTAAGAAGTCACATTTCAATCGGGCGACGATTATAGTCAGACCACAATATAATATATCTGCTTACTAGTACGGGCCGGTACGCTACTAATTAGTAGCCAATCACCTCGTCCGGATACATCTCCAATCACACTCTTCGACAGGATAGACGCCCGATGAGGATCGCGATGTCTCCATACACTGAAGTCTCCGAAAGCGAGCATAACATCCACTGTCCAAACATATACAGAACCGCATTCGTCAACCTTGCGTACCAGAGTATAAACACGATGTTCATCAAGGTCTATCCCCTACATCCTACTATGCTCGTGAACACTTTTTTTGACTAGTGGTTGCATGTAAGCGGCAATTCCGTCACGCCAGTCGACTTGCCGTCTATCTCGAGGATGTCATCTCACCAGCTCATCAGCTTGGAGGGTACAACGCACGCATGGCCTACCTTCCATCAATGACCTTCCACTAACCGACGCCAATGAAGCCGTCGATTTACGCCTACGTCGATTGGAGCTGCAAGAAAATTTCTTGTGTACCCCTATCGACGATTTCAACATTTCTATCATCTTATGATCTGCGTTGTGGCCAGTCCTAGCGGCTTGGCATTGAGTGTCATTTAGCTCTTGCGTGCATAGTCATAAGGTAGATACAATAGCAATCCACACATATGAACACAGCGTGTACATCGATCTCATCCGAAGACATCACAGACGGTCTCTATATATAAACTTTATAACATCCATCTTAACTTTTGTAATCTTTCACAATATCTGGCTGCGTAGTTGATATGAAGCAATTAATTAGCGTGCAACGGGTGATACTTACTCTCTAACTAGGATAGTAGCGTTGACATCAATAAAAAATTGTTGTTGCAACTTGTCGTCGCCTGGATGACGGCCCGTAGCGTGAGTTGGAGATCGTGTTGACTGTTTCTCGTTGGTTATGTTTATACTATGCAATATTTACTGTGATTTATCTCTACGGCGCTGGAGAGAGCGGTTGGTAGGATTGCATAATTTTGGTATAGGTAAGGAGAGTCATGTTTATATGCAATATTTACTGTGATTTATCTATGGCGCTGTAGAGAGCGGTTGGTAGGATTGCATAATTTTGGTATAAGTGAGGAGAAGGTCCAAGTGAAGAATTCGTGGCCTGCGTATTAAGACCGAGGTTTCTCGTCTTCGTTTGAAGAAACCGATAGGCGAATGGGTAGGGTTATCTACTAGTGGGTGGGTTGAATCATAAGTTACTCTACTAGGGGGAGGGGGGGTCAGGGGATAGGTATTGGTTGGATAAGGGATAGAAAAATGTATTAGATAGAATAAGAAAATTGTCTCGATAAGCTAGGTATATATATGGATAATTCTAAGCTTAGATAATATTGTTTTTTAATATATTAAGCTCTTTTTCCACTACTAAATGATTTTCATATACCGGGTATCTTCCAAGTATAAAAGTAAAATTAAATAATCTAAAATCTCTAGTACTACTATAGTATAACAACCTGGCTAAATTATATATAAATTATAATACTGATAAGATCTGCAGTATCCTAGAAACTACTATTACGAAAAGTCCTATCCTACTCTCTAGTCTATCCGGCGAGCCTTATAGATTTCTCTAGGACTAATTGTTTGTTAGCGGTTAGCTAACAAAAAATTGGTTTGAGCGCAGCAGCTTTAGAAAGGGTTAGGTTCTATCGTATAAATAGCCTGGCTACGGACTGGTAAGCGGTACAAGCCCGCGTTTAAAATTACTCTTGCCTAGCCAAGTGACTTGGCTTTATACTACGGGCCAATCCATCCAATCCTCTCCAACACGCCCTTGAGTAGAGCTCCGCTACCACCTCCACCTCCACCTACAATACCGTAGTACTAGTATTTAAATCCTAGATACCATATGCTGTGAGTAATACGAAATCGAGTACAATGGCCGTACCCGTGACGATACCACCTATGTGGTTATGTATATGTTCTCGGAGAATTCTCTCTCGTCAAGTCTCTCTACCATACGACTAGATCCATTTTACAGTCTATCATAGTCCGTACACTCCAATACGACCTCATTCCGTACACTCCAACACGACCTCATTCCGTACACTCCAACACGACCTCATTCCGTACACTCCAACACGACCTCATTCCGTACACTCCAACACGACCTCATTCCGTACACTCCAACACGACCTCATTCCGTACACTCCAACACGACTTCATTCCACACACTCCAACACGACCTCGACAAAGATCCAGCGACTGACTACCCCCATTCTACTACGACGCCGTCCCCGTAAGAAAGGATTCTACCGAATATCTCTTTCTAATGCTAATATTCTATAGAGTGTAGAAACCGTAATAATGAAAGTCCCAACTACTCTCATCGCAGTCTCTTACCTTACACACCTGGGCCTATGCGACACAACTGTCGCGGATGCGACTGTCTACAGACCACCCTATCTTCCTAACAAATGTTTCCACGACCAGCAAGACGTATTCCCTTCTAGTAATTACTTCGCCGCTTTAGGACCAAGATTATGGGATAATGGTGCACACTGTGGCAGTTATTACTACGTTCGGTGTGTCTCGGCACTAGGTCCTGGCAAGTGTATTGGCGGCATCATTCCAGTTAAGATTGTGGAAGGGCGGTTAGGCAACAAAGCTCCCGATTTTTCTTTCAGCGAGACGGCTATGTCTAATTTGTTCACTGGGGGTAGACATTTCAAAGTTGAATGGCAACCGTTTTAATTAGGGACAGCATAACCTGCAGCAAGTCAAATACCGAACGTTATCTCATAGATTAGACTCTCTGGATCTGTTTTCGTGCTTTCATCTCGCCTTTGACGACTTTCATCTCATTCTGTTGGGGTATTGCACAGCCACAGCAGCTTCAGCTTCTACCCACTTTTATTACACTTGAACCAATCAGAGGCGCAGTAACCATCTTGTGTTTCTGGGTGGCTATTATAGGGGTTGTGATTGGCTAGAAATGACTGCGCCACGGAACATCAAAACTGAAGCTACAAAAACAACACACATTATGGTCGCGTCTGATTTATGAGATAAACCGAACGAGTATACCGAATTTCAAGAGTCGCAGTAGAGAAGAAGGGGCTAGGGTTATACGGGGCAAAATAAATCGGTAGGAGTATTTCGATGATAACCGTGTTTCTAGCTAGCTGCTTGGTATTTACATCCTTGAAGGGGACATCAACTCTGTAAGAGCTGCGATGATATGTCATGAAAGTCTTCCCAATTTGCGGACCACCACACCCCTGACCAGACCTGCTACTTGCCTATGAGTGAATGGGCAAGGAATCAAAGGCAGTCGTCAGTCTACAACAGCTAGACGTCTGGCAACCTCTCAGACAAGATCCAGCTGTTTTGATTGACCTGAAGATTGGCCCTTAAGTTGATGAAGGATGAGTCGGAATATCGTTGTGTTCTATTGCCTGAGACATGACATGATCTTTTTCTCTAATCTTCAGTGTTCACTCATAACAAGGCGGTCAGGCGGCTGAAACCAATAACACACGGGAATTGAGACTCAACATAACATTAAAGAGGCTGAGCAGGGAGCAAGTCGAGTTCGAGCACATCAATACTCTGGGGAGGTAAACACAGAGATCAACACAACAACCGTCATGTGCTCTCAATTTGTCGAGGCGTGCTTGTTACTGCTAAGTCCTTCTTTTCAATTTTAAAACTCCAGCAACTCAACTCACTCGACACATTCAGAGCTGAAGACAATCGATTCGACAAACAACCAAACCCAACGCGAACAGTCCGCAACCATGGCTGCTCTACACCTTTACACAATCATCGAGGGAATCCACGCCCGCGTGTCTCAGCTGCCAGCCGAACACAAGACCGACGATGCTCTTCTGCCGATACTGTTCGAACAGATTACCGTGGAGTATCAGAGACTGACGGAAGAGGTCGACAAGGACAAACGTCAGATGCAGGCGAAGTTTAACGAATTCACGAAACGCGAGAAAGCACGAAACATCAGCAAGCGATCACACCGATCCATTCGCACTCTGCAACAGGACAAACGCAATTCGAAGCTGCGAAAGTCCACCCGAGACAGCAATCACAAGACAAAGTGTCGAGAATTTGCAGAACAGCAGCATTTCGGAGAAGGAAAGGCGGCCCTTGGGCTAGCAGAACTAGAGCAAGAGCTTAGAGAGAAAGCCAACAAGATTCAGACAGAAGGAGAAGACGCGTTTCTCAAATCCATGAAAGAGGCGAGAAATGAGGCGTTACGCGACCAAGCGAGTGCTCAAAAGTTGGAGGAGGACGAAGTTTTTCTCAAGTCAACGAGAGAGGCCAAGGGTGAAGCGATACGTGAGCAAGCGAAGATCGTACTATCGATTAAAGATCAAGCGCTTCGCCAACAAGCATATGAGGTGCTTGAGAAATTTCGCCGATCAATGGATGATGAGGAGATTGCTCGCCGGTATGCTGTTGGAGAGGAGGGAGAGGAGGAGGAGGGCAAATTGAGTGGTGTGCCACTCCCTAGCGCACGGGAGCCCGGTGGATATGAGGACGTAGAGTCGAAGGTAATTGAAGCGACGAGGAATCCTGGGGAGGAATTATTCCAGGAGATCATCGACGAGGCGACAATTGTTGAAGAAAAAGAGGAGAAAGCTCGCCGCCAGATCCGAGAGCGACAGTCGGAAGTATTCGAGGAGGAGGAGGAGGAGGAGAACGGCAAAATGAGTGGTGTGCCACTCCCTAGCGTACGGGAGTCCGGTGAATATGAGGACGAAGAGTCAAAGGCAGTTAAACCAACGAGGGACCCCTGGGAAGAATTATTCCAAGAGATCATCAACGAGGCGACAATTATTGAAGAAAAGGAAAAGAAAGCCCATCGCGAGATCCAAGAGCGACTGTCAGGAGTATTCGAGGCATTACGCACGCAGTTCGATGACGACGAGCTGCTTCACCGATGGAATGAAGACGAAGAAGAAAAGCAGGAAATGGCGTTCGAAGGTGCAGAAAATACGGGCGTCCCATTGTTGTCGGACGCAGAGGTAGAAGAGCAGCAGAAGAAAAAGGCTCTTCGTAAACAACAAGAAGAGGATTTCAAAGCCTTCACCCAGAAATTCGATGACGACGAGCCAGCACGGCGCTGGAACGAGACGGAGGAAGCAGAAGACGGAGACATCCCCTTATCCTCGCAACCCCCTACAAACCAGCCCTCCAACTCCTCTTCCAGCGCCTCATCCACAACCTCCACCCGTTCCCACTCAACCAGCGCCTCATCCACAAGATCCATCTACCCCCATAACACCAACCCAACCATCCCAGCTCCAGCATCCCCAACTCCCAAGAACCCACTCTCCAACAAAGAACAACCCTCAACCCAAATAAAACCCACCCGTTACCAACCCACTCCCTCCATAATCACAAACGCACGCAGCCCCCGAATCGCAGAAGAACAGATCGCTAAACGCCGTATTTGACGCTCAATCCCATGTCTCGATCATCCGCTTCTCTGATACCGGGATGTGGTGTTGGAAGCGTGGGGATGGTGGAGAGTACTTATGTATAAAATTACTGTAATGGATACTTGGTTCAAAGGAGCTGAAATGTTTGGATGGATAAATGTAATGGATATGTTTGTTTGAGTGGGATTGTAGGATATTCTAAGCGACGGGAGGGTGAGGCTAGAAAGAAGGGTTTTTTTTTTTTCGATGTTTGGTTGGAAGGAGGGATGGGGGTATTAGGGTTTAGTTGGATTTAATAGTAGGATGTGGATAGTACTAGATTTTGAGGGTAGTAGTAGTGGTCTCTTGACGGTGCCGGATTTTGGATGGATTTCTTGTATTGGTGACGCGGATTTGTATGGTAGGATACATGGTATATTGAATGCATTCTTGGGTTGTTATCTTACGAGTAGCTCGATAGTGCTGGATTTCTCTTCTGATTCGTATATACATGTATTCGAGAAGACGATAAATTTTATATGCCAGCCGCTTTTGTCATCATGGGAATATTGGAGCCACCAGTAGCCTACAATGCAGTCAGTAAATTATGGCCACGACCGGCAGCAACGAAAGTTTCGGTCCGAGGACATACCAAAGATTGTAGTCCCATATTCTTCTGTATGGCGCCTTCAAATCCACTCTGCAGCATCTGCAGCATTGGTCCATCTTTTGTCGCATCTCCGGTTAAATTGTTCGCCATGGCCATTTGAAGGACCTGTTGTTCTTCGAGCTGGAAACACAGAAAGATTAGTGGTCTGATTAGAGTGTTGAATGATCAGACTGACTTGAGCAAGACCACGAGTGATTTGTGGGTTGACACCCGATAGTTGCATGTTATTCCCTCTGATCCGCATGCTGGCACCCATGAAACTGAGAAGATCATCCTGTCTGAAATCAGTAATGTGCAAGAGAAAGGGCCATGGACGTTCGTTACCTTCGCCACCTTGTAAAGCATATTATTCGCATCTGGGACGGCAGGTGCATTTCCCAAACTCTGCATGATGGATACGACGGCAACCTGTGCCTTTTGCGCCATGATGTTGAAGCCTATACCGGCAACCAGCTGTTCAACTTGCATGGCTGGCGTCGTTGACGGTGCAGCTCCTGTCGCAGTTGGCGCGGCACCTGTGATTGTCGACTCTTGCCGTCCTGCGAGCTGGCGGTAGGCAGGAACGTCACTTGGTCTTCTCGCACGAAGGAGTCCCGGTGCTGATGGTGTGGGCTCTGGTTGTCTTTGGTGTAGAACTCCTGGTGCGTCAGGCGTATGATTCGGTGTTCTGCGATGAAGTACCCCTGGGGCATCGGGCGTGTGGTTTGGGAGTGCAAAAGTGAGTGCAGTGATGGATAGGAAGAAAGCGGTCACGAGGCGCCTAACAGGTGCCATGGCTCTTTTGATGGTGTTGTTTTCTTCTTCAACAAACCTGCGTGTAACTACTGCACTAGTGGAAAGTAGGAAATGAGGAGGTCTCGATGGCCTGGAGAGGGTTATAGGATGATGAGGCTACTTGGCAGCCGTGGCAGGCCAGTAAACGCAGGAACTGGTGCTGAATCCATTGGGGGTTCTGTTTTACTTAAAGCCGACTACCACGCGAAGTGAGCAGCAGAAGACGACTTTGACGAAACGCATTAAGAGAGTGACGAAAAGGAAGAAACAAAAGTAAGAGGCGACAATATATGGAATTGCGGAATGGACATTGTTGGTCGCACGGTAAGGCTTCCTTCAAAGCGTGTTCGGTGCGTGGCCGTCGTGTTTCCGCGACGGTATCATGAATTGAGGTTGTCGTCTTTGCCCGTTTCATATGTGCATCACACAGGTGCTCAGCAGCGCGTAAGGGAGTCGTCGGTATTCATAAAGACGAGCGCAGCGCTTCGTTTTGACGTTTGGATCCAAGCTCAGAAATCTCTTAGTTTTCTACTCGTGGACCTCGTTGCTTTATTCTTCGAGAAGAGTTGAAGCGAATTCACCGAGGCTTAACTCATTGCATCTGATACATACTGAGGCTTTATACTTGTGATGGATGCTGACTGTGTATTGTTGATTGAGGGTTGAAAGGGGCAATTCTTGCAGCGTCAAACTCGGTTATATACCTAGGTAGTTCTATGCGAATTGATGCTACTAGTACTCGTACGGTAACCAGGAAATCCAAACGAGTGAGCTGTCAACACCAACATGTCAAGTGTCAGTCGGCATTTGCACAAGCCACCAACGGCATCATGAGGGACAAAAAGCAAGCCGAGATGACGTCCAAGATGCACCATCCCAGCCAGCGACGCCCAAGGCATGCGGTTCGCGCCCAATCACGACAAGGAGGGACCATGCTCCCTCATCTATTCCCCCCGCCGCGAAATGGCAATTGAGGCCTTGGGGGTCGAATACGCTGGCCGGGATTGAATTCAAGTGGGAGCGGGAGATGGGCCATTCGGGAGCAGCCTTCCTCACGACCTGTCCACGCCGGTTCTGGGATTTGTCAAGGGCTCGCTCAAGGGAGCAGTGGGAATGGGGATGCAGAGCTTGGGATGCAGAGCTTGGGATGTAGATATTGGGATGTAGATACTCGTATGCAGATAGTCGTATGAGATAGTCGTATGTAGATAGTCGTATGAGATAGTCGTGTGTAGATACTCGTACTCGTACTTCAGATGCCGTCGGCGGACGTGACCCGACGCTGAAGGCAGTACTCCTCACGAGGCCGGGAGATTGCAAAGTGGTGTCGGGTGGGGACATGGAGTGAAACATTTGCTCAATCTCTAGCCATCAGCCATCCTGACATCCTGCCTGAGCCATCTGCCATCCTGCCTGAGCCATCTGCCATCCTGCCTGAGCCATCCTGACATCTGCCTGAGCCATCCTCACATCCTGCCTGAGCCATCCTGACATCTGCCTGAGCCATCCTCACATCCTGCCTGAGCCATCTGCCATCCTGCCTGAGCCATCCTGACATCTGCCTTAGCCATCCTCACATCCTGCCTGAGCCATCCTGACATCTGCCTGAGCCATCCTCACATCCTGCCTGAGCCATCTGCCATCCTGCCTGAGCCATCCTGACATCTGCCTTAGCCATCCTCACATCCTGCCTTAGCCATCCTGACATCCTCACATCCTGCCTCAGCCATCCTGACATCCTCACATCTTGCCTCAGCCATCCTGACATCCTCACATCCTGCCTCAGCCATCCTGACATCCTCATATCCTGCCTCAGCCAGCCCAGTGACTGCCCGCTCACTCAGAGACCTCCCTGCCCGCTGCCCGCTGCTCCCTGCTAGCCAGTCTTCTGCGCCCAACTTTCCTTCTTTCTTCCTCACCAGCTGTAGGATGACGTAGACTAGTCACTCTCCTTCCTTCCCGCCCGCTTTTAGATCGACCAAGGACTCATTGTCAAGACCACAACACGAACGAAAATCTCTATTAATCCTGACCACGTCCCCGAACACCACTCTCCAGAGAGTCCGGATAGAGATCGGCCTCACTTCCACACCTCCACACAGCTTGCAGGTGAAGCCACCCAACATCCATGTCCAGACGTTATCCAGTCGCCGACCTCTACGAGGAGCGTGAGCGAGACGTCTATCGCAGTGGCCGCCGCAGCACTCGTGAGTTTGAAGATACTGATGCCGCACGCCGTCTCCCAGACTTTCTGAGAGACGACTATGGCAGAAATAGCCATGCCGGCCCTATCGTGCTTCATGGTGCCAGAGACACCGTTGATGTTGACGCCCGGTCACGGCGGGGTTCCCCACCCCAGAGCACGCGTGGTGGACGACGAGAACTTGAAAAGGAAGAGATTGTTATTCGAGACACCCACACCGAAGCGCCTCCCCCCCGCCGACGAGCCCAGTCAGTTTCACAAGAGGAGTTCACTGTCCGCCGCAGTGCGCCTGACCTTCGACCACGACCCCGCGAAGTCGAACGGGAAGAGATCGATATCAACATCCGCCGCGACGAAGACACTCGGTCTGTGCGATCTGCTCGACCACGCGAGATTGAGCGCGACGACATCACAATCCGCCGATCTGACACTGCACGAGCACCACCATCATCTCGTCCACGAGAGGTCGAGCGAGATGAGTTTGTCATCAGACGCGGAGAAGGAGAGCGTCGGGGGCCACCAATCCGGCGCGAAGTTGAGACCGAAGAGATTGTTATAAGACGAAACGAGTCGGAGCGTCGTCCACCACCACCACCCGCTTCTTCACGCCGAGGAGGAGAGGAGATTGATATCGACATTCGTCGCAATGAGCGTCCTCCACCTCCTCCAGCCTCAACACGTGGGCCACCACCATCCTCACGAGGAGGCCATCGCGATGAAATAGATATCGACATCCGTCGCGGAGAGCGTTCAGCTCCCCCACCACCACCGCCTGCTTCTACTCGCAAGACCGTCACCCACAAGGACGAAATCGACATCAATATTGAACACGATCACCGAGGTAGACAGCCATCTCAAGCACGCGAGCGGATTACAATCCGAGAGCAGAGCAGAGGACCACCACAGCTTGTGGCTCGCGAGACGGAGGAGTTTGTGATCCGCCGAAGGAGGCCTCCTAGCCCAAGCCCATCTCCTCCCCCAATTGCGCGCGACACGATCACAATTCGACAACGCGTCGAGCGATCTCCATCACCACCTCCTCCTCCACCGCCTGCTCCCGAACCTTCTCCTCCACCGCCTCCACCAGTTCTCGAACCAATTATTCGACCACCCATTCGTCAGGAAATCATCCAAGAAATCATTACTCATCATCGACACATCGACCATGGTAAGTTCATTCCAAGACATCTTTGTTGACATATGTCGCGCCAAATACTAAGCTTCGTCTTTGCAGGTGTTGAGCGCGCTCGCTCTCCTACTCTTTCACCGCCGCCAAAGTCCCCATCTCCTCCACCTCCGCCAGTACAGGATAAGATCGAGTCGCTGGAGATAGACATACATAGAAGGTGTGAAAATCTTGAACACGATAGGCGCGATTTACTAACATTCAATAGCGGTCGAGGACACTGGAGCGATGAAGAAATCCACATCGATACCAGAAGTCGAAGCCGTGGTCCTCCAAGAGCGGAGGAGCGATCCGTTGCCATCTCGCGTCCTAGATCATTAAGCCCTCCACGACACAGCCACTACGACGATGATGATGAGATCGCGGCGGAGGCAGAATATTACAATCGCAAGGCTATGGAACGAGCATATCCTGGAGAGGCCTTCAATGGTGCTACCAAAGACTGGGCCATCGTTGATGTTCCACCAGGAACTGAGCGTGTCGAAATGAAAGGGGCAGGTGGAGGGTCACAAGAGATCAGCTGGCAACGCTACAACGGTGTGCGCAGGTCCAAATTCAAAACTGGTGATCGTGAATATGCGACTGAGTTCGGCGAGCCTGCACCACCAGCACTTGCACCTCCACCGCCAGCTCCTGCGCCAGCACCATCGCCGCCAGCGCCAGTGGAAGACCGACAAATCTCTATCAATTTGTCAAGTTCAAGAGATCCGGCACCCCCGCGTCGTCGTGCTGATGACATGTGGACGGAGGTCACGAAAGACCTTGTCATCAAAGAAGCGATCGAGCATATGGGTTACGACTACGAAGAGACCGAGTTCTTCTTCTACGTCATGGAGTACTTGAAATACGTATGTTCCCTGTTATTATTCTCATCTTTGTGGCGAAGACATGACTAACGTTGAGTAGGAGGATGTTCTTCAGCTGGTGGAAGTCTCTGATGAGATCCGCCGTGCGCGACGCCGACGAATCCGCGAAATTGAGTGGGAACGCGAAGATTTACACGCGCACCGTGATGAGCGTGATTACTATGAGCGTGAAGTGATCATCGATCGTCGAGAGCGTCGCTACTAAACTCCTGGGCAAGCACCACATAATGAAGCAACGAGCAAGCACCATTCATGCTCACGCCACTTTTTTGATTGACGAATAATCTCTTTTGGTCGAGCATTCTATTCTTCCGACAGCGACATAGCGACACGATACGATACACAATTTGCGTTTATGTGAAGTAGCCAAAAGCTTCTTTGACTTCATTCGACACACGACGATACCAATGCTGCATTGCTCTTTTGACGACAGGTATGAACATGACGATTTTGAGTGCATTTTCAGGGAAGTTTTGGAGCGGTTCATTCGAGCAGGAACAAAGCAGCGGAAGGGAGCTCGATGGAGAGTCAGTAGGTAGATCTTGCGAGGCAGAATGGCGATTGTCTTTTTGGTCAGTTCGTGTGATTGTCTGGTTCTTTTCTTGTCATGCTCGTGGGCATAGATATCCGTTAAATTAAATAGAAAATTCCACTGGATGCTATTACTGTTTTCGAGTGTCATCCATGAATTCTGGCTGTCTGCGAGCGGAGCCTGGATATGTAGCACAATCCAACTCCACAAATTCTAACCGGCATTCATGGTGGGATTGCAAGCCATGCGTGCGGTGGTATATGAAGAGCTGCAGCATTGATTTGTTTTGTCCTTCGATTCTTTATTTAAACACGACCCAATCTGTTACCTCGATGCGGGACTTAGACTGTCACGATTAGATCGAAGGACCCTTACTTACCACAGCCACCTCCGCGCGTTACCGATACTACTACTTAGTAGCTGATCTACAGCCTCCCGCTTCCTACTCCCACTTTATAACATCGTCCTACTCCCCCACTTCATAACATCGACCAAGACCTCTTCGCTCCTTCAACTTCGATAACTACCTACAAGAAACCTACCCGTGCACAGACAAGCGATTGAACTCCTACCCGTACCACATTTACGCTTCTAGTACACGATCGCCAACATGATGCCCACCCTCGGCCTTATCGCCACCCTGGCTACTGCCGCCCAGGCTATCATGATTCCACCAAACGTTGCTCTGGAGAGTCTAGGAAACCATGGCATGGGACACCTACATTTCCATGATCCTCACTCCAAGATTATGGTTGTTGACTGTGCTGGTTGCGCATTTGCCCAGCCCAGCACGGAGAATGGAGGACGTACCTGGGTTCAAGGAGTTGAAAATAGATTGGTACGTTATTCTCCCACTATGTCTATATACTATACAAGTATTGATCCTTTTAGTACCTGAACATCTCTGTCGGGGCTCGGCCTGAGACGCTTGAACTCAATGGTGTCCAGTTCTATCCTCCAGTCATGAGTCTGGAGACGGAACCTCCAGTTCCATACATCGCTCAGGTTCCTGCAACCGCATCGCTCGTGGATATCAAGTCCGATCCTACAAAGTACACCTCCAATCCTCTTCGCTTGACAAGCTGGTTGTTCCAGGCCAGCAGCTCCCAGACCGTTGAGTCTGGCGAAGAGATCTTAAACATTCGCATTCAGCTCAGTGCTCTGGAGAGCCAGCCGATCAACGTTCCAGAAATCATCGTTCACGCTCTTAAGAACATGGAGGGACAATTGATGCTTCTCAAGGTCGAAACTGGCATGGAAGGACCACAAGGGACACTTGAGGATTGCCATGAGTGGCCTTTGTTGTGCAAGTGGCGTGCCGTTATTGCTTCCAAGTTCCACGGTCTCAAGGGCGGGTTCAAGGGAAGGAAGGGACATGGCTGCCACAACGGTAAGGGCATGATGGGCGGACGTCCCCACCATGCGATCAACCGCCCACCGCCAACCAATATGCACCACGGGCCAAACAGCCATCACGATGGTGCTGGCCCAATGGACGAGCACCGTGGACCCCCACCATCTCATCACGGAAAGCCACACCACCATGGACACCATAACAAGGCCCACCGTGTCCTACATGTCATTGGCCGGCTCTTAGTTACCGTCTTTGTCCCAATCGTTCTTGGTGTCGCCGCTGGTATGATCACTTACCTTTTGGGCATGTTCCTCGGATTTATTGTGGCATTCTCTTGGGCTAAGGTTCGACCTGTGGGTCGTTATCAGAGTGTTGCTCTTGCAGAGGAGGACATCGAGGCTCCACGTGACAGCATGGATAAGACTGATTATGTCGACGAGAAAGTCGATGTTGAGGCTCCTCCTCAGTACGCTGAGGTCGAGGGCAAGGAAATCAAGTAGGTGGATCTTTATACCAAAAAGATTGGATGAGGCTTTCCTTTTGTATAGAGGCGAACTTTGATAGGCGTTTTGGATATATTTTTTAGGCTATGAACAGACTGATAAGTTTTGATGGGCTTTTCTCGTTCCCTTTAGGTCGCAGGTAGATTTATATATCATTCATTCGTTCGATCTGGCTAGCGAGTACGGCTGCCAACGCATCACTAAGAGACAAAAATATAACTGGTTGAGATTTGCAAAAAAATAAAGGATCGCTATGAACCTTTAAACTCTTTGTCAAGTGACTCATGCGAACGGAGTAAACCAAGAGGATATAAAGAGGTGAAAGCAAAAGCAGATTAGTCGGCTGACTAGGTAGAGAGGAGAAGAGGACTTTATCGATGGATGGCTGCAGATGTTCAAACAGCGGAGATAGCTATATTTTCTCCTGCAGTGTTTTCAGTGAGAAATCGAGCTGGGAACTGGAGGATGGGAAGTTTTTCACTAAGTGATGGCGGAAGACTCTCTCCATAAGGTTGTTGGCTCACTGGAACTCAGTGGAAATTATCGTTAGCAGTTGTTCTGAGGAGCGAGTTAATATTGGATGTGGCGCGAGGATGCCATCCAGTGTTTATGCTGGGTGATTGTTTATATATTGCGTGTTTGTGTTGTTGTGCTGCTTTACTGGTACTCCTCTCAGCTGACTAGGTACTTCAGACATCACCTCACTTCTTTCACCACACTTTCTTTTCACCTTCTCTCCTTTTCCTACAGATTCTCCACTGGACGGTCTGGACACCCTTGGCTACGAGAGCATCCATCCATTCTCCTCCTGGTTACCCTGACATCCTCTTGAACAAACACAAGGTCCACGTCACGCTGTCAACAACCCATTCTCCTATCTATTTACCCACTCACCTTCTACAAACCCTCCTCGCATCCCACACATTCCCTCAATCCCCAACCCCAAAACACCATCTCGCAACCACCCCATCTCATCCCCACCTCACATACGTGTCGCGCCCTTCCCCCCATCCCAAAATGGCAATAGTCAAACACCCCCACGAAGCCTCGGCCGTGACGCTCGAATCTAAACACCAACGCTACGACCGTCTGCGCCGTCTGTTCGGTATCCGCCGTCTGGGCGATCTATTTCCGCCTGGTAGTACGCCGAATGGGGCGGCGCATGATCCGGCTTATTGTAGTGGGGATGTGCTGAGGGATTTGTGTCAGATTGGGGAGTATCTTAAGAATAAGGGGGTGGGGAGGGGGGAGAGGTGTGAGAGGGTTAGGAAGGTATGTTGATTTGTTGTTTGTTTGTTTTCTCGTCTTTTTTTTGGGGTTGGCGAGGGTTTGGGGATTGGGGAAGGTGAATTGGGTGAGAGTGGGGCGAGGCTGACATTTTTTTGAATAGGAATTCCGAGCTGGCGAAATTGTTCAACATCGCGAGATTCGCGAGTTGCTATCTCGCGTTAAGAAGAATGAGTTTGAGGAACGTCTCAAGAATATGATGAAGAAAGAGCCGGGTCTTCTGGGAGAAGAAGAAGAAGAAGAAGAAGAAGAGGACACGAAAATGAATTTGCAGATTACCAATATCGAGAATCACGTTGGAGAGGATCCTTTCTTCCAGACTGGGAACTCTGCAGCCGTCGCAATCACAGACAAACAAACCTACGTCAACGCATTCATGCCTCATGCCCAAACCGCCATCCAACGCATGGCAGAAAGCGAGGATATTGAGGAAGTCAAATATGCTGATATGCCCGGTTTCGCAACCGCAGATCAGATTCGGGCTAGTTTCTTAGGTAGGACAAAGGGAAATGAGAGTCCCTCCAAGCGCAAACGCGATACCTCCGTTGTCGTGATCAAAGAAGAACCGGTCTCAGCATCCAGCACTCAAGAACACGATTTCAACCGGGATCAGAAGAATCACACTATCGATACTACACCGAAACGTCATCGGCTTTCTGTGGCTGGGAAGGATGCGTTGATGTCTTATTCGACGAGACGGAGTAGGCAGGGGAATCATACGGTGTCTGACACGTTCGCTGGGAGGAGAATGGGGTTAGTTGGGAAAACAGCATTGATGAGGAATGATACGATTGAAGATAACGATGACGAGACGACGGGAAAACTGAAAAAAACCACTGAGCTCATTTACAACCTCGATATCATGATTGGGAATGCGCAGAAGAAATTAGGACATGATATCCGCGGCGCGGATATTCTACTTTCTGCGGCGAAGAAACTGATTCGTGAGGGCTTGGGTCGGGAGGTCGGGGATGGTGCATCTCTTGCTTTGATGGAGGCGAGTGGTTCTGCTTTGGGAGAGTCGACTGGTCCCATCTTTCACCGTGGGGGAGCTGGTCGGGCGTACAGTCGTGCTGAGAGGGGGGCGGAGATGGAGAGGGATTCTTCGGAAGATGGAGTGTAGCATTTGGTCTCAAAATGTGTTGCGTGAGAATGTGGGATGGACCACGTGCATTGAAACGTGTCGGACGGCGTTCGTTGAGATGCTAGGGCCCTATTCTTGTATTCCAAGGGCATTGCTGAGGCTCTGGCGAGGTTTTGTTTTGGTCGGGTGCTTCAGATGGGTCATGTGTAGCTGGCTAGGTCATTGATTCTTCTTCTTCTTTTTGGTCTTTTCGTCTCGGTATATCATATGAGCAAACGAATCCTCAGAACGAATTTTGGTGGTTGCCTGGCGTTTTGGCGCGGATTCTTTTCGTTTGAGTGGTGTCGTCGGAGGTATTAACGATTATCTGACATGTCAATAACCCCACAATATTTCCCATGCCATCAATTCCTGTCTCTCACCAATCTCATCCCTCAAACAAAACAACAGCACAGCTAAGAATCGCGATCAACGCTCCAGGCAACGCATGAAAAATCCCTTGCCCCCTCTTCCCAGCCTTCCAAAGAAAGATGCCATCAGTCCCGGCAACTACAAAACCAAGAATAGATAGAATAGTAGCCATTTCTATCCATTTTCCCTGGGAGGCGAAGATGAGGAGGGTGAGGCCTGTTGTAAATTGACGGATGCCCATGAGCGAAATGTAAGAGCGGACAGCAGCGGCATCAGTAGTGAGGGGTTCGGGGTTGGAATATGATGGATTGATAGGATTGGGTGGGGGTGTATGAATGGGTATTCCGAAAGATTTTGAGAAAGAGGTGGGTAGGAGGAGGGCTTGGAGACCTGTTGTTATGGCGAGAAGGGAGAAGGTTAGGCTGATGGCTTTGAAGGTGAGGAGGAGGGACATGGTGGAATTGCAGATGCTTTGATGGGAATGAGGAGAGAGATCTATACAGCCTTTGGTGATGGAGTTGGAATGGGAGATTGAGCTTGGCGGGTTAAGGAGGGGTCCGCGGAGTCCGAGGCTTTTTCGTGATGAAGCTGATGCGGGTGAAGAGTCGATCTGAATTCTCGTGGAGAGAACTTGTGGTTAGGAAGAAGAACTGGATGATAAATTATACTAGAACTAGTACTTATGATTGAGGGAGAATTGGCGACTCGTGACTTGCCTGTCCGACCCCTGCTCAAATTTGAACCCCTTGGATCTCATCCTGCCAGCTTGCTCCTCCAAAACTTTCCCTCCTCCTTCCTCAATATGACATTCTTCACTCTGAATAATGAGCCAGGGCAGACAGCCCGCAGAATTTCCTCTAAGCAAAACCATCCGTGCGTCCAAAAAACGCCAGATCTGACTACACCTCCAATATTTTGCTTGATATTGTTGTCCCTCGGGTCGATCATGTCCACTCGTCACACCCTTTTCCCTTCGTTCATGATGGGATATCCATGTTTGAATCCATCATATTTATAGCAAGTGAACAACTGGTGAAGGCTTTTCCTTGGGAACCACTCACTATGAAATTTCTCTTTCTCTATTTTCACAATCTTGGAGTCGGTATCGATACAGAAGCTCCCTGCAATGTCAGAGAAACTTGAACCATCACTATTGGATCGAAATGCTGATTCATTACGACTTTCACGGCGGCGCCAACGACCTCGACTGAGCATTGGTGGTGCGAGCAATGGGCAAGATGAGTCTGGCGATTCGGAGGAGGATATCCTTGCTCGTCATCATCCACGTTCCGTGATTGAAGCGGACTCATCATCCGAGGTCGATCATGGGGAAGAAGTGGTGGAATTCGAAGTCTCTGAAGACGACCTCACGGACTTGTTTAGCTGTCCACACATTCACAGCATAAAATTAGGTGAAGATGAGCGGGAAGAAGCGAATTCCATGCCGGATGAGATTTATGCTTGGGATGCGGTGAAGTCTCAATACAAGACTGCGAGCTATGATATACTGCAATCCTACTTTTCGATTTCAGAAGAGGGGAAATTGGGCAAGATTCCCGTTCCCGATCTGTTTACTGCTGGGAAACTCCAATTGGAACCAAAAAGCAGCCTCGATGTGTTCAAATGGCTGTAAGTGTGCCTTCTATCTGCATCAATCTGGAGATGCTAAATAAAGTCATTGCTAATAGTAGTCGAGACATTTGCAGAACACAAATATGAGCTTTGAAGCTTTCAGGGTTAACTTTGTGCCGAGCTGCAGTTATGGATTTTATCTGACACCCTGTAGGAATTTGCAATACAAACTGAAGGCCTAGACAGCTCCGAACGAGAACAGTTGAAGCGTCTCTTAATCGAAGTCTACTCCTCGTACGACTCTGGTAGCCAAGACTGCAGATACATGAACCCAGGTGTGGAAGCCTCTTGCAAAGCGCAAACAGACGGTCCACTAAGCTCTAAATGTATGGCCTGGTTCTGTTTACCATACTTACGATCGGGAAAGTGTACCACAAATACTGGAGCAGGTAACCTCTCTAAGCATCCGCCATGGGGGCTTTTGCAGTGGCATTACAACGACCATGACAACCGAAGAAACCTTGATCTCGATCAAACAATCTGTCGGTTTACCAAAAGCTCTGATAATGCTGTGCAGATTGATCAGCTATGGTGTATCACGATTAACCAAGGTGAGTGTTAGAAACTCAGTTAATCTGTGACCTGCTAATTTTATAGGTCTGATAATGACCAGCGCCCGATGTTCAGCTGAGACATTGATAGGAAGCAATTCCAGCCTTTCTTCGGCAGATCTTGAAGTCATGGCCGGTCACAGTGACAAATTTAGCCGTGGCCTACTCGTTCATGATTCTGGAAACAGGGTTTGGTCTTTCGACCTGGGCGAATGTAGCACTTGGCTTGTAGGCATTTCGACATCTGATCATGGCTGGAAGACTAATGGTACTAGGGATTCGTGGCCCAGTTTCGCACAATCACCGAGTCTTTTGACGACAACTACGCCGTATTCGAAGACAAGACGATCATTCGATCTCAAGACTGGGTCGATGTTTACAGTAGAGCGATGCATTCTCTGGTGCATTTGACAGTTGTGAAAAGGTAAGCCATACCTATCTCAGAATTTGATTTGGCTACCTAACAGTTCCCGAGAGACAATACAGCGGTCGGAAAACGCAATTCGATTAAACCGAGCAGCGCCCATCGTGCAGGTAATTTGCATCAGCCGCGTGTCGATGATGCGAATCAATTCCGGGTGTTCCCCTGGTTGTGGACCAGGAGTAGCCAGTCTGTAAGCAGAGATGTACATTACATTCCGAGCATACGGTTGCTTACACTGTTTGTCTAGAAACTGGAGTCCTCGATTGACATTCCAGCGCATCTTGACCAGATGGCGGAGAGCAATCCAGCTTTGCTGGCATACACGAAAGGTGATGAGGGTGCCAAGCAATCGAAAATCAACTCGCTCCTACGCACAGAGGTTCTTATGGAGAAATTCCAAGCAGAAGCCAATAGTTCGCAAAGCAAAGCACATAAAGCCTTGACAGAGCTAAAGTGTTCGATCTTGTCTTCGGCTCGTGTGATAGCCGG
The DNA here is from genome assembly GCA_004522665.1 of Venturia nashicola. Taxonomy (NCBI): domain Eukaryota; kingdom Fungi; phylum Ascomycota; class Dothideomycetes; order Venturiales; family Venturiaceae; genus Venturia; species Venturia nashicola. The sequence continues at coordinate 225,812 of SNSD01000006.1, forward strand.
CTTCTTCCTCCCTCCGTCGGACAAATCTCTCCTGTCCCAGCGATACTGGTCAGTGATCATCGCTCCGCTCGAAGTAAGACTCGTCTATTATTCTCTGACTGAAGCTGATCCAAAATTCAGGCCACCTATGATCAATCTACTGTTGACCTGGAATCTCTCTCAAATCACTTGAAGAGATTGTCTAAAACAGTAACATCATATCAGAAGCTACTTCATCCAGCCCTGACTCCCTCGCCTATGGATCTCGAGTTGCCGGTAGAATTGGGACTTGTTTGGGTTCTCCTACTCAAGGCACTAATCACTGCTGGAAAGATCCATTACAGCTCATATCAAGTTGCGGACACTTTTCGCGAATGCAACTCACTACTCAAGTGTGCTCGCAGGAAAATGCTGCTGCAGCTATCACCCAAAGATCTGGCCCATGCAGAGATTGTGCTTCCTATGGGTCTTTCGGGTATCATTATGAACACCCTAGTCGAGGATATTAGAAGTAGCTCTCAAGATGATCTCGTATCCACTTATTTGCAGTATTCAGATGCATTGGTGAGTGAATCTCCGCCTCGACCTGTTGAACCAGCATCAGGCCTAATCAATTCTAGGAACTCGATATTCTCAAGTCAAGAGGCGATCGTGAGTATCACGCGCAATTCACACGAGTATCACATGAGCTATCTGTCATGCGTGACATAGCAGCTTCTCAAATCAAGGTACTCGAGGATCTGCAGAAAGCCTATGGAACGGGCGCAGGTGGCTCTGCCGCAAAAGCTATTGGTGTCCATGGTCCCGAAACAGGACTTGAATCCCGACTCCTTTACCGAGCACGCCGCACTGCCCAAGCGAAATACAAGCAATGGACCGCTCTCATGAAGGAATTTGACGACTTGAAAACGGAGGTGAGGATTCGACATGGAAGCGAAAATTCAAACACAAGGACTAATACAACACAGAACGAACGGATGGTCACGATGAAAAAAGATAATCGAGAAACTGCTTCCATCATTTTCGCGATTGTCTCGACAATATTTTTACCGCTTACTGCTGTCGCCAGTGTACTTGGGATGAGCACTTCTGATATTCGCGATATGAGGCAGGGCCAGTGGATCTTCTGGGTTACTGGTTTACCCTTGGCTGTCGTGACGGGATTCCTATGTGTTGCGGCTGTTGATCGGCATCTTATCTCGACGACTTTTTCCTGGATGGGCGGACATTTCGCGCAAGGAGACGAGAGATTGAGGAGAAGGCTTTCGAGACGCTTGTCTGAAACGGAAGAGAGTGAGGAGAGAACAGCGATGCCGAAATTGGCGAGGTCGAGTCGTCGTCGTGGTGCTGTGGATGTGGAGCTTGGGGTGTAGTATTGATAAGGTGAATACGCGTGAGACACGAAAATTTTTGTGAAAAAATTTTGAGATGATGAAGAGGTTTGGTTTCGCTGTATCTGGAATTTCTATTGCTAGAAGAGAAGGAATGGAGAAAACTGAATGGCGCAAAGACTCCCCACAGTGAAGAAGGTAGGACATATCGACACAGGTTCAGATTATCTGACATTGAATTTAATGTATCCCCGAAAAATGATATCCGAATGATATTTTCGTCCCGCTAACTCTTGATACTAGATGGCTATACGCACACAGCTCCTTTTCCATACTCAACTCCCGACAGCCCAACTCTTCTAACAATAAACCAGACCATATCAAAGTCGCAACGACCACCACGACAGAACCCCAGAAAAACGCCCCCATCACCAAAACCCCACAAACCTACCGCCCAAACAACGATCCCTCAAACACAGCACCACAACCCTAATCCCGCGAACCCACCATCCCAACCGATTTCCCAGTAAAAGACTGTCCACGCCTAGCCATCCACTTCAACAATCCATCGCAAACCCCGGCACCAAAGCCACCAAAGCTTTAAATCTCCCTTCCGAATCAGCGAACTATTCGCCCGCGTGTGCGGTACACATTCAATGCACTATTGCGAAGAGATAGATTCCTGTCGCCAGGCGGAGCGATGGATGGGCGAATTGAATGGCGTCGCAGAATGTGGAATGGGTCTAGCAGCGGGTCGTTAGGTTGGTGAGGTGATTTGATCGGCTAGGGCGTAGATGTGGAGGTGCTTCATTAGGAGATCCATTTCGTCATTTGCGTTTGGGTTTGGGTTTGGGTTTGTGCCGGTAGCGATTTCGTAATTTCCTTTGTAGAGGACGTCGAGCATTGCTTTTACTGCTTCGGGGTTGTCCTTGGTCATAGCGATGATGTTGGTTGAGCCTTCCTAGGGTATAATGTTAAGCCGTGTATTTTTTTCCTTTCTCCGCCGTTTTGAAGTTGAGCTATTCGAGGTCGAGGTTACCAATACTTCCAATCATTCCCCCACGACACGCAACCAAACCCGACCGAAAAAAACATCTTCACAAGGACCGCCCAATCCACAGCTCGACAAAACATCAACAGCAATTAACTTACCACAAACGCATCTGGCTTCGTAGCATCAACGAACCATTCCGATTGTCCACTGAGAATAAGTTTATGAACTTTGAATTGCTGGCCGTGACATCAGATGATGAGGTCAGAGTAGGATCAAGACTCATACGCCCTAATGAGGTTAGTACATTCTAATTGTTTTGCTAAAGATACACCGGGAAGACGTACTCGCACGACTGCTTCTGTAGCTGAGGTTTGGGTGGCATTGGAACTGGAGGCACATTGCTGACGAGAGGAAGCCATTCATCTAGATGCTTGGTTTTCTAGTTGGTAGTAAGATTTTTGGATTTTGGTATAGAGTGAAAATGTAGGAATTGGGAATGCTGAGAGTGGATGTTGATATTGTCGTGAAATGGGTAAAATGAAGCAGTTTTTTTGTAAGAGGGCCTGATATAAGAGAGTCAGTCGATGCTACATGTGTTAATCGGACGCAATGTTCACAAAGTCGTTTGGATAAGGTTATGCGATCGCTCCAGTTGTGGCTGCCGCATTCAGGTACCGATGACAAGAATGTCAATGCTGGCATTGGTGCCGCAATATTCGTGTTGACAGTTAATCACATAGCTTGTACAGAGAATGGTGAAATGTAGCCCGGATGCAGTAGACGGACGATCAGGCATACTCAAGTTAAGGGGGAAGATGATTGAAGAGATCGAAATTGCTGCTTGGAGTCGTTCATGGGTTGCCATCAGAGACCAGAAGAGCTTATCGATATTCGGAGGCAGAGGACTGGTCGATTTGGACCTGTCAAATAACTACCTTCCTATAATTGCGCACCCTTTTTCAAAAGATCTGACACCATGCAAGATTGGACTTTGGACTTTTCCGTCAGGATCGAGTTTGAAGCTTTCAGTAGAAGAATGACCTAGTCAATGCCACCCATCCTCACTCCCCGATGGGGGTTCCCTCCCACCCTCATCATTCCAATGGGAAGTTCGTCTTAGTCCCATTTCTCCCCATTTATTTGTCATCAGCTTCAACCTCGACGGGTTACGCCGGTTGGAAACTGAGTCATTGGTCGTGCAGGCTGGACATGTGAGATCTTTCAGATTGGCGCGGAGGGTTGCCTTGAACTTGAGAGAACAACCAGTGCACGTGAATTCCTCTCCACCGGGGTTTGGTGTTCCCTTCTTGGCAAGCCATTGGGACAGGTCCTTTCCAAAATCTGCGAGACCCTCCATCATCGATAAAAAGAGCTCATTTGTATCTACGAGGAATTCTTTCGCGTGTATTCCAGCAGTACTGACCACGATTCTGCGAAGGCCGTCTCCGTCCTGGCCAGGAGGAGCAATGGAGTATGTGAATTGGACGACAGAGGGGAATGCTGGATCGCTCCAGTAGGAGCTAACAAGTAAGCCAAAGTAGTTCGAAGATGTTTCTTTCAACGCCGGAATGCGAAGTTTGTCGGCCAATGCGTAGACGTGCAAGTGGAACATCATTTCGTGACCCTTGGCTTCGGGGCTGTCCTTGGTCATACTGAAGGGATATGAGAGAGTGTAGTCATCTTTATAGAGGTATTCCAGCATCGCGGCGACAGCATCAGGCTCGTCCTCATTCATGTTGACAATACCCGTCTGGCTTTCCTAATTATCGTTAGATGGTGTGCCTGTAACTCCAATGGAGACTGTGACTGACAAGGAAGGTATTGTTCTTCGTGGCCTTTGTGAACCATTCCGACTGCTCGCAAACGACGACCTTGTGCACTTTGAATTCGCACGCGCCGCTTTGAACGGTGAGGTCGGAGTATTTCCCGGACTCGAAGCATCTACGTTTGTTAGCATTTGCAGCGATAGGCTGAAACGGCCCACTCGTATCTTACAATTGAACCGCGCTTATCATTCCTGAGGGCGTCATGGTGTCAATGGAGGAGCTTTGGCATTCGATGTGAATTGATGGGGAGGGAAGAGCAAGAGCAAAAGGCTCCCGTCCAAGCGACCCAAAACTGTAAAGTGGGTCGAGTGTTGTTGTTCATTCACCACAACCGCGAGGAGCAGGTGACCGTTGTCCCTCATTCAACACTTCTATCAGCAACATATTACCAGGAAGGGCATACGCATGATTTCAAAGATCGAGCCTCAGACTCTATTGAAGAATATCAAGAGACCTTCTTCTTACTCACGTGAAGTCCAATGCAAGATAATATTAGTAGGCCTATAATGTCAGGAGATCTTCGTTCGCCTGCCCAATGTGTTGTCCCATGTAACCCATCTGCCCCATCCCGACATTTGCTGTGACTGGTGCGCCCCCAAAGCCACCACCATTCTGGCCACCGTCCCATCCGCCTGCCGATGTCCCGCCTAGTCCATCGTTGAGCTGCATCTGCGCCAGTTGTTGATTGCCAACACCTGCAAAATACATGTCTGCAGCATCGAGCGCTCCGGCTAGGTCACCACCATTCATTCCGCTCACTCCACCATTGGCTGCGCCAGGACTCATGAACCCCTGGGGACTAGCCATGGCATTGCCTATAGCCGGGAAGCCAGCACCTGTGTTGAGCAGCGCTAAAGATTTCCTTGCGTCAGCAGCCTCAGCAGCTGCTTGATAGGAGGGAAGAGTGTGCTTCTGGAGAGCCGGCGAATCCTGCAATCGTCTCGGACGTGCGGATCTGAAGACCTGCTGAACTGGTTTGAGGTACACTGTGGCAAGAGTACCCACATTGAGACACCTGTTTGAAAATGTGTTAGCACCTACTCAGCGCGATGATTGCCTCTGCATATTGCGCAGATACGCGCGACGACAGTTTGACTCACATTTCTTCCAAGGTGCCCGGATCCAATTGCTCAGTCGCTGCCGTTATGCTTCCCTTTTCACCCAGCACTATGTTTTTAGCGACACTGATGTTGCCGCCTGAATTAGCGAGCAACCTCCAGTACATGTAAGCTCGGTCTCTCAAATCTGGATTATCGGCATCCTGGACAGTCTGGTTCAGAACTTTTGTGACCAGGCCGGCGCATTTCGTCGGCCGGTGAAGGAATAATTTCACTGCTGCCGTGAGAAGCGCAAGCTGCACATCTACCGGCTCATCTGTGAAGGTGAAAAGGAAGTCTTCAAGCAGTTCATCGGAGTTCTCAATCCGGTCGGCATATTGACCAATGACCCATATCATCGCCGCCTTTGCTTCTGGTTCGTCAAGAGAATCGAGGTTCTCGCATAACGTGGATATGATGGATTCGTACTGATTCGGGTATTTTCGGAAAATGTTGCGGATGACAACGGTGGCCTCCTGCACGATATAGGAGACCTTAGTCGCTACGAGCTCAAGTAATGTGGATATACATAATTTTGCAGCGGGCTCGATTTTGATGGCAAGCTTTCCAATGGCTCGCACAGATTTTCGAACAAAGTCCATGTCAATTTCTGTCGCGTATCTGAATCAAATTAGCAGATGTCACATGATGGACCATATTCAACCCACTCTCGCAATTCCGTCAGTACCTCCTTGATATTCTTTTCTGTTGCGAGCATAAAGAGTAGCTCAAGTTTCGTGACCTTGACATATATCGGGTCGTTGTATTTGCAGAAGAAAACTCGAATGTCGTTGCGCAAAATCTCAGGCCTTCTTTGCAATATCAATAGAGCATTCCTCAAAGCCAAATATTGAATTTCGGGACCTTTCGATAAAAGTGTGACTAGCGGTGGTGAAAGTTTGTGACATAGCGAGGCGATGACTTTTTGGTCGGCGATATAGTTCATGAGATAGAGGACGACACGGATGCAGGTAAGAACTACAGCCGAGTTGGAGTGAGAAAGTCGTGGGGATATTCGCTCAGCAAGCAATGCAGCCTCGCTGGTGTCTTGTGGTATGTAGTTCATCATGGCCTCCAGGATATACGTCTGACCCCACCTATTTACAATCAGTGGGTATCAATGCAATGTCAGCCGAGTCTCAACTCACTCAGAACAGTCGGGTAGAATCTGGACAATTTTAGAGGCACTCGCGTAATCAATCGTGAGCTTGATCGATTCACTGCGCTCCCAAATGTCCATAAGACTTGCCAGGGCGCTTGAGACCACCGTGGGATTCTCGTCTCGAAGCATGGAGTTCAATCGATCGATCAGATCTGATGTCTCAACAAGATGCCTGTCGTGGTCATAGAGCTTAGCCACGCAGAAAGCGGCAGTCTTCCGCACATATGGATCCCCGTCTTTGAGCAGGGACTTCAGCGGTGTCACGGTTGCTTCGACAAACTCTCGAACGTGAACATAGGATATTGTTCGCAATGCCAGCGCTCTGACCAAGGGATTTGTATCTTCCATGTCCTGCATCCATCAGCGTTGTGCCATGTACTGTGATTGATCCACCGACCTGGACTAATATGGGTAGAGCCTTGAGAGCTATTTCCGGTTTTCCTCGAGCGTAATTGACGAGATACAAAAAGCACCTGCGATTTCATTAGCATGCACTCATTCGAAGCACTTCTCTCTCTTGCTATCGCTCACATCTTCTTGATCTCTAAACTCGGGATGTGCATGCAGCTGACGATATCCGGGAAAAGAGCAACCATATCATTGTTGCTCATCGTCATATTGGCTACAATCCTTTTGAGGGCTATCTTCTTGGCGAAGTGATTCTTGTCCTTCTTCCCTCCGGCTTGAAGTTCAGCGCGTAGCTCGGCAACTTTGCCCTGTTTTGAACGAATATATGGTAAGCTGGTGGCCGTGAGAGGAAAGCGTAGTAGTGTAGCCGCGACAGCCATAATTGTAGCATGTCCGATTACGAGAAGAATGTATGAAAATGTAGAAGCGCGATTGGGGAGAACATACTCTCGCAAAGAGCTTCGCATCCTGCCCGCCAGCACTCATAATTGCGGTATATGTGAGCTACTGCTCAGCAGCACAACATAAGTGTAGTTTCCTCTTCCGTGGTTCGGTGCAACTTCGACTGCTCAGTGGTAGGTTACGTGGACTGGCGCATCGCTATAGGTTTCCGCAATCGGTAAAGAGCTGTCAGATATCGGAAGGAGACGGGAGGCTAGGGATCTGAATTGTTCGAGAATTGTCGTGGTTGGTGTTGTGGAAAGGAGAGGTGCTGTCGCTTCGTAAACCTCCAAGCTCTCCGGCGGTATTCCATTACTACGAAAGCGTCACCACCATCACAACCAATACTCTATCCACCAACCACAGACAAGATGGCATCCAAAGCTGCCATGTTACCTCCGCCGCCTCCACAATGGGTCATCGACCTCAACTCACATCCTGTCGCAAAACCCAAATCTTCGAGTCTCCCGGATCCTCCTGGATTCACACCTACCGGTCGAGTTGTGAGAGCCCAGCCGTCACGTATCAGGAGAAGAGCATCGCTAATCAGTTGGATAGAGCAAGAATGTCTCCAAGAAGGGTCAACAAGATCAGCCGGCCATTCGCGTACCTCCTACGACTGAAGAGATGGACACATTGAAGCTCAAGAAGGCATGGGAGGTCGCTATTGCACCGGCCAAACAACTCCCCATGAGCGCAATCGGTTCGTGTTGAGCAGATACTCCAAGTTAGTGGGAAAGCGACGCTGATATCTCGGACAGGCATGTACATGACCGGAAACAGTCTTCAGGTCTTCTCCATCATAATGGTCTTCATGCTCTTCAAGACACCTATCACACAAGTCCTTGCCATCCAGCCTACATTTTCGCGGTTCGAGACAGAAGGCACGAAACCCAAAATGCTGCTGGTCAAGATAGTCTACATACTGTGTAACGCTTTGTCGTTGGCGCTTGGGATTTACAAGGTCAACCAGATGGGACTTCTGCCGTACGTGCCCCTTTTCGAAGCAGACCTGGCAATGCTAATCAAATACCAACAGTACGACACGATCTGACTGGCTTGCCTGGGAGACGGCGAGAGAACCACTGGAACGAGCGTTCCCTGCATTTGCTACATGATTGATACCCAACTAAGAACAGACATTTCATAGATCTCGAATATTCTATAGACGTTGTAGAGAATATGAAAAAGAGATGCGAGTCTCCCTAGCTTCTCATTCGGATATGTCTTTTCCGTTGGGTTCTTGACACGTCCATCCCACTTGTACCCGTTCCCCCTTTGATCTCTCTCGGCTGCTTGTTCTGCTCTAGCACACTGGAAAGGCAAGTGCTCAAGCCCAAGACCAACACTCAGACGAAGTGCAGAACTGATTCTCCAGTGTATGTATTCTTTCTTCGAATCGGATGAAATGGCAAACTTGGGTCAATCAATCAACGCGTGATAGGGTCAAGGTGTTTCGGCCCTCGAGATAGCTACTCCCTAGTTAATTTGAGGCGGCGATGTCGTGTTTAGCAAATCAACAAATGAGGTCCTCCTTCGATTGCTACATTTCCTCTGATACTGAGCCCAATTCTCCAAAGGTGGAAAAAGCTCGGGTAGGTCTGACATTACTACTCCCTGCTTTCCCTTCCCATCTAACGACGCATTCCACCCCGGCCAATTATCATCCCAAGTCCAAGTCGTGAAGGGTAGCAATTCGTCATCCGTTTCTGTATTGCGATCAAGTATGGGGGTAACTAGGACCTGTTCTGCGGTTAATGTGTATGGGTGTGGGTGTGGATATGGGTGGATCCTTTCACGGTAGGAATGGGGATTGCTTTTGGGCGGGTGGGTATAAATAGGTGGGTATGTGGGCTGAGTGGAGCTGAGGTGGTTGGTGTGGGTAAGGGGGTTCATGGGGTTGCTGTGTTTGTGAGGGGTGGTATGGGTAAGGGGGTTCGTGGGGTTGCTGTGTTTGTGAAGGGTGGTATGGGTAAGGGGGTTCATGGGGTTGCTGTGTTTGTGAGGGGTGGTATGGGTAAGGGGGTTCATGGGGTTGCTGTGTTTGTGAGGGGTGGTGTGGGTAAGGGGGTTCGTGGGGTTGCTGTGTTTGTGAAGGGTGGTATGGGTAAGGGGGTTCATGGGGTTGCTGTGTTTGTGAGGGGTGGTATGGGTAAGGGGGTTCATGGGGTTGCTGTGTAAGTTTGTGAGGGGTGGTATGGTTGTGACATCATGGCAGTTGAGAGCTGGGCTAATCACATGTTCATTATCAGGACAACTTGAAGATGGAATAGATTGAGTGCGAATACGGGTAGCATCATCTCCACTGTGCCCAGATCAGGTAACCCCCTTAGCACCCTATGCCATTTACGCAAAGACTATGCCATTTACGCAGAGACTATGCCATTTACGCAGAGACTATGCCATTTACGCAGAGACTATGCCATTTACGCAGAGACTATGCCATTTACGCAGAGACTATGCCATTTACGCAGAGACTATGCCATTTACGCAGAGACTATGCCATTTACGCAGAGACTATGCCATTTACGCAGAGACTATGCCATTTACGCAGAGACTATGCCATTTACGCAAAGAAAAGAAGGTCTAGTAGCCTAATTCTCTAGTCAATTGTCTTCAGGCTGAAGTATGCCGCGAATCATACTCCTAGGCGTACACCTGAGTCCGTGTTCCTGGTTCGTTTATATACGGGTGTCGTCGAGGGGCAGAGAAACGGCCCTGAATACGAGTAGGTGCCGAAAAGAAATGTGTCCGCAAATACTTTCACTCTCCACCTCCTTTGAACCTTCACCAACAACATCGTCCCCCACATCTTGAGATGATCGCTTATCAAATTGACCATGGCTAACTGCAGTGCTTCATGGGACCGATATCTCCTTCATTACTGTCAAATCAGACCGCCCCCACTCAGCGAAACACCACCTCCTCATGATTCTCAACGCTGTGCTGCCTTGGACGCCTTGGAGAAACAAGTCCTCGCTTGTTACTACGGTACTTCGGATTCTGGGGACCGTCACCGACGATTCGGTACCTCGATCTGATGGTGGCCATCGGAGGTAGCAGATGGTTGATACTATATGCTGCTGTAGGGGTTTAAACGTGACTTTTCTTTTTCTACCAGATGCTTCCGAGCACGGGACGGAAGACGATCCAAGCGCTGCATATATTCTTCCCAATACAGATGGTGGTGTAGGACGCCGTCAGATAACTGGATCGAAACACAGCTTCTGCGCGAAGCATGCCGATTGGGTCTGACGAGCCGTTTCCGAGTACAATTGCGAAAGTTTGGATCACAGGGACTGGAAAAGCACCGAGCTCGCCGAAGCTTTACCAGGCCATCCGCGACGGCGACTCTCTGCACAGTTGCACAACCGATTGAGACAGGACTGAGCCAGCCCAGCTTCTCTTTACCGAAGCTGGAGGTGCTGTACCCTTACCCAAGCTTCCACGCGTCGGGCTCGTTCTACAGAACCATTGCCGCATCTTCTGGCTGTGAGTTGGTCAAGAACACTTCTGCTGTACTTGTCCTATCCTTACCGCGCCCTCGTGCCAGGTTGACCAAGCTACTACTACACCATCACAATCACCATGGGCTCAATGGCACCACCAGAGCCAGATTACGATGTGCTCATTATTGGAGCGGGTCTTTCTGGGTGCTACGCGTGCTATAGAATGCGGCAGATGGGTGTAAAGTTCAAGGTTCTGGAAACAGGAACAGCTGTTGGAGGCACTTGGTACTGGAGTAAGTTGCAGCAAAGCCGGAATTTCTTACCAGGATCAACTTTGGCCGAATTTATATTGCAAGAAATTGCAAGAATTTGCAAGATGTGGACATACCCGTTCGCCCAACAATGGAGAGATCGATTGGGGCATGTTCATAAGATAAACCTCCCCAGCCTCCAATTCATTCCACGTGCACAGTATCAGAAGCAAGTTAAGTTACTGACAAGTTCATAGACCGATATCCTGGCGCTCGATTCGATTGCGAATCCTACACTTACGGATTCTTCTTCTCCCAAGAAGTTCTCGACGAATGGAAATGGTCAGAGCACTTTGCGCCTCAGGCCGAGACGGAGCGATACATCAACTTTATTTGCGACAAGTACAGTTTAAAAGAAAACATGCAATTCAATACTCGTGTTGACAAGGCGCATTGGTTAGCAGACGGACGGTGCTGGAAGTTGACAGATCAAAATGGCCAAACCTACACCTCGCGGTTCTTGATCACAGGTATCGGTCTTCTGAGCAATCCGACGCTCCCGAATATCCCAGGTGTCCAAGATTACAAGGGGAACGCATTTCATACTTCGCGTTGGCCAGATAATGTGAAGGATTTTACTGGCAAGGACGTTGGTATAATAGGTATTGGCGCGTCTGCCATTCAGATCATACCCGAAATCGCAAAGACAGCCAAAAGTCTGACAATCTTCCAACGAACACCGAACTGGGTAAGTACCTTTTTGGGTTACACTGTGAATTATGTCAAATCTCCGTCCGATTTCTGATGACTTGCGACAGGCAATTCCCTTACACAACTCCAAAATCGGAGAAGAGGAAATGGAAACAATCCGAAAAGGGTACCCAGAACTTCTCAAGAAAATCCAAGCGAACCGGATGAGTTTCCTCCACGAAGGCATCGATAAGTCGATTTGGGAGGCCAGTCCAGAAGAACGAGAGGCTTTTTGGGAACGCCTATACGCCCAGCCGGGATTCGGTTTCTGGGTTAGCAACTACAAGGAAGTGCTACAGGATCGTGCTGCCAATGCTTTGCTGAGTGATTTTGTTGCGAAGAAGATTAGACAGCGGGTTAAGGATCCGTGGACGGCGGATAAATTGACGCCGAAGACACATGGTGAGTTTTCTGCTCTGCTGTCTGTCGTTTGTGCTGTCAAGGTGATGATACTGATTAAATTTTAACAGGTTTCGGGCTCCGACGCGTCCCAATGGAAACACATTATTATGAAGCTTACAACCAACCTAATGTCAGACTCGTCGATATCCTCGAGACTCCCATCGAGCGTATTACGGAAAATGGTGTTAAGACATGTCAAGAACACGTTAAACTCGATACTATTATCTACGCCACCGGATTTTCCGCAAGTAAGTGGCAGGAAAACAGCCCATATGTTATGGAGCCCAACTAATCGGATTCATTGTTAGTAACCGGTGCATTCGAAGCCATCGACTTCCGAGGAAACGATAACACCCTTCTAGCCGATCTATGGAGGGAAGGACCAAGAACTTATCTCGGATTGTAAGTCATCCAATTCATTCATTCATTCATTCCACCAACTGTCCGTCATTTATCTTTGCGATGAAGAAAAATCGCTGCAATCTTGCATAATCAACGAGAAAGAAAAGTCCAGCAACGTATCTACATGACCAACTAACCACCTAACGCACAACACAGAACAGTCCACCACTTCCCAAACATGTTCATGTCCATCGGTCCCCACCAAGCCTACGGAAATATTCCCCGAAGCATCGAATACGCCGTCGGTTGGATAGCAGATTGCATACACTACCTACGAAAAGAAAACATCACTTATATTGAAGCAACAGAAGAAGGGGTAAGTCTTCAGCCCTCTCCATCCCCCCAAAAAACAACCTTAACAAAAAACTCACCTTAACCGAAAAAAAATAGGTCCAGAAATGGACAACACACGTCCATACCCTCGGTAAAGATCTCCTAAGCAATACAATCGATTCCTGGATGACGGGCGTAAATAAAAACGTCGCTCATAAACAGAAGAGGACGATTGCGCGGTACAGTGGACATGCTGTTGAGTTTAGGAAGGCGTGTGATGCTGTTAAGGGGAAGGGGTATGAGGGGTTTGATTTGCGTAGGGAGGGGGGGAAAGGAGGGGGGACTGTTGGAGGGAATGTTGGAGGGACTGTTGGAGGGACTATCGGAGGGAACGTTGGAAGGAACGTTGGAGGGAATGTTGGAGAGAATGTTGGAATGAATGTTGGGATGGGAGGGAGAGGGAGAGGGAGAGGGAGGAGAGGGGGTTTTCTAAAATGGATAATCATGATATGGTTATTCATTCTATGTTTCTGGGTTATGCGGATGCGGCACTACTAAAAGCCTACATATATACATACAAACATACAAACATAAAATCCACATCACCGCTTCAAATATCCTATCCCCATTTCCCGCACCAAAATACATCAACCTCGACAAAACGAGAAAAGGGAATCAACATACCCTATTCTTGAACAACATCTTCCCCAACTCCTCACGATCAATCAATCAATCAATCAATCAATCAATCAATCAATCAATCAATCAATCAATCAATCAATCAATCAATCAATCAATCAATCAATCAATCAATCAATCAATCAATCAATCAATCAATCAATCAATCAATCAATCAATCAATCAATCAATCAATCAATCAATCAATCAATCAATCAATCAATCAATCAATCAATCAATCAATCAATCAATCAATCAATCAATCAATCAATCATTCATTCAATTACATCCATCAATTACATCCATCAATTACATCCACCCACCCATTCACACCTCTCCTTAACATCAGCACACCAACAGCCCAAACCACGAAGAATCCATCACAAGAAAAACGCAACACACATGAACAGGTATCAGGCAACCATCAATATTCAAAAAGCATACAGCAAAAAGAGGGGTATCAAATACACACATACAAGCGCAAAGCGCAGAAAAGAAAAGAAAACGACCAAGAAAGGGGAACATCAAACCCCATTTAATACCGAGAAAAGTTCAAGAAAAGAAGGCAAGAAAGCATGGGTATGTATCCTCAATACCACATACCGAGTGAAATGAGAACTATTCAAATTTTGAAAAGCTTCTTGGTAAGATAGTTCCGACATATCGCCATGGAATTTAGAAGCTCGGTCTGGAAGTCAGAACCCGGAAGTAGAATCGGAAAAATCTAAGACCCAGACTCAGGTGCTGGCATCCCTGGTGAAAACGGGATGTGGCCGGTACTCGTAAAAATAGGAGGCTTTGGGCGGGTAACCTGGGCGCGACCTGTTGCGGGACTGACCTCTTCTTCAATTGGAGAGGACTTGATATGACTTGGTGGACCGGTATAGGGTGTGGTCCAAGTGATATCCTGTGGTTGCAGGACGATTTGAGGCTGAGGCTGAAAGCTCAAAGGGTCGTGCGAAAAGCCAGAAGACATGCCCGACTCCATGCCGAAATCTGTAGCGTCTGCTTGATTCTTCCCCTGCTCCGGCAGTGCCGCTTGTGGAGGTGTGATCACACCGGTACTTGCCGTTGGGCTATGAATAGGCGGCGGCGGCATTTCAGACGCAGAGCCAGTCACCGAATCTGATGCGACTTTCGTGAGGGCAGGAGGGCTAACCTTTGCCTTCGCAGCAGGCTTCTTTGGGGCAACAGCTTTCGAGGTTCTTGCAACTGGCGGCTTTCGGGTTGCCGCCGCAGGCTTTGGCTGCCTCGACGCGTACTCACTTTCTGATGGCACGTTTATCTTGAGCCGTTGAGTGCCTGTGGTCGTCTTGGTCACATTTGCATTGCCATTAATTTTGAGAACGTCAGAGTTTGATGTAGTCGGACTGATCTTGGCTTGTTGTAAACGCTGAGTAAGGTTCTGAACACATGAGCCTTCATTGTTGGCTTTTCTCCTCTCAGGGACAGGAGGCTTTATAGCACGCGTCTTTTTAACAGGGACACCCGCTGCAGGACGAGCAGATATGGTGCTCGCCGTGCTTGTCGTCTGAGAGCCGATACTAGATTTTCGTCGTTGAACAGTCAAACGATCATTGGGATCACGTGTTGCAGCAGTGGGAGTATCGGTAGCGATCGTTTGCCGACGATTGCTATTAGATATATCGATAGCGGGAGCCTTGCTACGGTCTCTGAGCTGCCTGCCACTCGGTGCCGGCGGTACAGCTGCCACGCCAATCGTCGAATGTCTCTCTTTCTTGATCTTAGGCTGCGCTAACTCTGACGCCGTGTGACTGGAGACAGATCGTTCTGTAGGAACCAAGAGTTTGGATAGTTCGTGGGTCGCCGTAGGCCAATCGACGGCGGGCGGTGGTGGAGTTGGCGGTCGAGATGGACTGACAGAGGAGGTGCCGAATCGGAGACTGAGCATTGTGATCGTTAGTTTAAACATTGCAAAGAGTGTGAAGTCAAGATCGATTGCGACACATTTCCGACAACCTTCCAAATTCAGATTGTCAGGAATTTCGCGCACTCGGTCTCGAACTTGCCATTCATCGATAGATTAGTACTTACGAGCCGGATGCAACGCGACGCAACTGTGACGGATCAACCACCTTCATCGTCGATGCATGAGTTGGAGAAGAGTATGCTCCAGCCCGCGGCTTCTTCGGTACGGTAACTTCTGGCACAGCCAAAGGATTCAGGAGTTTAACCAGAGCGTCGAGGTTCTGTGATAACCACCATTCTGAGTTATATCGTAGTGGCGTCAGTATTGTGCTGTCTCGTGTTGGGCCTGTTATTGGCAAGCCACTCAATCCCATAGTCATGTTAGCCATTTGAGATACGAGGTCATCTTCATTGCCTGACTGGGTGGAAACATTGTGGCCGTGGCACAATCCGGATACATGGCTGAGTACGCCACTGATCAGTGCCTTATCGCTGTAGCCGCCCTCGAGGACGCTGATGACTCGGCCGTCTACGGAAGTGCCTTGTTCCTGTAACACAATCAGCTCAAGTCGAGAATCTCTTGAGAATGTTCGGGTGTGCAAGATTTCTGAAGAATTCCGTTCTTGAGGATTGCCAGAAATTTTAAAGTGCACTCGATCTGACTTACGTTCGCCAAGGCAACAATATCGCGAGTAAACCTCGCATAGAAGTCTGTCGGCACATTGACAGCATGGCGCTGCATGCTCGGAGTTTCATGCTCGGACGCATCGAAGCCGGCAGATATGAAAATTGCTGCTCGTGGTCGAGGATGATTGGCACCAGTGGCAGTCCGTAGACGAGTGGTGTGGTGTCGGAGAAACGAACGAGCCTTTGTGATGAGAGCCAAATACTTGTTCTCGTATAAATCCCAAAACTCTGACTCGTCTTTCCAAGGCTCCAAGTGCACATTCCAGATGGATTGATTGTGCGCATTTTCAATGCATAGACTCGCGTTCTGTATCTTCGAGGACTCGCCGTTCTCACATGGGTAGGAGTTGATATCATGGATACTGAAGTAGCCAATCGAGGTCTTTGACGAGTTTGGCTTGTTCTTCGGCATGTTCAGGACTTTTTCATTGTGATCCCAAGCAATCGATTGAGACCCATCTCCGTGATGCAAGTCAAAATCGATGATGGCAGCGTGGGTTAGGCCATGCTCCAGAACAGCATGTTGAATACCTACATGGACATTGTTGAGCCAGCAGAAGCCGGAAGGGTGGTCTGAAGAACAATGGTGTCCAGGAGGCCGAACACAAACGAATGCTTGCGATGGACCATGGCCACTCGCTGTCCCTTCAAATACTGTATCAACAGCCTCACAAACACCACCGAGGGCGCCCTCAAACGCAGCAAGGGACTCATGGGAGAGGAAGAGGTCGCCACTGTGTAGAACAGGCTTGTTTTTCTGGATGGGATCTGGCGGTCGCTCAGTCTCTCTGCCTGTGTCCACGTGTTAGTCAATTTTGTACCCCCTTTTCATTTTGCCATTTCGAAAAGTCCTGATACGAGATCAATCCCCATTGTTTTCTGAAGACTTCAAGTTCCGAGATGGCCAGAAGTTTCCCGAAATCGACTCAAAAATAAGCACTGGTTGTTCAGAAGAGAGGTTGCAGCTAGGGAAAGAGGACATGTTCACCTGTTGTAGCCAGCTTTTGGCCTGCAGTATCACACATCACTTTTAATTCATCCATCCACTTCGTGCCATGAACACGAGTTACAGCCGGCGAATTGAGAGGCATAGTACGAGCAGTCTTGTGAATCCTGAAGGGCAAGCTGTTGGGCGGCTGGCGCCTGGGATCTGGTTCGTGTTGCCCGCCCTCGTGTCTCTCTCCTAAACGAACATAGGCCGCAGAGATACCCATTACACTGGCCTGTATCCGTTCAGGACGCTCCACGATCAAGCCCAACATTCCCTTGTTCGTTTTCGGCCGAGCAAACCGATGTCCATAGCAGGCATCGTGCAGAACAACGACGGTATTGACAGATGCCTCGCTGGTGGCGTGGCGCTTCAACTCTTGCTTAAAATAGTCCTCAGCTATAGTGTTCGCAGTCATGACAGGTTCCTCGATGGATGGTGCGAGTGGAGAAGTATGGTGGGACGACAACCGTCTATTGCCCAGGCTTATACTATCGCCTCGGAGAGAGCTAGTAGAGGTCTTGCGCAAAAGTGTAGCTGGAGAAGTCGATCGCCTATCGACGCTGAGGGAACTCGAGGCTCTTCGTAGACTAGGAGATGGTCGCGGGGAGGACAGGGTTCGTTGTAGTTCGGCGCGTGGAGATCTGGCTGGCGATGGCGGAAGAGAACCGGCTCTCTGGGGATCCTTTATAGAGAGTCGCTGTAGGGATTGCGACAATGCGACGGCATGCGAATTGCTGTTGGTGTTGGTGTTGTTTGCACCCGGTGGCTTCTTTGGTAATGACATGGTGTCTTTGACGATGGGCACCTGATTCTCTCGGCGGGGCCGTGTTTGTTTGTCAACACTGTATGTGTTGATGTTTTAGCGACTTGTCACTGAGAATGAGTGTGGAAAGGTCTCCCCTGAGAAAAGTACGCGACGAGGGACTCAACGCGCCACAAAAGCAAGTTACAAGGGCCACATGAAGACAAGAAACGTCCAACCCACTGCAAAGTCTTCTTTTCACCAGCGAGTGTGGTGAAATCCTGCCAGATAGTTCCAATCATTTTCATGGATTTATCGAGTATTCTAGGTAGTGCAGTCGAGACAAGACGCCCAACTTATATATGCAGCTTTCGGCCAATCATAGAGCTAGGCAAGGCAAGCAAGGCTGCAGCAGGTAAGGCATATAAGGCTGCAACCGGTAAGGCATATAAGGCTGCAACAGGCAAGGCAAGCAAGGCAAGCAAGGCTGCAATAGGCAAGGCATATAAGGCTGCAAACGGTAAGGCATATAAGGCTGCAACAGGCAAGGCAAGCAAGGCAAGCAAGGCTGCAATAGGCAAGGCATATAAGGCTGCAACCGGTAAGGCATATAAGGCTGCAACAGGCAAGGCAAGCAAGGCAAGCAAGGCTGCAATAGGCAAGGCATATAAGGCTGCAAACGGTAAGGCATATAAGGCTGCAACAGGCAAGGCAAGCAAGGCAAGCAAGGCTGCAACAGGCAAGGCAAGTAAGGCTGCAACAGGCAAGGCAAGCACGAGGCCAAGGAATGGAACAATCGAGACAATCGATTAGTAAGAAACCCTAGATCCATGGAATTCAACGACACATCGCTTCCCCTCACAATCTTCAAACCTTACATCCAGTGATCAAGATGATGCTCATCTCTCAAAAAATACGCCCGACATCCATCAGCATATCTCGTCTACTATCTACAGTCGTTCTACCAGCAGCCACATATTCCATCGCTAGAACAGCATTCGACACGGCTGCAGCTCGGTCTTCAAGGCCTGTTCAAACATTATCCTTCGTTTGGTATCGAGCGGATACTCGACGTTCTTCTTACTGAACGAGGGAGTTGGAAATCCAGGAATGCATTGACGACTAAGGATCGACCAGCACGTCTGGACGTTCCTGAGGCTTCCAGGGATACTAAGCTACTCCGTGCCTTAGGCCATGGAAGTTACTGCGAAACGGGACAACCCTAATTTCCAGGCAATCTACCTTTCAATAAGTGAGAATTGGGCAAGCCGTAGATCAGAATTACGAGCGAGCTACTATAATCTACTCGGTCAGTCATTCGGTCACAAAGCTATCGAGAGTGTCTGGATTGATGCCGAAATAACGACGATAAGCGAATTTCGACTCGGAAGTATTAATCAAGGCCACAGAAGGATTTACGAAGGCTGTCGAAAGACCATTTCCACGATGGGATCGGTAGTAGAAACCCTAGGGGTAAAAAGAATGAGGGATTGCATTGAACAGTTCCTTGGCCTTGAACATCCGCGCATTCTTCTTCTTATTGGTCAAGACTGATGGCATGTCTGTGCTTTTCGTCTTCTCATCTTGCTAATCCGTAAGTATCAGGCATCCTCAAGTCATATCTCATCTTCATGATTAAAGTTCGTAGTGCTGGTAGCAGTACTCGACATCATCCTTGGTTGAATGATGCTGTACTCCTCTGAGCCATAGTTGATCGCATGTACCCAAAAAAGGTTTCGTCAGCTATATCCTCGTCCCTACGCTTTCAAGTCGTTCATAAACCACAGCTCTCGTCCATTCTATCTCTTCAAACGGCACCAACCAAGATCAGTTCACTTGCGCCAAGATCTCGAGCTTGCGCTCTATCCCCATTTCGAGTTTGCACTGACTTCCTTGTAGAATATGGCCCTCCGAAATGGCGCACACGCCGGAGGTGGCATGACTGGTCCTCATATGAGAAATATCCTCATAGTCGATTTCTTTCGTCACTGTTGTGAGCTCTCGAGGCTTGCCCTATGAGATTTCTAGCAGCTCCACCCCCACCACGTTGAGAAATGTTTCATCTTCTATCCGATCGCACTCGTGCGTAACGTTCCGACATCCGATGGCAATCTTGATTTGCTGTCTTCGAGATCAAAATCATTTGTAGTTATGTTCCGCGAGATTTGGTATTATGATGGTCATAGTGACTTGAGTACAAGGTAAAATGAGTGCCCTCGAGCAAAATCGTCAGTAATTCCCTATATAACGACGGTGTTTGTCTGGTCTTTTCTTGAGATTGATACCACAATTCCTCAAGTATGCGTACTTTCCTATGGCCCCTGGCTCTTCTGGCCAGCAGCGTTGTAGCAATGCCAGTGGCTGGCAATTTTATGCCTCACCCAAAAAGACAACTACCACAGCAGGGTATCCCCAGCAACCCGCCGATTCCGAAGCAGATGTCAATGCCATTGATTCTGGCAAAGCCAGGTCTCATGAAAGATATCCAGCCGTTGGTGGACGCTCAAGTCAAAAATGCAAGTGGCCGGTTTATGGGCACGCCTGAAGCATGTAAGTGTAGTGATTCAAAACCATATAGCAGATGAACTCTGACCAAGTTTCAGACAAGGCTTTAACTGCAATGGCTAAGCTTATGGGAGCGACGAAAACAAGTGCAGGCAAATTATATGAATTCAACATCGAAGAATTATTCACAGAATATGGCATCACTGCTGATCCTCCAGAGGCGAAATCTGTTTCCCGCAAGCAGGTATCAGAATCGAAGACTGGCATCCCCAATGCAAAAGCTGTGAAGATTCGCTATGGTCAGTGTTCATGCAATCCAAATACCCTTTCCTCTCAATAATTATTCACTGATGAATTCTCTGATTCCTCGCAGGTCCATACAAGATCCCAAGCGTGAAGACAGCAAATAAGTTAGGACAAAATGGTATGCTCGCCAACTTTCCCCACATCAATGGGTTCGATAAACCTTGTGATGATGACTGTACAATCATCGGGATGAGACAAGGCCTCGAATATGGAAATGGGTCTAATGCAAATATCAATTCCGGGTTATGGCTCCATCATTCGGTCATCTTTGCTATAGGACAGGGGCGACAAGATCCTGCTTGTATGCAATACGACGTTTCGATACCACATATCTCGTAAGTTTCTCAAAGTATCTTCAGATTGTTGCGCTGTACAAGTTTCGTTGCCATACTGAGAAGACCTCCGGCTGCCATGAAAGAAGTTTCTTGGCCACATACGGGGTAGCTTTGTGTTCCATACTAATACTCTGTGATCAGTGTGAACACCACAGCCTTTCAATCAGAACGAATATTTTCCAACGGCAACGAAAGAACAGATGCAGTATTTCCCGATATGGGACACAAAGATGTCGGCTACAAGATCAGGGCTTCAGATAAATTTGCTGGATTACTCGAGATCATGAACGAGAATCCAAAGGTAGAAGTCGTCTACTTCACCATGATATGGGACATTCTCGATGGCCATCCACTCCCCTACGAGCCTTTGACAATTTGGCACGACGTGAGGAATTGTGGAACAAGTGAGGTTAATCCTCCAGATGGCAAAGGTAAATTGATCGCTTCAACGAGGGACGAATGGAAAAACGGCATTTACACCTCCACATGAACAAATCCACCCCAAATGACCCAAATTACATTCTAATCAACCTTATTTCCAGACAAATTCACCCTCGAATCAACCCTAACCGCCCCCCTCACCGCCGAAATTCTCGGTTCCATCGGGTACGTTCATCCCCTTATCCACCCTTATCCACACCTCTAACACCCCCAGCCACGTCCACGACGGCGGCACAAGCACATCCCTCTACCTAGACGGCCAAAAACTAGCCTGTCAAAGCGACGCCCAATACGGCACCACCCCAGATTTCATATCCACATCCATGGGTGACGAAATGTCTGGTATGCAAACTCATGCCAACGCCGCAGGAACAATGAAACATGTTTCCAATATGGGTACCTGTACGGCGGCGAATGGATTGACTGTTAAGAGAATGGAGAAGGGGCAGAAGTGGGTTTTGAAGGCCGAATATGATTTTAGGAAGTGGCCTGGAATGAAGGGGGAGGATGGGAAGTGGGATGAGGTGATGGGGATTCGTAAGTTTAGACTTTTCCTGTTCTTAAAGTGGGGATGGATGATGAGGTGCTGGACAGTGCTAACTTGAATTGATAGATGTCATGTATGTGAAGAAACCGAAATCGAAGTAGACTAGAGTCTTGAATATCCAGACTAGCTGGTACTCGAATGTAAATCCAATTCTTTTTTCTGGTTAGATGTATCGTGGAGAAGGTAGATTATTGAATAGAAACCCTTCCTCAAGATAACCGTCTACATCTTTATAACCGTTGGTGTCCCCATTTCCTAGTAATGGTTCAAACACAGAAGTTCCATACTACTAAGAAAGGCTACAATCTGGTTCAAATCCCAATCTCACCCTCCAACCAAAATCCCAGGCCCGAAAACAACAACAGTACAATACTCAGCCCAGCAAACCAAAAGAAACCCTCCATACACTACACCACACAAGCAAAAATACCCATACCCTCAACACACAAACCCAAGGCCTCCATACTCCCCCTCCAAATCAACATAACATCAAACCAGTAAAGAAAATTCATTGTTGTAGTTCAAGAAAACCACTCCCCCAACGCCTCACAAATAAAAAGTTCCTCACTACTGTATAACGCGTTCCTCCTCCCCTCCATGATCCGCTCTGCCCATTGTTTGTTGCCCCCGAAAGCCCTCGTTGCGATTTTGTTGAGTTCGGAGAGGCGACGTGGGTTGCGGATGTAGAGGGTTATGATTAGGTTCGAGAATTCTTGGCGCCAGTGGGTTAGGTTTTGGGGGGTTTGGGGTTGGGGTTGGAGAGGGAGGAAGTAGGGAGGGTAATTTTGATGATTGTTGGGGTTGGGGGTTTGTTTGAGCAGGGGGCGTGGGGGGATGGGAGGTAGTATTTTCTTTTGGTCGGTCTCGTTTTTATGGTTGTTGTTTTTGTTTTTGTTGGTGGTGAAGATATCACGGGAGATTTCGGAAGAAGGCATTTCTTCTATCGGTATTTACTTTGGAATTACTTATGCCGGTCTTTCTTCGTGTTAATCTTTATCAGAGGAACTGGGTATAGAGAATCTTCTCAAGGAGGGCTGGACGTAGTAAGTATATATGTGAAGAAAACGAAGGTGTTGAACACCGGGTTTGCAGTGTCGATGTAACACAGACGAATTGTGAACTACTTGGCCTTCAAACTGTAATATCAAACCAACATCTCCAAGTATTGTTATAGATAGTAGAAATCACACATCCATCCATCGAACCCTGAGACCGAAAATCAGTTATTCCACACACGATAAAAAGGATATAAATTCCTAGCCACACAACCCAGACAATCCTATTCTCTAATCATGCCTGTCCTCGTCAAAAACCCACATCTAATACCCAATTCCAACATACACACTCCCATCCACTACCATCCCACCAATCCCCACAACTCCAATTCCCCATCGCTTCGCCCATAAATCTCGCTCTACCCCACCATTCAATAAATAAGCAAATTCCAACCTCAGTAGACAGTACCAACGCGCAAAAAATGTATATCCCAATTAACCAATCACAAATCCAATCACAAATAAGAATACCACTCGAAATTCCTAACCTCCCCTAGAATCTGTTTTTTGCGCCATCAATGACATAGACAGTTTACAGTAGCCGCAGATACCAACGCCTAGGGAGGCACAGAGGTAAACTAATACTATATCTTCAGCCGAAAAAGAAATTATCCAGACTCGTGTCAATAACAGCGTCATCGTAGCAAAGTCGAAAGGCTAATACTTTTCCTTTTTTTAAAAAAGACATTGAAGAAGGCGGTGGGGGTAGTAGTGGTGTACGGTATTTATCTTGATATCGAACCACAGAGCTTGTGTCTCCCAGTGAAAAGATTTTTTTTACGTTAATTGATTATTGAATGAACCGCCGGTCAAGTAATAACAGCGCTTGGCACTCGCTCCCCTTGAAAGAAACAATCCCATCCCGGTCCAACATCGATCTTTTCCGAGCCTCTTCCATATGCAGGGATTGAACATTTCACTTCCTATTGAATCAGCAAGAAAGAAAATTGCAAGAAAGTTATCCAAAAGTTCCCGGGGAGACGAGGGACAAGCCATGGAATAAAAGCGCATTTTCATTGTCTAAATCCACCCAAATGCCTATATTACAAGAAACTGCCGTAATATACCTCGTAGCGTCGTGAAAAGATCCCATAAGAAATTAGTCCGACCCAAGGTATAATTACAAAATGTTGTTCATAAGAATCAATGGCGTCTACGGCCATGACTGCCACCAGAGTGACCGGACTTGCCGGATCGTACTGATCCTCCGCCGTATTCGATGGCGCGTCTGCCACCGCTCGGGCGACCATCTTCGATCATAGCATTCTTAGCCGGACCGGTGTATCGGCCCAAAGCATCCATGTGACCAGCTGTATGAATTGTTAGCGTCGGAAAAGGTCAGAAGATGGTGCGAGTACTGACCTGCAACCGTAGTGTTGGTGACAGCCCTAGCGCTCGCCATTCCAGCCTCAGCAGAGCGTTCACCAGCGCGTGCAGAGCGAACAGAAGCGTTCGCCGATTTTTGAGACGCTTCAGAGGCTCTCACGGAGGCGTTAGCAGCTCTGGTAGTCGGGACCAGAGAAGCGACAGTGGCAAGAGTAGCCACAGACGCCCATAATGTCTTCTTTTTGAACCAGGGCTTTTCTTCCGGCTCTGGAGCGGGTGGAGTTCGAGTCCGGGAAGTTCCTCGAGAGTATCTGCGTGATGAATATCCACGAGAAGAGTCTCGCCGCGAGGATGGCCTGGATCGGGAACGTTCTCGAGAAGGCTCGCGAGAGCTAGGTGGAGAGGGGGGCAGATGATGACGACTGTCTCGCTCTCGGCGACGTTCACGCGCACGCTGTCGCTCAGCCCGCTCGTAGTCCTCTAATTGGTCTGGGTCTCCTGGGAAGCGAACTCGAGGAGTCTCTGGAGGGGTGTAGCGCCTCTCGGCCTCAGATTGACGGGATGAGGCCATCGTGATACTTCGATCGGATGCCGATGATTTGGGCCTCTCGTCCTCGGAAAATCTGTCCCGACGGCTCGAGCGATTGGCTCTCGGCTCAGATGGCATTAGGTTGATGATAGATAGGATGGAAGTATATTCAACGCTGCTGTGGTCTCCAACAGCGGTACCGATCGTAGGCTTTGCCTTGCGATGGCCTGTGGCCAGAACTCACAGCAGAAAAATGTAAGTGAGGTTAGGGCTGCATGCCGCGATTATTGCGATAGGGGAGGATGCCGCATCGTCTTATATCTTTCTCCGGTTTGTTGAGGACGCGGTACGTCATTTGGGGAGTATAGATTGTCTCAGAGACACCGTATGCTGCAGAGCCAAGATACAACATGGAGTATCCTCGTAGTCATTGATGCTCGATAACGTTCTCGCCTACGTCTATGGCACCACGTGTGCTAAAAGTAGCGTTGGAATGTTGCATGCAGAAGGTGCAGTAGATGCCAATGTGCAGTACGACGACCGACGTGATCAAGGTCGAAATCCAGACGTCAAAGGTCAGTCCTGCAAGCTCTGAGACTGCACGAGGGCCAGAGTGAAAAATTTCGCATCGCGTTCTTCGGAGGCAGTTGCAATTCCGCACTCAACGATAGGGATATTTTAGCACCTCCATTCATTAGTATCCATACCTATATCACCGGAGATGTATATGCGGAATCTACAATGTGAGGCTGTGTGATCGATCTGCGGATCAAAGAGAGCAGGAATTACGGAGGTGGAATCCATCGGTGTAAGGATGTACCAGGCAGCTCTGTGCTCCCAAAGCCCAACAGGATCCCCACAAAACTTTGACCAAGGGTCTGAAAGTCGGTAGCTGACAGACGTGCCAGGATTAGGAAGTCAGTTTTTGGTCTTTCCTTTCCTGTCCATGCTCTTTGAGGCCCAAATTTCACCATCGCAGCTCCGGCGAAACCTTAGCGAAGCGGCGAAATCGGCCCACTCTGCCCTGGACACCGAGACCGAGCTTTGCGGATACTGTCAACATTCTAAGGGTTTACCGAACGTTGGAAGGGGCCCGTCTCGGCAGACGTGAAATGGATGCGGCTAAATCATCCCTTCACCAAAACTCTTCCTACTCAACAGCTGAGACGAGATGTTCTCGGCAAGAAAACGTCATTGAGATAGACTTGAACCCCGACATCCGATGCTTGTGTCTTGCAGCTTGCCTCCCTGTTACAAATCGCGATTGGGCATCGGTCGATCATACAGGGAGGGTCCTGGGTTGAGAACGAAAATGCAACAAGACCGCAATTGGGAAGTAGAAGGCTGGTCAGGCTGACTGAAAAGGTCAAGAGGCCATCGTTATTAGACGGAGTCTTCAAGCCCTACGTGCCGACTGCAGACTGATTGCCGGCATACTTTCATACTTTGAGGATACCTTTCTTATTGAAACGTCCATGCAGGGATGAGTCGAGTGGGAGCCATGGTACATAACATATTCAGGAATAGCGCAGTGTTAAGAATCAATGGAAGGGCCGTTCCGAGATCAAAAGAAAACAGGGCAAGAATGGATGTATGTGATGAGATGAGGATTGTCGTTGGAGCAGTGGTCAAGTTGAGGTCGCAACGCCAAGAAGACGTGTTCCCATGATTTTTTCTGATAGATTTGGTAAGCTCCAAATGGATTGCTAACCAAGAGGACCCAGATGAATAGCTTACTCAAGATTGTTCATTTTAGATCCACATGATTTACTGGACAAAATTGATCCTTTATCACGTGACGACAAGGCTGAGCAACATACATGCCAGAGCGGAAGGAGACATAGAAGATGGATGTAGCACCAAGAGATCTTCTAGCCATCTCAATGGCGACTAAATCTTGAAGCGAAGAGAAACCAGGTACGATTGGCAGTTCAGAGGGGGGCAATGAAGAGAAAGGCCGAACCGCAACCCCCGTTCCGATTAAAGAGACGATTACGCCGGGGGAGGCTATCACCTAGCCTAATCACAGATTCTCCACTTCTTCAGTATACTCAACACCTCGCCCCTTATTACCTTTTCCAAGCTCAGATACGCAATTTTCTTCCCATTCACGACCTTTCGAATAAGCTTGATCCTATCCCCATCAGCCTGGCTTCTCAACTCCTCGGCTTGCTTCTCAATGTTTCCCAGCACCATCTACAGAAGCACCTCTTCACGAACAAATTTCTCGATATAAACCTCCTTGTCCTTTAAACTCTCCACATCACCAGATCCAAGCCCCTCATACCGATCAAGACCACATTCAAACAACACCATTCAGCTCTTCGATATCACACTCAAACTCATGAGCTCCGTCGCCATCCAATCTCTCCTCTTCCGCGATTCTAGCTCAAGGTTTTGAGTTTTCTACTGTCTGTTCTTATTCCTTGCTCTTACAATTTGGGACGACCTGTATCTTTTCTTATCGATATCTGGGTATGAGGGGATCCATCTCTTGCCGTGGCAATGTGAATCACCCTGGCGAAAAATCGACTATATAGATGCAGCGAAGTGAAGTAAGGCGAACGGGCAAAAGCTCTAAGTGAGGATCCCATATACTCAGAATCCCGCACTGCAAATTTTTCTGTTGTCATAATCACATCTCCTATGCGACGTCCGATGTTTATATCCTTCCAAGCGTGATCTCGAGCCCTTAGTGCATCAACAGTCGCATCTATACTTTCGTCTCTTGCCCTCGCCAACATCTTTCTTATTCTTTTCTTCTTCACAATATTAAGCTAGCTAAATTCTTACTTAGTATTCAACCTTTTCATTCCCCTCCAGCTCGGGTTGATCAGCCTTAACATCTTTTCTAATTAGTTCCTCTCATCAGCCATTACAACAAACATTATCCTCCCAAATTTGTCTCTTCATTCGTGACCACGACTTAAACAAGCTACACCAGAGAATTGTGGACTTAGTGCTCAGCCTCCTTCCTTTTCGCTGGCCCGGCTCATGCGCTCTGATACAGAGTTTCTACCTTTGAATTGAAATCTGTACCTGGCCTGTGAATCTGCTGTATGACCAAACAAGCTGAGACGTGAATTAATTGGCCAGATTACAGATAGATGCTCCATTCCATCCTAAGCTCTTCAGATACGAACTTGTGTTAGTGCCCAGGGACAAATCCTCAAGGGTTGGAAATGGCGAACCGAAATAATAAGCTGAAGCCGTTTTGTTGCCTGTATTCACTTGCTGCCATCTAGCCATCACATATATTTCTGGCACATGCTCATATCCCGAGTGGGGCAAAGCCACCCAGTGGTTGACTTGATTAAAACCAGGGCGCAAGAATGTCTCAGCAGGTACAATTTCAAGGACCAGTGTATTGATTCAATCTACATAACCCTTCCCCTCGTACACAAAAATTGACTTGCACCTCTTTCCATATCCTGGATCCGTGTCCAAGCAAACGAGGGGTCGTGTCCAGGAAAAGGTGTAACATGGGCTTGAAAAGGATACAAGTTTTGCCCTCCAATGTGAGT
Source organism: Venturia nashicola (assembly GCA_004522665.1). Taxonomy (NCBI): domain Eukaryota; kingdom Fungi; phylum Ascomycota; class Dothideomycetes; order Venturiales; family Venturiaceae; genus Venturia; species Venturia nashicola. The sequence continues at coordinate 254,172 of SNSD01000006.1, forward strand.
GGGGTGGTTTTCGGGCTCCGTTCTGTGATGAGCCGTGATTAGTGTGGTATTAATCTCGACGTGTCAAAACGATATTGGTGGTGGTTGTGGTATGATGTTGTTAGCTCGTCGAAGAGCAATGGAGGTATGTTGGTATGTGCTGGTGATGGTGGATGTGGATGTGGATGGTGCTGAGAAGAAACGAAAAGGCCCAAATGAACGCAATATGCTGATGCTCTGAAGGAGCAAGAAAACAGCCCAAGATGAGTATCCAGGGGTAACTCAATATCAATGTTCGGACGAGCCAGCCACGTTTCACCAATGCGATGCCTTGTAACCTGGAAGTCTTCGAAGATAGCTTCAGGTCGAGTTCAAGTTCCCGAGAAATCTATCGCCGGAGTTTCGGTTTCCGGTGTGACGAATAGGCAAGATGGGCTGCATTCCTCGAGGAACTTAGTGAATCAGTGCTGGAAGTTCATCAAACTCGGCGTCATCATACGAATGACCAGCCTGGCCTCCTTTAAATCCAGGGCCTGCACCAGCATACGGATAACGTGCATCAGGATGTGGTGTAGGAGGCGGATCGATAGGAGGATCCTGATACTCGTAATCGTCATCCTCGTAGTACTCCTCCTCTCCCAACTGATCGTCAATTGGCGGATTATTCTGGTGATGATTGACCGGAGCTGGGGGGTGAGTGTTGTTTGCAGTCGCAGCCTGGTTGTTCGCATGGTTGTTCTTCTTGTTGCTTCCTTTCTTGCCCTTCCGACCTTTCATTTTGGCCTTCTCAAGCAAACGCTGTCGCTCCGCAATTCGTTTGCGTTCCTTCCGATCCTTGATCTCATACTGGCGAATGAGCGCCAATGGTGGAGTTCCAAAAATGGCCTCATATTCGCAGAATTCGCATATGGTGATGTCGCCCCTCTGTGGAGGATTGTGGTAATTTTTATACTCCTGCTGCACTTTACGCTTTCGAGCTGCCATCTGCAAGGCCCGATTCCGTCTCTTCTTCTTCGACTTTGGTGATAGAGGCGGAGGAGGTGGCTGAGCTGCTGCTGTAGCTTGACCCTGTGCCTGGTTCGGATTTTGTGTAGGGTGTGTAGCACCGTTCATGTTTGGACTAGTCTGTGTGCCGTGGGCCACTCCATTCCTTCGATATCCGGGTCTCTCGCCTTGGCGAGGTGGCTGTGAAGGTTCGAAGGCGCCAGGCATTTGCTGGACTGGCCAAACGGGTCGGTTCTCACCTTCTGGCGTGAAGGTAAAGTCTGACGTGGACTGTGGTGATTTTGTATGTTGCTGGAGTAGACTGATATTTTCCTGGCCTTTAGTTGGAGTTGTCGGAGTCTGTTGGGCGTTGGCAATTGCTGCAGATATGATGCCGGGCTCGACGGGAGATGTTCCTACGGGTGTGATGTTAGTTCTTTGATCTTCTGCCAGTGTTCTGCATATAAATACCCAGTTTGGTTGAGACCGGATGAACACGGCCTTTTGAACCTGCATTCAATCCATTTGTGGAAGCTCCCAGTGGTCTCCGATCTAAAGAGCCACGTCCTGATCTCCCATATTTGCTTCTGCCCGAAGCTGCTCCAGAACCGGTTGGCGAAGGAGTGCTTGGACCATGATTATCGTAAGAAGCCCCCGGGCCCGTATGATGTGCAAAATCTTCACGTCCCTCCATCGAATCGGCTCGTTGTGTTAAGCCCATGTTTGCCATATCCGCCGACAGTGTGCTGTGGTGGGCATTCGACTGCGGGATTTTTCTCTTCTTTTTGTTTGCCGTGCGTTCCTCGAAATGGTCATCATATTCTCGATCGTCCCGTGATGAGGTTGACTCAGGTGCAGCATGTTTGGACTCCCAATTCTCCTGTCTGTTCGCCGCCAATCCTTCGCCCAGGAAATCGCCATTCCGTCTGGTCATGTCCATAGCTCTCTGTCGGTCGTCGTCCTCGTCGTCCTCACTGAATTCTTCCTGATGGTGCTCTGCCCCACACTCACACGCTGCCTCAATGCTTGCTCCGCTGCCTGCCCGAAGTGGCCTATGCTCAGCATGTTCTCGCTCACTCGTCGAATAAGGGTGTCCGAAGATTGGAGACGAGGTCGGGGGATGCGGAGGGAGTTGTATAGTGTCGGATTGCTCAGAGGATAGACGGTCTCGAAGGCGACGCTTGGGGAGAGGACGAATTGCTCGCCCGGTGATGGGCGAAGTGGTATCGGGAATAGGAGAAGATGATGAAGGCCAGTACTGTCCAGCAGCTGTAAAGGGGGTCAGCATGGTGTTCAGGCTGCGGCCCAACATGGCAAACATATTGGGAATTTTGTGGTTGATGAGTGCGGGAGTGGTGTATCGGTATCGGGGAGTTTGGATTTTGGGTTGGCAAGTAACAACGCACCAGACGTGGTCATGGTTCAGTGAAGACTGGTAAACAAACAGACAACACTCCAACACGGCAAGTCCTAGGCTGGAATAATGATGGGAGTCTATCGAGGATGGAAAGTGAGGACTGGGGAAGTGATCCTGCAGCGAAGAGTCAGCAAGGGCAACGCGGCGAGAGCACAAGCCATTGATTGGAGCCGTGCACGAGCTGGCAGAGGGGCGTACTGTGTGTGGAGGGACGAGGCGTGCGATGGAGATGAAGCTGGTGTTTATGGTGTTGTAGGTCTGGACAGCTGTATAGACGTCGATGATATGAGGGCTGTCCGCTGTCGTCGTCGGTAGGCCGAGTGGATTGCCGATTGAATATCACTGGACACGTCAAGCCAAACGCTCATTTCGTCCCCTTTGGACTCGACAAATCAAAAAGACTCCAAGACTCCAGGACTCCGGACTCCAGGACTCAGGGCTCCAGGACTCCCTCTTCCTCCATCCACCATTCATCAGCATGCCGTGTGGAAACACCTCACCTCTCCATTCATAGCTACGAGATCACAGCCAGGCCTCCGATGGCCAATCTCAAAGATGCACACACGAAATTGAGCCTCCACCACACCATCCACCATCCACCACCCACCATCCACCAAACCCACTACCGCACTGCACGTCTGCCGTCCATGCTGCAGTGGAAGCTCTTGACTGACACCGGCTGACACTCATTAAGCCGCCGTCAACGTTAACATCCGTTGCCGTGGAACACAGTAGCAGTAGCAAATATTCGCCTCCAAAATCCCACTCACCGTAGTGGAGACCAGATACAATCATACCTGCTATATCTGTGCCACTTTCACACTTGAAGAAGGTAGGCACCAAAGACGCCGAACTCTACTTACGCAGCTCGGAATTGCGCTTCTGGACTGACTAAATTGGGAAAATTTTCTCTCGCCCTGATGCATGTCATCTATCCGAAGCCATCAATCCTGGAAGACATCAATCGCCATCACCAAGGAAAGCAAAAATAAGAGCCGACTCTAACCACCACTGATGGAAGGATGTGCGCCATATCCTAGTAAATGACATTGCTCGAGCGTTGGAAACTACTCCACAGCTAGGCTGCGCCCGAGTGCAGGCGGAAATATTCAGCTGGACTTCCCTGCTTTACTCAGCCTGTTTTCTGCACTTGACTGTGGGAGCTGGGGAAATAAAGGTTAATTGTGACCTCTGTCTTGATCCGTGCGATAGGTTCTCTTCTACACAGTACATACAACTCAACCTAACCTAGATATCTTTTTTCGGATCAAAAGGATATTATTCTCCTTGCTTTTCTCTATTTAGAGATTTAATTTTTATCTTCAAAATCCTACGTTAGGTTGGAGTTAACAGGGCTATTATCGAGCCGAGAAATAACCTTTATTTCCCCAGCTACCACAGTAGAACGTACGACCATGGAATCATATTGGACATAGGGGTCAACTTGAGACTAATTTGGACTGTTGATGTGCTTGCACCACAAGCAGCGACTTACTACACGACACTCACATTCCAAGCAGTCATGATTGAAGATGAAACGGTCAATTCACAGTTGTTCAGACTGACTCGTCGCTAGATTCTGGGAAGTTTGTGTCCTACCTTCTGCTGTGGTATACATAGTATGGTAGTTCTGCACATACACCCAGTGACGATCTAACTTCGAATCCAAATTAGGTCATAGTTTTCTCCGCTCTTTATATGCACCCAGAGCTTTGGGAAGTACCCAGTGCGTGCCACGCGTGCATTTCTCAAGTTAGACTGAGCCCCGTCTTTTGGTCATACCTGCACGATATATGGAAGCGTGAGGTGTTGTCAAACCTTCTCAGAGGCGAAAACATTGCTTTTTCCTCTCTGGGATTCTGAACCCAAAATTCAGCGCAACAATGGCCGTTTTCCGAGAGGAGAAGTTCGAGATGTCTATCGACGACCATGTACCAAAGTTGTCTGAGTCTCCGTGTTCTTTGTACGATGAGCACACGCTTCGAAGCGATTCCCGTCAATACGACCGAAGTCCTTCGGGAATGTCATCAATTCGATGGCCTCGAGGAATCGACGAAAAGAAACTCATCAGGAAGATTGACTGGACTATCATACCTATTCTGATGGCGGCATACTTCTTACAATTTCTAGATAAAGTTGTATACAATGTGAGACAATTTCATGTTGTCTCATATCCATCGCTAACAAGTTCCAGTACGCCAACGTTATGGGAATGCAAAAAGACATCAACATGCACGGCAATCAATTCTCATGGGGAGCTACATCATTTTTTGTCTCATACACAATCGCAGAATTACCACAAGGTCTGGTCTTTCGCCCGTCTCCTGTTGGCTCATACTAATAATCATCCCAGGTATCCTCATCCAGAGATTTCCAGTCACCAAAGTCCTTGGAGGGAATATCCTATGCTGGGGCATGGTCCTTTGCGGAACCGCCTGCGTAAAAACACCAAACCAAATGATAGCTGTCCGTGCCTTGCTCGGCGGTTTCGAATCCGTAATCACACCCGCTTTGATAATGATAACCTCAGCCTGGTACAAACGCAACGAAGCAGCGCCGCGGTTCGGACTCTGGTACTCTGGAATGGGACTTGGTCAAATGTTTGGAGGAGCCATTTCTTACGGCGCCCAACATCATACAGGGGGTCTTGCCGGATGGAGAATCATGTTTCTATGCATCGGAATCGCCAACTGCTTCATTGCGGTCGCGGTGTGGTGGCTTCCCGGTACGCCCGAGGAAGCAAAATTCCTGACCTCAGCGGAGAAAGAAGCGATTGCTCAACGATTACACGATGACCATGCCGGTGTGGGAGTCAAGAAGTTGAGGGTACGGTCGATTTTCGAGACGTTCCTGGATTTGCAGACATGGCTCCTGTGTCTAATGACGATTTTAATCGTTATTCCCAGCGGCGTCATTACGACATATTCTTCCATTCTGATCAAAGGGTTTGGTTACAACTCCAAACAAGCAGCTCTATTAAACATGCCATCCGGCCTTATTTCAATGCTCGCATTGATGAGCAGCACATGGCTCGTTCGAAAAGGATATCAACGCTGGATCGCCATCATTTTGACAGTCATCCCAACACTCATAGGAGCTTGTCTAATGTCATTCCTCCCGACGACAAACAAAGCCGGCCTTCTAACAGGAATCTATCTAGTCAACTTTGTAAGACCTTTCCCTAGCCCTTTTTCATGCTATTCAATTAACATGCAAAAGGCCGTAGCACCCTACGCTATAATCCTCTCCGCAGCCGGCGCAAACTATCGTGGCTACACCCGCAAAATCGCCGGTGGTGCCATCATCGCCGCTGCGTTCAGTATCGCCAATATCATCGGTCCACAAACATTTCAAGAAAAGGATAGGATAAGTGGATATATGCCTGCAAAATACACGTTAGTGGGCAGTACAGCGAGCTGTATCCTTGTATCCATTGCGTTGAGAATGCTGTATGGATTTAGGAATCGGAGGGCGGAGAAAATGGGGGAGCCAGCAATGAGTCACATTGAAGCGAATGCGGTGAGGTCGAGGTCGAGTTTGGAATTTTCAGATCCGGGCTATCGGTATGAGTACTGAGGTTTTTTCTTTCGTTGAAGCGTATTTTTTTTCTTTAGAGTATAATATGTAATTCTATTCTGCCATCGATATCGAAGAGACTCCTATTGGGGAATGCTATTGGCTGAATGGCGAATACAACTGGGGCTTCACAATTTCCATAGAGGTCGACTCAATGCAAGCCAAATGCTCTGTATCACGAAGTTATAAACACAAACTAACTCGGCTCTCCATTTCTTCCTCACAATGATTCAAGCTAACTTCTAGCCCAGAACGTCTCTCAACACATTCCCCATCTTCCTACTCAGCAGCGCCACAAAACCATACGCCTCATTCTATAGAGTTCTAGACCCCAGCACGCCAATCCCAATTGACAAACCCCAGACCCGATGGACCCGACTCCATGTCCCCTACCCATACCATTCACGTGTTCCCAATTAAATAAACTCACTGAACAAATCAAAATAGATTGTTCTGCCTTGCCAACCAGCTCGGAGATCTGTCGCTTCCCCATACAGGCAATCAAAGACATGTCCGATGTCCGCCTCATATCGGACTGGATCTCTTTTCCCTCCTAGTGCCTCCGTACCTTGTAGATTCTGCACAGACTCTATACTGATCTGTCTAATCCTACCTCGCGAAGTCGTTCGCGAGGTACTATCAATCTGAGACGGTGGACGGGGGGCCTGGTATGTATTTTTGGGGATTGACAGTAAGATCGGAGTCTGTGCCGGTGGACCGGCAGTTCTCGGCATATCACTACCGTAGTGAATTTCGTGCAGAGGCGTATGCGAGGGAGGGGTGTTTGGGGTCTTGTATCGCTCCGGACCTACTGTGGTACTTGCACAAACTCTACACGGACTCTCTACTGATCTTTTCGGCAGGAATTTGTTTCATTGAACCAGGGGCCTACTGATCTTTTCAATCCTCACCTCACGCTCACGTACGAGTTTGCACGGAATTCATGGTGGCCTAATCGAATTTGTGGGTGCGGATACAGTAGTGACGGATAAATTTAGTTGTGGGGGGATGGTTGTTGAGGAGGTGAGGAGAGGAACGTTCCGTTGAGTAACCTCCAAGCCCATAATCAATATCGTGAAAGGTTTGTGTGAGGGGCGAATACACCCTTTCTCTTCTCAGCGGCTTCATCCACGCCTCAACTCTAGGAAGCGAGTTCATTTGCTGAGTGGCGAGATTTACCGCTCACAATGTCTTTGTTTTGGGAGGTGATTGGGCTATGAAGCGTGACTTTTTTGATGTTATTGAGGAGTCCCTGGTGGGCTTTAAAGTTTGGCTCTATAGGTAGCTAAGGCAAAGGGGTCAAATACCCTTCTTAAGTCTGTCTCCAAGGTCATTGAAAGCGGCTAAATCCTCCAAATCGAGCATGACCCTTTTGACTCCGACTGATCAGAGTTGCTGCTACTTTATGTGTCAGCGCCATATTCTTTGCACAGGTAGGCCGGTAATTCGAAACTATCTGCGTCTTTGTTATCCAGACATGGCAAGTCCATCACTTGATAAAATCGTAGCACTCTTGATCCCGAACCAATCGCAACAGAAGATCTGGAACAACATCTCGAACGCACAAGTTGGCTCCATGACACAGCCGCAGCATTATATTCGCTTATGGGATTGGCGTATAGAAACCAACTCGCCTCCAATCCAGCGCTGAGTGGTCAATTGCAGGTAGTCGAGGGCGTGGAATCAAAGAGAGGACTCGGATAGTTAGAGTTGGGGTTAGAGTGGTGGAGGTGGGATGCTTTCAGGGACAATTAGGAGTGACGCGTCATTCTTCAATAGGAAAGGCGACAAACGCGTTAAAACGTGATCTGACACTTTCTTCCGCCAGTCTACAAGTTCTCACCACCTTCAAGATTTCTTTCTCGTCTCTTCCGCTTTCTTCTATAATTCGAATTCTGCTACCAGGACAATAAGGACTACTCGCAAACACAAGGACGGACCAAGAACTCGTTCTCCTAATGGCCTGGAGCCACCGACAGAGCTTTCTCCCACTGGAACTGCCGACTTCTCTGCCTGTAAGTAACTCGTGTCCTGTGCCATGATCTACCTTACATAACTTGGCTCCGGAGCGCAGTTACAGTATCGGGTTGCGGTGTGCGCAGAACCCGAGGGTTTCGCGAGTAAAAAATTGCCAGTGCACGATGGATTTCACCTTTCCAAACATTTAACACTGGTAATCTTTGCTTACGGAATCTTAATCCCTCGAATCTGGCGCTACGCTCAAGGGCTGCAAAGCAGTTTACCCGGTATATACCATCCATATTGCCATTTCAGGGATGTAATAGCCGAGGAATATTCCGAAGGACCCAAAACTCTTCATACGTGTTGGCAACGTATCGCACGAGGCGTTGATCTTGAACATCTCAGACCTGCCGATCTGTTCCCCCACGCTCTGATTTGGCTGCTGAAACTCTGATTCGATCGATGGCTATTCGAAACTCCCAAGTCTCCTGCCGTACTCCGGTGAGGTGTTTTTGTGCCACAAGGGAAGCCCACCTCCGCCAATGACTAAGAGGTGGAGGTTAAGCGCCTGGGTTCTTAACACCGATTTATCCGCTCCTCAGGAACTTGGATCGATATAAGAGACCTCGCAATTCCAGATTGACTGATTAGTCCCTTGACAACCAATTCGTACTTTCGTTCGCGAATCAACCAGATCAACTGCAGAATGGCAGATTTCACCCAAAAGATAGCGGCTCTGTCAAGTATAGATTGTTCATCGTTCTCGGACGAAGCAGCACGGCGCAAAGCGTTGACAGAAGCTCGAGAATTGGTGCAACGACTGGAAAGTCCCTGGGATAAGCTAACAGGCGTGATTTGGGTCGCACAAGCCAGACATGGAATTGTCTTAACGGGCACTGAAATTGGCCTTTTCGATACGCTTGAAAAGGTGCCCTCTGGAGCAAGCCTAGACGAATTGGTGGAAATGCTTCCCGTCAAAGTCGAAAAGGCATTACTACGCCGCATCCTCAACCTGCTCACTAACACAGGAGACGTGAGAGCTATCGACGACAAATACGGCCCGACAACATTCTCTACATCAATCGCGACTACACCTGGATTCAAAGCTGCCGTCTTGCGATCCGTAGACACGACCACAGCTTGTACCCACCTCCCCATCTACCTCAAGAAAATCGGCTACAAAGATCCCGCCGACTCAAAGCACGGCAACCACTACGACACCTTCGGCATGGACATGTTCACCCGCTTAAAAGAAATCCCAGAACGAGGCAAACAGTTCAACGAATTCATGACGGCAACATCGGCCATGAATAGAATGCCCCCATGGTGGACAAACTACCCCTTCGACGAGAAACTCCTGAACGGCTACGACCCCAACAAAGGCCCCCTCGTCGTCGACGTTGGAGGCGGCGTCGGTACCCTCCTAGAAAGATTCAGAGAAAACCTCCCAGAACCGCATAAAAGCACAGTCAGTCTGGTCTTCCAGGATGTCTCCAACGTAATTACCCACGCGAAAACCCGTCCCCTCCCTCCAAACCTCCACGCCATGTCCCACGATTTCTTCAAGCCTCAACCCATCCAGGGCGCCCGCGCTTACTTTATGCGCGCTATCCTTCACGACTGGCCTGATGCCGATTGTCTGATTATTCTGGGCCATTTGCGCAAGGCTATGATACCGGGGTACAGTAAATTGTTAATTGACGATCGGGTTGTTCCTGCAAAGGGCGTGGATTTGATGGCTGCCGTGTCAGATATTGTAATGATGGTTAATCTGGATGCGAAGGAGAGGACAGAGGAGAATTGGCGGTCACTATTTGAAGAAGCCGGGTTCAAATCGTGTAAAATCTACGAAGGTCCAAGAGCCGTGTTGGAACTTGAGGTTGTGGATTGAGTCTGGAGTGCCGGTTCGATGGGAGAAATCAGATTGAAAGAAATATTCCAAAGGAAATGACCGTCTCGTTGCATACATCCTTTTCCCACCCGTTGCCTTATTTTACCAACTAGCTAACGTGATCGATACTCCAGATCCCTAGTACTCAATAAGTAACAAAACTATCAAACATCCCTCCAGCAACCTCACAAACCAATTCTCCTCTACCAACTAAGCTAAAAGCCCACCTCGCCCCCGAATCAAATCAAAACAAAATAAAAATAAAATACTAAACTTCTACTCTCCTATACTCTCAAATCCCCCAGTAACCCATCCACCATACAAATTCACTACCGTATTTCGACTCCACATAAAATATCCCAATGACCCAATACCAAAACAATAAAAAACACTAAACGTCAAGAAGAATAAATCCAGAAAATATAATAAACACCTATAGAGATGAAACATAATAAAACCCAAAAAACCCAATCAACTCCTAAAAGAAGATTTACGTATTCGATTTTCGTACTTGATAAAGGAGGGATCAACGATATGTTTAATCTTACAAGTATCTTGTGTGAAGAACGAGCGCTATTGGTGAAAGGTATTATATAGATAGACAAAAGGCAGGTAAGGAAAGATGGTATAGTAAGAACAAGTCGAAGTATTAGACACAAATGTATACATACATTCACACATCTAATCAATAACCAAAGCCCCGTAAAGAAGAGAAGAAAGAAAAGAAAAGAAGGGGTATCAAATCCCTCAAACACCAACCGCCATGCCCAAAAACCCCAATCCCAATCCCAAACACACCCCAAAGAATCCACCACTTATACGATAACAAATAAATCACCCCACAGCCTGCACGCCCTCCCTCCAAACCCTCACAAAGTCCCGTCCACTCTCATCCTTTCCCAAAACATGTATCCAATACCGTCCAGCCAAACTCCCAAAATAAGAACTCCCCCCCACTTTCCCCGTCCCAAAGAACAACTTAACCCCCGCCTCCCCAGCTTTCCCACTTCCACTTTTCAATCCAGGAGTGAGTACAACATTCCCCTTGGCATCTCTATATTCGAACCTCACATTCCCACTAGTGCGAAAGGGTCCCCGCATCTCGGCGACCAAACTGACTTCTTCACCTATTTTAGTGGACGAGGCGGCGTAGTATCCCTCGTGTCCCTGTCGGCCTTCGAGTTTGGAAAGTGCAAAGGAATGGATATGTAATGTTGTGGTGGCGTAGACGTCGACCTTGTAGTCACCCATGCCATGCACCACGATTTTCCAGTTCCCCAATGCCGGACGGGCGATAGTGACGAAGTGACCGTTTTCGAGGTCGGTGGATGTCACGCCGGGACTAGGGCCCGTGGAGGCTGGCAGTTGGGAAAGGAACGGCAAGGCTGGAGCTTGGACTAGGGATTTTGTTTCGTCGTGGAGGGTGAGTGATGAGCCGTTTGGTTGGATGAGGGAGATGGACGTATTCTTGGAGACGAGTGCGATTTTGAGGTCCGAGATTGTCGTGTCCACGGGGAATGAATAGATTTGTTTTTGTCCCTTTCTAGTGAAGGCGTCCTGGATCTTGAGTATCAGTGTTCCGTCTCCCTTTTTCTGGATGGAATTCTGAATATCTGATGAAATTTGAGGCGTGTTCATCGTCTGCGTGCCCTCCACCGACAATCCGGGTTGATTCCCAGCATGCCCATCAACATGCGGCCTTTTGGATTCCTCGCCTCTTTGATTCAATCGTCCAAATTTCGGCAGCTGCGATAATTGTAACTGCGGGATTCCCTTCCCATAACTCAAACCCCCCGTCGCAGCAGCAAAAGAATCGTAGACACTCTTCATCTTGAACGCCGCTTTCAGACGGACAAAATCATTCACGCAACCGCCTCTATAATGGAAGGAGTGAATCGTGATATCCTTCGCATACGCAAGAGAAATGATTTCCGTCGCTAGTGAGTCGTCGGGTGGATAGGCGCCTGCCATGAGGAAGAGTGTTGAACCCTCGTCGAGGGATTTAATTGTGTCCAGGATGCCTGAGAGGGAAAGACCAGCGCAGGCGTCGTGTCCTCGGACATTTGCGTTGCCGAGATCGTTGATGGTGGATTTGAAGTGTCCAATGTCGCTTGTTTCGGTGGATACGGTGTTGCTACCGCTATTGAATGCCCTGACTACATATCTGTTTGCCTCCTTTTCTTGCGAGACGTGCAAGTCGTCTTCCACAATTTGGATGGCATGGCTTTTGATGCTGGTCGTGATGGGTTTGAATATCGAAGTCAAGTCAACGGCAAAGGCTAGTGTGCTTCCTGTCCCGAAGAGCATTCTCAGCTGAGTGTCGTTGATGTTCTGCTTGATCTCATCGACGTATTGAATAGTCGCTTTGATTGAAGCATTGACTGCGGCCATGTGTAAGTGTGCATGTGGTGAAAATCCACAGTCCAAGCTGTCTTTGTTAATTCCTGGTATAGCATCGCCTCGAACCATCCCAAGGATGAAACCTATTCCTGCTCCTTTTGGGTTGTCGATATGGCCTCCTAGAGACGCTATTATTATAGGCTCCAGTTTTCGAGACCTCGCTCGCACTCACCGTGATGGCATTTGAACTCCGGAATACCAGCAGTCTTATTCCGCGGCATGTCCTCTCCATAAGCGTACCCACTCGTCAACATCTCCGTACCGATGCCCATAGCATCGATCGCCCTCGCGGGCTGCACGAGCTTGATGGTGGAATTTGCGAGTGGGACACAAAGCGGACACCCAGCCTTATCCTTCTGCACCGATGAGATACACGCAGCGCAAGTAGCATCATTCGCATCCGCATATACCATCTTCCTGCCCGTCCCGAAATCCGGATGTGGCTCCCTGTTTCCCATTTCTATCCAATTGCTATGCGAATAAAAATCTTGGAGTGTGTGTAGAGCACTTCCCAGCGCTCTCTGTGCAGCGTCCGCCTTCCCAGCCTTCAAATGAGATATCGTCTCACTCCTCAATTCCAACAACCGGGCTTGTGCACCATCAAAGTTCTCTCCATCGCAATGGAACGCAGAATGATCCCAGTCTTTGTCCACATCGGCGTTGGCACTAGCTATAGCAACGCGGGCAGCCGACATTGATCGAGTGAGTGCTCTCTGCGGCCAATAGCGCTGAGCAAGCTCTTCGAAGGCCTCCGCTGTTTGTTGTTCGTGTGAAATGCCATTGTTACCGAAATGCTGCTGGCGCCACGCGGTGGGGAAGAAGGCAGCTGCTGGATCGATGAAGGCCGAGATGCACCAGACAACACTCGCGATGCGTCCAAGCCGGAGCAACGTCACGAATAGCATCGGCGGTCAACCATTCAGAGTCAGGCTGTTCAACTGATGAGGGTTTGAGCTGAAGCTGTCGAGAGCTGTGTGAAGAAGGCGAGTTGTGCAGTGCTGTGTACGAACAGTCTGTCCGGTCGTTCGATGTGCATAGGATACTGTTGGGTTCCTTGTAAGGGCAGTGTGGTTCCAGATTGTGGCAGCGGGTGGAAAGGCAAAGTTGAGATCAGAGCAGGGCTATACAGTACGGATATACGCACGAGAGTATTAAACCTTGCCAAGGTCCCGAACTTTGAAGGACAATATATCATATGGGTGTAGTTTTCCTTTTTGGCCAGCAAAACTTCGATTTTGAAAGAAAAGGACAGCCCAAGACAGCACTGCTGTGACTACAGCGTATAGCACTGCAAAAGGCAACAGTCTAGACACATCAGTGGAACTGGCAAGATACACAATGAAAAATGAATGGTTGGGAGCTGGGCGCAGTTAAGCACAAAATCGGTGCGATCGCTGGTGTTGAGCGTTTTACCAGCGGCGAATAGATGAAGTCCACGCCAGAACTTCCCAATCGGAACAAACACACGTTAATCTATAGGATGTTGAACTGATCAAAGCGCAGAGTCCAAGCAAACGGAACAAGCGATGAACTGGTTGTCAAATGTCAATCGTGGTCACACTCGCGGGCGTGGGTGCTGCATTCGCGTGTGCTGTGTAGCCTCACGAAGAGCATCCGAAAAGATCTCTGGGTCCAGTTCCAAGAGTGTGACGATGCTGCAGTAATAGCTGTGGCAGTTAACGATCAAACATGAAACAGAGACAAACACCTACCATCAAAAGTCGTCAGTGCGCAAGCCTCCAACACTCTTTTGCCGAAATCAAGACTCATGGACGTACGATACTATTCACTCAGAGGTGTTTTCCATCTCGCCTAGTCGAAATTCCTTGACAAGGAGGGTGAGACTGTTTTCGTGCCAAGAGATGGTAATATTATACTAGTAGTGTTAGGTGGGATTAAAACTCCTGCTCCACCCGGAGCCGCTACGCTGATGATTAACATTAATTAAACATGTGAAGATCTGAATCATGCGTGAGGAGCCGCATCGGACTTTCCCAGCAATTTCCTGAAGCCTCCTCCGCTCGAACGTCTTGTGTCCTCGCTGGGACGTGGGGCACCGTCGTGCGCTGGCTCGTGGCTCTGATTATGAGTGTCTTTGGCAGGGACTTGCACATCTTCCAAGTCCGCATTACGTTCCCTCTCCTTCTGTTTTCGCTTCTCTACTTGTTTAATGGCTTCGCTAGTCAGCTCTTGTCTGAACATCCGCTCGATGACGTCCTTTTTCCTTGTCCTATGATCGCCTATGGAAATCAACACGCCACCAGTTATATTGACAGTGATGGAGCAACAGAGGATGACGGTTGTCAAGGCGAATGGTCGCGTCTTGTATGAAATCGCCCAGGTGCAGGTTCCAAGCGCGATTTGCAAAAGGGAATGGCAGTCCAACAACACCACAATCCAGATCAACAGGTTGAGAGGAAACGCGTGGTGGGTCTCGGTTTCGTGAGGCTTGTAGAAGGTATGAGAGTTGGCGAATTTCTGCTGGTGATGTCGAAGTTTGGCTTCCTGATCCGGTCTCAGGACAGAGACCTCCCATGGCGCGTTGTCCTCGACCTTCTCTTCATCACCCGGTGCTCCTTCAAGATCTAGGTCAGGATGCTGAGTCGGAAGATCATTGTGATCCTCGAGTTTGGGCAAGTGCTGCTTCTTTCTAAGTTTCCAGCTCAGACGGTGATATCGAGCAATGTATATCATGTGGTATGTATCGACCATACGGAAAGGTGCCAGTCCATCGCCCATTATTGCGAAAAGAGCGACCAAAATGTTGTCAATTACGTTGACGACGTAGTCTTTCTTGGAGCCTACGCTGAGCCATCCTACACAACACGGTTAGCATTACCACTTAGGAGAGGAGGAAAGGTAGTAGAACTCACCAATCAAGAACAGAACCCAGGCTGCTCCAAAGAGGGTAATTAGTGTGGCATAAACCGTGACGAACAAACCCAGGGGCTTCCTGACGTATTGTCCAAATCCTTTCATACCTCGCTTGAAAGCTGCTCGCCTTGAGTGCAACATGTGCCGAACAAGATCGTTCAACTCCTCCTTTTCCTCGTCCGACCATCCGTAAAGTCTTTCGCCATGAGGCATCACGGCGTACCTGGACTCCGTCAAGGTTGATGAGATTGTATCCGTGTGGGTGAGGTTCGGCCTTTGCAGGCGGTAGTCAGTTTCTTTTTCTTCTTCTATCGGTTCAGCAGTCAAAGGTCGTGCTGATTTGAAAGTGGCGTTTGTGGCTTGTCGTGTCATGTTATAGGTTGGGCGGCGATTAAGCCAGCTACCAAGATTGGGGACGAAAAGGGAATTTTGTACGTTCGTGAGGGTAGAGAGGGTGGAGATTTCGGGATCTATGTCACGCATTAGTTTTTGAATGGGGATTTTGCGAAGACATAGCACCATACCAATTACATCCAGAAGATCCACCATATCTCTGTCGTACTCTTCGTCGTTGCTGCGCATGCCAATTGACGCCGCGTCAGCCTGCAATGTCCTGCCCTCGTTGTTCTCATTACCAGGCCTCCAGCCTATAATAGTGCGACCTGCTCTTCGGAGTCTGCTGGATGGTTGATTTCGCTCCTGAGCCTCCTGCCATTCGCGATAAGCAGCTAGATGCGGCTCTGCGTGCTGTGCGCCATGTTCAGCTCCATGTGGAAGGACATGGCCCTGAAGGTGTGGTGCGAGTTCATCTATGTACCTACGTCTGCCCGTGGAAGGCTCCTCCGAGACGCTGGGCATGGAAGGCTCTTGACTTCTTATGCGAGCCATTCTGTCGGCGGCACCTGGCAATGAATACCATGCTGGGCGGTTCGGTTCAGAACTGCTTCGTCGTCGACCACCTTCTTCGGAAATGGTGCCCAGGTTGTTTGTCTCGGGTGGTGAAGGCGGTTCAAATTGCTGGACAGTGGTTGACGAGGGTGTCCGTCGTACTCTGACACTTGGCCTGGAATCGCCATCATTCCGAGATGCAATGGGTCTTCGCAGTATATCTCGTGCCCGTTGCGCGGCGCTGGTTAGGGGAGAGTCGGTCGAAGAGGTCGCGGTGGAAGGCCCTACAGTGGCCGAGGGTGGAGGATCTACTGGAAGATTATCAACATCCTGGTCCTTGTTGTCGGCATCGCTTTTGGAGCGGAAGCGACGCATTGCCAGATTGTGTCGAGGAGGTTGGCGGAGGTTATGAAGATTCTCGATCAGATATCAACCATCAAGCACGATACTGGCACTGAGGAAAATGCACGTCTCACAAAAACACAGGAAAGGGGAATACCAAGATCAGATATGATGGAGAAAACCTGGAACCAGCCGCCATTCGATCCACCACTCAGCAGCCATGGCATTCTGCGGATCCGAGCCTTCTGGTGCCGCTGATGGATACAGTTAGAAGGCTACCTTAGACACAAGCCATTGCCTAGTCGACGCTGTATCTACATATCCATTATCTCATAAATCAGACTGTTCGCCAGTCATGATTATCGCCGAACTGGCACCGGGCGGATGTCTCGGTCTTGGTGTCTGCCCCAGATTCCAGATGCGCGCTCGGTAAGCATCAATCATGCATTATTATCCTCTGCGACCTTTGCCCTGTCATCTTTATTGATGTGTGCATGTGTGAGGTTCAGCCGCCTATCCTGATTGATTGGTCCTTGGCTGTTCGATGGAAAGGAGTAAGGAGGTTCGAGGGGTCCTTCCAGACGTTTTCGCCGACGAACGAGGCTTAGTAATCATATGCACGATGTCGTCATATCACATGACCTGTATCACATGACATATATCACGTGCCTTGGTATCACGTGCTATAATATCACGTGACATACACAAAGATGGTGACCCCAATCCATCACATCTAAGTATGTCTACCCTAACTCGTTTGCTGTTATATAAGTGGTATACGTCGCGGGCCAAATATTGAGTAGGATGAGAAAGAGCGAAAACACCATGCGGCCGATGCTCCGCCACGGAATCGAAATCTCCAATTTTCGCCTCAGAAATCATCAGTCCCCTTAATTTGAGTCCAGTTTCCTTCCTGACAACAGTAATGAGCGAATTCAACCCCGAGAAGAAACCACCCACAGGACTCCCCACCACAAAGCAGAAACAAGATGAAGCCATCATCGGCACAAACGACTACAGCATCGTCTCAAAACGCTCCGTCGAAAAAATTTACTACCCTGAAGAACCCCAATTCTTCGAACCCTTCATTGGCAGAGACAAAAGAAGAGCCCCGTTGATCAATCGAGGCTATTGGTTACGCATGCAAGCAATCGAACAAGTCGTCCTTCAATTCCTCGATGAAAAGAGCGAGAGGAAAAAGGTCATTGTGAACTTAGGATGTGGCTATGAACCCCTCCCTTTCCGCATGCTGTGGAAATACGGAAATCGATGTCGGACTGTGAGGTTTATCGATGTGGATTATCCGCAGTTGATAGAGAAGAAGCTGGATGTTGTGAAGAAGAATCATATCTATTCTGATTTGCTTACGCAGCCGGTATCGGGAGAAGCACACTCCTCGATTCTATTGAATGATGGCCGATATTGTGCTGTTAGCTGTGATTTGGGCGATACCAAGGCTCTTGATCACATTTTGAGGACGGAGCTGCATTTGGATGAATCGTTGAATCTATTTATTGGTGAGGTATCAATTGTCTATATGGAAGTCAAGCCAGCAGACCAACTCATCAAGTTGTGTGCCACTTTCGATAACGGTCAGTACTGCGCCCGATTCGCTTGCTCGTAGCTGACGTCTGTAGCCCGATTCTGTCTCTTGGAACAGCATTTACCAGAAGGCCCTAGTCACCCTTTTGCGAAGACGATGCTCGATCATTTCCAGAAACAAACTCCACTGCGATGTTTGGAGTCCTACAACTCCATCGAGAGCCAGAATACTCGATTCCATGCTGCAGGATGGCGAGAGATCAAAACGAAAGATCTATGGAGTTTATGGCAGGATCCTGCTTTTGCGCCCGCCGAGCGAATGGCTTTGGAGTCTGTAGAGCCATTTGACGAATGGGAAGAACTCGCACTATTTGCTGGACATTACTTTCTCCTCATGGCTACCACCTCCTCTACACCATTAAAGCATATCTCCGAACACACCATGGACTACGAAATCCCATACAAAATTTCGCCACCCGTTGAGATTCTGCAATCGCCCAACCCAGCAGGCCAAGGTCTCAGAAGATTCGGTGCCTCATTCAATGTCAACGAAGAAACAGTCGTATTCCATGGTGGTCTCAAATCCCTCTCCAAACAACCAAATCACGACATCTACACCCTAAACCCCTCAACGCCCAACACAATCACCACACCACCAGAAAACATACTATGCCACACAATCACCCCCTTAAACCCCTCTACCTCCCTCCTCACCGGCGGTCGAAATTCCCCCTCCAAAGCCAATCCATCCTGTTTCCTATACAACAACAAACCCAACAAATGGACACAAACACACAATCTCCTCCCACCACGTTACCGTCACTGCTCCACCCAAGTCCAAATAAACAAAGACCCAACCCCCGCCATCCTAACCTTCGGCGGCAAAACAAGCACAGGTCAAATCCTCAAAACATGGTCCCTCTACACCCAAACCAAAGGCTGGGAACCCGTAACCCCTACAAATCCAAACGAAGCACCACCACCCCTCTTTGGCGCCTCCCTAGCAACGACAAACAAAAATGGAACAACGGGTCTTCTACTCGGCGGAATGAAAAAAGGGGGGGTTTTACACGCCCATTTCACAACTTGGCACCTTTTTACTTCCTCGCCTGATACAGAAGAGGAAGAGACGTGCAAAATCACTTTTTCATCTACCCTCCCACGTCTAAATGAAGTCGGTATCCCTTCCCCGGCCACCCTCCGTTTCGGCGCCTCCCTCGTCCCATCCCGATGGGGTCTCCTTTTAATCGGTGGGATAGGACCTCGAGGTCCTTTGCCATCGGACGAGGAAGTATTGGTAGTGAGGAAGTACGGACGAATTGATAAGTTTGAAGAACGGTTATTTGATGGGACCGAGGGAAAGGGTAGACCATTACTTGTTGGTTTTGGGGCTGTGAGTGTTCAGGGAGGTGATGTTTTGATCGTGGGTGGCTCAGCGGTGTGTTTCTCCTTTGGGGCGTTTTGGAATGAGGCGAGTTATTTGTTGGGGGAGAGGAAGGAGGGGAGGGGGGAGGAGGTGGGATGGAAACTTTTGGAAACGGTGGAAGCTTGAATGCGAAAATGTCTGGTTTTTTTTTCTAATTGGGAATTAGATCTCAATTAAAAGGGAAGGATGACTTTATTTTGGTATGGAAAGCCATAGTTGATGGCCAGCCGTACAAATAAACATTGAAATTAGCCAATCAGTAAGTCTATGGATATCACTTCGTCTCTTCTTAGCTTGACCGTTGCCCCGCATCATGAACTCTTTGTGGCCCAAGCTCGGCAAGCAGAATTGGTGTCTCGGTACTGAACGGCGCATCGCTGATGCCAGGAGCATGGAAAGCCTGAAGAATGCATGTTAGTCAATTGATCAAGTAGTTTCGACAAAAGGTGTATGAGCTCACCCTAGCCGTCTCAAACGGAGACATCGTCGTCTTCCTCCCTAACAACCAGAAACCCCAAAAGATCGGTGCAACAGCGAGAACAGTGCTCAACGTGATAACCAAACTCCCAATCCAATAAATCCAGATGATCTTATAGTGGTTCTCCGGCTTCGATTGAGTCCCCTCGAAAGTGATTCGTTGTTGACTACCCGAGTTCATAGCGGTTGCAAGAGCATCATTCGTGACACTCGTCCAGACAAGCTGTCTGATCGCATTGACAATCTGATCGCCAAAATCGATGGAGGAGGAACCACCGGCTGTCATATTGCAAGTGCTCATCGTTCCGGGATCAGGCGTATTCATCGAGTTGCTGGCGATACCTACGACGTTGGAGTAGAGACCCTCGGAAACGATGGAAGGTTTTCCGTCAACATAGGATATGTTGACGGACCCTGTCAGAAAGTTGTTCATGATAGAGGCAATGCCGCCGACGGTTGAATTAGTATCGCCTTCATTTGGCAAGATTGGTAGAATTTTGTCCAGTTTATCGCTGATATATGTGTAGCTGGAATCGAGATTGAGCGTAAAATGTGGAAAGGCGGGTCCTTGGTTGGTCTGTGGTATGGAACTGGTGACCTGAACGGGTTGTAGCAATGACGCTGCTCTCAATCTACACTCTTTGACTTTGTACGTTCCTTTGCACGGGCCAGTGGCGTCCTCGCTGATTGGCTTCCATAGTACTCGCACATCGATATCGTTCGGGTTATTGTTTGTCCAGGTGATTGCTGAGGTGAAAAGAGTGGCGTTTGTGGTGATATTGGAGGATGAATCATTTGGTAGGTCATATGGCAGGGATGAACTGTTACACTGGACCCAAAAGCCAACAGACGGCATGAATGCGCTGCAGATCGCCCCCGATGCGCAACCAGACCCGCCAGTACTGAAATCAGCCGACTGAATTCCGCTAAAAGAGTTTCCAACGATTTGACTCAGAGTCAGGCTAGGTAGGGGAACAGTGATAGCAGCGCTCTGGTTGCTGGTGCTACCGGACCAGCCTAAAGGGAGAGAAGTCCGTGTGGTGTAGTTCATGGAGACTTTGCTGTCCACGAGTGTCGGATTCACGCTGATCGCATTCTGGAGCATGAAGCCATTCAATGGAACTGTAGCAACGAACAAAGTTGCAAGCGCGATATAGTTGAAACTTCGGCCAGATTTGAGAGCAGAAAATGAACTTGTTCCATGGAGCCAGATCGTGTGGAGGTCGGCAACGTGAGCGTCAGCTCTAGTTGCACGATACCACCAAGCAATATTGAAACCTTCTACTAGAGCGATATGTAGACAGACGCTGTTTGCAGAAAGAATTGCAGATAGCCATGACTGAGAGAAGTTAGCATAATAGCTCGTCAAGGTATTTATCCCAGGCCCGGGTTTTATGTTCCCCAATCTCAGAGGTGAAAAGAACTTGGCTTCTTGAACCAGACATCAACGTCGCTAAGTAGTTGAAGCACATCGACGTTGACATTTGCTATGTAATTTGGCACCGCATCTCGTCTTCGAAGAGGCAAAAACATATGAATGAGGTGAACGCATCGAGGGGTCTTGGCATGCACTCACGGCAGGTTTCAAAAGCTTGTTGGTGAACACGACGTGACCATCGATGAAGTGGAGAATGAGCCATGAAGAAATGATGGTGAGAATTGATAGAATCAGAGCAATGAGCCCGAGCCAGGGAATTCCATAAGCAATTTTATCTTGCTTCAATTCTTCGACCGGCTCAGCACCGAAAGGTATGAATGGTTGCGTTTTCGGCTTTGAAGCATCGGTAGTCGATGGATGAAGCCCCGTCACCGAGGATTTCGACAAGTCGTTTTTCATGCTCAGGTTTGTCGAACAGTAATGAACGTCGATGGCTGAGAAGATACTATCCTCATGTGAATTTTGGAAAGTGAGAGTTAGCCGACTAGCTGTGGAGGACTAGAGAGTGAATGAGATGATACTGAATTTGATGTTTAAACCTGCCAAGTCTGGCTTGTCAGAGAAAAGAAGCGGAACCAGAGCAGCTGAGGATGTAAAGCCTATGTTACTAAATTGGGATCCTTGTGGGCACGCACGTTGGTACGACGGAGTCTCCGCCCTCCATGCCTTGTATCAATGGGCTCGTCCAGCCTTACAGCTGTGCCGCTCAATCTGAACAGGTTACTGCGACTCGCTAGACGAGTATGTTTATGGCCTAACTTTCCAAAAAGGGCCAAGTCGATAAATTGGCCCAGGTCTCCAACCGAGCATGGCATGAATGAAAACTGCATGTCCAGATTCCAGACTCCCATCTACTGGAGATGGCCTCGTCAGCTCAGAACCCATGCTCGACGAAGAGTGGAGAGGCTTGAACAGATGCAGCTTTAAGCTGCTAAAATGGGGTGAATGCTGGTGGATTTCTCGACGCGGAGCTTCGTGACGAAGATGATGACTCCCTGAGCACGCGGGGACGTCTCTGCATTAAGACAATCCTCAGCTTCATTGGAAGAAAGACGGGAAACGCCTAGATTTGGTGCAATCGGATGTGGGCGAATGAAGATGTTGTTGAGACGAGACCGTGGCTTGGAAAGAATCTTAAATCTCAGCCGCAACCGGTACCGGGATTTGCTGTACGAGTACGAGCCGAGTAGAACTAACCTAAGCGAGACATCCCAACCTCCTCCACTCGTGACCTCGGACTCCCTTGCTCTAACCAACAACACCTCACCATTGCCAACTTCCATCTGCATCCTCGGCTACCTCATCAGCTTCTTCCTCGCCTGGATAGCTGCTCTACTTGGCTGGATAGCTGCTCAGAGAATGCTTCATGATATCTACCTAGATTGTGAGAAGCCACACCTCCTTTCAATCCCGTCTTCGACCATCTCAAGTTCCGAATCGCCTCACCTGGCAAGCCACGTCCATCTCGCCCGCCATCCAGGTCGCCTTCTAGTGTCTTGCCGCTACTGTGCGCTTCCAACAAGGTTGAACGCCTTGAAATGCCTTATCAGG
This sequence comes from Venturia nashicola, assembly GCA_004522665.1. NCBI lineage: Eukaryota > Fungi > Ascomycota > Dothideomycetes > Venturiales > Venturiaceae > Venturia > Venturia nashicola. The sequence continues at coordinate 276,919 of SNSD01000006.1, forward strand.
TACATGCGCATGCAACTATGCATTCTGTATCAACCCGTCGCGTAGACGCTTGAAAGAGTTCAGTCCCCACACTATCACCCCCTGTTATTTCAGCCCCGTGAAGTTATCGTGGTTTGGGCGACTGGCTAGACCCAATTGCACCTTGGACCACCTCCTAACATTTCTGTACCGAGGAATTCATGCAAAGCTACTCACTTCCATTCGGCTACGCCGAGTGACACGACTGCTGGAATCGCCCAAAGATAGATTCACTTTGTTCTGTAGTACATATTACCTCGTTCACCGTTGCGATGTATCTGTACGTCGTTCCTCTTCGTCTCTTCTGCTTGTTTCTTTGGCCCCGGGATCTCGCCATATATTTACTCCTTCAACCACTGGCACTTTCAGAGCTACCATACAAACATTATACTAATCTCTATACGACTCCTTCCAACCATCCGACATGTCGGACTATATCACCGTCGATATGTCTTCCAAAGCTTCAGGAAATGCCCATGAAGAAAAAGGTCCACATGTCAGTATTACAGAAAAGACGTCGTACAATGGCTCCGATACTCAGACAGCTGCCTCGGAATCTGGCAAAGCTTTTGGAAGACGTAGGGCTACGCCTGCCGACGGAATTGCCATGGGTGTTGGTGTAGATGTGGAAAAGGACTCCATCAACGCTCTCGGCAAGTTCTACACCAAGGTGGTGAGCTTCAATGTGGTCACTCGAAATCTCATCTACATTTTTCCGTTCTCGGTTCTGTTGGCCATTCCCATCATCATATTCGCAACGGTGAAAGCTGACGCTCGAGCTGGGGGTGTTCGATTGCTGGGCTTGTTCATCTGGATCCAGGTTAGTTTATTCTTTTAGGTCTCGATTTTCTGAGCTTCCATTCGGTTTCTCAATCTCAACATACTTACACGATATAGGTTATGTGGTGGTGTCTCTGGCTGGCAAAATACTTCGCCCAGCTCTTGCCACTGATCTACATGAAGCTTTCTGGGTTCGTTTCCAGCGGGACACGCAAATACCGAACAGTCATTCGAAATCTGGAGACGTCTTTAACCTTCATGCTCTTCTCTATCACCGCCTGGGCAACAAGCGAACCACTGATCACTGTCTTTGACCAGCCTTCCAAGGTACCATTTCACTGGGTTGTGATACTCAAGAGAGTCGCTCTTGCGTCCATCGCCAGTTCTGCCCTCTTCTTGGCCCAGGGACTCATTATCCAGCTCATCGCCATCAACTATCATCGCCGACAGTTCGAAGATCGTGTCAACGAGTCCAAACTCAAAGTTGCTCAGACTGATGCGTTGTACGACACCTCCCTCGCCCTCTTCCCTGAGAATCACCCAGCTTTCCGCGCCGAGGACTTGAGCATTCGCACTGGTATAGACTACAGCAAAACTGCGTCTTCTAACCAGAAGCTTATTGTCAACTTGGCTATGTTTGGCGAGACTCTGCAATCCACTGTAGGCAACATCACTGGCGAGATAATGTCGTCCCGAGCCAAGGAAATCAAGGCCGCCGCTATCCACAGTGTTGTCGTTGAAGCTCTCGAAGAGCCAGTCTCTACCGAGGCCCTCGCTAAGCGCATCTGGTTCTCTTTGGTCTCAGAGGGCAAAGAAGTGTTGACGAAAGAGGACATTCAATCGGTCATGGGCCCCCAGCGTGAAGCACAAGCAGACGAGATCTTTGACCGTCTTGACGTGGATGAGAATGGCGATGTCAGCTTGGAGGAAATGGTCATGTGGCTGGCCGAGGTCGCTCGCGAGAAGAAGTACATCAATCGTTCGATGCATGATGTCGGAGAAGCTGTTAAGGTGAGTAATATGCCGTTCGTTACAATTCTTTCTCGGCTTGAAATCGGTTTAAACAAATCTTTGGCAACGTTCTGGACACAAATTACCATAAAATTACCGATGTCCTTTCCACTTTAAGGCTTGCGCCTACCTAGGTTTGATCACGCTAACTTCTCGCAAGGTCCTCGATCGCTTTATGAAGTTTGCTGCGCTCATTTTTCTTGCCATCATCTACGCCTCGTTCTTCGATGCTGGATTCGCCAAGTATGTTCTCAACATTGGGTCTTCCATTGCAGCTTTATCATTCGCCGTTTCAGCCACCGTCCAGGAATTCTTGGGCTCCTGTATCTTTGTCTTCGTCAAACACCCTTACGATGTAGGTGACCGTGTGCTCATCGACGACAAGCAAATGATTGTAGAGCACATTAGTCTCCTCTACACCAAATTCAAACGCCTCGACAATAACCGCTCCGTCCAACTCGCCAACGTTATCAACAACAACAACTGGGTCGAAAATATCAGCCGCAGCAAAGCTATGAAGGAACAGATCCCCGTCTCCGTCCACGCCGAAACCAGCTTCGCAGACATTGAAGTCCTAAGGATGGAGCTGAGTCATTTCGCTGTAGATAATAAGCGCGACTTCTACCCCGAAATCGAGATCCAGATCAACGAATGCAAGGACTTGAAACAGATTGACTTACTCATCAGTATCTGCCACAAATCAAACTGGACAAATGAACCACTCCGCCTCATGCGTCGCAATAAATTCATGACGGCCATTCTGACCTCTATTCGAAGCATACCAATATACCCAGCCGGTGCCGACAAGCCCCTCGCTATCCGTGTTACAACAAGTCAAGCGGTGGATACGGCTAGGGAAGCTGTTGCCGCGGACAGAGAAGCAGTAGATTTGCTGAGGCAGAGCGCAGAAGATGCTATGACCAACGCGGCCATTGCTGCTATTCATCCTCCTGCTGTTACTGCTGTGGTGTCAGGATATCAACCTAATCTTGCTGCCGCGCAGAATAGGGTGAGCATCGATTCGAGGAGGTCGGCTACAGGGAGGAGACCGAGTCAACCGCCTGCTAGCAGACGGCCGATGGAGTAATTGGATTCTGAAAAGATAGAAAATTACACCCACCTCTTGGATATGTAGAGAGACAGGAAGCCACTCCCCAGTGCCAAAACCCGTCCTAATAAGGCTCAATCTTCGCTTGCAGCTATGCAAGTGTCTAATCGTGTGTACTGTGTATGTGTCTCAAAACTGTATCCTGGTGTAGAGAATGTGTCCTAATTATGGCTGTTTCCGAGATAGGGCACTGCGCTATTACCTCAAGTCACATAATTATAACCTACTATCCCAATCAGCTGTATAGCCGCACGAGGATAATAATCGAGTATCTACGTACTCAAATTATACTAGCCGATAGCCTTATAAATGGCTTTATACGCTGATAGTACGAAAATTTCATTACATTACGCAATTTGGTTAGGATTGGTAGAACTACGTTAATTAGGAGTGATTAAGACTATTTGTATATTAGTATATTGGCCGGATTAGGTATAGCTTACTATGTAAGCTCTGTAATTGGTTGGAATAGTATAGCTTTTCTCGTACACTCGAAAAGCTAAAAGGGTGTGTATGAATCATGCCGTCTTGGTACAATATGCATAGATTGACACGGTATATACACGGCATGCATGGCGCACTTTGATTATACTTATTTCGTCTTAGATCTTTGTATATACTCCATTAGATTGAGTATTTATAGTTACTCTTCATGTATTCGACTATCTATATCTTTTGAGACCTCCATTTCATCATTCAGATACCCAACAAAATCTTTCGGCTATGAATCAACCATGCAAAAAGATTTTGAGAGGATGAAGAGCCTCCAAGCTCTGACTGAGGCCTTTTCACATGGCGGGTTGGGAATGAACCGCTCTACCATTGAGCGGCCGTATATGTATGTGGTTGTATCGTATGACTCTGAACATGCGTCTAGGTTATTCTCGGCCCTCTATTTTGACGAATCCACGTGTGAGCAGAGATTGAGCAAAGGTATTGTTCCAAAAGCAAAAGTTGACGAGAGCGAGGATATAGACGTGGAGATGGGCGTGGCGCGACAACCCCTCCCGAACAAGGAAAATAGCCTCCCTCGAGTTGATACTATCATCCGTCTCCGCCACATTCACTCCAAGCTCTTGATAGAGAACCAATTGCCTTCGCGAATAGCTAGCACCTAGTAACGCAGTCTCAATTCAAAGAATCTAGATTTCAACTCCCCAAACCCAGCCGCATCAGCAAAGGAAGGATGTAAATCAGGCGGAAGACCAATATCTCTAAATTCCGCTATCATGATTTGCTCATTGATAAATTGGCGAACCATCATATCGTTGAACGCTATCTCCGTGCCTGTCTCATCGATCCGGACTGTTTTTAAAATCTGGTGAGAGAGCATGCGGCACTTATTTGCTATGAGTTGTATAAAATCGTTTAGTGTGTATGATTTGAGATAGACGGCGAAATGGAGACTGTCTTGGAAATTGGAGTCGGCCATTTTGGGTAAGATGTGTATGCATGTGGCTGGAATTGTAAGCACGAGTTTTAGGTTGGAATGCTTTACTGACCCGATGGTGGGAGAGCTTGAAATGCTTGGGATAATGTTTCAGGCTGCATAAGCATCGTTATACTGGCCAGGTGGTCAGTATTTTGAGCCAAAGGTAGCTGTGCTTGTAACGGTGGGCGGAAACTCACGGCTTGCTATTCAATCGTTCGATATCTTCCACGGATGTATAGGACGTTCCTCGAGTCCGAGCTTTGCTGCTTCGCTCAGAATTCGCGCTGGGAACAGATCCAGACCGAGACGACAAACTGGAGCTTTGCGTGAAAGCTGTAGACGGCAAAGATTTCTCGAACATTTGTGACGCTTGGTTTTGCAGTAGATTTGTGGGCTCATTAGGGAAGAGCATTGCGTCTTGCCAAAAGGCGCATGAAGTGTCCGTATGATCACAATGCGTGCTAGATGGCGACAAATTGAGAAGGGAGCACGCCCAAGCATCAGCCTGCTCAGTGGAAGGTGTCGTGAAATTTGAACCACTTGTAGGCTCCAAACTCAAGCTCTCTCCGGTCAACAGGTGAGGAGCGACTTTTGGACTCAAGGTAACAGACCTCTGTCTAAGAGGATGGCCATACATTACTGGCATCCGCAGCGAGATTGTTGAACAGCGGTCTTTCACGACGGTGAAATGGCTTGTGCTTCGCAAGGGTCAGTAAGCCATGCACTCTCGTAGATACTTGATGTCAGTCTCACCTCGAATGTGTCGTTGGGTCGGCGGATAAAAGAGAGTGCAAAGTTTTTTGTCTACTTCTGCTCGATCGTCAGATTTGACCTGCACAAACTGGAATGCCCTACAATCAGCTCATCAATCCGCCATTTGCACAACACCCATATTAAGCTCCACCCCATGTTCAGCCTATAGATGGCATCGTTTAAAACCTGAATAATAGCACTTCAGAAATGCCAGACTTCAGGTTTATCAGTCTTATCTGAAAAGAGTGTGCGCCTATGGTATCTGCATCCGCAAAGCAACAGAGGCGGAACCTGATGAGCTGGCTGTGGGTTAATCAAAGACATACCGTTTATTCATGCCGTCGAACGGCTCGATTTTGTCTATCCTGCGTTTTGCTTGTCGTATAGCGGAAGAGCCATGATTGGTAGCAAGTTCTGTTATATCCTGTGGGATGTCGAGTTGATCTTGGAGCCTCTGTGCATTTTTGCAAACAGCAATGTCACGCTGTAGTTTTCTTCGGTGGCCAAGCTTGAATCTCAAAGCTTCCAGGTCGTGCTCCTGGATGTCGAGCAACTGGTTCCAAGTCGTGAAGCCATGCGCCACGAGAGCTTCGGTATATTCCGCGAGAGAAAGGGATTGAAGGACTGCACATAACCGAGGGGAAGCAGTTATGACAGGGTCAACTTCTTCAAGCTCTTCACTCTGGGTACTGAGGTGTTCCATAGCGCGAACAACCTGTTCATGTTATTATACGTTCGGTCACTGTTTCTTTGCATGCACTTACTTGTATATTTCAAAGGAGCTTCTTCATGTCCTCTGCAACAGCTACTGCTCATTCCGGGCAGTGGTCTTTTTTCTTGCAAGAGATCATGCACGTACGCGACGACGTATTTGTTGTTCTTCAATATCAGGATTCGGAAGCCAGGACAACGCCCACCTCAGGCTTGCTCTCGTGGCGAGTCCAGAGCAGCCCATGGTGTCGGGTCGCGCAGAACATTGGACAAGCTGCGGGCAGAGTGACGATCTTTGCCCTGCTTCTAGCTACTCCAATCTGTTATGGATGCTAGCTGCATGCTCTGAGAGTGGCGAGGCGGGACTTATATGATAAACTGTTGATCGAAATCCGGATTTGGCGGCATAAGCAGGGAATCTGGTCGCGAATCGTCGGGTATAGATCTGATGTACACAATAGCGGAGCAGACGGGAGACAACACGCGAAGCACACTCGCATGGACCCTGCAGATCAAAGGAGGGCGACGCAAGTCGACGTCATGGAGCATGGAAGTGAAGCAGAAGAGGCCGAGTTGGTGATGCGGCATTGCAGCGGCAAGACGGGAAACACGCGGCGGCAGATCCCGAACGGCTCGGGAATCTGGAAACCTCAGGCTCAATTTCACAAGGCCAAGGCCACCCTAAGGCCACTCCACCCCACCTTGGTAATCTAACATCAAACCCTTGCACCATACCCATGACATGACAGCGCTTGTGGGAGGAGAGGTGCCTATCGCATACCAAAATGGTCTGCAGCCCATCTACTGCCAATTCCGCTGTTCTTCAGACGAGGGACCAGGAATTTTCAAAGTGAGAAGGCTATTGTCACTTCAATCTTGGCCATTAGCACTGACCCGGCAATAGATACTATCATCCGGATAACGACCAGGCCTTGCAAAGCAGCGTGCCATCGAGTTCGCATGATGTTGCTCTCACCGCGCTCGCTCAACTGGGTGCCCTAAGGCTCAATGCCAAAAGGTAATCACCCTGTAGCATCAGCTCCGCCACGGACAACGCTCGGAACTCATGAATGACCGTGAACAGATGCATGATCAGCTTGTTCGACAGAACACAGCAGTACGTGATCGCTGAAGCAACACGAACACTGTCGTTGAGATCAGACTCCGTCTACGAAAAGGATGACCAACTATGGATCGGCTGTGCCGTCTTGCCAAAAGAAAATGGTATCTGTACGCTCGTAATCGACCTTCCTGTCAACGCCTCTTCAGACGACCCCGAAAGCGAAAACTGCGGTGCCTGTATCATTCCAGATCTAAGCAAGGACACGAGGTTCCACGACAGAGCTTTCGTGACTGGGACACCACACGCCCGTTTCTACGTAGGAGCCCCGATTAAAAGTCCAAGGGGTATTCATATCGGATCCTACTGCATCCTGGACGACCGGCCTCGGCATGGAATCAGTCGAACTGAATTGTTCTTTCTTAAAGATGCCGCAGATGCCGTCATGGTCCATCTTGAACTCACATGGGCTCGAGAGGAACGACAGCGAGGTGAGCGGCTGATTCAAGGGCTGGGAAGTTTCCATGAAGGAATGTCAACTCTACGCAACCAGTCGTTACCAGTCGCTTCCCCTGGTCTAGATGATAGAATCGACATTTTGTCCAGCTGGGAAAATAGGCAGTCTGTGAGTGTAAGAGCTGATGGTGACATCTCTATGCTTGCCAATACCACTGCCACGCCGACTGAAGCCTTGGACATGCCAGCTTTGATCGAATCTTGCCAAGCCACGATACTGCCGAGTCCTCTTACTGAAATTCGCGGGGCGCATCTCCCTGTCTCGGACAAAAGCCCCTTAAGACAGTCAGCAAATAGAGGAACTTCATTCGAATCTGGCCGCATCGATACACATAGCTCGACCATATCCAACGAAGCGATCTTCTCACACAATTTGCACCTCAAGGATGCGCTTCTCCCAACTGGTGTCAAATCTACTTTTGCCCGCGCTGCAAATGTCATACGTGAGTCAGTTGAGGTTGAGGGGGTCATATTCTTCGATGCCAGCGCGGGCAGCCCAGGTGGGTTAGTGCACGCATCCAAGAGAATGGAGGACTCGTCAGACGCAGGCGAGTACCCGCTGTCAACTCGCATACGGACTCAAGCCCAAGAGCGACGAGCTAGAGACCAATCGACAATTTCAAGTGATGTCTTTGCCTTTTCGACGCCTACCTTGCAAAGCGTCAGAGGAGATGCCACCCCGGACGGCTTTAGGGAGGTAGAAGAGCGTATGATTCAAAGGCTTCTTAAACATTATCCCAAGGGCAAAGTTTTTCTGTTCAGGGCTGATGGCTCGGTTGACCCAGGAGATAAGGATGTCCAAGATATTCAGATAGAAAACATTCAGCGACCTATCATAGGAAACAGATCACTTCACCTCAAGGCCAAAGTACCATTGTCGCGGCGGGACAAGGCCGAGTTCCTTTTGGATATCTTCCCTGGAGCCAGATGTATTGCGCTCACCCCTCTGTGGGACTTTACGAGAGAGCGATGGTTCTCGCTTGGAATAGTATGGACGAGAAACCCCAGACGTATACTCAACGTCGAAAGTGATCTCAGTTACTTGACCGCCTTCGGAAACAGTATTATGGCAGAAATCTCCCGCCTCGATTCTGTAGCTGCCAAAAAAGCCAAAGCTGATCTGCTAGGTTCGATTTCTCATGAAGTGAGTTTACAGCTCCGACCTTGAGATGACATTTGATTGACCACAGCTAGCTCCGGTCGCCTTTACATGGGATACTTGCAAGTGTAGAGCTGCTAGAGGATTCGAGTATTGTGCCCTTTCAAGCAAGTCTGATCAACTCGATTGATATATGCGGAAGGTAATGACTGTTTGAAAACTGTGCTCAGTCATGGCATATTTCTGATGAACACAGGACTTTACTTGACACGATCGATCATCTGCTTGACTATTCCAAAATTAACCACGTATCTGAGCACGCTAGACATTCTCGAAGAGCAGCAAGGCTTGTTCAGCGCCCCAAAGCCACTGGTCCTCTAAGTGTAGAGCAAGCTACCCAAACATCGTCCGCCATTTATTCTGACGTGGATCTTGGTGCCATTACCGAAGAAGTCATCGTTGCTGTTTCCGTTGGGCACGAAATCAAAGTACCGATTAGATCAACACAAAGCATAACTAGCGATGAGGCACTGGATCTGGAATCGAATGACCAACTCCCCAATAACACGACCCCGCCACTACATCCAAGACCCAAGATTGAACGACGGACCTCGCAATTCAACCATGTCACTATCAGTATCGATATTAGCAGCTCATCAGATTGGAAGATGTGTACCGAAGTGGGCGCCTGGCGCAGGATAGTGGTAAGAGTGATGGTTCTTTAAAGCTGCGAAAATATCCTACTGACGAAACTGAACAAGATGAACCTTTACGGCAATTCTTTGAAGTACTGTGAGCAGGGCTTCATCAATGTCACCCTCAGATCAGAGCCAATGGAGAGCAAAGACGGTCTCCGTCGCTCGATGACCATCCTTAATGTCACTGATTCTGGCAAAGGCATGAGTGAGGAGTACCTGCGAAACAAACTGTTCAAACCGTTTGCGCAAGAGAATCCGCTTGCTCCGGGTACCGGGCTAGGACTGAGCATCATTCGACAAATCATCTTACTTCTCGGCGGCGACATCATTGTTCGGAGTCTACAAGACGTCGGAACTGATATCTTGGTGAGGATTCCAATGGTGCATTCCCAGCAGTCTTTTGGTGACAGGCCAGCTCCATTGCTGGATGAAATTTTGATGGTGCGAGAAAAAACCAGGGGACTTGCTGTATGTCTCTTAGGTATGCCCGAATATCCAACATCCGAGGGAAAGCTAAAGCTGGAGACTGGGATCGATTTAGGCCTCTGGGACCATAAAAGTAACCTTATGAGATCTACCTTGGAGAGTCTATGCACCAATTGGTTCGGCATGGAGGTTGCTGGAGCACAGAGGAAAGACATTTATCTAATCGGCGAGAGCAGTCACAATTTTGCCGATATTACGAGCGGACAGCTATTGAACAAGTTGGAGGACGAGCTGAAAGAGCCTACCGGCGACAATGTGTTGCAAGTTATCGTACTCTGCAAGACGGTATTTTCTGCCACCAATCTCCAAAGAACTTTTAGGAGCCAAGGTCGTCAGGCTGTTGTCTTCATCTCCCAGCCTTGCGGGCCACGCAAACTGGCGAAGGCTCTCATGCTGGTTCTTGAAAAGCGTGCAGATATCCTTTCGGGCAAACCTGACGAAGACGGGCCACGAAACACGGCTGAGGCAAACAGACAGAGAGATTCTTTAATCATTGACAATGATTACGAGTCGATTTTCCCAGTTGAACCGATCAGATCAACGGTGCTTCACTTTGACCACGACCAAACCTCGACCTCACAGCCTGTCATACCAGAGGCTCAACCTCATCTGCAGACCACAACAAAGACGCACCACTTGGAACAAGAATCTGCAACATTGTCGCAATTATCGACAGCAACAGGCGCCCACAGTTTTGAACCTTTTCTCCTTGTTGATGACAATCCCATCAACTTGCAAGTACTTAGCATGTATTGCAAGAAAAATCGATATGCATTCGCTACAGCGAGCGACGGACTAGAAGCATACGACGCGTTCCAAACTGCATCTCCGCCATTCAAAACGGTCTTCATGGGTACGTGTCCTTACTTGTTTATCCAAATGGTCTTCTCATCACAAGTTTCACTGACATGCTCTTCTTAGACGTCTCCATGCCGGTTATGGATGGTCTGACAAGTACACGTAATATTCGAACGTTTGAGCACGAAAATAAACTCACTCCTTGCTCTATTATCGTTCTTACTGGACTCGGTTCCGCCTCCGTTCAGCAAGAAGCTTATTCTTCTGGTGCCAATCTCTTACTCGTGAAGCCGGTCAGGCTCAAGGAGATTCAAAGAGTGTTGGCTGAGATAGCGGAGGAGAAATCAAAGCCAGATAAACGATGAGAGTGCTTGATAGAGGGAGATCCAAAGTGGCAGAATCATGATGGATTTAAAGTTAGCACTTGTTACTTATGAATGAACGAAGGTGGGCGATATAAATATAGACTTGAATATTTAAATAGATAGACATGTTATTTCATGAATGCGATGCGTGTTTGCAAGGCGCCCCTTACTTTTCGAGGAGCTCGTATGTTACCATACCGATGCCCAAAGAGAAGAGCCGCAGATGGTGTTATTAATGTTTCATGTGGGCATGGCCTGTAAGCTTGCGAATTGGATTAGATACGCATGACCTTCTTCCAAAGCAGTCTTGCGTAAAAACAAGCAAAAGGTTGGCTTATTGGCCAGTTGGTGTCTTGGTTGCTGGCAGGCTCCCAGGCTCCCAGGCTCCCAACCGCTATGATTGGACGCCTACTCTGCGGGCCGATAAGGCGGTTGGGAAATCAGTCTCATTGGATGCCTATCAAGGTGCTGGCTCTTGCTCAGGAGTCGGTTGCATTACTCAAATGCCGCTCGCCCAATGCTATTACAGCTTCATTTGGTGTGGGAAAGTTGCTTACGTGGACACATTTCAGCCTCAACTCTCCATCGAGACGGTCCTTACCGAGGACGCCAGAAGAACACTACGGATCGGCCCACGACAACAAGGCTGACTAGCCCACTACCATACACGTTCGATGATCATTATGGATATAGAGGTAGTCTTTTTAAACACATTCACCAACAAACAGTCTGATTTCTTCTTAGGCAGTCCCTTGCCAGCTCTTTTTCATTCAGGACATATTACCATCTCAATGACACTGGCCTAGACATCGCATGTCTCAATGAACAATGCCATCATCGATCAAGCTCTACGATGGCATCGAGCGAGGAGACCATGTGGGGATTCGAAAAGGTGGAGCTTCCTTCTGCGATGGAGCCGATTCTCTATACCAACTCTTGGCCAAACCCAACACCCACGGACACAAATCGAAGCCATCCCATAGTGCGAACTCAAGACGCAAGAGATGAACGGGACGATAACAAAAGCTCCTCGAGCAACATATCTGGCAGACCTGTGCTGGACCAACGGCTTGCCAAGTCCTTCAAAATAGTCCACCGCCGACGCGACAAATTGGTCGAAAGACGCGTAAAGGTTGTTCATCAGAGAAGGGAGCATGAGTATCAAAGAAAGGCAGTGCAAGCCTCGAACCAGCGTGTTGTCGACGCGACAGACGTCTTTCTAAAACGATTTGCCATTGAGGTATACTCTAGCCCCGAATACCTTGCCATTGTGGGAGCGCTGAAGGAATCTACAGATCGCGCTAGGATTCTGGAGAGCAAGGAGACAAAACTACAAGAGTCGACCGAAAACGTGAATCTGAAAGAGGCGGAGTTGTTTTCAAAGGAGAAAAAGGTCTGTAAAGGCTGGCCTCTCTGACTGGCCTCACAAATCAACCTCATACCCGAGAACAACCTCAACCGACACGCTCCACGAGCAGCAGGTCTACCACGCACACCCACCCTCGAGCACGGAAATACTACGATTGAGCTGGACAAGTCAAGATTTTGAGGAACAGGTTGCACAATATGCAGGTCCAGCACCAACAAGATCTTATGTCGAGACAAGCACGACGAGAATCTGGGCATATTACTAAGCCAGAACGTCTATCTCATGAAGGTTTCTACGGAAAACTAGCTTCTATACTGGAAGAGCTCGAGAGGGCGAACAAGGAGGCGTTTCAGTTGAAACTAGCTTGTGAGCGGCAAGGCATCGTGTTAGAGGACGAGGTGGACACGCATCGTGATCAGGATGGCTAAGACTCACCCCTATTGGAGAATGACCGTGGGCGTATGCATTATACCCCTCAAAGTGTTGAATGCAAAATGTGTTTATATTTGTCCTTGACCCTACTCATCATGATATCTGGTATTTATAGTCTATGACCTGTTTTAGTCCTGATTTGTATGTGGATTGACGGGGCAGGTATAGTTGAGTCGTATATGCGAGGGAAGTCTACTAGTAAGCCCCGCAAGAACGAGCATGCACGCGCAGATCAAAAGATGGGAGGAGGAGATATAGTTGTAGAGGTCGATCGCCTTGACCTCATGGTGGCCTTAAGGCGACCTCACTGACCACCTGCACACCCTTACCAACAACCAAACAACCCCGACAAAACACCATTTTCAACACACGGAACCATACACCCATCGCTCTATCAGACTCTAGCCATGGATCGCGCTCTGGATGACGTGATTTCCGACCGTCAGGTAAATCCCTTGCTCGACGATCACCGCAAGCCATGGCTGAGCTCATATTCTGCTATAGAGAAACAACTACCGCTCCAGAGACCGTCGTCCTCCGCGTGATGGCATCAGAAAGGTGAGCACCATCATGACCCACCGCGCCTCCAATGCTGACTCTACGAATCAAGGTTCTTCCTCCCTCCTCCTCTCCTCACTAGTCCTCCTACCTCTCGGCGGACGCTCGCAACGCAAATGCGCCCTCTCTTCGAATCGCATGCGACGGCCTTCCTCTCGAGTCCTCCTCAATCCAGCATACAACCCTCGGTAACAATACCTCCTTGATTCTCGCTGACACAGTACCACCCTTAAAGGCTCCAAGAGACGACCCCAGAAGCATCGACTCGTACGTGCTTTTCCCAGACTTGATCTACAGCAGTTACTGATTCAGGACAGCGACTGGGTCCACGACCGATACGATGACGACGAAGGTGAGCTACACAACGAAAATTCTGCAAGAAGAAGGCCTGACGCAATCACAGCCCGCGGACCACGACGAGGCGGTGGCTTTTCAGGCCGCGGTAACGGCCGCCGTGATCAAGATCTAGACCTGTATGTTTTCGCCTGTATCATTTGTATCAACTGTGGCTAAAAGTGGCCTTCCAGCTCCGAATCAGGTTCCAAAATCCGAGTCGACAACCTACATTACGATCTCACCGATGAGGACCTCCGCGTACGTTCTTCTTCATCCTACGCTATAAGCCGCATCCTCACAATTTGACCCTAGGACCTTTTCGGCCGTCAAGGAACAGTCAGCCGTGTCCAACTGCTCTACGATCGCAATGATCGCTCCCGCGGCATCGGCTACGTCACCATGCCAGACTCACGAGATGCCCGCGCAGCAGTGCGAGAATACGATGGCGCCAATGCCAATGGTCAACCAATCCGCGTAACTCTCATGCAACCAGCCACAGCCGCACCGTCAGCGCGCAATCCCTTCGATACAGCAGAACGCCCTACTCGTTCTCTTTTCGATCGCATTGAACGTCCATCTGGCACGCGTGCCCGCAGTGAGAGCCCAGACCGAAGCAGGAGACGAGTCGACAATAGGAGAAGCGATGTCAGCAAACCTGCACCAGAAAACATTGACCGCTATGTACCAGGAGGTGGACGAAGCGAGTTGCACAACGACTCACGGCGCCGCTCTCCTCGTCGCGGAGAAGGTAGACGTGGAGATCGAGCTGGAAGGCGGCCAGGTGAGCGTAGGAGACGAAGCCCAGCCAAGGACGAAGCTGGACATGTTATCGTACAGGGTCGTCCCAGAAAGACACAGGAAGAGTTGGATGCTGAGATGGCAGATTACTGGAATAAGCAGGAGGCCGAGAATGGAAATGGCGCTCCTAGTAATGGTGGTCTGACTATTGAGGCGGATGGCGATGTCGATATGATTGAGTAGCGACGGATGATATGACACTGGCCTGGATTCGTGCTCTATCAGCGATGAAGCATGGATTCTAGTTGCAAGATTGGCCATTGCACTTAGCGGGATGAGTTTCTGTTCAATTTGACGCCTTTAGGGGTGGACAGATAATATTTGCATATTTGAAAATGAAGACTTCGTCTATTCAAAGGTCACGAACGTGCAAGATTCCAAAGTGTCTTACTTGATAATCAAATCATACCTAAACTATCGCCTTGACAGGGGTATTTAATAAATAAGCCCCTTGGTAGAGCAGAAGGTCATTTTCATTACAAATAACCTTGGAAAACTTACTACTAGACATCAGTAGACTCAACCACTCAAGATCAAGGAATCAAACATTCCACCTACAATTAAAACAAACCGGTTCAATAAATAACAAAATTCATTAACATCCAATAATTATTTTAATCGTTTACCTATTTCTTCCTATTCATTACTCGGATAAGTGGTGAGGAGTAGTAGTATAGTAAGTATGTATGGATAGAGTATATATGTATGTATTCATTTGAATGTTTAACCTTGATAGCTATGGAGTTGAGATATAGATTCATGTCTACATATCTAAATGGATATTCTGGTATAGATATAGGGGAGAAAGAGGATGTGGAAGGAGAGATGGATAGGGAGATGAAGAGATGATATTTAGTCTGAAGAATTGTCGTACGTTAGAAGCGTATTTATTCTCGAGAGGCAGAGGGGGAGAGGGAGAGAGAGGGAAAGTCCATCTTTTGCTCGTTCAGAGGACAATATTTATCAGCGGTGATGGTCATATCTACACAAGATCCCCCATCTCGCAATCATCCATTCGTGCCGTCAAGTATTCAGACATTTCCCAGTCCACCTATAGACAAAGGAGAAAATATTCGGTGAAGAGGACGCCCCCTCGCAATGCCATCAAAGACAAAGATGATGCCCATACGCCCCAGTCAGGTCTCCGAAAAAGCCTGCGTGATATCGAAACATAATTACCACCCACATTATCTTCATTTAAACCCAACACCACCATCATTGTGCAGCGGCGGCAGCAGCAGCAGCAGCCGCGCCGCCGCCATACTCTGCCTGCCATACCACCAATTGCTCTCGTAATCCTTGCACATGTATAATATCCCCAACACCAGGCATTTCGTCTCTGGTGATTCCGTTGGAAGAGAAAGCAGCAACAAGAGCACTGGGACTAGTTGCAGGACTCAATCCCAGCCTCTTGGCCGCATCCCCTGCATCTTTCTGAACTCGCCGTGCGATATCAACCTGCGCTCTATCCATATACTCAATCATCGCCATTGCTCTCCTCTTCAATTCCAGCATTGAAGGCTCTTTGCCTTTGCTTGTTGTTGAGGGTGTATGATTATTCGAGGGATCCGAGGTTGGGCCTCGTCCGTTCGTCCCATTGACTTCTCCTTCTGTACTGTTGCTGATGCCATTCGTCATTGGGACATCTTTATCCGAGTCCGTGGTCTGATCCGTTGAATGGTGATGCTGAGCAGCTTTCCTCCCCCCTCTTTTGCCTGTACCATTGGTGACGGGCGTGTGATTAGAAGGGCCTGTCTCTGTCATTTCGGTGTCCATTGTGGTTGGCCTCGAATCGTGATCCGTGGTAGCGTGATGATTGCCTCTACCTCGCCCAGCACCCGGTCTCTTGCCTCCACGTTTCGATGGCATCGGTGCTGGGGTAGGAATTGGGGTTTCGGGGGTGTTTTCATTCGCGGGTGAGTTTTTGGCATTGCTTGAAGATTTGATTGCCGATTCTTCAGGTTGCTCAGATTCTGCATCTATAATTTGTTAGACCATTGCTTGCTGCCATCCAAGAATACAAACACTCACCCTCTGCCCTTCTTCGATCCGCTCTGCCTTTCCGCTTGTTCGCGGCTTCCACCCGCTCCTTTTCGCGTTGTTCTCTCTGCTCCTTCTCTTTCTGACTTCTCGCTGCAGCTCCGCGAGGAGTTTTCTTTGTGCCTTTGTTGGATGACGCGTCTTGTCCTTCTTCGTCCGAAGAAACCGCTTCAGAGCGTGATAGGGAGCCTGGAGAGCTGAGTGTACGTTGTCTCTTGACCTCGGATTTCATACTAATTCAAGTCAGCTTTATGTTCCGTCCAGAAGACCAGAATAACTCACTCCTCACTGTCGTCTCTTGTCCGCTTGCCTTTACGGCTAGCACCACCATCCGTGACACTAGTGCCTTCTGCCTTGCTCTCCTCGAGCACTTTTCGCAGAACTTCGTCCTCATCATATGCTGCCCGACTGTTCATAGTAGAACGTCTTTTCCCAAACGGCTCAGCAGAAGCAGAAGCGTTTGTGCGGGGAGCTCTCTCCTTTTCCTTCTCCTTTTCCTTTTCCTTTTCCTTTTCTTTGCCCGCTGGCTTGGCCGTCTCAATCGTGTCTTTGACGACCGACATTTTGCGGGGCGGCTTGGGGTGCGTCTTTTCCCAGACGGGTAGGTAACGGGAGTATTTTTGTCTAGTTTGTCAAACACAATTAGCAGTTGAAGTTGTCGTCACTGTTAGGAGAATGGAGGAATTTTGACACTTCTGCTTCGAGGTGGAATGAAACGAGGCGAAACACAAATGCTCGTAGCTGGTGGGGATGGAACAATTCCATAACGAGGGAAACAGATGAAACTCACCCCGAAGTACTCTTGAAGATCTGGTGGAGGTCTGGCTTGCACTCTTCGCAGTAGTAATTGTCTGGCACGGCAGACTGCTCCATTATGCTCACACAACCACCGTGTTGCCATACTAAACAGTCGTCGCATTGGATGAAGAGACCGCTAATCTCATCGGACAGCTCATCAGATGGGGACGCATTTTTCCCGCCACGAGCACTGCCAGCAGGAGCATCGGCTGGTGGACCAGGATACTCCAATTGCCCACACATGCAGCGCGTCGTCTCTTCGTCTTCGTTAACCTCCTCCTCAACAGCCTCTTCTTGTTTTGTGGTGTCCTCTTCGTCAATGTCATGTTGCCGCTTGGATCGTCGCGGTTGTGGAGGCTCGCTGTTTCCAGCGCGTGTGGGTTCGCTCACCTCTTCGGACGAGAGTGATTGAGGCGTAGATGACTTCTCAGGCGATGCTGGCTTAGTGCTGTGTCGCGTATTGCGTTCGGCACGGGTGGAAGAATTGGAGGAGACAGAATTGGTCTGCGAGGGTGCGATGGAGGGTTGCTGGCGAGCCCGTACAGAGCGGCGAGGCGAAGTTGCGGCTGCTCTAGGCATCTTGAGAGGTGGATAGATCGATATCTGGCTAGTTCAGAGCAAATCCAGTCAAATTGGACCTGTGGTGTCGTTGATGGCAGCAGGTGGAGCTTCTGGCAGCTTTCCGACAGTGCAGTGGGAAGATTTGAGTAGTCAACTTTGGAAGATGTTTCGGAGCGAAAGGGGAGAGGATCTGAGCGAGTTGAACATGATATCTTCGGTAGAGTGATCTTCTTGGTTGAGGAGTCCTGGCAGCGAGAATCGAGATGCTTTGGAGCGGGCAATGATTCTCAGCCTAGCCCGATTGGAAAGGGTCAGAATTTCGGGTCCATCATCACGTGACTAGTCGAGGTGTATTCCCAGCCATCATTCAAGAAATTGCGCAGCGGCGAGCCATGGGTCGGAAGGCCTGCGCATCTCGAGGAGGCGTCGCATCCTGCGAAGACCGAGTCTGCAACCGTCGAAGGTCCGTTGCGAGAATGGCGGAGAGGGAGTTCGATGGTAGATTTGTGCTTCGTCAACGCTCAGCACTTGGAGATCGTGAGTTTAGCGTCGGCACATTTTGCTCCGCAACGCTTGGCATTGCCCAACATGTGCAAGGATTATCGCCAAGCATGGCTTTTGGTCTATCGGCAATCACGAATCTGCAATGTAATAAAATCTACTAACATCCTGCACCCTGTCTTCCGTCGCTTCTTTCAAGTAACGACAGGAGAGTAACATGTGTCAAACATCAACATCATTAACTATATACACAGGATATATCGCTACTTTTACATCTAAATAGAATGTCCAACAGCTGGGACACCGTTGCCGTTAGCCTTAGCGTGTCCATTGACCCCGTTGGCACCATTGAGCCCTTTGTGCAATCCCTTCGTTGGTGCACCATTCGACTCACAGAGGGAAGTGTTCAAGAGGGTTTCTTGTCCATTCGCAGCTCTGAACTCAGCATCCTTAGCCATACCATTGTGAGTACCATTAAACCTCAATCCAGAGATACCATCATATCCTTTGACACCAGTAGCCTTCTCCAATCGAGTAGCAAGATCCTCAGACACCTCGCGGAAAATGCCGATCTGCCTCTTAATGATCTCCTCATCGCTGCAGTTCTCCATATGGCCTGAGATGTTCTTGATGAAGCGCTCCTTTGCACCATCGTCGAAGACCTTCTCCCACAGTGCACGTGGAGCATTGAAATCTTCTGGTCGAATCTCAGACATGAAAGTGATGGCCTCGCCTGTAAACTGGCCATGCACCTTGTTCAAATCGACGGTGCGCTTGCGGAAAGAGATTGGCTCAATAGAGCTGAGGTAATTCGGTCGAGCACCCTGGTTGTAGAAAGACATTCCACCATCGCGTTGGAAGTTGCCCATTCGGTATGGCACACGGGGTGCATTGACAGGCAGTTGTTGGTAGTTGACGCCGATACGGTGACGGTGGGTATCTGGGTACGAGAAGAGACGCGACTGAAGAACTGGGTCGGCAGATGGCTCAATACCCGGTGGGAGATGCGCCGGGTTGAAAGCGATTTGCTCAATCTCGGCGAAATAATTCGTGGCGTTCTCATTCAAGAAGAACTCGCCAACCTTTCGGAGTGGGTACTTGCCCTGGGGCCAGACGTGTGTGAGATCGAAGACGTTGATCTTCTCCTTCTCCCACATCTCCTCAGCCTGCTCTGGCGTGACGACTTGGACGCAGACATCCCATCCCGGGAAGTCGCCCTTCTCAATGGCGTTGTACAGGTCCTTCTGCGAGTAATCGGGCGAGTAGTTGAAGGAGTCCTCTTGAGTAATGAAGGCAGTGCCCTGCTTAGATTTGAGGTGGAACTGAACGTAAACCCACTCGTTGTCCTTGTTGACGAGCTTGTGAGTGTGGCCAGCGTATCCATTCATCTTGCGGTAACCATCTGGGATACCACGGTCACCCATCAAAATCATGAACTGATGAACAGACTCCGGGTTCTGCGAAGCGTAGTCCCAGAACACGGTCGAATCGTCGGCATGCGTGAGATGTGTAGATGGATGACGCTTCTGTGTGTGGATAAAGTGCGGGAACTTGGCTGGATCGCGAAGGAAGAAAACAGGAGTGTTGTTGTAAACCATATCCCAATTCCCCTCATCGGTTCTCAGCTTCACGGAGAAACCACGAGGGTCTCTCGCGCAGTCATGAGAACCAGACTCTCCACCAACCGTCGAAAACCTCACGGAAATGGGGCAAGTCTTGCCCGCCTTGAAGATATCGGCAGAGCAAAGGTCATCGAGAGGATCGGTCGTTTTGTAATATCCGTGAGCACCGCTGCCCTTTGCGTGGACAACTCGTTCAGGGATTCGCTCGCGGTCGAAATGCGAGATGAGATCGATGAGATGGAAATCCTGGAGTAGAAGAGGGCCGTTGTCACCCACTCGTTGGGATTCGTATGGGTGTGGGTATGGAGCTCCGTTGCTCGTCGTGTAAACAACATTTTGAGACTTGCTGTTCTTATCATCATTGTAATCGCGGAAGAGATCACCGGCCTTCTGGCCATCGGGGGCGTGTGCTGACATATTCGACGTAGGAGAGGACACAGATATGTTGTAGTGACAATAGAGTGAATTCAAGCTCAACAAAGAGGGAAAAGCGATGAAGCAGCGTTCTTATGTACGATTGACCACCGGTAGCTCAAGTGGCAAAAACCCTGAGATCCCCAACCGACGACGGGTCGCCTTTTGCCATATCACCAGTGTCAGTCAGAGTCTTGCGTACCTATGATGCAGTGGCCAGGAAGCTAACCCTCCTCCAACCACGACAAACACCCTCTCGTACGCGTAGACCCGTGAGAAGCGGGGCCACAATACCGGAAATAATACCACAAATCGGCCATCTATTGGTAATTAACGACCGCGTCGGCCATCTATTGGTGATTAACCACCGCGTCGGACATCTATTGGTAATTAACCACCGCATCGTTTCCAATTGGTAATTAACCACCGCGTCAGTTCCCATCCGTGAATATGACATCACCGTTTCCAACCCATCCCGCCCCTTCCTTCCCAAGCACCGGAAATAAATTCGCGTCCACGAGCCAATCATGATGGATGTATTGATCATCCTCAGCATCGTCGTTGTCGACCTTCATCCCATTTGGTTTGGAAGAGCGGAAAGCGATCATTCAGACCCGCCACTGCATACTTAGTACCAAGTGGGGAACGGAAGGAATATTAGGGCGTCTACGAGCCACTTGGATGGATTGGCCACATGCGTTTTCCACCTAATCTGACCAGGAATAGGGGGTTTACAAGCTCCACGTGCTGAAATAAATAGGATTTACTTAAAGATCCGATATTGAATTGATATGGTTGGGGTCTGCGCGGCTAATCGTACCTAGCCAATCAGAAGCCCCGGTTTGCCACCATTGGCCACATTGGCTGCCTTTAAGCGCTGAAGAAGCGGTCGGGGCGCTTGCAAGGTACACGCCCTTAGGCTCCTTTTTGAAGAAATCCTCCCCGCCTCAATGACAATCTGAAGGAGGCTGAACGTTTCCGTCGACGAACATATGACACGCGTTGAGGAAGCAGGCGTGGTCCTTTGGAATATCACACTGTCGTTGTTAGGAATCTCCATTATAATCAGGTAGCTTTCCTTGAACAACAAACCTCGAATGTCGGCTTTCCTGTAAAGCTTCCTTTGCAATATTCACACGCTTTCTCTGTTATGTACGGTTGTACCCTTTCCTGTGCAAGTTTTACTCTGCATTTACATGCTAAAGCTAGCCTGTAAACCTTAGTCTTCATGTACTTTGGGGGAATCATAAGAGTGGAAACTAACTGGGTAAAGAGTCCCAGAGCTGCAGGAATGAGTAGGAGGAGCTTCATAGTTAAGTATAAGGTGAAGAGATGGTCTTATAGAGGTATACGGCGGCACCTTCTCAAAGTCCAACCCATCGGGTTTATATATCCATCCATATCGCCAAGGCGAAATAGGCGAAATGCACAAGGCTATTAATACTCGCTATCCACCTCCATAAAAGATACAGTGCATATATTGCCTCATCGGTAGACGATTAATCAAGTAGAATAGGTATTCTATATTATCATGCTTCTTACCTAGGTAAATGAGGTCATTTTCCCCAAAAAACCAGTGGAAAGATAAGGAAGAAGCCAAGGGAGAGAGAGAGAGAGCGATTAGCCGCTCAAACCGCCTTCGAAATACACAAAGGCCTCTATTTAAATCGCTTCTAGAACGTCTACATATAACATCGGTTGCTCACTACCATGTAAGACCATAAAGTAATCACTCAAAGTACGAGCAGGCATACAACAACAAATAAGATAAAAGCCTCAAGCAAAGGAACCAGTACTTATCCTCCAACGCCAACGCCTATATATACGCCTCGCTCAGAGAAGGATCGAAAAGTCATGTTGGCCTTTTACTTGTATCTTATATGGATCGGTGGGTAGTATACGGCGCTTTAGCTATTACCTTGTATATCACGTTACATCTGATTACTACTACTACTATATACATAGTAGTAATCACCTCACCACTATACATATAGTAGCAAGTAGCAACACCTCAATTCATGTGAAGATTTATAGCGGATTTAGTTCTAGCGCGATGGGGATTTCTTTTGTACTGTGTAAGAATTCTAGCTTCTAATCAGCGATTAACGATACTAAAAACGAATAGTTTGGATGAATTGAGGGAGCTTAATCGTCGGATTGCTCTCTTGGCTCCTCATCTTTTCAACTGAGGTGGTTTTTTCTTTTTTCGATTCAACAATCAAGGCGATAGTGCATGGCTATAGTTGGACCTTGTTGACATTGATTACGGTCTGATATGTCCTTTGGAGAATTCTCCCTCTATTATGGTGTTCTGAACTTTTAAATATAGGTAGACCTCTCTCGCGGATGGCTTCGTAGATCAGGCATCCGATATCCAGATATTTGGAATGGTGATGTCCTGGAGAACAGGGTTTCCCCACCTCGAATCATCATCTTGTGTAGCGGCATATTTCAGCTTCAACTACTCAATCTGTCTTGGTCGTCCAACTCTTAATGCTCCTTTTACCTCCAAAGTCCATAAGGCCCCGTTGTGTACTTCCATAATTTGATGTTGCCATCCTCACTAGCTGTGGCGTACAGCTTTCCATCTGGCGAGAATGCGCAGGCCCACACTGGTCCGTGATGACCCTTTCCGACTTCTATTGTTTTGTTAGCGTAGCATGCAGTAGTGAAGGAAGCACCCGACTCACCGAGCTCTGTCTCATTGTCGTAATCCCACACACGCACCCACGTATCACCATTTTGACCTGTGATGTAGCTACGTGTCTCTCCATTGAGAGCAACACTAGCTACATCGTAAGGTGTTTTGACCTGCTTAAGGAGACTCGCTGGCTTATCTGCTTCGAAAAAGTAGACATTCTTGCCAGCTGCTACGCTCAGTGTGCCATGACTGGATGTACCACGCAATGGAATGCTGTCGATCTCGCATGATCCCAGGACGCCATCTAACTGGTATTCTCCTATTGGATTCTGAGTCCTCAGATCCCACCATCTCAATTTCTTGTCGTCTGCCGCAGTGATGAGGACGTGTGACTCAGGTGTCCATAGAACAGATTTTATGATCCCTTCGTGTGTGCCAGCACCAATCTCGTAGCTCGGGGCGTCCGAGGAACCGTCGGCCGGAGTCACAATTGGCGAAGCTGTGCCGTCTGTGCCATTGGTAGCAGAATTCCCACCACGCGACAGATCAAAGATTCGCAACTTCTTCTCGTACCCTCCCGTTGCCAGAATTTGTGGTCGAGGTTGTGGAGGAAACGCAAGGGCGCGAACAATGTGCTGATGAGGGAGAGTATAGAGAGCTTCGCCAGTCTTCGTGTCCCAGACCTTTGCGGAAAAGTCTGCAGATGCTGTTGCTGCGAGGGTAGCATCTACTGAAATACGAGCTTGCCAGATGGCTCCCTGGTGACCAAGAAATGTGCCTATCCAGTCACCCGTCACACCGTCCAGAAGCATGGGATTACCATCTTTACATGCCGAGACTATGTAGTATTGGTCGTCTTCACCCATGGGAGAGAAGTTCAGGTGGGTAACGGGTCTCGTATGGCCATGGCAGGTGAGAGGAACCACCTTCGTGGTAGCTATTGAGACAAGGAATTAGCGCAATTCATCTTGCTATTTGATATATGGAATATGAAGTTTGCACATTATGATGTTCGCACATGTTCGCACATATTCGGGGCCTGGATTGAGCGCTGAACATACCGGCAGCCATGCTCCTGGAGATTTGCCCGCTCAGATGAGCGAATCGAATAGAGACGGCAGAGAAGGTCAAGGAAGGCGAACTCGTGAAAGACGAAGCCAAAAGTCAATGGATGGTCAAGTAAGGAGTGTAGGTGAGTCGGTACTGGATGCGGTGGATCTCGTGTATGTATATGGAGGCAAGGGAATGGTCTAATGGGGTTCAAAGAGAGCGTAAAGTCGTAATGGTCGTGAAATCGTTGGTGGGCATACGTATTGTTGGAGAAAAGAGGTGTACGTGTGGTTGCACACGGGTTCAAGCTCAAGAATATAATAGTATGGAGCGCGCTTGTGTTTCGCGAAGCCGCGGTGTGGGGAAGCACGCCCGCGGGAAGTTCAATGGGCCGATTACTTTGATCCATGCCTCCACGCCAGGAATAATCCATCGTCAGCCCACCAGGCTCTGTGTGTCTCCTACATGGGTAAATACATGACTACAACTACAAAGAGTATCATCCTACCATCATTTCAAAAACACTATCCTACACCACAACCTCTTCGCAAATAGCACTCTTTCCAACCCCGGCAACCCACCCCTCATCAAAAAAATGATGGCAGAAATGTCAAGGGCTTGCTTTACTAATTGGTTTTGGGTTCGACGTTGGGAGCGATCAGCCTGGAGAAGGACTTCGCGTGTGATATCATTTGCACTCAATAGCAGTTCCAAGAGGATGTTAATACAATATGGAGATAGCTCGACTGGTTTGCCATGATACATGTGCGCAGCCTTGTCTGCGGGTTGGGGACTAAATAGGGCAACCTCGATGATCAGCTCAGAGCCGTAATCCTGGGAATACAATTCACGTACCGAGCCGAAACAGTCGTGCTTCCTCAAATTTGAGGTGCGCACAAGGCAAGTTGAACGTGTAAGGATTGGTAGAGAACAAGTCAAGAATCTCTCTCCTCATCATTGAGCGACCGTCTGTGGTGTCTATTGGGGCTTGGGCCGTCTACCGTGGTCACTGTGCCAGCAGATTTCATAGAGTGGTTCATGAATGTGATCTGTGTGAAGATTAGTTTTATACCGGCTTACTAAGATAGCGGTGTCTGGGGCCATTCATTGAAGTCGATCTTGGGGGTGATATCTTTGCATAGTCAGCCTGTCTGTTTCTTGTGTGTCTTTCTGCATCAATCCAAGAATGACCTATTGGGGAAAGGAGCGGAGCAGTCATCTTGGAGATTGTGAAAGGGTAAATAGTATCTTGAGTCTTGAGTTGCTGAGTCCGTTGGGGTCCTACGAAGCATTTTAATAGAGATCAATGCTCCGAGTGCAAAGCCTGGGCCCGGAGACGAGGCTGAGCGCGAGAACGTGGGGTTTTCTAGCCTGGCTCTGACATCATCGGTCGTCGTCGGTGGCGCTAAAACACGAACCCCAGAATCTTCAAAACAGCACCCAGCCTCTCCCTGATTTTTGCTTACATAAACTCACCGCAGTCCCTAATCTATAAAGCCTAGATCGTCTTCTTGGACTCAGAAGTTTACTCTTGAAATTGAACATTTGGGCTTCTTATGCACCTTCAGCAGAGCTCGTCCAGACCATGCGATACAAAGAATTGAGGATTTCCGACTCCACCACTGAGGCTTAGCGAGCCTATGATGATGGATACTGATTGCGGGGTTGCTTGAAAAGCAGAAGGGATGCGATTGACCTGCATGGGCGAAACCATGTTGAATGCGAGCTACGTGCAGCTATGAATGTTGACGGGAAGAGCAGAAGACTCGAAGGAATGGAGATAGAGATGGAAGAGGAGCCTGAGGCGCTAAGGTTGTCAGGAATCCCTCACATGACTCCTAAGCGAGCACGTATTATTATATAGATAATGGTTACTTAAACCCTAACGCTCTTTAGCGATTATCTTATTAATATAATATACGTTCCATTCTTAGAACCTTTAAATCTACTTATCCTAATATTATAATCGCTCTTAGTACCTTAAAGTAACGAGACGAATAAAACCATATTAATAATATCTTAAGTAGGGATATAATATCTTAAGTAGGATCCCTAAGTATACGTACGAACTCTCCCTCCGACGGAGATAATAAGGGAGGACCTACTAGTCCTTAAGGAGGTACTCTATACCCTAGAGGATATATTAAAGAGATATTAGAAGATAATAACGAAGAAAATAATACTCCTCCTACTCCTAACCCTAATATAGTAGAACTAGTCCTTAAGACTCCTACCTTTATACGTACGCTCCGCGACGTAGTAGTAGAGGCGGATATATAATCTACCTACTATAATAAGGAGTAACGGGTATAAGAGTCTCTTAAGAGGGATAGAGATACTACGGCTAAGAGAGAATCCCTCTACCGTAAGTAGGAGAAGTACGACCGGTAGTTAGCCGAGTAGATAGCTATAGAAGATATTTATAGAGCTAAGATCTATTAAGGTAAGAGATTATAGGCCTTCTCTATCCTAGATAATATTCCTATTACCGGTCCTACTAGTAATACTACTAGAAGGGGCTAGAATACGCTAAAACCGGCTACTAAGGGTAGTAACTTAGTAGTAGAGGACCCTAAGACTATAAGGTTATTAGAACTATAGGTATAGGCGAGAAAGAAGCTTTAACTTAAGCGTATTACTAAGTTAGAACGTATTAAGTCCGTAGTTAAATCGGGTAATACTAGTATACTTAGTATACTTACCCTAAATAGTAAGTTAGAGGTAGAGATAAAGAAGTCCTCTAACTAACCCTATATTCCTTAAGCGAAAGTACCTAAGAAGTATATAGGTAAAAACTACTCGGAGTTTAACGTATAGGTATAAGACTATAACGATATATTTATTAATAACCCTAGATACTTTAAAGAGGAGTCTACGAAGGTAACCTTTACTAAGTAGTACTTAGATATATTATTAAAGACGATATAGATAAATTTCTATAAGAATATAGTATCCTACTACCCTAACGGCCCTTTATAGGTAATAATAAAATAGAAGATACTAGACGTCCTTAGTATTCCGGTTTAGTATATACTAAAGGTAGCTATAGCTATTCGTAACTACCGCTAGAGATCTAACTAAACCCTAAGGGAGCTACTAGAATATATAAAGCCCCTATAGGAGGAAGCCGAGGTAATAGATAAAGTATAATAAATCTATAACTATCTAGGCGCCCTATACGAGTTAACCTAGAATAAGCTTACCTTTTATCTTAAAAAGACGGATATAACCCTCGTAATTATTAAGGAGGAAGTAAGTAACTTCGTAAATACCTTATACTCGAGAGGGACTACTAAGGACTTATTAAAGTTAAAGGATAACTCCTCCTAGAGTAAGAACTATAATAAGTCCGGTAGTAGAAAGCGTAGCCGCGATAATAATAATAAGTCGTTAAAAGGCTATAAATAGAAGTCTTCGCGCTATAATAGGCTAGAACGCTCTAAAAGTAGTAAGAAGGATATTAAATACTATATATATAATAAGGATAGGTATACTATACCTAAGTATTATAATATAAAGGCGGTTAAGGCTTACTATAAGAAATAGTCTAAGAAGGATAATAAGTCGGAAAAAGCTAAGGGCTAGTAGGGTTTATACTATACCTACTAGCCTATATCGATCTAGAGAAGGATATAAAGGTAGCTAGGATTATCTAGTTACTAATATCTACCTTCGCTAAGAAGTTAATTACTATTAACTCTAAGATTAGAGAAGGTAATTAGGTTAAGACTCTTATTAACCCTAGGTTATACCTTAATCTTATTAATATAGTCCTAGCTAAGGAGAGAGGGCTTAAATAGAGACTATTACTACCTAATATAAGGGTAGAAGTAGCTAATAGAGGTACTATAACTATATATAGTATCGCTAAGGTAGAAGTAACCTTTTCTAACTCTTTTAGGCGTATTTTAACCCGTTCTATCCCCTTTCTAGTTATAAACCTTACGAAGTACCGAATATATCTTAGTATACTATTCCTAAGTAATATTAACCTTAAGATAGACTTTATAAAGAAGACCTTATCCTAGTATAAGCTAGAAGAGTTATTTAGGGCTAACTTCGTCTATATTATACTAGAACCGCCCGAAGAGTTCGTAAGGACTATACTCTTAGGCGAAGTAGACTACTATATCCTCTATATTACCTCTATAGAGTAGAGTAAGGAGGTACTACTACTATAATACTAGGAGTTCTAAGACGTAGCCTCTAAGGCTATCGCTAACTAACTCCCTAAATATAGAAACTAAGATCTATTAATCGATCTCTAGCTAGGAGGATAGGTTCCCTTCTCTCCCCTTTATAATATATCTACCTTAGAGCTAGCCTCCCTACGTAAGTATATAGATAAAAACCTAGGAAGAGGGTTTATTAGGAGATCTAAATCCCCTACTAGGGTACCGGTCCTCTTCGCTAAGAAGAAGGACGGTAGGTTACGCTTTTACGTAGATTATAGGGCCCTAAATAGGGTTACTATTAAGAATAGATATCCTCTCCCCCTAATTAGCGAATCCCTAGCTAGACTTAGTAAGGCTAAGATCTATACTAGGCTAGATATCTAGGAAGCCTATTATAGGATCCGGATTAAAGTAGGAGACGAGTAGAAGACTATATTCTATATAAGATATAGCTATTTTAAATATATAGTTATACTATTCAGCCTTACTAACGTACCTACCTAGTTCTAGGAGTATATTAATACTACCCTAACCGGACTTATCGATATAATCTATATAGTATACTTAGATAATATCCTAATCTACTCTAATTTAGAGGTAGAGTATATAGACTACGTTAAGTAAGTCCTACGTAGATATAGAGAGTATAAGCTCTATATAAAGCTTAATAAGTACGAATTCTATACTAGGGAGATAGAGTTCCTAGGTTACGTTATTACCCCTAAGGGAGTTAAGATAGACCTAGCTTAAGTAGTAGTAATCTAAGACTAGCTAATACCTAAGTTAGTACGTAAGATCCGTATCTTTATTAGCTTTACTAACTACTATAGATAGTTTATCTACTAATTCTCTAAGATCGTACTCCCTCTAGTTACTTTAACTAAAAAGGCGCTAGAAAGTACTAGAGGGGGCTATAAATAGCGAAAGGAGGAGTCTATACTACTAAAGATTAGGGTAGACGCTAGGGTCGCCTTTAAGAAACTTAAGGAATCCTTTCTAAGCGTACCTATACTCGTATACTACGATCTAGTACTACCTAGTAAGGTAGAGACTAATATATCTAGTAGTACTATTAGTAGTATCCTTAGCTAATAATATAATAAGCCTAATAGCCGGAAGGTCTAGAGGCCGGTTAACTTCTACTTAAAGAAGATAATTATAGAAGAATATAATTATAATATCTATAATAAGGAGCTATTAGCTATCGTAAAGTATCTTATATATTAGGAGAAGTACTTAGATAGTACTACCCCTTTCGAGTTATTTACTAACTATACTAACCTCTAATACTTCCTTACTACTAAATAACTAAACTTAAGATAGATAAGGTAGTTAGAGAAACTCTAAAGATTTAACTTTATTATAAGGTAACGCCTAGGGAAACTTAACCCTATAGACGGGATCTTAAGGAGACTAGACTATATACGTACGGTATAGGCTAACGTAGATAAATATAATAAGCGTAATATTAAAGCCCTACGGGCTAAACTAGCTCTCTAATATCCTTATTTAGTTAATACGATTATCCTAAGGGATCTTTTATTCCCTTAAGAGACTTATACGTCTTTTAATATCCTAGTAATTTACTATAGACTATCTTACTCTTTTAGTATATATATAATATATATACGCTTCTAAAAGAAGTTAGGACGTAAAGATCCGGACGTAGAGACTAATTTTAAGGAGCTAGAGGATAATAGTAGTTAATCTAAAGTAATAGATAATATATCGTAACTAGTAGACGTACTAGTAGGCTTGCTAGAGGTCTCTTTACTAGTATAACTCCTATAGCCTCTAATACTAGAGCTAAGAGCTCTAAGTCTGTCTCCTATACCTATAGCCGTAATACCCGCGCTATCTATAGTAAAGGACGTACTATCCGCGCCTTCGGGTATAATACTACTACCTACTCCTACTCCTAATCTACCTCGCGCTAGTTTAGGCTAGAATACGCTACAAGGTACTACTATAGGCCTAAGTACTACTATTATACTATAACTAAGTCTAGTCGTTCTACTCCTAGTACTAGACCTATAGACGGTCCTAATAGAGTATAAAATAGATATAGAGAAGACTAATACGCTTATAGAGTACTATAATAGCCCCCTAGGTAGTTATTTTAGTAAATATAGGATAATAGCGAAACTATAGAGGAAATATTACTAGGAAGATATAAGGAAGGATACGATTAACTAGATATATAACTATCTACGCTATAAATAGTCGAAACCGGCTAAGTATACTCTATATAGCTTACTTAACCCTCTTCCGATTCCGGACGGGCTATAGAAGGAAGTAATATTCGATTTTATTATAGATCTACCTCCTAGTAAGTTTATAGGGGTAGTCTATGATTAGATCCTTATTATAGTATACCGTTTCTCTAAGATAGCTTACTATATATCTTTTAGGTCTAATTAGGGTATAGACGTACTAGTAGAAGTATAGATAAAAGAAGTTATTAGGTTATATAGTATCCCTAAACGGATCCTCTCGGATAGAGGTCTAATTATAAATAGTATATACTAGGATACCTTCTACTACTATCTATAGGTAAGGAGGATCCTTACTTTAGCCTATTATCCTTAAATAGACGGATAGATAGAGAGAATAAACTAAACCCTAGAATAATACCTAAGGATCTTCTATTCTATAGAATAAGATAACTAGGTATAGTAGATATATATTATAGAGTTCGTATATAACGATAGTAAGTACTCTATTATAGGCTTTACCCCTTTCGAGATAAATATAGGTATTCTCCTATAGCCGCTAGATCTAGTAGACTAACTATACGGAGAAAGCGAGTCGCTACTCGCTTAGGGACTAGTAGCTAAAGTACTAAATATATAAGAATAATATCGCTTAAAGATAGCCGCTTCGAATAATTACTAGAAGAGTAGAGTAGATAAGAAGCGTAAGGATATTATCTTTAATATAGGGGATAAGGTTCTCGTCTCTATACGTAATATAAAGTCGCTACGCCTAAAGAAGAAGCTTAATAATAAGTTTATAGGGCTAGGGTTTATTTTACGCTAGAATAGGCTAGATATATACTAAGTATACCTCCTAGCGCTCTATAGCGTATATCTAGTCTTTTATACCTCCCTCTTAGAGAAATAGGAACCGACGGGCTTATTATAGCCGCTAGGGAATAATATAGAGGATATATTAGAGAGGTTCGGCGATAAGGAGCGTATAGTATAGGAAGTACTAGATTAGCGTATAAACTTAGTCGGATAATAGGAATACCTAGCTAAATAGAAGGATAAACCTAATAAGAATAACTCTTAGAAGAGTAGTTCTAAGATCCTACTAGAAGTAATAAATAAGTTCTAGTAGAAGATTAAAGTAGTCCTAAAGAGAGGAATAAAGCCGACTTACGGACGAGCCGCCCTAAGAGGGGGGTAATAATCTAAAAGTAGTATATCTATACTACCTTTACCTTTTTTATCCCGTAAGGGTTTCTAGTAATATATTTTTTCCTACTTCTAAAAAGAGGTTTTTTCGTATATACTAGGAGGTATTTAATAGCGTACTCCTATAGATTCTATAGAAGTAGTAAAAGAGTACCCTTCTCTAGTCGACTATAATTTAGAGATAATAAGGTAGTTATCTTAATTCTCTACTTTATAGGAGATTCCTATACTAAAGAAAGGAGTAAAATGAATTCTACTCTACTAGTAAAGGGAAAATCTACTATAGTTCTATATTTTTTAGGTAAAATATATAAGGAGTAGTAGAAGAATACCCTTCTCTAGTTAACTATATAGAAAATATTTATAGATAGTAAGGTAATTATCCTATATCTCTATTTTCTAAAGGATTTCTATACTAAAGAGAGAAGTAAGATAAGATCTACTCTACTAGTAAAAGGAAAATCTACTAGAATCCTATCTTTTTAGGTAAATTTCCTACGGGAATAATAGAAAAATCCCCTCTTCTAGTTAACTATAAGGGAGATATTTAGAAGAAGTAAGGAAATTATCCTACTTCTCTAATTTCTAAGAGAATCCTATACTAGGAAGAGGAGTAAGATAAATTCTACCCTCCTAGTAAAAGGAATACTACTATAATTCTATACCTTTTTCCTAGAGATCTAGGTTTTTTAGTATATTTTATAGCTAGGTATAAAGATTTCGAAGTAGAATTACTAGAATTCTATTCTAGAATTTAGTATTACTAGATATTAATACTAGAGTACTACTAGGAATATAACCTTAAAATACTAGAAGAGTAGAATACTCTAATAGTAGAAGGTAACCTAAGATAGGATTTACTAGGACTCCTATATAAAATATATAGGAAAGGTAGTATAAGATATCTAGTAAGACCTTTAGAAGGCTAAATTCCTACCTTAAGAATCCTTTAAGATTCCTTTAGAATAGCAGTCTAAGTACTAAGATTATAGTAGGTAGGATACTATAAGAAGGCTATAGGAAGGTTATTTTAGGGAATTTAATTTTTATTTTAGAATTCTAGCCTATTATAGCCTAACGCGGTAGAAAATAGGACTATAGATATAGGTATCCTACCCTTAAACTCTCCTAGACTCTAACTAGTTTAAATAGTACCCGAAGGCCTATTACTTATTACCTCTAGTACTAGTAGCTAGGCCCTACTTCTTTTTACGTAGGGCTAGCTTCCTCCTACTATAAGCCGTAACGGCGGTAGCGCTAGTAGCGGCGAGATTATCTTCTACCTTCTTAGTAGTAGCCTCGTACGTACGCGCTTTAGCTAGGGTCTTAGCGATGGTAGCTAGACCGTACTTAGGCTAGGAGAGTTAGAACGGGCTAGAATACGCTAGAAAGCGCTAGGAGGGTACCTTACCTTCTTTAGGGACTAAAAGTCTACCTTATCTAACTCCTTATCCTCTATTACTACTATACGCTTCCTCTCCTTTCTTATAACGGCCGCCTTAGCCCTAGTACGACTAGCTACGACTATACTAGACTAGGAGCTACTACTCTAGCTATTATATATAAAGAAGTTCTTATAGAAGGGGATCTTCCTATAAAAGGTATTAGTATATACTATAATAGGCTATAATCTACTAGAAACTACTATAATAACTATATACCTATCGATCTCTACTACTATAGTACTAGCTAGCTCCTAAACCCGCTTAATAGCGGCTTTACGTTCAGCGGTAGTTATAGTAGTAGTAGGGACGCCCTCTATAGGAGTTCGTAGCTATAGGACGTCTACTATATCCTAAAATATATCTATATCCGTATCTATATCCTCCTCTACCTATCTTAAGTTAGAATACGCTAGAATACGCTAGAAGGGACTAGATAACTTACCTTAAAGTAGTTCTTATTCTTAGTAAGGTAGTAGTAGTACTTATTACCCTACTTACTATTAATAATAAAGCTATAGTCGTATATTAGCTATTTAGAGCTAGAATACGCTAGAAAGCTACCGACTTACCCCTTAATAAGCTTAAGGTTATTAGAGAAGCGATAATTATCCTCTATAAAGCCTTAGGCGAAGCGCCGGAGGTAGCGGATATATATTAAGGGGTAGACGCGGCTATTAGCGGCTACTTCTAGCCGGCGGGCGGGTAGGATTTATATTAGTATTTTATTATACCGAGTAAGTAATTCTATCCTATAGTTAGCTATATTACGCTAGAATACGCTATTATAGCGCCGAGTAGGACGTATAAAGTAAAGCTTCTACTTACTTAGCTATTAGTTATTTACTTAGAGGAGAAAGTTCTATCTAGTAGAAATTTTACTACTATAGTTATAATAAATACGCGGGATAATATTACTACTATATATTATTACCGTTAATATTCTAAGACGGGGGTATTATTAGGAATCCCTTATATAACTCCTAAACGAGCACGTATTATTATATAGATAATAGTTACTTAAACCCTAACGCTCTTTAGCGATTGTCTTATTAATATAATATACGTTCCGTTCTTAGAACCTTCAAATCTACTTATCCTGACAAAGGTGGCACCCACGGATCACGTGATATGAGCTCTATGATGATTGCCAATGCTGTCCAAGATCAAATTCAATTCTTTTTACATAGGGAACTCGAATCCCAAGCCCATGAAATTGAAAGAGTTTCTCTTATTAAGAATGCCCAAGCCTCCACGCGTCATGTTTTCTCCGTCTCTCAATTTCAGGGTAACAGTTCCAAAAGTCTCTGCCGTTGAGACTCGAGACTCATGATGGCGTTGGCGCGTCATGATGGACTTGTTCTGGCGCATTCGACTTTGCCATGCCAATACATCGAGATCATCTATATCTGGACGTTTGCAAGCTTTCTCCTGCTTGTCAATCTCTTCCATATCCCAATCGTCTCGTATTTACAGCGTGAGCATCTACAATGACCACTAGACCGAAACCTTACTCTCCACACTCGCGTCCAAATTCTGCACATGCATGGCACCATTTTCATTATGACGAGCCAAAAAGTCCCGTCAAGCAAAGGAAAAGCATCAAGAATCACTTCATTGCCGCTTCCGGAGAGTTTGTTGGCACTGTAATGTTCTTGTAAGTCCATGAAGACGCTTTCTATCACCATTATCCCTACAGGGCAAGCTGATATTCATAGATACTTTGGCTTCAGTACTCATCTCATGGCTGTCGATCAAGCATCCAGTGTAGCTCAGTCTGATGGAACTAACAGTGCGCAGACGGTTGTATTCATCAGTTTAGGGTGCGTGCAAGGATCACAAGGAATGTAACTCGTGAGCTAATATTGTCTTCTAGTTATGGATTTAGTCTCCTCGTGACAGCTTGGGGCTGGTATAGGATAAGTGGTGGGTTATTTAATCCAGCTGTACGTTGTGACACTGTACCAATTTTTTGAAGCGCATACGCTAATGACTTCCTTCACGATTAGGTCACTTTGGGACTGTGCACAGCAGGCAAACTTCCCTGGATTCGCGGCCTGTTCTTGGTAAGACCCTGTACAAGATATACCTGCTAAGTATTGCTTACGGTATGCTCTTAGTTTCCTGCTCAGATCCTAGGTGCGATGTCAGCTGCGGCACTTGTCTCTTGCATGTTTCCAGGGCCCATCTCCACCGTGACCACAACACTGGCACCAGGAGTCTCCATTGTTCAAGGTGTATTCATCGAGATGTTTCTCACTGCACTCCTTATTTTCATCATCTTGATGCTGGCCGCTGAGAAATCGAAAGATACATTCATCGCGCCCATCGGAATCGGTCTGACACTCTTTGTAGCAGAGTTGGCCGGTGTTTACTACACAGGAGCGTCGTTGAATCCCGCGCGAAGTTTTGGACCTTGTGTTGCTGCGAGGAGCTTCGTAGGATAGTAAGTGGATTGCATCGGTGTCAAGTCGAGCAAAGTCACTAATTCTGTCCGTAGCCATTGGATTTACTGGGTAGGGCCGTTGTTGGGCGCCTTGGTTTCTGCGGGTTATTTTCGATTTATCAAATATTTCGAGTACCGAGAGGCCAACCCAGGCCAAGACTCGGCGCATACTCCAGACGAGTAGTGATCAACAAGGAGCTATGGCGTTGGCCATGAATTGTCTAAAAACGACGGATCTTGAACATCAAGATCACGAGTTTCGGTCGAGGATTGGGGCAGAATTATGAGGTTCGATCGGAAAGGCATCGAAGGCGTTCTGCGATGAGAATAAGGGCATGTTAGTAACACCAGGAACATGAGGACATGACTACTTGACGACTAGGCATTATCAAACGATATCATCTCGACACGACTGCAAGCGCTACACACTCGGCAAAAATGTTAACGAAAACATTGCCATGGCTTCTCGTTCCTCACCAAGACTTTGTCTCCTGTACGACTATTAGATGTGTGAAACACTCCATCCACTCGAATACTCACAGAGGATGTTTCACAGTGTTATATCGAGACTTCATGCTGATGTTGTCTCCCTTCTTCACCGGGATCGTATCCTCACATTCCGACATCTTTGAAATGGTCGTCCATTCTTTCCCATCTGATTTCATGGTACCCGATCCACCTCCATATGTTGCGTTGGAGCTACAAACCAGCTTATCGTTTAGGTAAAGCTCCATATATTCACCTCCATCCTATCCATAAAGTCAGACTCTCTCTACCAAATTTTCAGGCGCAACTTACATGTAAATGCCCCTCTAGAAAAGAAAAAAAATCAGCAAAAACGACATCCAGACACATTCTCATAGAGAAAAAAGAAACTCACTAGCATTAATGATCCCCCCATCCTCAAAAACCCGAAAATCTTTACTCTCCAACATAATCTCCTGAGCAGCAAGTACAAATCCAGGACTACTACACCCCGTCAAACTCAACAACACAGACATGGCATCCGGCCCCGTCCTCCCCTCCAAAAACTCAACATCAAATACCACAAATATTTTCTTGGAAGTCTTATCGTAGTTCACCACGTCAACTTGCAATCCCATATAATCGTCTTTGAGGTAGAATCCTCCTTTCATATTCGATTGGGCGTTAGTATAGGTAACACCTGCTTCATCGTTACCAGTACCGAGGAAGGTATTTCCGAGTTGGGAGGGGAGGGGGAATTCAGCGAGGCCGGGACAGGTGTTTACCCAGGCTGGAGGGGGTTTGGAAGCGTCGGAGGAAATGAGGTGGTGGAGGTATAACTAATAGAGAATTAGTAGGGTAGAGTCGTTCTTCTTGTGTTTTTGTCTTTTTCCTTTTTCTTTCTGTTCCTCCGCGGGGAAAAGGACATACACCATTGCTTATATCAGCTCTGACCCCATCCGCGTATACCAAATCCGATTTCCCAGCGATGATAGTTACATCCTTGGGTAAACCGTCGTGGAGAAGAGCGCTGATAACGTGGCCAATGGGATCCATACTCATAGTAGCAGAATACTCCGCTGTATCCTGAAATCGCACATCAGTATTTCTCGTAAAACCCAAGGGACAAAAAAATAAAAATAAAAATCATGCACAAGGAAAGGAATGACACACATTTGGTCCAGACATCCCAGGAACATCAAAAGGTCCCCATCGAATCAATTGGCGTTTCGCCTGTTTACTCAAAAGTGGTTGTAAGTCTCTGATACTCTCGTATTTGATGAGAGGTGGTGGTCCACCCAGCGAGCCGAAGAGGAAGGGTGCTAGGAATAAATCTGTTGGTATATCGCTCCATTCGGTTGTCTGTCGGGGACTTATCACAGCAGCGTGCGCTACGAGGGAAAAGAGAAAGAACGAAAACATCGAGTCAATGAAAAGTTGCTTCTCTCAGACTCAGAATGGTTGGAATACTCGTCGACGATATAGTTTGCTGATATTGAGACGCGGTATACAGAGCTCGCGAGATGCGTGTGTCTCAATCTACTACCAACTTTGTCATGGTTGGGGCTTTTCAGAATGCGGGGAGAGGCACTAGCTTAGAGGCCAATCAGGTCAGCGAGGTTCTTTAATCAAAAAGCTTGAATTGATGAAATTGAGTTTGTGAAGCTTATGTTTCATATTCATCAATCACGTGGATAGTGACAAATACTGAATGTTGCGGCCGTTATAGCCTTATTGACTGGAAGGGAGAAGAAAAGCGTGATCCCGCCATCAATCGAAATCATGGCCGTCGACCACCAATGCCTCGATCACGTTTTGGGGCTCCTTATTGTGAGCGAGCGGCAAGACGATTTTTGGCGTGTTCGATGGCGGCAGCAATGAAGCTATCCTTTATCTTTTCAGAATCTCGGCAGGCTTTGCGATATGAGTAGCCGTCGACCATCCAGTAGGATCGTCCGACCTGTGAGAGAGTCAGTGGAAAATAAGATTTAGTATTCAGATTCTTGATTACCTTCATTCTCACGCCAATGTGAGTTTGGACACGCTTGAAAGCTTCTTCAAAGCCATCCATACGGACAATGTGTGGTACCGCATCCATCTTGCCATCTCGAACCATAGCGCAGACTTGTGTTTTAGCAGAAAGGCCGAAAAGAAATTCTGTAGAGCTATCCATCGCGAAGCGGAAGAAGTAGTCCTGGGAGGTTAGCCAGAGGTCATTGTGGTTCGAGAGAACGGCACTCACCATGAGGTCAACCGTGTCCGTCCATCCATTGTAGTCCACACGTCCCAATGCATGGAATAGATCCTGGACATGTCGCTCACTTGCTACCAAATTATCGTCGATTTGCTTCCTTGTGAAGTGAGACTTCATGTCTTTCCGCGCATATGCCCAATGAGGACCATCCTTCATATCATCGTGAGTCGAAAGAGCACCTTCATCCAGAACAAGACGACAGAGATGGGGAGGAAAAGAAGTGAGTTGCGGGCGCGTATTCCAGATAGTTTTGGAAAGGGCTTGTTGCTGGCACCATATCTGAGAAGTGATTCGTCGAGTCGAGATTCATGTTGGTTGATGCTGGGTGGTTCTCCGGAAGGATTGATGTTGGTTGATGCTCCAGGTGCTGGGGATTCATGTCGGGGTAGAAGTGTCCGGCGCTAGCCCCGTCTAATTTACAGGGGGCCCTTGGAAACATGTAGTTCTACATGTCCAGAACTTGCACCACCTCCATCAGAATCGACTTCGATATAATTACGACAACCGCAAAAGAGCTTCGCGCGGACAGTATCTCCATATACTGGGCTGGTGCAGCCTTCGTACTGTGTTCAGCTGTCTTTCAACCAATCTTTGCCTCAATCACGGCTTTTGGACAGCGGTTTGCCATTCTTCTGGCTTTATTCTTCTTCACAGCTGGCTCGATTGTGTGTGCTCTGGCGCGAAATGCTCCCACTCTGGTTGCAGGAAGATGTCTCCAAGGTTGTGGTGGCGGTGGCCTCATCATACTGACATATGTCGTGATGGCCAGGCCTTTCACCTTAGAACAGCGAAGTCAGTATACCAGTATCATTGGTATGATATAGACAGTAGGCACTGTGTGCGGACCCATGATTGGAGGAGGGTTCGCTGACCTTTCTTGGGTAAGTTACAAGCTACATTTCAAGCCCGTATTGACTCCTGTAGCGTAGAATCTTCTGGCTCAACGTGCCATTGGCTGCTATCAGTTTCTTCTTCGTCATGTTCTACATGCCTACGGAGCAAAAGTCTCCCGAATCTGTCCTGGCGAGACTCAAAAAGATGGGAGGTGGAGGGTCCTGACAACAAAGGTCAATGAGTTCGTCGACAAGTTTATGAGGATCGGTCATGAATATAACATTATGAGGAACATGACTGACCAGCCCGCCCCACTTGCCCGAAACGGAAAGGTGCTGCTTCCCCGTATTCTGCAGTCAGCTGTCAGCAGGAGCACAAGGCTGCAATGATTCCTATTGACAGTCTCCTCCTCATATTCCCAAGCCGTCCACGCTGCCAATCCCCCAAGCTCAAAATACCACTGTCTCCAATGACCACCCTCAACCCACCCTACGAATACCAAGGCAGTTGCCAATGCGGCATCGTCACTTTCAAAGCCTCCCTCCCCAAACCCATAACAACACCTCCCTATCGAATCACAAACTGCCCCTGCTCCATCTGCACCCGAAACGGCATCCTCAACCTCTATATCCCCCGCTCAGATATAACATGGCTCAGCGGCTGGGATAAACTCAAAAATTTCCGCTTCAATACTAAAAGTGTTGATCATAAATTCTGTCCTGAATGTGGGAGTAGTGTTGTTATTGATCCTTTGTGTTTTTATCAAAAGATGGAGGGGTTTGAGGATGCGCCTGATGTTCTTGGGTTGAATGTGAGTTCTTCTGTGCTGGGGGTTGTTTTGGGGTTGGGGGCTAATAGTTTAGGTGAGGATGTTTGAGGGCGTTGACGTCAAGGGGTTGGAGTTGACTGGGGAGGGTGTTTTTGTGACTTTGAGGGACATGATGGCTGAGAGATCGGAGGAAAGGATTATTTGCGGAGTTTGGGGCGCAATCGAGGTTGGGAGGTCAGGAGGGATTCGGCCCTAAGCTACGATACTAGTACTGATGCAGGTGCTTTGGCGGCTCGGGCCGGCACTTCCTTAACATCGACTTCGCTTGTCATCAGAAACCTCAAGTATTATGTCTTCGGCTTCAAATTCGGTTCTATGGAGGGTTTTCCCAGCAGACTTCTTCTCTTTGAATACATATCCATCTACGTCTTAGCAGAACAAAAATTGTTGAAAACTCAATACAGTGTCGCTAGTTTTGAAAAGTGTAATTAAGTCAAATAAGATCCCATCAATCCTCTCGTCAAGGGCGGGAGAGACTACACCATCTATAATAAGACCTCCCTTTTCTTCGGTAGGTGAAGAATCCTCCCACAAACTTCGTATATATGGCTGAAGCATCAACCCACACAATAAACTGGAAGAAAATGAAGCGCCGCAGCCTAAGATTGATCAGCCAGACTGCTGGTTAATATTTCACACTCTTCGAGTACGAAATCGTCAATATCATGAATATAAGAATTGCCTCTTACTTCGCGGGAAGAAAACTTACGCACTCCTACTTTTCAATCCTTACTGACATGCTGGAGTAGTTGAAAATGGCTGTTCACCTCCCCACGTTCTAAGTGACGTCGGGACTTGCGCAGTTATCTGCCCAGGGTTGATCGGTCACAGTCTTGATAGCCGACTGTTCGGTAGACGGAAAAGCCAAGGGGAGCGTAAAGAAACGGCACGTCATCGACTGATGCCGCTGTCTATACCCTTGGGTATATAGAAGGACTATACACTGTAGACGAGGGACATGAACATAATCTAGATGATTCGTATTGAACTTCACTTGACGGCAACAATGGCTGTAGTGTTTTATAAACGGCGACGGTTAGCAGCAGCATGCGATTGATAAATCAGTGCTTCAGGAACAGGAACAACTGTGCAGATGCCACACACTAGTCTGAAGAAGATATATAGCGCAAATTGGAGGAACTAGTTCTACATACAGGATATATAAACTTCGGGTAGACGATCAAATCGCGTATTCTGGAAGTACACAGCGAATCCAGGATGGACATGCCCTGTCATCGCTGTCGTGTTGATGTTGCTTTGCTAGCTTGGAGGAGCAGGACTCGTGGGTACGTTCGAGAAGTGGTCGAAGAATGCCTGAACGCCGTCCACTATTCACGTTCAATACCCCTCGGCCCATACATCCTCAGCGTAAGCATCTGTTAGCTTCTTGTCCTTCCCATACTTCTCCTGCCATTTGACAAATCCACCATCAAGCACATAGACCTTCTGCTCCCCTTTCTTCTTGATGTCCTCTCCACTCTTGCTAATCTCTCCATCCTTCCCATCGACCTCTTTCTCCTCATCTCCATGTTGTCCTTCACTCTTACTCGGTCCGAACAATCGTTCCCTTTCTCTCAGATATCTCAGTGCAGCAGCTGGCCCCCTTATTTGGCTCAGAGCGCAATGGAAGACCACAACGTCTTTGTCCTTCAATGTGCGCACTAGCTCTGGCATCTTCCAGTCCAGAGAAGGTGTCGGCGCATGAATTGAACCAGCGATGTGACCTCCGACGTGATCAGAATCGCGTACATCGACAACAGCAATAGAGCTGTCTTGCGCGGAGAGGGGCTTTGTAAAGATGTGTGAAGCGAGAGTCTCCCGCTGGAGCTTCTCGAGGGAGGCGACGGTGGACATGGCTTTGGATGTGGCGGGTCTACGGTTTTGGTATGTGTAGAGGGAGGAAAGGTCCATGAGCCGTAGCCGGCTGCGTAGCATGAAGTGGTGATGAGGTTGGAATGAAGCGTGATAGTGGTGGTTGATAGCATGGTCGGGGTTAGCTCCATACTGTACTAGCTCCCCGTCCATCTCGTCTCGACTTTGATTCCAGGTTTGCTTCTCAAACAACAACATTCAATTCTCAGCAAACTCACGATGGACGAAGATCTTGATGATGCTCCTCCATTACTTGTGAGTGCTGAGAGACAAACACCAGAACCCATTGACACTAAATTGGGAGATCTCAGTCTTGTCAAAGTACCCATAACCATTGTGACTGGTACGTTTCCTTGCAAACAACGTTTACTCGGTACTATCTACATTGTTCGAGGCAGTGTATCATGTTTTATTCTCTCCGACTGAACTCATCTATGCTTGTTACTGATGAGACGAAAGGCTACCTGGGCGCTGGAAAGACCACACTACTCAACTACATCCTCAACGAACGTCATGGGAAGAAGATTGCTGTTATATTGAATGGTGATTATGATATATCGGAGGCAATTGCGTGCTTCTGCTAATCACAAAGCAGAATTTGGAGACTGTTTGTCCCATGTCGCCCCCCCAAATATCGTCGCCAAACTAATCCAATTGCTAGCCGCCGACATCGAGAAGAGCCTGACCGTGAACAAGGACGGTCACCAGGTCGAAGAATGGCTTGAGCTATCCAATGGATGTATATGCTGTTCTGTGAAGTAAGTTCCATGGTTTTGCTCTCTCAAGATGCTTGCTCATCGAAACAGAGACCAAGGAGTGAATGCCATTGAGTCTTTGATGGAACGACAGGGCAAGTTTGACTACATCTTACTGGAGACGACTGGACTTGCAGATCCAGGCAACATAGCTCCGATTTTCTGGGTCGACGATGGTCTTGGAAGCACAATCTACCTGGACGGAATCGTCACCCTTGTGGATGCCAAAAATATATCGAAAAGCCTGGATGAGACGCCTGTTGTACCAGAAGAGCACTCGGAAGACTCAAACCATGGGTCAGAGCTCACAACGGCCCATCTTCAGATCTCCCATGCTGATGTCGTCGTTATCAACAAGTCCGACCTGGTCTCGGCAGACGAATTGTCGCGCATCAAGACCCGAATACAATCAATCAACAGTCTGGCTCGAATCCATGTTACCTCTCACAGCCAAATTCCGCAGCTTGAGGGAGTGTTGCTAGACTTGCATGCCTATGACGCCGTGAGTGCGGAAGATTTGGATTTCGCCAGTAAGGGTCACAGCCACCTGGACCCAACCATATCCACCATCACCCTTCCCATTCCATCTCTTACACCAGAAAAATTACTGAAATTAGATGCATGGCTACGATCTGCTCTCTGGGAGTCTGTGCTACCAGATGGTCAAGTCGGTGATGCCATGGATTTCGAAATACACCGAACAAAAGGGCGCATCGTGCTTCAAGACGGTTCTTTGAAATTGGTTCAAGGAGTGCGAGAAGTCTTTGAGCTCATTGACGAGGAGGAGGATGTTGCTGCCATAAATGGCGAGGCGGCGGTCACTAATGGTATGGCAGGCGGAAA
Organism: Venturia nashicola; assembly: GCA_004522665.1. Lineage (NCBI taxonomy): Eukaryota > Fungi > Ascomycota > Dothideomycetes > Venturiales > Venturiaceae > Venturia > Venturia nashicola. The sequence continues at coordinate 320,208 of SNSD01000006.1, forward strand.
ACTTGTTCTCATCGGACGAGGACTCGACGAGGGGGCTTTCACCAAGAGTTTGGAATCGACCTTAGGATAGCGATTGCTTCCTTTCTTTATTCGCAAAACCTGATGACACAAACAGTAACATAGTAATACCCCGGCTTCCGCTAGCAGCCTTATGCGCTCAAACTTCGGAGGAAACACGTGGGATAACACTTATCGCACCTGAGCACGGAACTTGGCCCCGATATTTTTTGTTCAAATCTTCTTTGATCGACCCCGACAAACTCACTGTCCGGGTTCGCGAGGAACAAACGCCCTGATAGAACACTCACAAGCCCACTTGACTCCCGGAATGCCCTCCACTTCACCACATATCGTGTCCAATTCCTCATGAAGAATGACGGAACCCAGAACTCCCACCAGGAATAGAAGCAGGACTAGCTTAGCCTCTCCCCCGACAATTTGCACTCCGCGTCCATCGATCCGGTCCGAGAAGTCTCACATTGATGAGTGGTGGACGGAGCAGGAACGGGAACAGCAAGAATTTTTCGTTGGGGGTCGTGATTATCGACTGCCAGATTTGTTGATGAACGAGGCTGAAAGAGTGGACCCTGATATAGACAATTACAACAATCCCACGATACCAATTTCTGGGCTTCCTCGCAGAGGCCACTCACTCATTGACGCGACCAGCTCAGAATGGAATCAATATTTGGCAGAATCAATGGCCGTCCAAGACAGCACTACCTCGTTTCTAGAGTCTACTATCGCCATACCCGATGATGACAGAAGCCACTCTGAGTATGGGTCGGAGCAGGAGAACCAGCCACCATCCGAAGTCCCTCCAAGTCCTCCTCATGAGCCCACTTATCGCCGATTACAACGTCAACCTTTGAGACAATTGAGAATTGACAGCAATGGAAATCTCCTGCTCACGCCTGCCAGTCTAGCGGACCTTTCGCCATCATCTCATGAACGCTCATTAGCCAATTCTTCGCAATCTTGTGAGGATGAGGAGTTAGACTCGGATGCGCAATCAAATGCTTCCACAGTCGTGTTGCCTAACACGCAGAAGCGCAATGTGGGTGATTTTGAAGAAGAAGAAGAAGTAGAGGAGCGATATGGCAGCGAAAATTCAAACCACTCTGCCAGATCAAGGCACACGAAGAGGCTAAAAACATCATCTCGACTAGGGGGAGTCGATGGTGCTGGAGCTCACCAGAACAGATTGCAAACGCCGGCAAAATTCGCTCCCGCAAATGCACCGACGTACACTACCCCATCTGGGGAAGGCATCATTGAAGATTCGGACTCAGATTTTACTACGTCTACGATCGTGCCGTCACCTCGAAAGCGCAGTACAGCTCCTCGGGAGCAAGAAGAAGATGGGAGCCCACGATCGCAAATGGTAAAAAGGCGACGAGCTTCATCCACTGGTACACTTGCTTTTGCAGGCCAGGAATCAGGCGATGAACGCAGAAGTTTTTCAACGCCGGCAATTGGGACAGGTAAGTCAATAATCGATTTGAGCACATTTGCTTGGTTTTCTAACCATGAACCAGTTCACTCGACCCCTGTGCGTCCACAAGATCGATCCACTGGCACAAGACTTCCAGCCCATCGTGTTTGGTTGCCAACTCCGACCAGGACTCCCATCGCAATTTCCACCCAGCATCCTGTCGTCGAAAGTGAAACGGACTCCATGAACGCCGTTTTGACAAGACTAGAAGCCGCAGAAGTGTGTTTTACACGTTGGCTCACGGAGGTGAGGAACAAGAAGGATCGTTATCGCAGGCTTATAGCTCAACAGAAAGAGGACCAAAGTGTGATCTCGGAGGACATGGGTCGACTTCGGCAACTTGAGCCCATCATTCAGACTATGGCTACAAAGGAAATGAATGAAATCAACGAGAATATGCGGGGGCAGGAGGGAAATTCAGAGACGCTGAGTGCGCAGAGGAAAGAGATCCGACAAAGACTGCTTGGGTTTGAGAAGTTGAGACGGGGCTTCGAGGGAGAGCGGTTGGCGGACGTGCGAGATGTTAAACACAACATCGATCACTTGGCTCGATCTTGACAATGAACAAGGTCGAGAAAGCAGTGGCATGCATATTTGTTTTCACGGAGTGCTCTTGCGGGAGCGAGTACATACTCTGAGATATGTGGATTTCGTTGCAATAGATTGATGATCACGTTCGTCATGGTGTAGGGCACTGATCATCTATTGGCTCGAATGAATTTTTCCCACCCTCTTTCCAAACTGATATATGTCTCGCGCAATGCACCAAAGGACAACGGGCTCATCATTTGAGGATCAATCTCAGATCGTTCTTGTTGATCCATGACAGAGGATTGAATTGCGCTTTTATACCTCAGTCGGAGGACCTGAACTCGGCTCTAGACGGTGAGATTCAAGCCTTGTTTCTGTTTTCGGCAGCCTTTGCTTCAGGTGTGTTTTTTGCCCAAGTCTGAGTCCAGTATAAACACCTCCCATCGACAACAAATTCTGCGACATAATTGCTATAAAATGAAAGAACTCACGCTTTCGCATGGCATGAACACGACCCTGAATGTCCTCAAGGTCGGAGAACTAATAACGAAATCTCTTACCGATTTCAAGCGGTGGCTCGTCAAGGATGTGATATAAACAGTTTATGTCTGGTAAAACCTGATTGGAAATAGAAAATCGAGATGAAGAACAATGTCAAGGTCTTCCTACCCATGATTACCTCCACTCATCGTCGCCTACTCTGAATTATGTTCAAGAACAAAGCGAGAGAAAACCCTGTTTGCTCAAGAATAAAATGCAATGAGCCTCCATTAGACAATTTAGACCAGCGCATAGACCAGCGGAATAATACCAACATATGTGACATCTAGGCAAAGGTGCAGAAAGTATCGATGCGAAAATGAGCAAGCAATTGCGAAATGATTGAGGGTGAGGCTGCTGGTTGGAGATTTGTGACTTGTATAAAATACTTTCTTCGACTTTGCTGAAACAAGGCTTTAAGCAAGGAAACTAGGTGAGGAACTGACCAGGTTGGAGCTGATTTCGTCTGTATTTGGCGTGGGGGAATTTTTTTTTCTGGTCTTGCTAAACACCTGTACTTATATTTGGCACTGACTCTGGAAATGGAGACGGGTGCGTGCTGCTGATAAGCTTCATCATCGTTGGCCTTGGGTTATAATTACAGAGGGCATAGCTTCGACCAATCTGTATCACGGATAATACAATGCGGTCTTTTAAAGTTTCAACGGCGTAAGAAGAATGGAACGATTGGGGAGAATGTGTGCGGCCAGTCGCGATTTGCAGCTGTTGATCGTAAATGAGACTGGATTCTAGAGTAGTATTACGCAAAGAGAAAGCGGGTAAAACCAGGCGGACCGAAGTGGTTCCATCTATCGAGAGCCCCATATCTTATACCTTCTTTTTCACCACCAACAAAACACCTCCCATTTTACCTCTAATGACTTCTTTCCCTTCTTCGACTCCCGCTTCGTGTAACGGCCGTTTGATGAACTCCACAAGAACCTTCACGACGTCCTTGTCGGTGCCAACAAGATCTGGATGCGCCTCCCGCCAGCGAGTAACAGGACTCGCGGTGTCCATCAACTTCTCCACCATATCCATCGAAAATGATTGTTTCTCAGAGGCCGCATCGCCATTCTCAGTCCAATCCCACTCTTTTCGAAAGATGGTTTTCTCGTCAAAAGCTTTCTCCGGCACCTCCAAGTTCCAAGGAAGAATCAAACTGCGGTACAAGTCTTTCACTAAGAAATTTCCAGGGGCGTAATATGGTATCAAATATTCTTTCTCGTGGTCATCGATGGCTTTCTGAACTGCAGCATGATTCGGAACACTGGGATGAATGCGTAGCATACCAGGTGTCCATATCGCGACACTCCCGCCTGGTTTCAACATCTGAGCGGCCCGAGGCCAGAAACGAGACATGTCGAACCAATGGGCGCAAGTCGCAGCAGTAATCAGGTCGACGCTACCCAATGGAATTGGAGGATCCAAATTGTGACCCAGGTCCTCAGCGCTGGAGATCTCATAACGGATGGCGTTAGGATTTGGGAGTGAGCGAGCAGCGGCAATCATGCCTGCGGACGGATCTAGACCAATTGCTTCTTTGAATTGTGGAGCGAGAGCGCGGGTAGCTGGACCAGGACCGCAGCCAATGTCCACAAGAGTCGTTAGTTGGCCGCCGGTAGTCGTGTGTTTCTCGATGATGGTGCGATAGAGGTTGGGATGATAATCCTGTCGACCCTCTGCATACGCTTTGCCTTGAGAAGGGGTGTAGGCTGTAAATGTCTGTTCTTTGGGAGTGGACGCCATGGTAGTGAGGTTGTGCTTCGTTCTCTACCGTGGCAAAGAAGATATAGAACGATAGCTAGAAGTCTGTTTGAACGGCTACGTTTGGAGAAAGGGTTTGGAAAAGATCTCTGCAATTGCGTTTGCAGCCTTCTTTATCAAGACTCACCGCGGCATTCCGTCATCTCCACCATGCAAGGAGGGGAGCTTGGCAGATGACTCTCAAAGCCGAGGCCATTGCCGTGACTTCTAGCTGATACAATTCATGGCAGATCGAATAAGAAGCAGACGCGTCAGCTCCACAACAATCAGGTTAATGAGGATCTGGGGAGGGCATGATAGAAGAGAAGATAGCCCGAAGGGGGTGTAGTTTCGGAATAATTCTTATCGGGCCGCTGTCTCCGAGCCGAACTCCGAGGCTCGTCAGATTCCCCCTTTTTCCACCAACGACATGTCATAAGCAAATCCTACGACCTCCATCACCAACACCAACGACTTCATCAGCTGCCTCAAGCAAGAGCAATCTTCAAGCAAGACGACAAGGGAAAGTTAAACGCGATTTGAGAAACCACAAGGCACAAGGTAATAAGAAGCAACAGTTTCATTGACTAAAGCTAACCACCAACCAGTCCTCCATCCCAAGTTCCATCAGGTCCACCAAGGTCAAAATGTCAAGTCTCGGAGATCACTGCTGGGTGTAAGAAAACAATGGAGAGGGAGATCACTTACTCGTTGCGGCCCTGAGGCCTAGCCACCATGAAGGCAGCCTCCAACACTCAACCTCCACTGAGCCATCAGCAATGTCAGTCCACCTCTCAGGTGTCGAATCCGTCACAGAGGCTTCTTCCCGAACAAGGCGTCCAATCCAGCGCTCGTCGCTATTTCTCCTCCAAAATGCCGTCGCCGCAGTTGCTTCCCAAAGGCCCTCAAAGTCCCCATGCGATGTGGCCCAGAAGCTATGAGTCCAGTGATTGGGAAGAGGTTGAGCAATGAAATCCGGCTAGACTGACTGCCGAAGCAGTCGAGACAGCTCTGCCGAAGCAGTTTTCACAGAAATACTCCGACCCTCAACCATCAACTGGTAGCGAACTGGAACAATAGACACAGCAGTATGTCAGCCGGTGTGTCGCGACAGAGTCGTGCAGGGACCGCGGAGAGTTGCAGAGCGACATACAACATGACACTGACTGATCCTGGGCAGTCGAGAAACCCCACATCTCATCACATGTTGGGCGCCACCAGACATGTGGAGCAGAGGAAACTGGTCCTTCCTGACGGAGGAATTGGGACCGACCAAAGCTGCAGGCAGCCGTAAAACCTGCAACCACATCGCTCATCACCGGTTTGTCGCTGGTGCACCACTGAGAGCGTCTTTGTCGAAGTGTCGCGGCACTCCTGAGAGCATCTTTGTCGAAGTGTGGTGGCACTCCTGAGAGCGGCTCCGGGGGCGCGTGGGGCGGCTTTCGAGTCGTTTGCGATCTGGAAGTGGTTAGAATGTCGTCGCTGGCGCTGTGACAAGCAACGCCAGCGGTGACCTCGGAGACTTTGACTTTGACTTTGACTTTGACGTGGAGTGAACTGTGTGTGAGGTCGTCAGCGCAAAATGGAGCAGGAGTGAGCGCAAAGTGAGCGCAGTGAAGTCTGGCCATTGTCAGTTAGTTGAAGAGTTTGGAGGAGTGGAGTGAACTGACAGTGATTGCCGCCAGGCAGGTGAGAGAGTGTGTGAGCCGAGTTTGAGATTGTTGTGGTTGTGGAAAATTCGCGTGGCGCGTGTTGTGTTGTTATTGTCGAAAGCGCAAGTGAGGATGAGGTGAGTGAGTGAGTAATGTGAAGTTGGAAGAAGAGATGGGTGTTGCTCAAGAGCTTGGATGATAGTGAAGGAGTAGAAGAGTAGAGGTGATGTTCATGTGTTGGTTGGTGAAGATGATGAGCGAGAGAATGGAATTGATAGCGAGGGCGACGAGCTTATATCCCCAAAGATGAATGAGCTCGGACCATGCTCAGGTGCCAATATCGCGCTTAATCCAGTTCAAATTGGTGTGAGTTTGAAGTCAGTGAAAGCTGAGGGTCCAAAATCAAGAGAATGTCCGTCACCACCACGAAGGCTTTAGTTGATCATTTTTCACGCGCTAAGCTTTCAGTACATTCTGCTATGGGATGGCAAGCAGCTCTGAAAATTTGGCGCGAATTTATGCGGTGGTTGTTAAGCCATCATGGGTCTTGGCGTTGTGGTGGTTGGCGCGAGGCTCATACTCAAAATTAACTCTGAGCGCCTGCGTCTAAGCGCGGGTAAAAGTTAACAGAGCGTTGTGATTGGTCGCAAATCACGTGCAGACATTTGAGCCCCAGGCTCCAGATTCCTTTTGGAATCGCGTGGAAGGCTCAGGAAGGGCTTGAATTGTGCTTGTCTCTCATGCCATGGATATGGAGCCATGGTGAACTTATGGAGCAGAGACGAGACTCAATGAAGAAACTGGGCTGGCTCTGCCACCTTTCCAGCCCGACCTGAGCAGTAGCAACGATGGCTATTCTGCTTAAATATGTCGCTTTTAGATAATCTTGTTAGAAGGATTTCAGCCAGCCTTAACCACCAGTTTTACTGGTGAGCTTTTATATTAACATTGAGGATGCTACACTGTTTCTATGTCTACCACGCTGTACATTCGTTGACTCTACGGCTCTCTCATAAATCCCGTCGCCAGTCTTGGTCGCAGACAATCTCGACACCGGCGAGGGTATCGGAAATGGTGGAGTTTTCTTTGCATACCTCTAAAATCCCAGGCGTGTTAGTCATGTGTGAACAGTGTATATACACGGAGATCGGACCGATGAACATACCTCCAAGATACTTGAAATCGATATCAAGGCCTCATAGAAGTCTAAATGGCCGCACAAACCAAGCCACCGAATCCGCTATCTCAGTGTCGGCAAGGACGAGCGGATCCAAGTTGATTCTGGTCATGTATGGAGTCGGCTCGTCACGTTGTCTGTGCAATTGGAACCGCACGTCCACGGACTTCAGACACGGGACTTGTATGAGTGCAACCACAAGTCGATTTAGGTGCTCTTTGATGTTCTTTGCGCGGCCAGACACAGAGGATGGCTCTGTAGAGTTGTTCGGGGCCTGCGCGACTTTCCTTGGTATCCATACCCGGAGTGCCATCTTTCGTACAAACTTGACTAGACTGCTCAGATTTAGAAGCTCGCGGTCCGTGGAAATCTTTGAACAAATCTGAAGTCGTGTAGTAGCCCCGAGATGCCACTCTCTGTCTTCATATATATTATTGGCGAAGATGTCGGCTTGAAAGGTGAGCATTTTGTGCATGAAATCCACAAACTCAACGTGGACTTGTCGATTGACACGAAGAACGACTGGTTCGCAACCGTCACTGTACGAAGCTCTCAATAGGGCGTGAGGAAAATCGTTGTAGTAGCCTTCGAAAAAGTGAGACCAAAAGTTGGTGGGTCTCTCCCGGTGTTTGATAAGACCATCGACGTCTGTCCCCGCGCAGAAGGTATGAGCTCAGGCCGTGGTACCAAGTACTCGTAAATATGAAGCCGTATGTCTTTGGGGATGCTGAAAAGCGAAGGCGGAATGCGTTTACCATTCGTGCTGTTTTCCTGATGAAATGTCAGTTGTTAAGATTATCCATGATTGAAAAGACACTGGTCGAGAAGTGCCAAAACAAATGAGAGTGGGTTTCTGAGAAAAAGCAGCAGGGAACAGAGTCCATGAACTCAGCTGTAAATCCAGAAAGACGGTGTTGCTATCGGGGCTGTTAACAGCATTTTCGCCCACGTCCTCATGCGTATCATTGAGAACGTGGGATTCATTCGTGTCGCCGAGCGCTTGCATCGTCAATCTCTGGCGTTTTGCTGCAGGATCGTCGTTGGTGTCACCGTCGGAGCGGACATGGAGTGATGCTGCAGAGTCGAGGGCCAAAGTCTGTTGCTCACAGGGAAGGCCATCGTCAGGCGCGGCGGCGAGTGGTCGCTTCATTGTGTAGGAAGACTGTTTCATGCCCGAAAGGATTGAATATATCAATGGTGCGTAGTCAAGGGCGATTGATGGTTAGAGGGTGTGCTGGAGGGAATTGTAGAAGAAGAATAGAGATGAAGGAACACGGGAAAAGAAAGCACGGCAGGGATGTTTATGTCTCCACCAATGGCAAAGGGCTTGCAGCAGCCTTATTATCCTCAATCTTCCCTCGAATAATTCAAACACAAGACAACATCCACCCTCTTTGCTTCCAACCGCTAACCACCGATTACTCACTCGCACATCCTACAAGCCGCCAGACTCCCCACCGCACGGTCAAACTCATTCCTGGACAATGTCATGAACCTTACCCAAGCGGCCGTTTGGTAGCCATTTGTGCTCTGGCGTAAGCCACCAGGACAGGATAGCAAAGATGGTAATACCGCCAAAAATAACTGGAGAGTAGTTGAACGTGTCGGCGGTAACAGGAAAGTACAATGGAGAAAAGAGAACAGCTGCCAGGTATGTATTCCACACGAAGGCGATGAAAGTCAATGGCCACGAAAAACGGCCGAGAGACCATTTGGCTTGCTTGAATTGGCCAGGCGTGATGAAAGTTCGTCCGACTGAAGCTGTTAGACTCTCGCCTGGTACAAAATCTTACACAATCGTACTTACAGCAAATGAGAGCATAAGCAGTGATGGTGGGGACACCAGCAGCACTGACAAGAGAAGAAAAGGCCACAGGTGAGGGCAGGATGGTGCAGAGCAACAAAGCAGCTGTCACCAACATCACCGTCACTGCGTTTCTCGGCTCCTTATTGTCGGAGACCTTTGAAATCCATCCAGAGAATGGAAGGACGCCATCACGAGCGACAGCCCAGATCAGACGCGAGCTTGCCACGCCGGCCACGGTTGTATTCTACGTAACACTCAGCGATTGAACCACGACGATCGTCCCTCAAATCTTACCAGAATCAATCCGAGAATGCAGATGATGGTCATGAAGACCTGTCCGCCGTGGCCTAATGACAGAGCATACAGTCCAACAAACGGCTGAGGACCACCGAAGCCGTGGAGAACGTCCAGACTCGGCGAGCAGAACAGGAACAAGATAAGAACTGGGAAGCCGAGAGCGCAAGAAGCAGCAGCAGACGAGAAAATGCCTCGAGCAGCTGTGATGTTTGCGTTTTGAGTCTCCTCACTGATGTGGCCACTGGCTTCAAAGCCAACTAAAACACCAGCAGTGACATAGTAGGAGAGCATCCAATTCCAGACTGGTGGCGCGCCAGTTTCATTGGCAGTCTCTGTGAACACCCACTTCGCGGACTGAAAACCATAAGTCTTGGACACGCCAATTGGAAGCCAGATGATGTTCAAGAAGAAATCAAGCATGATAATGCCTGTCGCTAAACGGAAAATGCTGCGGTACGTCTTCGGATCCAGGTAGTTCATCCCGATAGATATGAACAGAAAAATCTCAGCGACGATCCATTGCACGGCACGAAATTTGACGTCTTTGACATCGGTCGTGAAGTCCACAGCGAAAACGTTGATCTGGGAAAGGAGGAAATTTGCGGCACCCTGGCAATTGGAAGCAAGGAATGTAGTCCAAGCCGTGCAACTCCACCAAGCCACAATGAAGCCAAAGAGTCGACCGTAACGGCGACCACCTGCTTCAGCGGCCCAACTGTAGACCATGAGAACTAGGCCATGTCGCATTAGGTTGATGATCACTCACAAGTATATCGAGCCGGCAGCAGGAAGTGCGGAGCAGATCTCGGCCAAAACAGCAGCGGTAATACACACAAATATGCATGTAACGATATAGCTGGACCTGTAAGAATGATTAGATAAAGGGATGGGCCATATCAACGAGAGAATATTCACCAATAGGCTGCTGGTCCGCCAGCACCGACGCCGATTGAGAAGGTGACCCGAATGCCACCGATGAAGTACAATGCGGCTTTGGCTGATTAGAAGCTGATACCATACATAAGATTAATAATGTTATATCTACCAAAACTGGCAGCGAAACTCTCAAAGAATTTCCATGATCGATGGAGAGTCTTGAAGATTGTTAGCGACAAAAGACCTTCAGAGGAGCGTGCAAATTTACCTGCTTGTAACCCAAGGCTTGCTTGACGGGAATTAGTAAAAGAAGGGTTGTGCAGGGGGCTGCGAGGGTAAGTTTTCATAGCTCTCCTTACGCGCTCATGATAGCGATCAAGTTCAGCGGTATAATCTCAGCCCCATTGCCGTCTTCATCGACTGGATATGATCCAGAATCAAAGGCTAGGCTACGGGGCACCCGCGTGCCACGAGTCAAACCGTTGGGCAATGCCGTCGTTCCAGAGCAGCATTGTCCTTGGACCAGGGCGATACTTACCACCTAACTTTGCGCGCAGGAATCCACATTCAAACTTTCTTGCAATAGCAAAGCAACGGCGAGGTTGTCCATGTCGATCTTACCAGGTATCTTTCGTCTTCATCCAGGTCGCTGCCAATGACTTCGTCTTCGAAGTCGGCCTGAAGAGGGTTGTTTGCCTTGTTTGCCTTGAGGGCAGGGTTTGAATCGACAGCCTTTCTGTTGTGGATATCCATCTTTGGCACGAGGGATCACGAAGGATCACGAAGAGTGGCGGCGGAGCAGAATTCAAGGGGAGAATTATAGGCAAAAGGAAAAGGAATTGATGTTGTTGAAGAAGATGGTTAGCGGAGATGATGAGACTCTTGTGGTTGGAGCAGAGCCTTCTTCATCCTTGGTTTTTTCTTCCGACCGAGACCAAGAGGGGGAAAGCGTTGTCCATTATTGTCGGTACCATACCTTCATCAAGGGGCACCAGTCCACATACGGCGATTATAAACAACGAGAATACGCAGGTCATGATCCTGAGCGGCGTCACATGATCGGGTCACTCGAGATCAAAACACGTGTCCTCAACGGCATTTTCAAGTCACTTGACAGCTGTCCCACCCCTGCTGGTCCATAACCCCACTGCACTCACGTCACTTTCAATGCCCCGCCCCCCGCACGTGCATCTCGAGTCTCAACCTTCGCAACCCGACTCAACCTTCACAACCCGACTCAACCCGCCCATCTCTAACAAATAACCTTCTCCAACCACCTTTCACCCTCCCTTACTCAAACACCATATTACATTAGCAATCATGTCTATCCAGGAGAAATACGACGACGCCTACAAGAACGCCAAAAACCTCAAGGGCGGCGACCAGCAGGATCAGCTTGATGTAAGATGGATCATTTGCAACTCATTCTGACCTGTCATGGACTAACCCTTGCGTTCCTTAGTTCTATGGCTGGGCCAAGGTAGCCAGCGGAGCTGATTTTGCTGAAGCAAAGAGGCCAGGTGGTTTCGACTTCCAGGTACGACTTCACCGTTACCCTCCTTGATTGCACCCGCATCAGCCACCCGCACAACTCCTGAATAAGACAAATTAGCCGGGAACTGACTCGGCTTTGCAGGGCAAATACAAATACGGAGCATGGGAGAAGGTTGTCATGGCCGGTTTGTCCAAGGAGCGAGCTCAGGAAGAATATGTCAAGAGGTTTGAAGAACTCAAGAACAAGCATGGCCTCAAGGCATAGATTATGGAAGACTTCATGAATGATGAGATATGATATGATATACGTTGGATCAATTCGAAATACATGGACAATAATATCCATATTATTTCTTGCTACGGGAATGCTGTGAGGCTGTGGCAATGACGCAGCCTTTGCTGTCACCAACGTGAACAAATAGACAAGCCCGTGTGGCCTGTAGCTAAATTGGTCACCAGACTACATCGCCAACGTTTCACCTCACTTTCAACATGGTCCTGGACGTGAGATTGACGAGAGATGCCATTCGCAAGTAGCCTTGCTCGAGCGAAAGTTGCCACTGAAATGCTTCTACCATCTATACAAAAGCATTGTAACAGTAAGATTACCTTTGCGACAAGCAACCAGTTTATCGTTGGTCAAAAGGTGTATGAAATGGAGGTCTCAAAAGATGTAGAAAGTTGAATGCATGAAGAGTACCTACAAGTGCTCAATCCAGTCGAGTATATGCAAAGATCCAAGACGAAACAAGACGGCATAATTCATACAAAAGGAGAAGGACAACTTCTTAGATCCTTGACACCACGTATATATATGCTTGGAAGTGTTGTCTGTCTTGTAGCTTGCTTCATTTGTCATCGGGGGTTCATGGTGTGATGCTGAGAAAATAGAATGGCGGGAGCGATGGCGATGGAGAATATGGATGCTGCATATCATTCTTTCCTCCGATTATTGAACGGGGTAATTTTTCCTGCTCGAACCGCTTTTCGACATAAGGTATTTTTCGTGTTTGTTCGCGGAAAAAAAACCGCGCTTCTGATAGAATTGTAACAACCCAAAGAAAGCCAATCATAAAAGAACGTGAGTTGGAGAATCCTAGAAAATGAAGCACGATCACGTATGGCGATGTCTAGGAAAGTTATTGCGTTTGCACGTATCCCTATCATGGGACGATATGGCAGATCCATAAGTTTCCAAGGAATCGAAAGAATTTCAAGTTGTTGTAGGTAGAAAGAAACTTTGAAATTAAGAAGGTGAGCGGATGCTGCTCTGTAAATCAGTGTTCTCTGCCGAGCAAACGGTTCTCGTTGGAGCACAGGGAAATAGATATTCTCCGAGACTCAGCCATGTCGCGTTGAGTCGCAACTTTCGAGGAACATAATCCCTGAAAGGTGTGAGGATCATGATTCTTACACTTTCAGATGCAGAAGTGGGCAGGTAAGGTGGTTTTTGTCCTTTTACGGGGTGCGACTACCGAGGGTGGCGGCAAACTTCTAATGCAGACGTAGTTAGATAAGCGGTCCTGAGTCTGATGACACATCCTTTCCAGCCGCATCGTGAGGAGTACAAAGATGCATTTCAAGAGAGACTAGACACCAAGCACAAGACTCTTTAAATTCCTGGTCATCCTCTAACCTGTCAACTGTGAGTGACTTGAAAAAATGAAATGCTACTCACCGACGAAGAAATTGCTCGGTATTGGGAATGGCACAGAAGTTCTTCTGAAGTTGATGAACTTCTATCAATGAAGGTGTCGGTGATGATTTATCAATTTGTAGATGCTGGGCTTGATATTCATTCACTTGTCGAATTCTAAGGTCGGCCACTTGACCATTATCGACCAGATACATGCGCAGATTGTATACCAGGCGTCGCTGGCTTCGTACGGCCGCTTCTCAACGAGAAATTGGCTCCATCGTTAAGCGCAAATGAGTGTATTGTGCCGGGATGTATAGCAGAATCTCAGCACTGTTATATGAAACCAAAAATGGCCTTCAATTTCCGGCCAGATGAACGATGATGTCTGCCACAGCAGGCACCGAAGTCAAAGCCACCGTGATCGTGCCGAACAAGCCCATTGCCAGGCTCGAGAATGCTGCCGCTCGTGGATCTGTCACAAGAAGTAAGGCTGTAGCAATGGCGGAGGAATTTCCTCCCAGTGTCACACCTCGAGTGATGTAGTCATCTGCAAACATGTGAGCAACAACCCTAACCAACAAAACATCAATGCTCACCTTGCGGAATCTTGAGCAAGTCCAACAACTGTGGCCCAATGAGAACGCCAATGATGCCACTCAGAATACATAACACAGCAACCAGACTCAGATCACCACCTAGATTTTGTGTCGCAGGTGTCGCCAAAGCAAGAGTGAGACTGCGACTTGGGAATGATAGACTTCGAGCAGTCGAGATGCCAATAGCATGGCACAGAACTGGGTATCCGAAGAGAGACGCAATCGATATAGAAATCGTTGGAATGAAAATTGGCAAAAACTGAGCGACCTTTTAGCAGACGCACTCATATCAGTATGAAGATAACATACAGATCTCTTCAATTCTTGGCGGTACTGGTACATTGGCAATGCAAGTGCCACGATACTGACGTCCAAGACAGAGCTCAAGAAATCTCCCGCACCTGGTTTGGGCAAGTCCGTTCTTCCTGAGAAGAGCTGCTGATATTTTGTTTTCGTTTGGTAGGCAAGCAAGCCATCGTGAAATTCATCGCCACGGCACATGGCAAGTATGTAGATTCCGCAGATGGTGACAACCGAGGCCACCAACGCTGGGTGCAAAAAGCGGCGCCAATTTGGTGGCAATTCGAGAGCCAAGAAGTAGGCAAGTATATTCAGAGAGAGCTGTGCTGGCATGGCATAATTCGCGGCGAGGTAAATCGGGAGCCCTATCAAAAAAAGAATGATGGTGTAAGTATAAACATCGATTCGGGCGTTGACGATGGTCGCCCATTCTTGGGCTCGAGTCAGAGGGAGGCCTTCTTGTCTGCGTGTCCGGCTTGTAGAAGCAGGCACATATTCGTGGGTGGGAGGACCACCAGTGCCTGTTATCCTTGCTGGGTCTTGAGCCCGGAGCGGTGCCTGTAGCTCGTGTGCAAAATCAATGGGGTCCAGAAGGGGATCTGTTGAAGGAGTTGAGGACTCCCCCGGCGTAGGTGGAATAGATTCGCCAGGGGTCGGAACATTGGATTCTTCCGGGATAGGAGACTCGGATAATTCGTGGTTGGTAGCCAAAGGTATATCCTCGTGTGGTCCGCCAAGTTCTTCCCCTCGCTCAGTAATGCCACGTTTCGATGTTCCGAACAGATATTGGAGACCTCTTGTGAGATATGCCGTGAATGCAAACACGATGAGATATCCAAAGACTTTCATTATTAACATGATTTGCATGGGATGCATGCAAGCACTTACTAAACACAGCTACAATCTTCCCAACTTCTCTGCCACTCACCGAAGGACTCAATGGAATAAGCACGAAAGCTGGGCAAAAGAGTACATTGATGTATCGCAAGGCAAAGCCACCCTAGTTTTGAGTGAGTCAAGTAGAAGACTGGCGGATCGGGTGGATTACCGGAACCTCAATCAGAGACACAATCTTTCTAGTCCTTCGATCACCAATGGTCATACTCAAGCTGAGCAAGAGGAAGAATAGCAAAACCATGCAAGCAACAGAGGCAGGAAAGGAGACATGGCCTATAGATACGAGCGAATTGACTCCGAAACATGCTAGTAGAACAAGAAGGATGCCAGCTGGGACATAGATCCAAGCGACAAGTTGTCGTTCCCATGAAGAGCGGAAGACCTACCGTTGATGAGCTTACAGGCTGGGATCGAGATATTGTGAGAGGCGTACTATCAGAGTCGCGCCGACGGCATCTTGTATTAAGCTTTGAGAGCCCGTAGAAGGCATCTCGCCACGGCAAGCGAATGATTATCAACGGCGCGAGAGGCTCAAAGACATGGGTTTTACTGAAGGCCAAGGGTGAAGGGCGAGTCGAGGTGGGAATGACTCTGGATCAATGGAATTGGACAGGATACATAACACTAGCGCGTCTTGGCATAGCAATCCTTGCAGCCCGAACCATGCAAGTTGGGTTTGGCAATGAGGACAGCTTGATCCTCCCATAACTCCACCAAACACAATACACCCACCTCTTCGTAGAGTCCCCATCATGGCTTCCGCTGCCACCAAGGCCCAGTCTACGAACCTGTTTGCGAAACTCAAGACGAAGGCCCCGAACAAGGTAACAATGGCCGGCGTTCTAAGGGGAGCAACTAACATATGCCACATAGATATGTTTTGACTGCGGCGCAAAGAATCCAACATGGACTTCTGTTCCTTTCGCCATTTATCTATGTCTCGACTGCTCGGCGAACCACCGTAATCTTGGCGTGCACATCTCCTTTGTGCGATCCACGAATCTCGACAGTACGTTGCTTGTGACAAAAGCAGTCCCGTGTGGACACATGTACTGATCATTATATGCAGCCTGGCAATGGGATCAACTACGGCTCATGAAAGTTGGAGGTAATGATTCTGCTACGAAATACTTCCAAACACACGGGGGATCCGCTGCTCTGAACAGCAAGGACCCCAAGACGAAATACACCTCGACTGCGGCCACCAAGTACAAGGTAGAGTTGGCCAGAAGAGTTGCGGCAGATCAAAAGCTGTGAGTGGCGGATCCCTCTTTTGACATCGTGCATAATCGCTTACAATGTACAGATACCCAGGCGAGGTTCAGATAACAGACGTGGATGAATTAGCCGGTTCCGGCTCTCAGACTCCTGCTGGCGAACCCGAGGAGGACGATTTCTTCTCCTCATGGGATAAACCTACGATTAAACGGCCCAGCAACCCACCCTCGCGAACGGGCACTCCTGCTGCTAGGACCGCCTCCCCCTTCCTCGCCCCTGCTGCCAATGGAAATGGCACCGCTCGCCCCAAATCTCCCCTCAACGGCTCAGACTCCGCTGCTACTCCTCCTGCCTCTGCTCCAACATCGCGAACCACATCCTCTGCCGCGATTCGCAAGACCACCTCCTCTGCAGCCGGCACTCGCAAACCAAATATTCTAGGCGCAAAAAAGACCAAGTTAGGGGCAAAGAAAATCACATCTGATGTTCCTCTCGACTTTGAAGAGGCGGAGAAGAAAGCTAAGGAGGAGGCCGACCGAATAGCAAAACTTGGTTACAACCCAGATGAAGAGACCGCTCCTGTTGCCGCCAGCACGTTCAAGTCCGCTGTATCAACAGAAGAAACAAAAATTATCTCGCCTACTCCTACTAGTCCAACTCGTGGGTTCGGGTCTTCAAAAGAGAGAAGCGATGCGGATATGGCACGATTGGGCATGGGTATTGGACGTCTCGGGTTTGGACAAACTGCGGGAGCAAAGCCAGCACCACAGGCAAAGAAAATGGGAGGCTTCGGTTCGACGAGTCGAGCTGTAGAAGGTACGTATCCTAATTTGTGTGTATTACTACAGCATCGCTAACACTAAATAGACGATGGCCAACAATTCGCCCGCGAAAAATTTGGTACACAAAAAGGAATCTCCTCCGACGAATTTTTCGGCCGCGGCATGCACGATCCCGTCGCAGCCGGCGAGGCTAAGAAAGCCCTTGGAAACTTTGAAGGTGCTACATCTATCTCTTCCAACGCATATTTCGGACGACCAGAAGATGATCCCACTCTACAAGATGGTGAATACGGTGATCTGGAGACTGCAGCGAAGGACTTTGTCCGGAAATTTGGAATCACTGCGGGAGATGATCTGGAGAACTTAACACAATTGCTTGGGGAAGGAGCTGGCAAATTGGGGGGCGCTGTCAGGGCGTACTTGAATGGTTAGAAGTAAAACCTTTCCCTCTAGCGATCGATGTATATTTGGATTTGGATTTGGATTGGCATGGAGTTTTGGACTTGTTGGTAGGAAGAAGAGAAGGTAGAGCAAGGTGACGAGCATGAAGATTGCGCTTAACGACTGAGTTGCTGGATGTGAAGTGGAAATGATGGATGAAGTGGCATGGTTTGGGGCAAGCGGTCCGATCGTGCTTTAGTCTATAATGCCTTGGTTTATATCATATTTTGCGCCAAAGAGATACGTGTATCCCTCCTCTATGCAATAGTCCGCTACTATGCTTCTTTTGTAGTGGCATTGAACTTAACGGCTTGTGTTCTTCTGTATAACTGTGTCTTGTCGAGGGTATCCTGTTCGATGAGCAAATAGTCTTTGCTAAAGTTGATGAGACGACATTGGTGAAGATGATCTTCTTCAGCTATCTGGAATCAGCTTCTTGTCATGCTGTTTCCATCATCGTTTATTGATGTATATTGGTTTGTTCTTCGCTTTTGGGGCTGAACATGAAGTTCTTGAGGAAGAGGTGAGCATTCACTCTCGCGATTATGGTTGCTTGTTTTGACGACGAAGGTTTCATATGTCTAAGGTTGGGAAATGGAGATGATGATGCTGCGTCTTCCGAAAGGGATTGTTTATCTTGGGGTGGCTTCGGCTAGGTAAATCTGATCTTTCGTGAGTCTTTTGGGGCGTTTTTAAAAGAGGTATAGACACCGCATTCCTTGACACGGATTCTTGATCACGGATTCTGCGAGGTTCCTAACATCCATCCATGGCTGCGCGGCGGTGGTAGAAAGCCATGCTGGTTTTCCGAATTTGACGTTGAAGTCTTGATTGTATCACCTCTGCGAGCTGGGTTAGCTGTCCGGGAGCTGTCGACTTTTGTGCAACGAACGTTGGGTGGTGGGTTCCATCCCCCTTCTTGAACTATCCCCATCATCAGTTGCTTTCCTTATACTCTTTGCCAACCTCTCTCAGGAAGTCGTTCATTCCCGGCGAGTCACAACAAAGTTCCCTCTTGGATCTTTCGTGGCTGCATCTTTTCTTAGATGTCGCGGACTCCATGCGATCGTCCTGTAGGTGGATATCAGGCAACATCTTCTCCATCCATATCGCGTGGATTATACACTGCTCTCCAATTCCACAAAAGGCCTCGATCCGGCGGGGCTAGAGGTCCAAGTCCACGTTCAAGGCTGTTTGGTCTGAGAGTTGAAACTTACCTAGCTTGTCGAGATATTGTTTTGAGCGATAGTAGCTACCACTTCCTGTGAGAGGGATCGAACGTACTCGAAAATGAAATTTTGTAGACTGGAATCGGCGCAGAATTGCAACAGCTAGAGCTTCGCATTCCAGCGCCTGAGAACCATGGATGAGCTGACCGTCAGCTTCAAAGAGAGGAACCCGGACCCGGAATTCGGATAGGAACATACAAGGGTGGTACCCCACGCCTTGATACCTCTACCACAGTAATAGAATCTTACGGAGGTTGACCTTCGTTTCGGACATACATGGCTAGTGGCTACAAGGACTATGCCCTAGGCGAACTTGGAGGTACTGTGCAAAGAGTTCCACAATATACGGGGGAGATGGTAATGGAATCTGAACGGAGGGCCTTACTGAAAGTTTGTTAGTAGCCACCAAGTCCCCCACCAATGAGCAACAATCAATCATGTTAGGCTTTGCAAATCTTTGGGGATCAAAGATTGAGTAGAAGACGCGTCAGCTAAGAAACCAGCAAAAGTTTCTCCGGATTGCTGAATTGTTCCCTGGGGCGTCTCGCGTTCTTCCTTGAAACGTCTGCTCATAGCGAATGGGATGTGGGAGAAAATGCTGGTGTGGTGTTTGGAAGGAAGGAGTTTTAAAACTGAGGTGGAGAGTTCATCTGTGCTCAGTCCCTTGTTCTCCCCGCTGATCGCTGCGTTCATCAATCCGTCTAAAAAAGGATGTGGGGGACGAAGCGACGCTTCAGGGACATGTGGTATTTCCCCGGAATTGTGCTTCACAGCTGAGCACTGTGTACAAGCTTGACCTTGCGCTTTGCTCTCCACCTCCTCTACTGTCCACGGCGCCATACAGGCGACGTATAGTACGTGAAATACGAGCCAGGATTCTCTAAGCAGATCAATGGCCATTCAATATCTAGTCACAGGTCGATAGCCAACCAAGAATCCCCAAGTCGGTAGCAAAGTCGCGTACTTCACAATATGTTTCACGGAGGCGGGGCCACGAAGAAATACTCCGTACTGGGACCTTTGATTAAGCTGCTATTAGGAACGATAAGCTAGGCAGACTCGGACATCTCCTCTATCATTTATATCGTGGAGAAATCCCACGAAAGGTCTCTCCTCAACAAACAACACTCCTTCACTGTTAACACTCCCTCACTTTTAACACTCCCTACTCAACAGTCCCCAAAATGGTTTCATTCAGTCTTCCCTTGATCCTCTTCTTTACCGCTGTCCAGCAAGTTGCTGCATACCCCCCAGGTGCCTACGTTGCGACTGGCTGGGGTCATTGTTACCACAAAGGTGACAATGGAGTCGTAGGTTCTATCAAGCATATCTTGACCCTAAAGTTACTGACGTTAGGTTATAGAAAGTCACTTGCCCAAATGCTCCTACAGGCCTCTGCACTGTCAGTTGCTCTCAGGCTCAGGCTAATGTCAGAGCCAGAGTCAGCTGCGTAAGTTTCACCGCTTGCCCGTCAGTTGAGGCTCTCCACTAACATGTTCATAGTCCATCGTTTGTTATGGCGGTGGCAGTGTTGATAAGAAGTAAATTCTTGTTAGCAAGAGGCATAGACGCCTAGGGGGAGCGAGGGGGACGAACATTTTCAGCACACCTCAGCAGATTCAAGTTTCAATCCATCAATCTGCCGACTCCCGTATGGCAGCCACCTTCTTTTGATAAAATTCTCTGTACGCTTCGGCAAATTCAAGTTTTAATCAATCAATTTGCTGACTCTCGTATGGGAGCCACACTCTTTTGACCGAGAGAGCACTACCTTGATCTGTGAATGAACAGAGCAATGACCACCTATACTCACCTCAGCCTTGCCTTCTCCGCCTTTAAATCCGTTGCCGATCCTGTGGAGTATGGAGCCGAGTAGATCATGGAAATGGTGCACGATCCTCCCGAGTCCCGCAGTTTTCCATCCAGTGGGCCTGCCGTGAACGATACCACTATGATAAGTAGTTTTCCCTGTTAAACCTGCCATACAAACCCATGTATAATACTCCCGACGCCGCGTTCTGTACATGACCATTTCGTCCTAGTTTATTAGCCCGATTAAGTCTCAAGGGTAGGACTCCAGCTTCATCCTCAAATCCCCAATTAACCTACAATACAACCCTTCCTCCCAATTCCGACAAACTCCAATAAATGCGCACCGATTTCGTCAACAATTGATACTCTATCTCTTTGGATGCTGTGTTCGATATGGTTATCAGTACCACCTTTGATCGGGCCTCGTTTATGCGTTATCCATCTGTATTAAGGGGAGTGACAGTCATGACGAAAAAGTGTTCGATTTTATTCTGGATTGGGAATAACCTACCATTCATCACATGAAGATCCAACAACTTCAAAATCACCATATCAACCTCCTACCAGAAACCAAGAGCCAGATCACCATCCCTCTTAAGCCGCTCATTAGCATAATTAACACCATACTCCAGAATCCTCACTCACCACTACTCTCAATAAACACGCACTGCAGAAAGAGATGAAGCATTGCAGTAAAGATGTACTAGCCGCCAATCTGGAAAACATCAGTATACTCTAGACCCTCCCAAAACAACCGAGAAATGCTGATTCAGGGAAGGGAGGAACTCGGATCTCGATCGTATAGCAACGAGTTTCGGAATCTGTATTGATCTGTGTTTGTGCAATTGTTTGGCCCTTCAGACTGTAGAAACTATCGGTGATGTCTAGGTGTAGTGTCCGAAACGCCTTGCTGGAAAATAAAAATTCTTTCAATACTCCAGGATGCGACTGATCGCGCTACGTATATGATAGATATAAGGATAATCGAAGGGCTCAGCGAGTCAAAGGTATTTGAACACACGGATGGAAAGAATCAAGTGGTACTCCTATATCTGGGTTAGCTAGACTCTCTAATGGCACACACCCAAGTTAGTAATTCACTTACCGGATCAGGTGCCTGATCAAAGTTTTGGACAAGCAAGAAAATATCTAAAGCGATCGGATCTGTTCTTCTCGACGAAGACTTCAATCTGCTTCATCACCTGGAGAGGACATCCCAAGAGCTCAGGGGCCTCGACGAATCCTTCCATCTGAGCTGGCGACAACTTCTCAGGAATCCTGGAAGCGAAGTAATGTCCCATCTATGTAATCTTCTCTGCATCCTCACTGCTCGGCGTATTGTACTCGGCTAGTATATTCTCCTTCAAAAAACCCGGGCTGTTGACGAGTTCATCAGCGGGTAGTAGTCGTCGTCCACAGCACTCCTTGAACGAGGTGAGTTGACTGCGTTATCACCATGTGCAGGTCTCTTCCTCCCCACATATACCATGATATTGCGGAACTCCAGCGTGTTCGTGCCAAATCTGAGTCTCGCCTGCCACTTGGACCAAAAAAAGGTATTGAACAAGTACGAAACGTAGGCATAGACTAGTTCGAGGCGCAAGCGAATGGTGATAATGCTGTATGCTATGGCAATAGCAATGGCGTTTGTGTGGATTCCTTGGCAACAAGGATCTGAAGTCTCTGCCCATATGTAGCCAGCTCAGTTATACGAGAGAGAACATATAGATAATATAAGAGGATAACCTATTTCATTACTATTTCATTTCATTTCATTTAGTATATATATATAAAGCCGATTTAATACTAATTAGTAGTTATAAGGTAACTATAGATTAGTAAGAATTATAGCTAATTAGCCGTACAATCTCTTACCCTATAGGAGAACTAACGTTCGGCTAAAAAGATAATAAGATCTAACTAATTGACGTCGTATAATAGCGTTAATAGGCCTAGGTGTTAGGGGCTGGTGCCCTAGTAGCTAAAAGGAAGGAAGAATAGACTACAAAAGGAGTAGAACTAGAGACCGTACGTTAGAGTACGGTCTCCTCGTTGGAGTATAAGGAGAGAGCTCCTCCCCCTCTCTAGCTCGTCAGTTAACTTAGTTCTATCTACTACCTTACCTTTTAGTATATACTAGGGTCTCCCGTAATATTAAGTTAACTCTTTTTATTTTTCTCTTAACGCGCTCTAGAAGCTATAGAGACTACGATAGACCCTACGGAGGGTAATAGTAGTAATATTACGCCGTATAACTATAGTACTATTATCTAATAGTTAATAGTATAGTAGTAGGCTTAGGCTACCCGCTTAGAGGAGTAGGAGGCCTAGCTATAGAGGGCGTAGGCCGGTCTACTTAAGGCGGATAAGGCCTATATAGAGCTAAAGGGTAATAACGTATCTATCTAGAGCCTAGTCTCGGCTATCTAGGACCGCGGCCTAGGCGGATTAGACTCCGTAATAAATAACCTACTCTATAGACCTCGAGAATAGCGACCGCTATAATAGGATAGGTCTATAGCTACTTTTAGAGATTTTTTTCTCCGAATCTAGAGTTCCTATAGGACGAGGGCTATATAGAAGCTAGTACTTCCCGCCCCTTTTTACTAGGATACTATTAACGACTACCTAACCTACGAGAAAAGGGCTCGTATAAGGGGTTTTTAGGTAGCTAGCGGCCCCGATAGTAAATAGAACCCTAAGGACTTTCTCTTAGAGATTAAGCGTATTTTTACGGACTCTATAGAAAAGACGACGGCCCTAGAAAAGCTAGTAAGCCTAAAATATAACGATAGCTAACTATAGTAGGATTACTAGCTAATCTTTAACGAACTCCTACTAGTATCTAACGGCTTCTAGTAGAGCGACGAGGTCAAGATATAGTAGCTACGGAAGACCCTCTATAACTAGGACAATATACTTCTAGTAACTATATAGAGGGAGACGGGGTATACCTAATTTACCGCGGAGATTAGACGTATTATATAGAACTATAAATATACTAGCTAGTTCGCCGCGCGATTCTCGACCTAGTAGTCTAGGTAGAAGTAGTTAGATAGCGGCCCCTATACTACGGCGGCTATAAGCTTAGCCTTATACGGTAGTACCGTAGACGGCGATACTATTATAACCCTAGTATAGGTCGTAGACCGAGCTAAGGCGGCCGCGCCCCGCCCCCCTACGTAAGGGGGGAGTAGCGCTATACTAAGGGCGAAGTAGGTATCTAAGGCGGAGCTAGACGGCCGTAAGGAGAAAGGTCTCTACTTCTAGTACGGAGGGAGCGGGTACCGTATAAGCGACTACGTATACTACCCTACTAAGCGACCCTCCTAAAAGGGGGTAGGGATAAATACCTTAATAGTCCCGGCTATAATAGAGACCGCCCTAGTTCTAGAGGTTACCGAGTCTAACCCGCTAGGAAAAGGATAGCTCCCCTCTAAAGATAGAGGAAGGGAGTAGGTCGAGTACTAATAGAGGACTAGGACGCTTACTAGGTAAATATAGACGGGAATAATATACTTATAGACGTAGTAATTAATAGTATTTCCTACGTATCTACTCTAATAGACGAAGGCTATTAGTACTACGCTATAATAGACGGAGACCTAGCTAAACGGCTCGGACTCCCTAAGGTAGAAAAAACGACGAGACGGATCTAGGGTACTATAGGTAATATAGCCGGGTCTAGTATTTAGGGGGTAGTTACCCTAAAACTTAAGATAGCCGGCTTCGAGTAGGTAGTCTATATATACTACGTCCCTAAACTAGCCTTTCCGGTTATTTTAGGGAACCCCTAGAAGGCGTATAACTATATCCGGACAGCGCTAGATAAAGGCTGGCTATACTACGGGTAGGTAGTAAGGTAGGTAGCGGAATCCGCCCCTAAAGCGATAGAAGACGATAACTCTCGTACGGTAGCCTATCGATTGGAGAGCTCTAGCGAGGACGCTACGCTAACGCTAATAGAATAGGTATAGCTAGAGACCGATAACTTCGTAGTTACGCTAGTAACCTTCTATATTAGGAAGGTAGAAGACGGTTATTCGGTAATAGTCGCTACTATAGTAATAGAGGACTTCGAGAAGGCTATAATAGAAAAAAGGCTTAATACGGAGGCGGAACTCCGCGTATAACTCCCCCTAGAGGTTTATAATATAATCCTACTATTTTTAAGCCTAGAGGCGGAAAAACTCGCCCCCTACTAGCTAGGGGTAGACTATAGAATCGAGCTACGTACGAAGCCTAACGGGATAATAGAGTCCTTACTATAGGGGCCGCTCTATAGTATATCTAAGGAGGAGCTCCTAGTCCTACGGAAAACGTTAAACGAGCTACTAGCTAAGGGGTTTATTTAGCTATCGAGCTTAGACGGTAGGGCGCTAGTACTTTTTATCCGGAAACCCGTAAGGGGCCTAAGGTTCTACTATAACTATAGAGTACTTAATACGGTAACTAAGGAGGATAGATATCTACTCCTACTTATTTCGGAGACCCTTTAGAACCTTACGGACTATACCTACTTATTAAAGGTAGACGTAGTAAGCGCGTTTTAGAAGCTTAGGATAGCCCGGGGTTATAAGTATAAGATAGCGTTCTAGACTAGATACGGGCTATTCGAGTAGCTTATAACTCTATTTAGTTTAGCTAAGGTACTATCTAGTTCTTAATAGTATATTAATATAGTACTTCGGAAGTTCCTCGATAAATACGCCTCGGCGTATATAGATAACGTACTAATCTATACCTAAGGGAGCTATAAAGACTATTTCGAGAAGGTACGTACTATTCTCTAGGTACTTTAGGACGCTAGCCTATACTTAGACCCCGCGAAGAGCGAGTTCGTAAGGAGGAGTATTAAGTATCTAGGTTTTATTATTTACGCCGATAGAGGGGGCCTTTAGGCCGACCTAGAGAAGGTTTAAACTATCTAAGATTAGGCGGTCCTACGTAATTAGAGGGAGGTATATAGATTCCTAGGATTTACGAACTATTACCGAATATTTATTAAAGGCTACTCTACGCGCGCCGCCCTACTTACGTCGCTAATTAGGGTAAGTACTACGTTCTCCTAGGATAAAGCGGCCTAAGTATCTTTCGACGATTTAAAGGAGTATTTTATAAGTACTCTAGTACTACGATAGTAGAATCCTACGCTTTTAATATTTCTAGAGGCCGATAGTAGCGGCTTCGCGCTAGGCGGGGTTCTAAGCTAGGAGACTAGTAGGGTTCGCTACCCGGTCGCTTTCTATTTAGAAAAACTAAATAAGGCGGAAATTAACTACGATATCTATAATAAAGAGTTACTAGCCGTAGTCTAGTACCTATAATACTAGGATACGGAGCTTCGTAGCTATAGTCTATTTATAATTATAATAGATTATAGGAACCTAGAATACTTTATAAAAAAGTAAAGGCTATCCGAGCGATAGATACGGTTCGCGGAGACCCTAATAAAATATAGGTTCTCTATAGTATATCGCCCGGGGTTAGAAGTAATAGTACTAGACGCGCTATCTAGATAAGATTAGGATAACCTAGATTATTATAATTATACTTCGAGGGTCTAATAGCTAATCCTAGAGGCTAGCCTAACTAAGTATACGCTAGCCGCCCCTATAGCGATAGGATATAGAGTTTTCGGTATAGGTTAAGGCCTATTCTAGGAAGACGCCCTTAACGAGCTCTAGGATAGGGTAGTTACTAAGGATATATACTATTAATAGGTATTCTAGGCGGTATAGTCCGGCGAGCGAGCTATTCCTACTAGGGCCCGTATTAAGATTTAAATCGCGGACTATAAGATCGATACCTAAGGCCTATTACGATACTAAGGTAAGCTATAGGTACCTAGCGCCCTATTTATAATAGACGTAGAACGAAAGGAGTCGGACGGCGATATAAGGGGTCTAGATAATTTAAGGACTAGGCTAATTTAGAAGAACTACGACTCCGTAGTAACTAGTTACCTAGGTAGGGAGAATACGCTCTCCGTTATAGGCCGAGACTTCTACTAGCTACTAATAGCCTCGTATATACGGAGGTTTATACGGAACTATAACGGCTATAGCCGTAATAAGATTTAGCGTAGCGCTAAATATAGTCTCCTATAGTCGCTCCTAGTCCCTAATAGATTTTTTTCGGAGTTATTAATCGATTTTATAGTAGAACTCCTAGAGTCTAACGGTAATACAAACCTCTATATAATAAAGGATAGGCTAAGTAAGACCGTAGTTTTTAAAGCGATACCTACTACTAATATAGAGGCTTACGCCGAGATATTCCTAAGATACTAGGTACGCTACTATAGGCTACCTAGGGTAATAACGTCGGACTAAGGAAGGAACTAGACGGGCGCCTTCTAGAGATACTTCTATCGCCTACTAGGCGTCGAGTAGCGGTTAAGTAGCGTATACTACCCCTAAACGGACGGAGGCCCGGAGCGTATTAACTAGGAAGTATAGGTATACCTACGGTACTTTATTAACTTTAACTAGAATAACTAGGCCTAGTAGCTTCCCGTAGCCTAGTTAGCAGTAAACGGCCGATACTATACGGGAATCGGTATATCGCTATTTTTTACGATATACGGCTTTAAAGCCCCTACGGCTATACTATTAGAGGAGGTAGCTATAGAATCCGTCCTAATCCCCGCTAAATAGAAGGCTAAAGAATTCGTTCGGAGGATAGGGAAGATTACGGAGCTATACTAATCGCTAATAGGGGTTTCGTAATAGTAATAGGAGGAGTCCTATAATAGGCGGTAGGTCCCTACCCGAAGGTTCTAGGTCGGCGATAAAGTATAGCTAGACCTAAGGAACTACGGTAGCGAGAGGCTAAAGAAGAAGCTAGACGCGCGATACGCTAAATATACGGTAGCTAAAGTTATTAGCCTAATATCCGTACGGCTTAAGGGTATCCCTAGCGGGATATATAATATATTTTACCCTAACCTTTTATAGTAGTACCTGGACGACCTACTACCCGGGTAGGTTATTAACGACTCCTAACCGGGCCCTATACTACTAGAGTTATACGAGGAGTTCGAAGTAGAGAAGATCCTATATACTAGGAAGGCTAGACGGGGATAAGGGCGCGAGGCCCTAGTAAAATAGCGCGGTTACTACGATATAATATAGGAGCCGCTAGAAGCTATAGAGGATACTATAGCTATAGACGAGTTCGAACTAGTCTATAGACCTATATAAGAAAATAATAGCCCCCTATAGGAATTTAGCGGAGGGTAGCTAAGAAGGAGCGGGCGTACGAGGTTATTACGGTAAGTTATATTTTAGATATTTACTAGCAGTTAGGATTAGAGTTTAATTTTAGAATATTTTTTTTATTTATTTTAGGGTTTATCCGGTCCCCTCCGGTTTTAGTACGGGCGGCGATAGCTAAACGCTACTATACGTATCTATAAAAAAAAAGAGAAAGAAAGAAAAAGCGTAAAAGAAATACCCCCCCCCTTCTCTCCTCCCTTAGTTATAGTTAGACCGCCGGGGTCCCTATACCCAAGAGCCGGATACCGGACTAGCTATTATAAAATTTATTACCGCTACCTCGAAGGTAGTAGTAGTAGTAGCGGCGACCGTTCTATTTTATATAGTTAGTAGGAGTATTAAGAAATAAGAAGGGGAGCTTATATAGCTTACGGCGGGACGAGGGCCTAGTCTACTAGAGACCGGAGGAGCTTATAGGCCTTAAGGGTAGTAACTAAGCTCGATAAGGCGGACTCGCTATAGACGGTTAGCGTATATTAACGAACGGGCTACGGGATATACCTCTAGTTTTAACCCGACCGGGTCTATATAGCGTACGCTAAACTAGCGAGCTAGGGCCTAATCGGTTAGTAGGAGAAATAAGACGGACTACGAAACGTATATTAGGGTATACTAAGCCTAGTACTAGGTATAGTACGCGTAGGTAAGCGAGGGCCGGTAGTACTTACTATTATCCTATTAGTAGTTAGCTAGAGTCTAAGTTTATTTCGCTAGTTACCTCTTACGGGTAGGGGCTTCTAGTAGTAGTAGTCTCGGCTATTAGACGTATACGTAGTATAATAAATACGGCGCTAAGCCTAGAAACGAGGATTAGTAAATAGTTACTATAGAAGATTAGTATACGTATAGTCCCGACCAACTAGTCGACTATAGTAGTAGGGTAAGTAAGAGTAGCGTAGGTAGTATTCTTCTTCTAGCGGTAGGTAGTAGTATTCTTACGGGCGGCGGGGGTACGACGGGCGGTAATAGGCGAGGAGGTAGAGGACGAGCGACCGGAGATAGAGGTATAGGTAGAAGTAA
This sequence comes from Venturia nashicola, assembly GCA_004522665.1. Classification (NCBI taxonomy): domain Eukaryota; kingdom Fungi; phylum Ascomycota; class Dothideomycetes; order Venturiales; family Venturiaceae; genus Venturia; species Venturia nashicola. The sequence continues at coordinate 349,037 of SNSD01000006.1, forward strand.
TAGCGGTAGTAGTATAGTTAGACTCTAGCGAAGATAGGGCGGGCGTTATATTAGTAGCGTCGGTAGTAGCGGTAGTAGGGTCCTAGGTAGGTAGCTAGAGGTCTTAGACGAGTAGCTAGGTATCCTAGGCGGGTAGCTAGGAATTATAGGCGGGTAGCTAAGGATTATAGGCGGGCGGCTCGGCGTCCTAGGCGGCGGCGGGACCTATCCCTAGAGGAACGGATAGTAGCTACGTAGAATAGGTTGGTAGTAGCGGAGGACTAGAGGCTCTTACGCCTCCGAAGAGGGCGAAGAAGCGGGAATCTATAGTAGCGGGTAGGAAGGAAGTAAGGGGCGGCGTAGAACTACCGGAAGATATAGTAGGAGTAGTAGTAGTAGTAGTAGTAGTACGACGGGCTAGATACGGTTAGTTTAAAGTAGAGGCCGCTATCTTAGTACTAGATAGGAGATACTTACTATATATATATATAGTATATATATATATATATATATAAGGGCTTAATAAAAAAAAAAAAAATAAAAAAAAAAAGCCTAGGGGATAGGGGTATTTATACCCTTTAGGAGATACTAATTAAGGTATAAATACGCGTATAATTATATAGTAGTTGATAGTAACTTCGAGGGGGATCGAATTGGTATTATCTAAGAGGGTTTATAAGCGATACGAGAGAAACCTACGGAAGCTAGCTAAATTACCCGGGCTACCTAGTCCTAGGACGGGGGCTAGCCGAAAGACGTACTATAATACTTAGGATACGTCTAAATAGCTAGTTACGCGGACCGGAGACTCCTCTATAGGAGTTACGGGGACTAGAGACGCCTCTAGCGTAGGTAGACTCTATTCCTAATAACTAGGAAGGTAGGAGGATAGGTTACTATAGATACTATAATAGAACGCCCGGCTTTAGTAAAGTTATCTAGTCTTTAATAGGAAATAGGTACTAAGTAGTAGGGTAAGTACGCGGACGTATAGAGTATACCTAGGCGTACGTACTATAAAAAGTAACTTACGAGGGCCTAGGCCCGGGGCGGAGCCGCTATTACCTAAATAGGGGTCCTATTACCTAAATAAGGGTTACGTACGGGTTATATAAGTAGGACCGCCTAAAAGGTACTAGAGAGAGGAGGGGAGTCCGCGGCTTTAGGGCTCCTTATAATAAACTAGTAGGAGCTAGGCGTTTTTTAGCCGGTCGCCGAAGGGGAAGAATAGGGCTAATATTAGGGGCTAGTACCCTAGTAGCTAAAAGGAAGGAAGAATAGACTACGAAAGGAGTAGAACTAGAGACCGTATATTAGAGTACGGTCTCCTCGTTAGAGTATAAGAAGTATAAGGACTAGCTAGCTAAAGACGTACGCCTTATAGTAAAGTACTATTACGTACGCCTCCTTAGCGTACGCGCTACGCCCATAAACACTTAGGTATTGTAATAGGAGGAGGCCCTCCTTAGCTATTAGTTTATCTATAAATCTATCTCTTGCTATACTTGTTACTATTATCCCCTTTATAATTCTAATAGCTCTCCCAACCTAATAGGTCTAGTAAGAGATAGCTTCCTATAGGACGATACGAGCGAAGAGTAGTAGCCTTATAGAAGGGTCGACTACTATAGGCGAGCGAAATATAAGCGAAGACTAAGAAGGTAAATTATCCTAAGAGGAAATAGAATCCTAAACCGAGGAAGATATCGACGTAGCTATTAAGTAAGCGGAGCGTAAGCTAGCCGTCCGCGAGAAGTAGCTATAACTAGTAAAGCTTATCTTAGAAATAAATAAGATAGAACTTAAGATAGGGTCGTAAACCGCGCGATACTATAGCTCTACCCTAGCGAGTTAATACTCTCGACCCCTAAAGGAGCTCTAACTAGAGAAATTATCTCTATACGAAGGGAAAAGCGTACGCGTATACCGTAACTAGACCCGGAGCGCCGAGAATACGTTTCGCCTAGTACCTAATACCTTTAGTACCGAAATTACGAAGATATCCTATACCCTTTAGTTTATTAAGGGCACCCCCTATAGCTTATAGGTAGAGAAGGAGCCCTCCCTCTTAGAAGACTAGTTAATATAGGAATACTTTCGAACCTTTCTATTAGATCTAATCGAAGACCCTATTAACCGCTAGCTCGAAGCGATATAATACTATATAGATAGTAAGTAAGGCGTAGACTAGTCGACTATATCCTTTAACTCTTACCTTATAGGCCTAGAGTCCTAGTTAGACGAACTATATATAGAGACCTAACTAAGGAACTACCTATAGTATAAACTAAGGCTAGAAATTCGGGGTATACTCTCTAATTACTAGGAAATTCCTAAGACCCGAGACGTAATCGTCGCGCTAGCTACGCGCTTAGAATTAAATAAGAGGAAGGCCTCTACCTCTAAACTATTAGAAAGAGACTAGAAGCGCCAACTCCTATAATACGATACTAAGTCGGGAAGTAGACTACCTATAAGCTTAGCGGCTATAAACTCGAGGCTTTCTAAAGCTAACTCTACCCCTATCTAGCCTAAGGGTAGTAATAAGGACCTTACTACTATTTAGTACTTTAACTATAGGTAGATAGGCCACTACGCTAATAACTATAAAGAACCTAAAAAAGAGAGGGAAATTACTAAACTAGCCTTAGACTAGTACTACGACCCGGCGGGAAATAAGTTCGCGTCGCCTTAACTACGTATACGACGCAGGACCGAGACGCGGGTAACCCTAGCTAGGGGAGTAAGGCTATAAGTCGGGTACTTCTAAGTTCTAGGAAGTAAGGGCTAGTAGTACGGAAGTCTATTACTACTAAGGCTATTATCTATAGCCTAACCTCCTAACACTCGGTAATAACCCTTTTAGATACGGGTGTAGAAGTTAATATTATTAGGCCTATCTAGGCCCTTAAAATAGATCTAGAAGCTATCGATATCCCTACTCTACTAATACGATAGGGAAGCGGGGAGCGCGCGGGATACGTAGGGGTATATAAAGTAATCTAGTAAGCTATAGATTGCCTAGGGGTTACCAAGAAGGTTAAGGTAGAATTCTACGTATTAGAAAGGCTAGGGTAAAGCTATATCTTAGGTATACTAGCCCTATATAACGCGGGTATTAAATTAGATACTAGCGAAATAAGATAGCGGTTTAAGAGTATAGGAAGCTAGGTCTAGCTAGTCTTAGCTAAAGAATTACTTAAGGAAGACCTAGCGTCTATCTTTAAACTCTAGAGCGAGGATATTACGCTAATCCTAAGCGTCGACGAATTCGATAAAGGAGAACTAATAATAATATCCCTCCTACTAGAATTCGAAGATTTTAAGGACGACTTTAATAATAAGCTTACTACTCGTATACTAACCGTAGAGGGCGCGGAATACGTAATCGAAACTATAGTAGACCCCCCCTTCGGAAAAATATATAACCTTTTAGTAAAGGAGCTTAGTATTCTACGATAGTACCTCCGCGATACGACTACGAGTAGATAGATACGACCTTCTACTAGTCCTATAGGGGCTAGGATCCTCTTTATACTAAAGAAGGGAGGAGACCTTAGGCTCTATATAGATTATAGGGGGCTAAATAAGGTAACTATTAAAAATAGATATACGCTCCCCCTAATCTTAGAGCTCCTAGACCGCTTATAAGGCGCGCGCTATTATACTAAACTCGATATAAAGAACGCTTACTACCGAATTTAAATACGCCTAGGAGACGAGTAGAAGACCGCGTTTCGTACGAGATATAGCTACTTCGAGTACCTCGTTATACCTTTCGGACTTACTAATACCCCTATAACCTTCTAAGCTTATATTAATAAGGCCTTAAGCGGATTAGTAGATAGTATCTATATAGTATACCTTAATAATATAATAATCTACTCTAAAACTAGATCGGAATATATACGATACGTACGCGAGGTACTAACGAGGCTACGATAATTCGGACTCTATAGTAACTTTAAAAAGTATAAGTTCTTTATAGAAGAAGTCGAATTCCTAGGGTTTATTATTAATACTAGCGGAGTCTAGATAGATCGCAAGCGAGTCGTAACTATAGTAGAATAGCTAGAGCTAAAAACCTATATAGAGGTCTAGGTCTTCCTAGGATTCTATAACTTCTATCGTAGGTTTATCGTATACTACTCGCGGATCGTTACGCCGCTTATAGAGCTATTTAAAGGCTCGAAAAATAGTAAGTAATATAGACCTTTCTAATAGCCGGTAGAGGCCGCGTACGCGTTTCGTACGCTTATCGAAGTATTTATAACTGCCCTACTACTATAATACTTTAACCCAAACCGGCGACTTAGGATAGAGATAGACGCCTCTACCGTAGCGGCCGCTATAATCCTTACCTAACCCTAGGATACCGGGTATTAGTATCTAATTATATTCTAGTTAAGGAAACTAACCCTAGCTAAGCGTAATTATAAAACCTACGAGTAGGAACTACTTACTATAGTAGCGGCCTTCTCGTATTGGCGATACTACCTTAAAGGGAGTATATACCCTATTAAGGTCCTTACTAACTATAATAACCTCCTAGGGTTTAGTAAGCTAAAGCAGCTAAATAGCCGCTAGGCCCGATAGACTATATTACTAGCGGCCTATAATTTCGTTATTACCTATAGGCTAGGTATAAAGAACCTAGCGGACGCGCCTTCGAGACGCCCTAATTACGAAGCCCTAGTATAATAGGAGAGTACCCTCTTCCCTACCCTCTAGAAGAAGCTAGGGCTGATGCCAAGAATAGTAGTAGTAGAGAGCCTAACCACCTAGTAGACCTAGGGGGTTGAAATACAACTGGTTTATACCCCGTATAAAGGTACCGCGGTCGCCGGACGGACGCGACCGGACTTGAGCGTATACGTCTCGTAGTTATCGAGAAATCTATCCTATCTCTAGCTAGGGGGAACTAGCTGTAAGACCGGGTGCTATACGTATCCGCGTACGTAAGGTCCTTCAAGGAGAATATACCTATATAGACCTATCTAATATACTATTAGGATTCTAGGAACTTTAATATAAAGACCCTACGGTTCGTAAGGTCCACGCGGAATTGCTAAATAAGCCGATAGGCCCCTACTAATAGTTAAGACTAGTATTAGGATATATTACCTTTAGAGGAAAGATCTTTGTCCCAAATAACGCTATAGTTAGATAAGAGCTATTAAGGCTGTACTATAATAATACCTTTACGGGCTATTTTAGGGTTACTCGAACCTATAATTTACTTACGCGAAAGTACTTCTAGACGTATATATCTCGCGACGTAGACGAATATATTAAGACTTACGAAGTCTACTAGAGAACTAAAGTCAAGTAGTACGCGCCTTTTAGGGACTTATAGTCCCTCCTCTAACTAGAAGGGCTATAGCAGGAGTTAACTATAGACTTTATAAGCGGGGTCCCGGCTAGTAAGGTTGCCGGCTAGGCGTATAATACGTTACTAGTACTCCTAGACTACTATACGAAGATAGCGCTCTATATCCTAGTAACTAAGAAGCTAACTACTATAGATCTAGTAGAGATCTTAGTAGATAGGGTCTTTATAAGGTTCGGGGCCCTAAGGGGGATTATATCTAATAGAGACTCTAGGTTTACTAGAAGTTTCTAGTCGGAATTATACTACTATACGAGGATTAAGCGACGCCTTAGTATAGCCTTTCACCTATAGATAGATAGGTAAACTGAGAGGCAAAACTAGATAATCTAGGAATACCTTAAGGCTTTCTATTTAGAGAATTAGGGTACGTAGGCTAAGCTCCTCCTAGTTACTAAGTTTACGTATAATAATAGTAAGTATTCCTCCACCGGGATCTCCCCCTTTATAGCTATATATAGGTATAACCCTGAGATATATTTCAACCTAGAAGAGAGGCCTAAGGGTAGAGAAGTCCTAGCTATAAAGGACCGTATTAAGGGGTTATACCTCCTACGCTCTAAGCTTACGGTACGCTAGTAAGAAGTAACCGAAGCGTAGTCGTCCTATTATAATAAAAAGTATAAGCTAATATAATTTAATAAGGGTAACCTTATCCTAGTCTTAACTAAGAACCTTCGCTTAAAAACCCTAAGTAGGAAGCTATCCCAGCGGATAATAGGCCCCTTTAGGGTAATAGAACCTATAGGCTTATAGGCTTATAGGCTCTAACTCCTACCTACTATAAAAATACACCCTATGTTTAGGGTGCCCCTCCTAGAGAAGTACTACTAGAGGGTAGGGGAAGATATTAAGTACTTACCCCTACTAGAGTTAGTAGAGGGTGAAGAGGAATAGGAGGTAGAAGAGATTATTAATACGAGGCGTAAAGGAGCCGCACGCCAATACCTCGTAAAATAGGTTAGATACCTAGAGGACTTTAATTAATAGACCCTAAAAAAGGATATAGGAAACTCTAGTAAACTTATTAAGGAATTCGAATTATATACGGTACGTATAGAGCCCGTATAGGTATAGAGGTCGACCGGAAATGACCCTAAAGAGCTAGGAGTAAGAAGATCTAGAAGATACTTAAAGTAGGTAGAGTTAAATAGATTATAGCCGCAAAGCAGCCTAGTATAGAGACGTATATAAGGCGCTAGCAAGATATATACTATTAGTATATCCTAACCAAGCCCTAAAAAAGGAAAATTATATAAATATACCTAATACTCAAATATAATAACTACCTACTCGCTATACTAGGACGCCGAATAGGAAGCGTACTACCTACGTACTCGCTACTTAACTACCTATCTATATTAATATTATCCTCTATAATAGGGACCTAATAGTTATTAGCCTCGTCGTCGGCTACGCTACGTATACCTACTATAGGGTCCTTACGTATAACGCGCTAACCCCTAGTTGACTATAGGGTATTAAATAAAACCTAGTCCCTAGGGAATTACCTATTACGAGGAGTAATAAGGGGGTCCTCGTTCTATATACGGTTAGTATACGCTTAGTACGTATTAAGGTTGAACTTATAATCTATCTTAACTAGTTAGCGATATCCCTAAGAGTATCGGTCGCTACGCGTTGCTCGAGTAGGGCTAGCGTAGCCGGGGAGTTATCGTTAGCCTTAGACTTAGTCTTACTAGACCTACCCTTCTTACCCTTAGCTATAAGCTATTAGGTCGTAATACGGTCGAATCGCTTATAATAGCGAGCTAGATACTCCTCTATTAATAGCTACTCTAATAAATGTGTGAGCTGGACCCTTAAGAAAATAATAGAATTTAAAACGCGTCTAGGACGCGCCAAATATACGCGAACTTACTATCGGTAATTTAAGACGCTATCTCTAATAATACGTTTACTATAGGATAGAACTACTTAGGAACCTACTAAAGTTTAGCTAAAACTTAAGTAAGAAGGGCGCGTAAAGTATACGTATACTTACGGGGACGTAGTTATAGCGGCTACGGTTATAGTAGTTATACTTCTATAGTAGTAGGATATAGTAGGAGCTAACGCGCCGCGGGTCGCGCGTATAGCGGACGTATATTAGTACCGCGAGGCGCTTATTATATATAAGGATCTCCTTAGATACTTACTAATTCATATTAAGCGTTACGAGGAGGGTACGAGGGTTATATAAAGGGTAAGTAAGTTAAGTACTAGGAGCGGGCGTGTATATTAGTAAGTTAAAGGAGAAAGAAAAAATTTAAAAGGGTTAAGGTTCGTATTCTTATTATTGTTATTCCCTATACGTACGGACTACTTACCGCGGGTTAGTACGTTAGTAGTAGACCAAAACAAAAAATTTTTTTTTCTAGTATTAAGTTGGGAATTTTCAAAACCTAGAGCCGTAGGAGGCGGCCTCCTACTTAACGCGTATAGCCGCCGTATAGTACTAACGGCCGGGACACGTACGTATATAGGCTCTGAGATTCTCTCCTTATAAAAAGATTATTAATAGGATCTAGGGACTAGATCTATTAGGGGGGGAGATAATTATAAGGACTAGCTAGCTAAAGACGTACGCCTTATAGTAAAGCACTATTATATACGCCTCCTTAGCGTACGCGCTACGCCTATAAACACTTGGGCATTATAATAGGAGGAGGCCCTCCTTAGCTATTAGTTTATCTATAAATCTATCTCTTACTACACTTATTACTATTATCCCCTTTATAAGAAGAGAGCTCCTCCCCCTCTCTAGCTTATTAGCTAACTTAGTTCTATCTACTACCTTACCTTTTAGTATATACTAGGGTCTCCCGTGATACTAGGATCTTTTCCTTAGAGTAGTCTAGTAGCTCTAATAGGAAGCCGGACTTAATCTAAGAAGCCTAAGGAATAGATAATCCTAGAAGAGGAGGAGTAAGGGTAAAGTTAAAGAGAGTTAGAGCCCTAGCTATTAGACCCCTAATATATTATAGACTAATATAAGATCGAGCTTCGTACGATAAAGAGAATCTACGTATTTAGTATCTAGGACTAAGAACTAGATATCTCTAAAGGCCTAACTAAAAGACTTATACGTCGTACGAAAGATATACGAATACCGAGTATAAGGTAAATAGAAGAGAGTCCTCCGGAGCGAATTATACGAGGATTTTTACGGATAGGTACTATACTAGTTCTAATTAATTAGAAAGATACTCGTACAATTATTACTCTAGCTATATAAAGAGAGAGATATTCTAATTATAAACCTAGAAAAGATTAGTATAATTAATCGACTAATCTAAGTAATTTATATAGAGATATTACTAACTATCTTAACTAGAATATCCCCTACTCTATCCTTAATTAAGCCTATACCTATAGCCCTAAAGAAGATAATTAATATATTTAAGGAAGAAAGGACCTAAGAATAAGGTCGTACGATTAATTAGGATATAGAGAAGAGTAGGAAAGAGGATATTTAATAACTATTATACGACTATATAGGTCGATTTATCGATAATATTAATTAGTAATACTAATAATATAAATCTCTATTATAGCCTCTATCTATAGGCCAGCCTCTACGCTATCTAGAAGGAGAGAAACTACGCTATCTAGAAGGAGATAAACCGTAAGGATAGTTTAGATAAGAAAGCTATAGACTAACCTAAGAAAGCTATAGACCTACTATAGAACCAGATTACCTAGACTATCGTATAATTATAAGTTTCTAGAAGATATAGAGGAAAGAGGATAACTTTATAGGGGAACCGTACGATATTCTTTTCGATAAGGTTAAGCTATTTATACTCTAATATAATAGACTAGGGATTCTAGTTTATAAATATAAGCTAGTATTCTAAGACATCTTATTAGGTCGTACGAGAGACTTCTACCTCTAATAGGTTATTAATAATAAGCTATAGGAGGCTATTAAAGATCTAATAGTCGTACGATTTAATCTACGTGAAAATACTACTCTATATTATATAGATTAGACTACTATCTTATAGACGTTAACCGTACGAGATAATCTAGGTAAATTACTCCTAGAAATCCTCTAAATTATACTAGACCGTTTTAAACTCGTATAATAAGTACTTAGACTCGGATTCTAGGGAGATATATATATTATAATAGCTATCCTAAAAGCATATAGAGGAGTTAGAGAGTTAGAAGCTATATTCCTACGACTAATCGTCTCGTACGACGTTCTTTAGACCGACCTTAGGTCTACCCTTTAACTATCTATAGATAGAAAGGCGTCGTATAAATAGTATAATTAGGATGACTAGGACTAGGACCCGGCTATAGTATACTTTACTAACTAGAAGTTCTATAATAATAAGGTATAGAATGCTATCGTACGGCAAATACTAAGGCTACTATTAAGGTTCTAAGGACTAAGGACTTAGATAGGATAGAAGAAACTATAGGCTTTATCGTACGATAGAAGACAACCCTAGATCCGGCCTAGAATAGAGTTTAAACCCTATAAGTATATTAAGCCAGGATTAGGATATTAGGTTTATAGTAAGCTAAATTATATCTCGTATAACTATATAGAATAAGAGAAGGTAGCTATAAAATAATAGTTCTTTACCTAACTAGAGGAAGATAAGGTATAGGAACTAGACTAAGATACGTATAAATAAATTATTACGTCGTACGAAGGAACGTACGACCAATTTATCTAATCCTAGGAAGAAGAAGAGAGAGGTAAATAGATAGTCTAGTACCTTACTACTAACGTATTTTTCTATCGTACGATAGGAGAAGATATCTTCGTATAGGAGGAGCCCTAATCTATAGTAGAGTAATTTACCCTTATAGACTATTATACTATAGTATACCAAGGGGAACTCTAGGATATAGGAGTAGCTAGATTCTCTATAGTAGGAAAGTACTAGGTAGAAGTATTTATAAGAGAGAACCCTCGTACGAAGATTAACTAGATACTAGGAAGTACTAATATCTCTTTTAGATCCTACTTATCTATATTAGCTATTGGAACCATAGAAATAGAGAACTAGCTCGGTATCGTACGATACTATATCCTAGATACTAAAATACTATTCTTGGCCTTGCTATCGCTATACGACGCCGATAGGCTAGGAGTATACTTTAATAACGTAGACAATATTATCGTACGATAGGATAGAAGAAAGATCCTAGTCGTACGTAAATAGGGACACCTATTTTTCAATCTAGGACCAATAGATACAGCCTTCCTAATAGAACCTAAACTTAGAAGGAGGTCGTATAACAGTTATAATTGCTGTTATACGGTAATTAGGTAGGCTACAGCCGGGTAGGAAGGGAATACTAGAATAGAGAAAATCTAGTATTTAGGAACAAAGGCTATTGATTAGCCTAGATAATAGGAGATAGAGTATTATTATACGAAGATAACTAGGTCATACTTTAATATAGTTATTACTAATTTAGGAAGAAAAGATAGGTTACTAGAGGGTCGTATAAGGCTGAGTTCACTACTATAATATTACTTATTACGGTATCTAGCTATTATAAAATACCTCTAGTATAGATTCCTTAGTAATAAGGATCTGAAGTCTCTACCTATATATAGCTAGCTTAGTTATACGAGAGAGAACATATAGATAATATAAGAGGATAACCTATTTTATTACTATTTCATTTCATTTCATTCAGTATGCACATACAAAGCCGATTCAACAGTTTGAGAGGTCAAAATTGCGCGTATACAGGTTGAGGAACCGTCGGAATTTCTGGCCGCCTTTGGCATTCCCCTCTCCATCCATGACCACACCCGGCTGCCAAGACTTTGTCGGGCCCGGTGGTCGTAGCTACTCGTAAGCAGTATGAATTACGCCGTCTTGGCATACACGTATGAGTCGTCACCCTACACGAACGGTACACTACCGTCTGTGGGACACTTATTTAGTGTTGTTACACTCATTTTTTGTCTGGATCTTGGCTTGGATCTTTGCGTGTATTTAATGGGATTGAATACTTGTAGGTACTCTTCATGCATATAACTATCTATATCTTTTTGAGATCTCCATTCTTCATATATAAGCCAACTAAAGCAAGAGCGAAAGGATGGCCTATTCTACTTGATAATTGATTCGTGGATGATGCCCTTTAGTAAGTACTCGTTTCCTTGTATTAACCAACTCAATTTCTTTCTTTCTCTTTTTCTGAATGAAATAGTATCTATAATGACTAATCTCCAATTTGATCTTTCAATAGCCAGGAATTTTAGGGAATCTATTTTATAATTTAAGGCTTTAGTTCTTATATGATGCATGTCATGTTGAAGGGTATCTCACGACATCGAAATCAGTGCAAAGAAAATCTCATATCGAATGTTGTTTGGAGTTTAGGCTTGTCATGATATCTATCAACGATTTTTATTGTCCAATCATTTAATGTTCCGTTCTTTTACCATTTTCTCAACCCTCGAAAAATCGAAAAAGGAACACAAGTTGAAGAAGGAATGCTTTATTCAATGTAGCATTGAAAAGTCTACCTACTCAAAACAGCAGGAAGTAATAATTCATTCCAAGCACCTATGACTAAGTAAGTCACAAAATGTATGTCAAGAAAAAAGCCCACCACAAAAATTCATACTCTCCAATACTAATATATACACACCAAAAATCTCGCACCTGCATTTAAATTCACAACATAGCCACTATGGCGCCAAAAGCACCAATTGCAACACCGGCAGCCTGAAGCACGGCATTCGTAGGTGCGGCGGCTTGAGAAGAAGAAGATCCCGTGGCCGCACTGTTGGGAACAGAGGTCGCAGAACCAGTACTAGTAGTAGAACCAGTGGAACGCGCAGTGCTGGCACCAGAAGAAGAGACACCAGTAGATGCTATGCACACATTAGCAACCCAATTAAATCTCAAAATACACGAAAACATGGATTCCAGGGGATGGGGAAAACTCACAACCCGATGCCGCGGCACCGCTGTTAACGACGCTGGAGGCGATGGCAATGTCCATGCTTAGAACGCTGTTGTAGAAAGCGGCGGCGCTGCTGGGGAGCTGGTTTATTACTGAGGAGGCTTGGGCAATGCCTTCGGATTGGCCTGGGTTTACGGAGGCTAGGGCGCCGGCGGCCGAGGTGAAGGCGGCGAGGGCCGAGGTGTCGGAGGCGAGGTTCATGACTAGGCTTGTGAAGGCTGGGTCTTCGGTGAGGCTTTGGAGGTAGGCTTCGTTTGCGGAAGCGTAGGCTGTTGCCTGTTGTAGGCGCGAGGCTTGTTAGTGAGGCATTTCGGGGGTATGGAAGATGGGTGATGGTAGTCCATCAGGTTGTATTGGAGCTGAGAATTCTAGGAGATGGTGGGAAAGAACTGGATGGTCACTGTTGGCTTGTAGGGATGTCTTGGGTGATATTGGTCGCGGTCATGTTGATAGGGGACTAGCCTGAAGACGAGGAAATGGAGGAAATGAAGTAGAAGAAGCTGGGGCTATACTGACTTGAGCAGGGGACAGACTTGTGACGGTGAGAGGGTCAATGGCAGGGCTGGCAGAAGCCAAAACGGCCAAAGAGGCGAGGAAAATGGATGAGTATTGCATTTTCGTAGAGTATGGGCAGAGTATGGGTAGAGTATGGATGGTGTTTGGCTGTGAAAGATGAAGCGGTATAAACAGTGGTTGAATGAGTGAGAAAGGAGCAGAGAAATTGAATGAGTATAAGCAAAGAAGGATGGTGAAGGGCGAAGCAAAGACAATTCACGAAAATGGAAGCGGAAGACATAGTGCTTATGGCGACGGCAAGCGCTCATTCCAAGCGGTTATGTCCGTGCTGACGCCCGGCGCATCACCCCAGATGATTACCGAGTGGATTACCGAATGGAGGTTTTGACATAAACGTCTCCCGGCGCTGGATTGACGAACTCCTTTTGAAGGCGCTCTTCTGGAGTTTGATATTGGTGAACTTCTGACGAGTCTTTACTTCCAGATGTCCAGATGCATCAAAATCGACCTCAAGTTGCAGAACACTTGTGTGAATACAGCCTCGCGGGTTGCGAGTGCATAGTCAAGCGACTTCCAGCGAGTCGTGCGACTGTAGGCGCTGTGATGGTGTTAGTACGGTCCACTAGTAGTGCAAATCGCGTACAAATCTCCTTGCTCCTGAACGACTCGGCCTTGGACCCTGACTGACGATTGAACTGCGCTGTACTGGTGAGACGAGCAAAAAGGAGTCTTGTGTATGTCGACAACAGTAGCTTGATTCTTGGGAAGCGTGTTCTTTTGATCTTGGCATGTCGAGGGAGGCTGAGATGTCGTCGAATCTATTTCCAGATCGGGGCTCGAGCCGTGCATGTGTCAGCATTCAGGGGTACACCCATCACCGAGTCTCTTGATGACTTGATGAATTGATTACAAGATGAAGAAGACGAGGAGAAATCTCCACGTCGACGCAGTGATTTTTTGATTGAAAATTCCCTGTTCCGAACACTATGGTATTATTATCCAGAAGAATCGGAGAGGGTATTTCCGGATGAGGTAGAACGACGGATCACACAGCCTCGCAGCAAACAACCGGCGCACGAACGTGCAAGTATGGTTACGCTTTGTTTGAAAGAGCTACTAGCTTGTTCTACTGCATATTGATGTTGTGAGACAGTGGCTGTCTTGAGTCCACAATAATGGCATGGTGAAGGTCTTGGTCAAGATCTGGTTCATATTGAAGTCCACCACTACGTGATCGGTATTTTGAAATCGAGTTGCCAGATACTCATCAATATCCATCTCAGATTGATCAGATTGAGCATGATGAATCGCTTTCGGCTATCCTATCAGAAAGAACTTAGGCATCCTTGAGGACAGCCGTCAGGGGAACTTCCAATTTTGGTCGAGGCGTGGTGTCCAAAATGATCGTTGCAGGGATGAAGCGGGTGTTGCTGGGTGAGAAATGTCAACATCAACAATCAACAAGGCTGTACTACGAATCAGATGAAACTTCAGAGCTATACAACCTCCTCGCGGCTCCTTCAATCCCATCGCAACTACAATGGCTCATAATAATTTTCCGCCACGATACTCTGGCCCTCCGGCGTATACTGCTGCCGCACAAGACGAGGAACAGAGCACACCACCACATCCCAATGGCGGCGCGTCTCTGCGCTTGTTAACAATGTCTTCTGGTGAAAATGGGTACCATCTGTTAGAAGAAGAAGCCGCATCACTTCAGAATACGCAGCCGCGTAGAGACCTCCGTCCCGATACGAGCTGGCAGCAGAACTCCACCAATTCCAACAGAGTCTCGCCTGTAGAACAACAATCCTACATACCCCTCACACGCGCCCCATCCGTCCTGGACTCCAGACCAAACATCCCTCCTCCCTCCGATGCTTCCTCCTACATTCCCGGTTATGCACCGAGTGCGCCGAGCTACGCAGCGAGTTACAGATCAGGATCTCCCACGAGAGGCATCTCTCCGACGAGACCTTGGACACCATCAGCAGTAGGAAGCTCAGCAGTTGGTAGTGAATGGCCAAGACCTCCTGCTTCTAGCGCAGCCTTCTTCGAGCCTGAGCATATCCACGGCAGTCCACGGCCTGGTACACCGTCGTCGAGGTACGGGGGCAGTCAAAGCCCAAAGCGCCCCCTTCCCCCAGCTCCACTCTTCGCAGGCGGTAGACCTCTCTCTCGAGATTCCAATGGAGACGTCGCAGAGACCAGAATATCCATAGACAACGACGATCGCGATCAGAACCATTATGAGGAAGAAGCAGACGATGTCTTCGGGCCCGGAAAAGAACGACCAGAATTGAATACACGGGAGTCCTTTATGTCTCAATCCACGTTCACCGAAGATATTTACAGCGAGGTCGACAAAGTAGAACACTACGGACCAGCTCCGGATGGGCATCAATCGCGTCGTGGTGCTACAAGAACGACTGTCAAGTCCAAAAAGGAAGTCAAGCTCACGAACGGAGAGCTCATTCTTGAATGCAAGATCCCCACCATTCTATACAGTTTTCTTCCGAGGAGAGATGACACCGAATTCACGCACATGCGATACACTGCAGTAACGTGCGATCCGGACGAGTTCATGGACCGTGGATACAAATTGCGACAGAACTTTGGCAGTACCCAGCGAGAAACGGAAATTTTCATTGCCATCACCATGTATAATGAGAATGAAATCGATTTTACTCGCACAATGCATGGCGTCATGCGCAATATCTCCCACTTTTGTTCAAGAGCCAAATCCAGAACCTGGGGCAAGGATGGATGGCAAAAGATTGTTGTTTGCATCATCTCTGATGGTCGCAAAAAAGTCAATCCAAGAACACTGGATGCGCTGGCGGCGATGGGAGTCTACCAGGATGGAATCGCTAAGAACTTGGTGAACCAAAAGGAGGTGTCTGCTCACGTCTACGAATACACGACTCAGGTTTCCCTGGACTCCGATCTCAAATTCAAAGGCGCAGAGAAAGGCATTGTACCGTGCCAAATGATCTTCTGCTTGAAGGAGAAGAACGCAAAGAAGCTCAACTCGCACCGATGGTTCTTCAACGCCTTTGGAAAAGCTCTCAATCCCAATGTTTGTATTCTGCTTGATGTTGGTACGAAACCTGGCTCGACTTCCCTGTACCATCTCTGGAAAGCCTTCGACAACGACTCACAAGTTGCTGGTGCTGCCGGAGAGATTATCGCTGGTAAAGGCAAAGGCTGGCTTGGTCTCTTGAATCCACTCGTCGCGTCCCAGAATTTTGAGTACAAGATGTCCAATATTCTCGATAAGCCACTTGAATCTGTCTTTGGATACATCACTGTCCTTCCGGGGGCTCTTTCTGCTTACAGATATCACGCTCTGCAGAATGATGACACTGGCCATGGGCCACTCAGTCAGTACTTCAAAGGAGAGACTCTTCACGGTCAAGATGCCGATGTGTTTACTGCGAACATGTACCTAGCTGAGGATCGTATCCTTTGCTGGGAGTTGGTCGCAAAGCGCAATGAACGATGGGTGCTGAAATATGTGAAAAGCGCCAAAGGAGAAACTGATGTGCCTGGTATGGTCCTTTCTGATCTCGAATTTCACTGGTCCTATACTAATCCAACTGATAGATGCTGTTCCCGAATTTATATCCCAGAGGCGTCGATGGCTCAACGGCGCCTTCTTTGCCGCCGTGTACTCGCTTTTGCACTTTAAGCAAGTATGGTCCACCGATCACACGATTTGGCGTAAGATATTGCTGCATATTGAATTTGTGTATCAACTCATCAATCTTCTGTTCACGTTCTTCTCTCTGGTAAGTCCAATTCTTTCATCACGATGATCTAGTGATTAACACTGCGAAAGGCCAACTTCTATCTGACGTTCTTCTTCATCGCTGGCTCACTAGTCGACCCCAAACTCGACCCTTTCCATGGCGGCGGCAAGGTCTTCTTTCCTGTCCTCCGCTACGCCTGTGTCCTTCTCATCGCCGTTCAATTCATCCTTTCCATGGGCAATCGACCTCAAGGTGCTAAAAAGATGTACATGGGCTCCATGATCATCTACAGTGTCATAATGGCCTACACCACCTTCGCCTCCATCTGGATCGTCTACAAACAGTTCTTGAGCAAAGACAACAAAGTCGAGCTTGGAAATAATCTTTTCACCAACGTTATAGTTTCCACCATCTCTACAGTGGGCTTGTACTTTATCATGAGTTTCTTGTATCTGGATCCTTGGCACATGTTTACGAGCGCTGGGCAATACTTCCTGCTACTACCATCTTATATCTGTACACTTCAAGTCTACGCTTTCTGCAATGCCCACGATGTTACCTGGGGAACTAAAGGAGACAACGTCATGTCCACTGATCTCGGCGCCGCCAAAGGAAAGAGTGGAGGTAATGTTGTGGAACTCGAAATGCCATCTGAACAACTCGACATCGATTCCGGCTACGACGAGGCTCTTCGCAATTTGAGAGATCGAATTGAAGTTCCCTCTCCTCCCATCTCGGAACAGCAAGCACAGGAAGATTACTACCGCGCTGTCAGAACCTACATGGTTATTGTCTGGCTTGTCTCGAATGCTATCCTCGCCATGACTGTCAGTGAAGCATACGTTGGCTCCGATGTAGGCTCCAACTTTTACCTCAAGTTCATCCTTTGGTGTGTTGCTGGTCTTGCACTCTTCCGAGCCATCGGATCAACGACATTTGGTGTCATCAATGCTATGCATTCCATCGCGGAAGGCAAGCTCAAGTGGGCCACCAAATGGGAAGGACGCAGTGTCGGAACGAGTAGTGTGGGTGGCCGGAGTACTCTAAGTAGGTGGAGCACACCTAGTTGGGTTTCGAGCAGTGGAAGCTGGGTGAGTAACCAGTTTGGCAAGGTCAGGATACCCGGATTGAGGAGGTAGATGGAAAAGATATTGGCATTGATTTGCCAGAAATTTATCGATATTGATCTCGAGTTGAGAGACTTTTCTCAGATAGCTGGATTTATAAGTGCATGGGCAGCAAAAGGGACATCGATCAAAGGCCTAGGTATTTGGGTGGTCAGGTCCGTTCATGTTGGGAATACGAGGAACCGTTTGTACGAGGCTGGCCAACGATGGAATGCTTGTATGGATTCATTGAGGGGCGCTTGGCGTGTACGGAAAATATCTTTGCATGAGGGGTATGGGGTATCATTTTTGGGACGCGCGGGTCGGCATCTGTTTTGGCGTTTTTTGACATGGGTTGCTGGGGTAATAGATACCCAGACGAGCTGGCTGCTGTCTGAAAAGTGTAATGAATGTGGCCATTTCTTGCAAGAGACTATTCTCGACTCATCGGTGTCTTACGTATCTTACTTGGATGAGGTTGTGTTGACGACCGGGAAATCAACACCAACACGTGAGGCGAGAACACATGTCTGGAGAAGACGAATATAATCTTCGTACACGGCGCCTACTTGTTGACATTCATCAACTCAACAACTGCATTGTCTCAAAGCCACTGGACATCGAACATGTCGGGAACGACACCCAATTTGATAACGCCCGCTCTTGAGAGCCTTAAAAAGGCCATTGCAGGGTACGTCGATCTAATAGCTACAACGAAGCCTTTGCTAATTGCTCCTCACAGTCTTCTCGACGACACTGACTTGTCCGATCTTGTCATTACTTGCCAGAACACTTCTCACAATGTACACAAAGCCATCGTCTGCGCTCAGTCGCGTTTCTTCAAGAATGCGTGTAAGAAGGGCACGTTCAAGGTGCGCCTGGAAATAGTCAAGTACCTACTTTACACCACTTACATATTGACAGGAAAGTGCGACTGGTGTTGTCGACTTTCCAGATGACGATCAATATGCCGTGCGATCGATGGTGGAATTCCTGTATACAGGAGACTACGCTGAATTGGAACTATCAACGCGTCTCCTCCATCATATCCAGATTTATACCCTCGCCGATAAATGCTCGATTGAACCGTTGAAGGAGGAAGCCCGCTTGAAGCTCTCAAACTTTATCGAAAAGAAGTTTGCGGTCGAGGAAGTCGACCTTGCGGCTGCGACTAGGTTTGCTTACGAAAATGTGATTCCCGAGGATACGTTCCTTCGGGAAATTCTCATCGGCATGATTGTCGATAAGATGCACCGCTTTCTTGACGATGAGGCAGGCCCGATCTGTAATCTGATGGCTGAAATGGGAGAAGTCGGAAGAGACGCAGTTCGGGCGGCTCGACATTCATTCATGGCTACCGGAAAGCACATCAGGGCCCCATTGCATGGCTTTAATACGAGAAATTTCCACTGCGAATCTTGCAAGTCTTACTGGAGGATTTTGTCGGAAAGCACTCTCAATGTTTGGGACATGTTACCTAGATGCCTCAAATGCGATGCCATCATACCGATCGGGACGAAGGACGAACTTGTATCTGAGTCTTTGCTTTACTCTTGGATATGTGGAGGATGTCATAAGCAGCTCTACAGTAGCAACCATGCTGAGCAAGTGCCTGCGGAGCAAGATTGGAACTGCCCCTACTGTTTAACACGGTCGTCATTTCATGCCGTTATGCTGGGGTAAGAGTTCAATTCAAGTATTGAGGTGTTGAAGAGAGTGGGAAACCTGTCAGGATAGATGTGAGACGCAATTCGAGGCCACACTGTGGTGAACTCAAGGTAGATAAGACAATTGCTGCGGTCATGAATGGACAATAGAGACATACTCCGAACCTGTTACCATACGTTACCCAGGTATACAACCTTAGTCCAAATTCTTTACACCAGACTCTCAGTGCTACACCTAATAATCATGATTACACTGGGTAACAAGAACGTCCCTCAGGAAGGGCTAGTTCGTCCGCAACCCGAAACCAACCTAGGAGTAAAGTCGTGAATTCGAATTCCAGCATACATTTATGGAACGTGACAATGCACCTATGGCCACAAAGTCCACGATAAGACAATTGTGAGTTCGAATCAGCAGTTTCCTTGGGCTGTACTCACCGCCTCGATAGCGCTTTTGTTAGAGGTTGACGAAGAGGATCTGGTGTTTGTTAGCAGACGCTATTGCGAAGAAGGAGTGATTTGTATCTTGAAATATCGCTTGAGGATGTGCGCGCCATGCTGGCGGGTTGCAGAGTCGTGGAGTCGTGGAGATGTCACGAGATAGCGTGCCGACAAAGGAAAATAGCTGGAGGCATATGGGAGTCAGTCTTGGAGTGTTGATATCCATGGGTGCGTGACGCGATTGCTCGTGTCAGCACCTCGCTGCCTTGTGTCAATCAGGTTCAGAGCAATACGCTACTAAAGCCATCAATACAAATGTATCGGTCGTTCCTCCACCAGAATATTCCACGCCCAATAATCTCCAAAATGGTATCTCAAACGGACGCCGTGGATATCGTGGACAGCGCGCTCGACGCGGGCAAGACTTGGTTTGTGGACTCTGTGTCAACGTGAAGACCACCACAACTTCGTATTACTTACCGTTTCGCTGACTCTTTCTCAAGCTTGCTTGGAGATCAAGAGTACTCAGACCTCAGGATCACTTGCCAAACACTAGAGCTGAAAGTCCACAAAGCTATCATGTGTACGCAGTCAAAGTTCTTCAGGAATGCTTGTAAGAAGGGTGCATTCAAGGTACGTGAGTGAGGACCAGTCACTCAACACCGCCCTCTGGGCATCGCTCTCAAAGAAAATGCTCACAAACAATACAGGAGGGAATAACTGGCGTGATTGACTTACCGGACGACGAGCCTCTGGCGGTTGAAGCAATGATAGACTTTCTTTACACGGCGAAATGGCAACCCGAAAAGCCTGCATATTTGCTCGAGGCACAGACTTACGTTTTGGCGGAGAAGTATGGCATCTTTGCCCTCAAACACGCAGTCTTCTCAAACATCCACGCCCAACTGCTCGACCGCACCGACATGAAGGGATTTGATAAAGCCGTGAAGTGGGTATACAGCAATACCACCCAGGAGGACCCTATTCGCGACATCTTCATCCTCTTCGTTGTAAACGACACACAAAATCTCTTTGACGAAAAGAATGGGCCAATCTCACAACTAGTCCTTGAGCTGCCCGAATTCAGCCTAGATATCTTGAGAGCCATCAGGAATGGAGACCAATTCTTTCAGACAGCTACCTTTTATACGCCCATCAACGGTCTCAATGTCGAAGAACCAACCACCTTCCGATGCAGAGGTTGCGGTAGTGATTGGAAACTCGATGTGAACGAACTGCTTGGAGGTACCCCCAACTGTCCCGCTTGCATCAATCCCATGGATAAAATTGCTCGTGAATGCACTCTGATGCACAGGTGGGATTGTAGGACATGTACGGAGGTCTGTTTGAGCGATATTCCCTACTCATATAATGGCGCGGAGAGTTGGAGGTGTTTCTATTGTGGCGGGAGGGGATTCAAGGCGCCCGAGCTCACACGAAAGTACCCCCTTAACAGTCTTAACCTTTTCTAGCGAATTTTGCGCAACAGGAATTTGTTTGTATGAGACTCGGCTTCTGATTGGCGATCAGCGACACTTGACGTGGTACGGATGAGAACAACCACGATGGCAGGCAAAAGCGCGGGGCTATGGGTATCAGTGGGAAAATGTAACCCAGATCTTGCGGACATCAAAGCAACAAAACGAATTGGCAGACACTAATCTATACGATCTCCAA
This sequence comes from Venturia nashicola, assembly GCA_004522665.1. Lineage (NCBI taxonomy): Eukaryota > Fungi > Ascomycota > Dothideomycetes > Venturiales > Venturiaceae > Venturia > Venturia nashicola. Next base: position 370,518 of record SNSD01000006.1, read on the forward strand.
CACAAGTAAAGAATGTCTGATGAGTTTACAATCTTCCCCGTCTGAACGTTGAAAGATAGAAAGCCGGCCTGGGGTCCTGGGGAGAACAAAAGTCTATTATATAGTAGGTAACCTCGGTTATCAAGCACGGTCCATAGATCTACCCCTTTTCCAATCTCCACGACATGGCACATCCCCAACTCTTCCCTCTTTCCCTTTCGCACAACCACTCTTTCTCGCAACTAGTAATGTTTCCCACACCCTCAAATTTCCCCCACACCCAGGCCTTCAGCTCGATTTCTATCACGATCATCAACTATCATATCAAGATGTACAATACAATCAAAAGATTTATCCCACATCACAGGACAGAGCGAAATACATCTACATTCACAAAAAGCGTTATACGCATATCTCCGTATAGCATGACTTATAAAGGATACACGACTCTTTATCTCGAGCAAATTGCACCGAGTTCGAGACCAGAGTTGTAGAGCGAGATATGATGGATTTAGGGAGAGAACAGTAATGTATTTTGAAGTTTGGATGGGTATGGAACTTAAACTGATGGTTGTAGTAGAGCTGAGATTTTGTAGTGGGTTGCGTGGCTTGTCCTTGTGTTTCTTAGCGTTTAGAGATCTTGGTATTGGGTTTGCGTTTGATGGTACCAATGTGAGGTTGATGGTGATAAGTTGCTGACGATGTCGATAGAAGATGTAGCTAGGAATCTATTGGTATCGCGATATCTATCATTAATAGTGCTATTCCAGATATCAGGTACGTTCGAAAGGTAGGAAATCCATGTAGCCACTGTGAAGTTGTCTATGTTTCGATGTCTCTCACTCCATACCATTTCAAAAAGCCAGCCTGACTGTCTTGGCATACCCTCATTTTGGAATACGTGAAGCCTTGTCCTCCGCATCTTGGACATGTCCACTCATCTCCCGCAACAGTTTCATTGTTATCACTCGAGCCAATGATGTAATCACAGTAGCTGCAATCCCACTGGTAAATGCACACCCAATCCCATCGGGCCCACCGGCTGGTATCGCAACGCGGACAATTTTGAGCGCGATCCTCAGCATGCAATATGGCCCAGCCTGAGTCGCACTGAGTACACTTGTAAGTGTATTCCGATATTGAGCGGGCCATTTTACGAGTCATATCCGTTCTTTCTTGATTTCTAACGAGAATGTCTCTGCCGAGCTCGGGAACTTGAGCCACAATGTTAGAGAAGGATTCGTTCTTGAGAAGGTGGTTAAGGTCATCGACGGCCATTTGGACCAGAGTTCGTCGTGTCTGATCGTCCGAAGCTGTGTTCTCGTAGGTCCACTGTATCGCTGTCGCAAATTCTACCTCATAATTCGGGACCTCATGCTTTGCTTTACCGAGCAATTCCTGGGCAAGGCTTCTCAGCGGTTTGATGTCGTATTTGTCCGCGAGCGCTGCTACTTTGGTGTGAAGAGACCATTGTGGGTGTTTTGGGTCGTAGCTATAGCTGCTGAGATAGAAGGACTCGAGCATTGCCTTCACTGCAGCTGGGTCGTCACCAGGAAGATCCACGACACCCGTTTCGCCCTCCTGTCACGAATTAGCGTTTGAAAACATAGCCAGTGTGGATATTAGGACGAGGGCTGCCGAGGTGGCGGAGTGTGAGTGCAGCGAGGGAGTGGGCTCAAAGCTCACCATGAACGCATTCTTTTTGCAGGCCTTCTCGAAGAAGCTTGACTGCATACAGATCACGCTCTTGTGAACGTTGAAAGTATGACCGTCACAAATTATGGTAAGGTCTGTGTACTGTCCGCTTTGATAGAGCCTGTAGGTCGACTGTGTTAGCCATGTGCTTCGGTAATGATGTCTGGTGCCTCAAATCGGCAAGATTTGTTGTACATCCATCCTGGGATGAGTGATTGCTCTATTGAAGCAACTTCGCGCCTAGTTAACTAACCTGGCGAGCCACTCTTTGCACTGTGGGTTGTTCGTATCAGCTGCCATAGTCGAGCAGTTTCAAAGGATGAGCTCGGGCGCATGAAACGAAGGAAGAGGCGGTGGGCGACTATGTAGTGGAGAGAGTGAAGATAAGTTGATGAGTCAAATTTCGTAGGTACCTATAGTAAAGGTGAAGACGTCACGGGTTGAACATACCCGGACATTAGCTTGCCAGGAAAACAAATAACAAGGAATTAACCTCCACTCCCATAACACTCCATCCTTTCCAACATTCCAACAGAAAAAATATTAACTCAACGAATAAGTATCACCCGCTCAAACCCAAATAATCCATTAAACCAAGAAACGAAAAAATTCGAAACAGAGCAAGTGCGAAGCAAAAAGCAAAAAGTGTAGGAAAGAAAAGAAAAGAAAAGAAACGAAAAGAAGAATAGACAAAAGAAGATACAAGATCATAACAACAACTCCAACCGCCGAGGAGGAAAATACCCACAATAAAGAGTCTCGAGAATAACCGGACAAGGGTAATCTGCAATATGACAGACGGGGTCTGTAAACCGTTGGTGAAGGAAGGGATAAGAGGGGGGATAGAGAGGCGAAAATTGTATTACACGTGCGAAAGAAAGGCCTACTTGACTCGGATCCGCAGTTCGCGGTTGAAGCTTTGTAATGTCTTTCTCACAACCTGAAATGCTGAATGATGGCTTTTGGAAAGATGATTTATGCTGTTGTCTACTTACTCTCTGTGCCGACCAGAACCCCTGCATTTTTGGGGTAGTCCAAGTCACGTAGCTTATGCCTACATTACTCGTACTCAATCTCAAGCGACGTCTTTCGCAGGAGCATCTACTCTTCTTCAGCCTCCTCGGCCTCTTCCTCTTCCTCTTCCTCTTCCTCTTCCTCGGCTTCAGCTTCCTCTTCTTCTTCATCATCCCCCTCAATAGAAGCTTCGCCAACTTCAACCTCCTCGTCACCCTCAACCTCTTCTTCGACAGCCTCATCCTCGATATCGATCAACTTAACACCACCCTCTTGCTCATTCTGCAGCCAATCGTTCCACTCAGGGAATAAATCTTCGTCAGCATCTACTCCATCTATACCTGGTGGCATTCCAAGAACTTTGGCAACACGTCCTTTCCCTTCCTTCTCCAGACTTGCTTTCCAAGCTTGGACTGCCTTGGGCGCAGCTGAGGGCTTGTATGTCTGTGCGAAGAATACAGCCTCGGCGAAACGTGAGGTGTCATGCAGACATTTGATGCAGGCATCGACATCATTCAATAGCCAGAGCGCCTGGAACTGGCAGTTGAATTGAGCTGCACTTTGAGCAGCGTCGGCCAACCTTCTCAGTCCCTCGCGGTCGCCGGAAGCAGAGTAGAGAAGTAGTAGTGAGCCAAGGTCCTTGGCATGCCAAAAGCACGATTCAGCGGTCTTGACGTCCCAGCCCTCAAGCGCCTTATCGCCCACGCTCCTCCACTTGTGATCGCCGGCACCTTCCTTTTCAGCAATGGCCAGCGCGATGTCTAATTGGCCAAGGTCAAGAGCGAGATCGAATCGGTGCTCCGAGTCGGTAGAGGTCTCGAGAGCTTCCTGCTTGTATCCTTGGCCCTCTAGGAATCTCGCGATCTTGGTCTTTTGGTCCTGCGGGATCGGTATCTCTTGAGCGGCTTCGAGTTCGCCTCGGAGCACAAGCGTCTGGTATTCGACGACAGCTAGTGAAAGAGCATAAGATGACACCTGCAAGTCCTTGTCGCAAATATAGATCCTGCCGTCTCGTGGCAGATACCCTAGAATATAATGAGGAGCATCGAAATGGGAGATGGTGTTGACCTTCTCGCCCACGAGGTAGTTGAGTCGATTGGTGCTCGTGGTATAAACAAAACAATCGCCGACCCACGTACCGCTCGTTACCGCTGTGAAGATTTAGCAAAGCTTCCTAGGTCAAGAAAATATTAAAACAAGGCAGGGCGACTACTCACCTTCGTTGACATCGGTGATGACTTCAAAGGCTGATTCCACACCATCTTCCTCAACTTCTCCCTCTCCCACGGCTGTATCGTAAGCCCCTCTGTCAAATCGTAAAACGTAGTAAGAGTCGGCGCATGCCAACGCCACCAATTCTCCAGACTCAGACCAGTGCAGCGCAAGAGGCTCCACTTCAATTCTTCTTGCAAGAGATCCTGTCTGCCAGTCGAACAAACCAATGCCTCCTGACCCTTTAACTCCGAGGAGATGGCCAGCAAAGATCGCCTCGCTCTGGAAACCGGTGTTGAGGGTCATCCGTTCCTTGAAGGCTCTGTACAGTTTTACTGATGTTGACGATTCGCGTATCGCATAGTCCTTATCGTTTTCTTTGGAGGCCCAGCAAAAATCGAGACCGGATCCGAAGGCTTGATTTCTCAAAGCGAGTGATGTGTATACAATCCTGGATATGCGTCAGTTTGTGCCTCTTATGCTTACATATTTTCAGTAGATTGACTTCAGAGAAAGAGAAGTTAAAATAGGAGCGTGTTCTTCTCTTGTAGGGCCTCCTCCAAAAGAAAGAACGAGAGAGAAGACTACTCACCATTCGCCATCACCACAAACAGCAACGAATCTTCCATTAGGTGAATGTGTCAAGGATTGTGGGTACAGTTCCGTGGTCCCCAATTCTTTCAAAGGAAGTACAATCCGATCGCCATCCTTGACATTGGCAATGTCGCTGCTTTTGATCGTAGTCGTAACGATATCATTGGCTTTGGCGCTGATGATCTTGCCTGAGCTGTCCATTGAGACTGCTGGTTGCTCACGTCCCATTTTAAGTACCACCATGCCGTCGTCAAAACCAATAGCGACGTGTTGTTTTTGTCTCTGGTATGAGACACACCAGGCACGCTCTAGGCCATAGTTGAGTGATTGTTCGAGTTTGTAAGTCGAGCTGTGCCATAGTTTTACGGTTCCATCTTCTGAACCACTAATAATGAGAGGAAGCTCAGGATGATAGCATGCGAAGGAGACCTGGTAGTTAGTTAGCAGATTTGGTAGGATTTAAGGGATCAAAGCTGGAAATCTTACGTTGCTTGTGTGGCCTTCAAGCGTCGCGATGAGACCTTTTGTGGTGTAATCCCAAATCTTGATCGTACGATCATCGCTAGTGGTCAATAGATACGGCTTGTCTGACTGTGGGTAGTAATCAACGGCATTAACTCCTTTTTGTTCATGTGCTTCCAAGGTGAAACTGCTCTACGTTAGTTCTTGTTGCTATGGTAAATGGATGCATTTGACGTACTTTGCGGTATTGCTTCCAAGATTCCAAATTTTTACCGTTCGATCAAGACAGGCCGAGGCGAATGTGTTTGTGTCTTTGGGATTGATGGCAATGCTCATGACATAGTGTGCACTGGAGTAGGTCAATGTCAGAGGTTTCCCATTTTGTCTCAGGTGCAAGGTGTCAACTTACTGGCCCTCGAACACACGCAGGCACTTGAATCCATTGTCAAAGTCCCACTAGCCGAACATCAGTGCCAAATCTCAAAATTTCGCGCGCCAACTTGACTCACGAGCTTTATCGTCATGTCATCGCTAGCGGTTAGGATATATGGATGCGTAGGATGAACAGCGATCGCACGTATGTAGTCTGGGTGAGCCTCGAAAGCGGTGATTTTCTATTACAGACAAATTAGCAATGACCAATGTCCAAGAACTCCCCAGTCCAAACTTTTGAAAGAGCATACCTCGCTCGTATTGTAGTTGAGAACCCTCAATTGGAAGTCATCACTACCACAAACGATCCAATTCTTTCTCGCGACGAACTTTCCAGCTCGAACAGGGACATCGGTCAATTCGAAGGACTTGATGATTGTCGACGTGATGTATGACCTATAGTAAACTTAGCTACCTTTTGGAGCATTGTCCAGTTTGAGAAGAAATACCAGATATTGACATGGCCTGTCTCTCGTATTAGCCTTCATTCCTCCAGTACGTGCAATGTCCGGGTGTACAGCGTGGTGAACATACCAGAATAAAGCGTCGTCAAAACCCAAGGCTCAGTAGGATGAAAATCGATGCCCCTAAACCCCAATCAGCACCCAATTCCTCTGCAATAAGTCAACTCAAAGGGTATACATACTTCACCCTTTCACTCCTCGCAAAGAGTTGTCTCTGTATCCAAATCAGCATCCATCCCTATTGCCCATCCTCCTCATTAACATCGCGGTAAAACATACCTTAACATCCAACCTCATCCTTCCCAATATCTTTCCCGAGCCCGCCTGCGCAGATTCCTTTTTCCCGAGTGTATGTGCCGAAGTATCGCTCAGCGCGCGAAACCACTGGATAGTATCCGACCGAAGTCGCGGAGAAGGAGGTGGCCGGTGGGAGACCGGTACAGCGTTGACGGCTTCGAGAAGCTGTGTGGGATCAATCGTGGGATTTTGATTGAAGTTTGCGGTGATTGGAAAGGTGGTCGAGGGGTCGAGTCGCGGGGGTAACACGTAGTTTGATTGAAATGTGGTCGTGGTGGCCTCTTTTAAGCACGGTTAATTGGACTCGGGGGTTGAGTCCGGAATAACGGGTCTTGAAGTCAATGGCACAGATGGCAAGGCTTTGGCGATCGCAACCTGGTTGTCTTCGGAAAATTTCAGAACTCCAACGTCCAGCATCGACTCGATTCGAGATTAAGATGGGTATGTGTCCTCCGCCCACGTTTCAAATTCGACATTTAAGCCACCGTGAACTAAATGTGAACAACTAGAACATGGTGGTCGGTCACAAGGTCACAATTCAAAAAAAGTCCATACATGTTACGCTCGTGTTCACGGCAATTGGAAGCCACATGTATAGCATAGTATGCATTGAATACTACGGCTACTACTCTCACCTAACCATCTCTACATCAACATATATACAATCCATCCATATCAGAACTCCCATCACCCCACTGATTGTCCTCCACTTTTGGACCTCCAAACCACCCTTCAAAATAGAATGATGTGGAAAAGAATTGAGACGCCGCTTGCATCGTCCAGTTCTCTCCTGGCTCATCCTGTCACGGAGAGCAGAGAACATGGATCTGGTATCAAGAGAAGAATAGGACAAGGAAAAAGATGCTCGGTTTGAGCAAAGACATGAAAACAAGACAAGTATTTCTGTGTTCGAGTTTCGCAACACCGTCCGAGATGCACTTTCATCCATGCATTCCAGCCATGAGCACAGGCAGACTGCTCCATCATTTGTGAGTTGGGTTTGACAAGGAAACCGCCGCATCCGAGGATGCATACCTGCTTGGACCAAATAGGCTGAACAAGGGTGGCATTCAAAGTATTTCGAGCGCGCGGAACTGCGGGTTGGTTCGTTAAGTAAAATTTGCGAAATTGTGATAATAAATAGTAAAGTAAAGTGTGTAAGAGAGCCGTTTGCTGCAGGTTCTCTTAGGGTATAATACAGTATGGTCCTAAGTAGGATCAGACTATTCCAGAAAGGAGAACTTGTATATCCTGAATTTCTTTCGTTAATTCCAACCTAGCGAGTTTTCCGTCCGCAATGGAGCGGATATTTGCGCTGTTTGTATGCTGCGTCCTCCTGTACCACTGCTGCCCCTGCTGCTTCGGTTTCTGTCTGCACCGGACATCCATGCTGGATCGGTCATGGAGCTGTTTCGCTTATGTGCGTTCTTCTTCTTGTTGCGGTACCGACGAGCCACCAAGGCCATCGCTGCTCCGTACAGAGCGACACCTCCGACTACAGCTCCAGCGATACCAGCAGCAGATGCCTTGGCTGGAGCGCTGTTGCTTGCATCAGATCCAAACGGGTTGGCCCCGCCGACCGAGCCCGCTGGACTAGTGGCTTGGTTTGATGTTCCTCCAGGAGTATACACAATCGGGTTGGATCCGTCCATGGGCTGTCCAGCGATAAGTGGGATCGATGGGTTGATGAACGACATCAAGGTACGGACAGTGAGATCTGGATGGTGGTAAATTGGAGAGTTTGGGGTGTGTAGATCGAGTCCAAGTTGAGTGACCTGGTCAGTGGGAATGTAGATCAGCGCTAGAGTTGTAATGTATCCGAGCTGTTTTGAAGTGTCGTACGGTTGAAGGTTGAACATTTTGACTTGATCTGTACCAATAGACAATCCGTAGGCAATTCCTTGAGGCAGAAACAGCAAGAGTTGACCAGCAGATGAGGGATTACTAGACACGAAGCCATAGTTGAGTTCGTGAGTAAATCCAATTTGGCATAGTGTGGTATTGACTGGTTTCTCAGGCTTGGGCCCTGGAGGTGCGATGACCTTTGGCATGCTGGTAGGTATACCGGTAGGGGCACTTGGAATGGATTTGGGGTCGGTGTTGGGCGGCTGAACTAGAATCTGAGACGGCTGTGCGATTGAAGTCAGAGTATCCGTTGCCGTGGGCACCAAGGATGCTACAGCCTGTGGTGGTGGTGCTGGTGGTGCTGGGCTTGTGGTCATGGCAGTAGAGATGGCAGGGGCCACAGGAGCCGAGGAGACCTGCGCAGTTGGCAAAGTGGCATTGTTCCCTTCGGGGGGTGCTAAAAGCGTGGGTGGATTGATGGGAGTGCTTAAAGGGTTCGTAGGGGCTGTCGGCGCAGGATCTGTCGCAACAGTTCCAGGTCCTGGAGGAGTGGCTATTGGTGCTGGAATCGGACCTGAAGCATTGGTTGCACTGGTCAAAGGCACATTGGTGTCCGCAGGTGCTGGAACGGTTCCAGTCCCAGCACCCGTAATACCCGCGCCGACAGGTGCGGTGGGTGCAGTAGGCGCAGTAGGTGCGGTGGGTGCGGCAGGTGCGGTAGGTGCGGTAGGTGCGGTGGGTGCAGTTGGTGCAGCAGGTGCGGTGGGTGCTGTAGGTGCTGTAGGTGCTGTAGGTGCTGTAGGTGCTGTAGGTGCTGTAGGTGCTGTAGGTGCTGTAGGTGCTGTAGGTGCGGTAGGTGCGGTAGGTGCTGTAGGTGCTGTAGGTGCGGTAGGTGCGGTGGGTGCGGTGGGTGCAGCAGGTACGGTAGGTGCGGTAGGTGTAGTAGGTGCAGCTGCGGGGTTGGTTGGAGGTGGTAAAACAGACAGAGGGTCCGTATTCGAGAGAACAGTCGCCAATCCAACCAATAGCCCGGTTTGAGCAGCAGGTGGTGCAGAGGTAGCTGGGGTTACCTCGGGTGCACTGGCTGCTGGAACTACCACAGCAGGAACACCTCCAGTTGATGCCGGCGAAGTTGGAGCTGGTGGGGCCGCTTTGGGGTCTACAGCGGCAGGGGCAGTGGTAGCTGATGGATCAACAGTCGGCGTGTTTGCAGGTACAACTGAGCCTGGGATGCCGCCGGTGGAACCAACCGCTGCTGGGTCTGGTGTTGACGCAGGAGAGGCAACGACAGGAGGCGCAGGGGCAGAAGATGCCACTGAAGCCGGTGCCGGTGGGTCGACTGCTGGAGTGCTCGCTGGAGTACTTGCTGGTATAACAACGTCCGGCTGACTTCCGGTGGATGGAACTGGACTTGATGCCACGGCCGGTGCAGCAGCTGCTGGCGCTGGTGCTGGTGGTGTAGGAGTTGAAGCCGCTGGTACCGGGTCCGGTCCTGAAATTGGGGTCGACGCAGGAATTGTGCCGTTTGTCACAATTTGACGTTTGACATGTCTTGGGAAATAGTACCTGGGCAGTGCTCTTCTGTCTTCCTGATGTGCTGGTGCTGCCTGTGCCATCGTCGAGATGGCCATGGAGACCCAACATATCGCGCTTGAGGTTCTCATCTTGTCTATTATTCTCAAATTTAAGCCTGGGTAGTTTGGGTGTAGGGGGTATGTTGGAGAAGAAAAGATGTTGGTTCGCTAGCTATGTTAATCAGTCAATGCCAGGTCAGTCGGTTGATTTCACATACTGTCAGGGGGGTTATAAACGAGTGTACTTGACAGATCAAAGTCTGTGAAGGAGGTGCCTGTTTACGCATGGTTAGATAATTGTATGATAGGATGCAACAGACATTAGCGACTGTGAAGGGTTTGTACTAACAGAAAGACAATGCAAGAGCTCAGTCGGTATGGGACGAATGAAAGACGAGACGAAGGATTGTGGATTATCGAACGGAGCGCTGGTCAAGTCACCTCAAGCCAGCATCGTCCGAAAGTTGAGTGTTGGTGTCGAAAGGGTCCGCGAACTGGACTGCTACCTGAAGGCTCGCCCCACGGTGCCAGTGATTGTATGGATTTCGTTCCCAGGTTCCAGCCTCTACGTAACCAAACTTCGACTCTTCCAACGACGACTTCGGACGTCGGATCGCCCGCTTATCTTCACGGTTTGAATGCGAAAAACGCAGTATTGGTCGAGTGCGGAGAAGTTCAAAGGATGGGGAGGATATGCTGATTGGATAGAAGAATCCACAGTCGAGTTGCTTGTGGTCTCGGTCGTGAAGGTGTGTCGCAGGGTCGGAAAGGAATGACGAAGAGTTTGTCCCGGAATGTCGTGCAATGTGAACAGGATTAAACAGGGCAGACGAAGGATGGCGAGCGCAAGAGAGAGCGGCTGATTCAGATGGAATCTTCTAACGAAAGTGGTCGAACAGGGTCGTGGTAAGGGGGCAGTGCGGGTGAGAGCACAAAAGGGTGGATGAGAGCACAAGAGGGTGGAATGTAGGAGAGACGGAGGCGGTCTTGTACACGCTGCGTTCGAACAGCAGCGTTATCCTACCAGTCGAGAGAAATAAGCGGAGGAGAGGAGTGGCGGAGAGGAGAGGAGGAGTGGTGGTGGAGATGTTGTTGACAGATGCTGAGCTGGGCGAGATAGAGCCAATGTGGTCGACCTTGGAGGAGGGTTAGTAGTCCCACGCTATTCGTAGAGCCAAACGCTATTCAAAAACGCTGACCGTAGGTTGGAGCTAGTTTTGGCGACAGCGACAGCGAGCAGCCGGAAGCAAAGCACAGGCATCCACGATCACCGGCCCCTGCAGCGACGGGAGAGCAAAGCTCCAAGGTCCAAGGGCCCCAGGATCAAAACGGCGCTGCTGGCTGTGCTGGCGGAAATTACTGTGTACTATGGCCGTGCGTGTGCCACAGGAGAAAATCTCGGAGGAAGGGGAGAAAATGGAAGATAGGAGAGATGGCGGACTAGGAGAGTTGGCGGACGAGGAGAGTTGGCGGACTAGGAGAATACAACGGTCTTCAGCGGCCAGCGACTGTCAAAAGCCTTGCCCGACGGCAACAATGTCAAGATGAAGCAGCGTTTGGTAGATCACAGCGACCTGGCTTCGACCGAGTATAGCCCAGAGCAACCACGGTCAATCAAGAATCCGGGAGTCTTGTCACCTCCTCACTTTGGCTCCTGGAGAGCGTCAATCTATCTATACAGAAACAATATACAGGGCAACACTAACTGCCCGATCGGGCGGGCTCTAGTATCAATCCAGCCTAGCGGGTGATTACAGCCCTGCCCTAGCAGGTAATTACAACCCTGCCCTGGGTAAATTGACTCGGTTTCGCAAAAGCGGGTGAGCGAATGAGGGCGTCTGTCAACACCGGCCATGACCTTGTGCCATGCTCCTGCCGATGTGAATGAAAAGCATCGTCTTTGTGGATGGGTGTTGTCGTATGGACAGAGTGTCCGATATGTTCAGAGTGGTCCATATGTTTGTTCAGAGTGTCCCATATGTTCAGAGTGTCCCATATGTTCAGAGTGTCCCATATGTTCAGAGTGTCCCATATGTTCAGAGTGCTCTATATGTTCAGAGTGGTCCATATGTTTGTTCAGAGTGGTCCATATGTTTGTTTAGAGTGGTCCATATGTTTGTTCAGAGTGGTCCATATGTTCAGAGTGCTCTATATGTTCAGAGTGGTCCATATGCCCAGTGTTCCATATGCCCAGTGTTCCATATGCCCAGTGGTCCATATGCCCAGAGTCCCATATGCCCAGTGTTCCATATGCCCAGTGGTCCATATGCCCAGAGTCCCATATGCCCAGTGTTCCATATGCCCAGTGGTCCATATGCCCAGAGTCCCATATGCCCAGTGTCCCCCCATATGCCCAGTGTCCCCCCATATGCCCAGAGTCCCATATGCCCAGTGTCCCCCCATATGCCCAGTGTTCCATATGCACAGAGTGAGTCTTCTCGACGATAGAGCCACGGCAGGGAGCGCGAATGCAGAGTGCATGGCTGGCTGGGTATGCAAGTCCGGTCGACTGTTGAACAGAAACATGCAGCCCTTATGGCTTACGCGGCCGCCTGCGTTATTGGGTCATGTTGCAAGCCACTGCTGGGCCTCACTCTCAGATAGTTCTACCAAGATATGATGGTTCTACTCGTGTCATGTTGCGTCTGAATTGCAGGTGCCCGATAACAAAGCTGTCTTCCACGAGCAATGTTTGACCCTTCTTCGGCAGCTCGAAACGTACCCAGAGTACAGGCCAGGCTTCGAGAGTATAGCCAGGCTTCGAGAGCAAAGCCAGGCTTCGAGAGCAAAGCCAGGCTTCGAGAGCAAAGCCAAGCTTCGAGAGTAAAGCCAGGCTTCGACTAAGGCCAGGCTTCGAGAATCGGTCCACCACCAACAGCCCGTTACATAAAGGCTGCATCGACACCATCTTGCATCTTCACGTTGCCCTCTCTACCGTTGTGCATCACATCATCCCAACGACGCGCCGCACCTCGATTGATGACAACAAATGCTGACTCGAAGGGCCATCCGGTCAGACGGCCAATAACGCTTGTCGGCTCCCCAAGTGTCAGGCTCCCTAGCCAGAACCACAACTTCAAATGCCCCAATTACCCCGGAAAACGCGGTCCCGCATGCCAAATGGCCTGCTTCAATTTCTGGCCTCAGGTGGCTATGGATCTGGACACGCCGCTCCCTCAGTCATGACAATCGAATCTTCCAAGGTTCTGTGCGAGGATCTTCATCTTCCACTCTGGCTTCATTCGAGAGTCCTCTTGCTGATTGAGGTGTGGTCTTTTGTGAGTGATTCATCTGCGCCGGTTTGTTTGGACAGCTGCATCTGATCACACGCCGAAAACGCTGACGTTCATCCACCCAGTCCAAACTTGAGCCTCGAATGAACTGTGAACAGCCTCTCTGCTGTGTGAGCAACTAGAAAGTTCATGTCGAATCATTTATCTCTGCTGCACACCCGGCTGTCAGCATCCCGACTCGCCGATTTCTTTGTTATTCCCGTTGATTCTGTTATCCAAAGATTTGGCCATTTTCATCCAGAAATCTCTGTTTCTTGCACGACCTCACCAGCAAGCCGTTCCGAAACAAAACCACCTTTCTCGTGCAGCAGCCAACTAGAATCCTGGCCCGCCCTGTTTCAACTTTCCTCTCCCGTCTTTTCACCTTTCCGGGCTTCCCGTTCTCCTGGATTCAGAAACATCTTCGGCTCCATCGGGCGCAGTTGTGAGTGCGTTTGTTATTTTCATCCACTTTGTTTTCTTCTGCTGCGCGCATTACCTTTTTCGTCGTAAAAGCTCGTGTCTGGGACTTTCTTATCCATCTGATCTTTGAGGCACAACAAAGACCTGGACGCTTTGTTTTTGTCCCCGGTCATGGTAATTGACGCGTGGCCGTCATGCGGAATAACGAGTGGCTCATCGCATTTCCGACCTATCACGAAATCCAACTCCGCCTTCCTAAAGAATCTACCGCAGATGTACTGCAACCACTCCAGGTTACCCAAACGGGTTAAAAGACGATAGCTTCCCATGTGGATGTACCAAGTGGATCGATCCAACTGGTTCGGCCCATCCGCCGCCCTATAACCAAGCCCTACTTTACATCTGCTGAAAAGTAAGTTGCGGACTTCCATCCGGCAAACTATCGAGAAACTCAAAACAGAAATCCTCGCTCTCGGCACAAAGAGCTAATCTTAAATAGGCTGTTGGATTTAATACCCTTACGGACGACAGGAAAGCTGGCCGATCATGGATTAGAGCTGCATTTGGGACACTCAAGCCTCACCACCCCTCTGACACATGTTGCGAAATTTTCTTGCTGGGCCACGAGGCCCGACGGATTTGCTGGCCGTATCTTGATGAATTCGCTGAGGCGGTATGATTGCAAATGGCGAGTCTTCCCGACAAACATCATCATCCTTCGCCTAAAGCGCTTCCGCTACAATTAACTATAACCATCTTTCTGCGCTAAGAAATGTAACAGTCTCCGCTCGTAATATTACGCTTTCTCTAGTATCGCTTTCCCTTGGCTGAACAGTGGACTTGTTGTTTAAAAAGTTATTCTTCGAGTCTGCGATTTCTATGCCATTCCAGTTCTAGTGAAATGATCATTTCATTATTAGCGAAGACGACCTATCGACTGACGATCATGTTGTTGAAGTCATGGCAATTTCAGACCGAGGAGTGGCTAGAGATTCTGCGATAATGATTCCGAACTGAGAAAGTGTTGTTCATTAAGTAGCAGGTTTCGTAGTAGACACCCAATTAGCTATCGCACGATAGTCTGGAGTATGCATGCTAGTGGTGAGTATTTTCTCCATCCATCCTAAATTGGGAGATTCACTAGATTGATACCAGGACTTTCCTAAATAGTAAGATTTAGGATTCTTTTGTTGATGTTTGGTATCCTTCTATCAACAACATTCACACCTTTTCAATTTGTTTTTTGCCTAGTTGCTCCTCCAAAGCCTTTGAATCATTAAGTTGAAATTGTGCGTACTTTAAACTACGTGCTCGTTTATCGCTCCCAGCCGACTTTTTAGCCTAAAGAAATCAATATCGGCCTGCCGCTTGGCTTTTGTGAAGTGAGAATCGATCCTCTGTGGACGGTGGACAGAAATCAAGCAACAAGGCCAAATACTCTCCTGGTGCTGTTCGTGTCGCATGACGGACAACTGATAATAAATCTCTTAATAGTGGGATAGTAACCATTATAGCCAAGAGACTCCTCACAGTCTCTGCATTGGTATCTGCGCATGGGGAGCAGAGGTTCTGGCATTGTCTGCAGTTTCTGTGCGCAACAAGGACATATTGGGCTATCCCTGAAGGTTGCGGATGCTTTGCTCATGTCGATCTGCCATGTTGCGCTTTCTAGTTTACAGTGGAATTGAACTAGCTCATTGACTTTGCCAGAGTCTCCAAGGTCACTTCTGGTAAGCTTTGCGTGGAGGAGATCTCTTCCGAAATCTCCCAGCTCTATTAACTTAGTGCTTTCGAAGTCTCCTTCGTTCGGCTTGAGAAGACTGTCGTAGTTGGAAAGGACGATTCGAATGGCAATGTCGCGAAGCGTCTTGTCGTCGGCTGGACAATTTTCGTAGATTTCTTTGATGGCGAGAGGTAGGGCGGGTAGCTTGAAATCCATGTTCGTAATCTTTTCGAATTCGGCGGCGGCAACGGTTTTAAGGTTCTTAATAGCGTACATCTCGGCGAGGTTGTACACTTGCGTATGTAGGATCATCGCGTCTTCGTTATTTTCTGCCAATGAGGAGTAGCTGCCCTGGTACACGAAGCGCAGGACTGCTTCCACAGCGAGAGGGTTGTCTTCTGAGACGTCGATGTTTCCGGTCTCGGATTCCTATCTTGAAATCAGTCATCTGGACGCGTTGAGAAAGCCAAGTGAAGGCGCCATAGTCCCTCCGCCGACACAATGCCCCAACTATCTTGGGGATTTCACAACAATGGCATTGAACGAGATTTATTCGCAATATAACTGACCGTGAATGTACCGTTCTTCATCGCGTTGCGGAAGAAACTGGATCGAGTGCAGAGAATCGCTTTGTGGACTTTGAACACCTTCTGCTTGCAGGTAATGCTCATGTCGGAGTACTCCCCCGAGTCGAGGAGACTATTCGGAGTGTTAGTCGTTGTTGGAGTGAGCGAAATGGTAAGGGTGCTTACTCTGCTATGCCTTCCATTGATGTGAGTTCAGTCATGTCGTCTTCGGTGATGAGAGACCAGAGATGTAGTTGTTGTTGTTGGATCGAGAAGCAAAGACGCAAACAGCTTTTATGGCTCGTGTTTAAGGTAGCTACCCGGTTAGCGCAATTCAGGATACCAACAACACATCCGGGTCAGTCTCCACAAATGAGGATATGATTCCTGAACCGAACTCTGAGATGGTTTCGATAGTGTCTATGTGTCAAAAGCCTGGGTGGCTGACAGTCTACGATTCGATTTTACCACGTGCTCAGATCGAAGGATGGGCAAAATACTGTTTATTTGAGCAATCTCCTTGTACGTTGACAGCCCCAGACCTTCACCCCATTGAAGCTAATATTCTCGCATATTAATTTGGAGCGGCAGGCTGTCTTGCGCCTCAGTATTTCATAAATGGTGTACCAATCGTTAGATCAAAGACTGACAAAGACTGACTATGACTCCAGTACAATATCAAGCATTTTATTATAACGGGAAGAAGTCTTGCTATTATACTAGCCTAGAACTCAACTCAGTGCTCGAGAAGTATCTGGCTCAATCGCTATTTCAGTCAAAGGCAGACTTGCTATCACCCGAACTAATCCCTAAACACTAATTCGAGCCGTAGAGAACCCCCGATCCCCAACAGTATGAAGTCAAGGAAAGCATATCTATGAACTATCCGCGCTCGTTGTGTCATACTGTCCACCGGGATATGACATGAAAGCATCGTCGAGTCTTAGGTCTTCTTGAAGTTTGTCCGCTGACCGCAGCCGGGACAATGCCAGGTGTTATGGTTGCTGATGGTGTTTGCGCAGCCTACGACAAAGTTACAAGATTGGCACTTATAGTCAAAATAACCCTGACCCTCCATGCCGTCCATTTTGGTCATGACGATCTTGTCCATGGGACATACAGGGGTCATTACAAACAACTTGGAGGCTTTGCGTTGATCGATTCTCCAACCCAGTCCACAATAGGTTTTGCATCGAAAGTGCACCAAATTTCGGTTCGAGGTTGGTCCTTGAAATGAAGCTCTGCATAAATCCTTTCCGAACTCGCCGAACGTTGTCATCACTTGCGCGAACTCGCCGTCATCGTCTTTGAGCAAGGCCTCGAGATTCTCGTTGGCTTGATTGACGACGAGTTTACGAAGGGTCTTCGCGTCGTCTTCTGGGTTGATGTAGATCTCCTGAACGGCGAGTGGAAAAGCTGGTAGCTCCCAATCCTTCTTAGCGGCTTCTTCGAACAGTCCAGCAGCAACGGTCTTTAGCTCAGCAATGTCGTACATATCGGCGAGCTGGTAGATGTGAACATGGAGAACGAGCGCGGTGACATTGTCTTTGGTGAGTCGGGTGTAATCGGATTTGTAGAGGTACTCCAAGAGAGCCTCGACGGCGTCGGGGTCTTGCTCGGAGAGATCAATGTTTGCTTCCTTCTTTTCCTTTGCATGGTGTTAGTATTACCTACAATCGCAAAGTAGTGCTCGATTGAATTACCTTGAAGTCTTTGGTGCAAGCATTGTAGAAGAACTTTGATTGCGAAGAGATGATGTTCTTGTGGACTTTGAAGACTTTGTTGTCTTTCACGGTGATGGTCATGTCGGAGAAGTCGTTGGACTCTAGAAGACTGCTTAACAGTTAGACAATCGAACGGCAAAGAGCTTGGATCTTGTGGAGTGTGGCTGCTTACCTTGCGACACCTTTCTTCAAGGTCGCGCCTTGGTTGTCGGTTGCCATCTTGTTTGAAAACCCGCTGAGTTTGAAAGTGTGATAGTTGTTGGTTAGTGGAGAAAGGACTGGCGACTTTTATTACTGACTGTGAATGTTGAACACTGCTGACTGTCTCATACAGAATATTCTAGACTGGTAACGACAACACTCATTTTTGTCTCAACACTGTCATTTATTTGCTGGAGCGTCAAAGGCATTTCTGACAATTATGCCTTCCTAAATCTCACGTGGCACATGTTTTGCTATGGTGGCTTCATTTGTCTAGTTTTGTTACTCGGCTGATGATGTATTGGTCGAGTCTATCTACTGTGACTCTTTCGACACATCTATGTCCCTTAGCAAGACGCTGTGAGCCCGTCGTACTGCATGTGGAAGATGTGTTCGCCACCGAGAATGTACCAGGGACAGACCAAGCTGAGGCCTGAAATCGATTTGGCGCTACTGTGGATAACCTTTCGACATTTCGAGCAGGAATACTTGTAAGTGGTATTAAAAACCTCGGCTTTGGTGTTGTCCTGAGTGGCAGTCCACAGCCTGGACATGGTGTGAATGTTTTGAAAAGATCTGTTGCACCATCGAAATCGACCTTTCAAACCATGGTGCACCCTTTACAAGACAAAAGTCTATCTGCTTCCAGCACTCGGAGTCGTTCCTGACGTTGGGAGTGCATAAGGGCGACAGCAAGATCTCTCCCAAAATCCCCAAATTCAACCATCATACCCCAAAACTCCCCATCAGCTTCCTTCAACAAAGCATCATGATTGTCGATTGCTGTCATGACAGCCAAATTGCGGAGCCTCTTGTCGCTTTCTTGTGTGTTTTTGTAGATCTCTCTGACGACTCTAGAAAATGTCGGGAGTGAGGTTGAGTTGAAGTCAGCCCGAGCTGTCTTTTGGAACTGATCCGCTGCTAGAGTTTCCAAGGTCTTGATTTCGTATTTGTGAGCCAGGCAATAGACACGGACATGGAGAAGCATTGCATTTGAGTTCTTCTTCGCCAGATCGTCGTAATCGCATCCATAAAAATAGCGATACATGGCCTCGACCGCGGCTACATCGTCATGTGAGAGGTCGATGTTTCCTGTCTCGGATTCCTGTACCAAGTTAGTACTTCGCACAACTTTTGGGTTCACAGGCGGGTGAGTGTATGAAGTGTTGATGCCTCGTGAGGACGTTTTCGACCGACCTTGAACGTGTTCTTTTTGCACGCATTGTAGAAGAAGCGCGACTGTGGACAAATGACTGCTTTGTGGGCCTTGAAGACTTTATCCTTACAAGTGAGTGTGAGGTCGGAAAAATCTTTGGAATTCAAGAGACTGGAAGTAAATGAGTGTCGTACTCAGTTTGGGAGGAAATGATCGGTAATTACCTAGCTACGACTTTCTTCAGCGTGGCTGCTGGATCGCCGGCGAGAGGCTCGGTAGCCATGGTCACTGAGGTCCGTTTATGGTGACTGAGTGGATGTGTAGAGAAGAGAACGATGGATAGATTTTGGACTGATCGAGAGTTGAAAAAAGACGCTAAGATATAACACTTCACTTCCTAGTCTCCAAGTGACTGGCTGTGCAGATCTCTTCACCAAGCAAACACCGTATCGAGAACTTCTAGATCTTTCGATAGGCACTGATGCCTCCAGGACACAATTCTTATCCCGAATCCCAGCTTCCATCATCACCAATATGGCTAAGCTACAGGATACAATTCCCAAGTAAGTTCTCGGAAGATAAAACCTAGCAAATAATATGCTTACTCGCTCACCTTCAGACTTCTCGATAGCAAGGAGTACTCCAACTTTCGAATCACCTGCCAAGGAGACACATTCCACGTCCATAAAGCAAACGGAAGCTCATTTCTTTGCCTAAAAAGGACAGACTGGTATTGTTCATCTCGAAGACGATGACCGCGCTGCCGTTAGAGCAATGCCTAATTCTTTTACGGTGACGACTACAATCAATTCCGGGACCCCGCTCTGGCCAATGGCATCTTGCACGCGAAGACCTATACGATTGCAGATAAATACAGCTTATATGGACCAAAGAACTTGGCTGCGCACATATTTTTAGATATACATCGGAACTGCGCGACAACGACGACGACAAAGCTTTCACTAGGACCGTGAAGTGGATCTTCAAAGAATTCGAGCATGGCCACGGGTTTCGGAAACTTGCCATTCTTGGAGCCGTGCAGCATTCGGGTCGACTCTGGAAGGATGAGGATGATGGTCTCAAATGCTGTATGCAACGTCAGTAACGTCAAGGTACCGGAAGATATTGGCTGGAAACCCCAGTCGTCTAACGCATTAGCCAGAAAATCTAAAATATGTCAAGTAATTAAAGGCAAGCCAACTCGTAGTTATGGAAAGCTCGGGTCCGTGAGCTTGTATGAGGCAATAACAAAAATTACGACGCTATACAAAACCAGCCATCATAATCGTTGTAGTCTAACATAAAGCCGGCCGCCATCCCGTTAGCTGACTTACAGTTGTACGCTCCTGTATAAGATGGAATACACAGTTTGCAAAGTCCGATACCTATGCCGCAATAATGTTTAGCCATACACATAGGCGTGCTTTTCTTGTGGTACTCGGGGCCGCTTGCAAAGACCAGACAAAGTTTGCAGGTTGTGTCCAATCTTCTTGCGGTGGCATTCTGAGTTATGTGATGGAGAAGGCAAGATATATAAAGACATCTCAAAATATATCGAATGGATTTGTGAAAGGCTCGACCTTGGTTCGGCGAACTCAGGATTCTTGGAAGAAATCATAAAAGCCTGGTTGTGGAAATGTGAAGGTTCGGTTGCTGTATACATCCTAATCCGTCGGGGTGGCACGGACTTCCCCTTATCCAATGGCCATCTTCAATCGATTAAGAGGACTCGTACCGGCGCAACTTCAAAAGGCTATAATGACTACAAATAGCTTTTAAACTAGCTTCTACAGCTAGGGTTACTTGAACTATATTTATTTGAATTTCTATATATGTATGTATATATTTGAAAAAAAAAAATGTATCGGCAGTTCTTAAATTGCTACGAGGTGATTGGCTATTCACTAGGAGAACTTTGAAATTGAGACCCTTAATTTTCTCTCCATTCAATTTGTTGGCTACATTCTCTCACGTAGAATCCCTTGGCTACAAGATTCTACAATCAAAAATATATCGAAAGCCCCAATCCACCCCTCCAACAATCTCAATCTCCCTCCACTCAGCTGCAAGATTATGTCATCAATGATAGTTCGAAAGTCCGAGTCCACCCCTCCAACAATCCCACTCTCCATCCGCCCTCCAAAGGCCCAAGATAACACAAGTGTGTCGCTTTAAACTTTCCTAATTAAAGCAGCGGGAGTACTTTTTACCTTTGGCGTCGGTGAAAGCGTCCCTGGTGCATGGTGCTCTTTCCACTACGCATGAATGAGAGGAAAAGCAATCTTGTCTGTCAAGGGTCGCTCTCCCTCTATTATCGATAACGGCGCAGACGCCGTAAAACCCAGATTTCAAGCATTCTAGCCGAGCAGTAGCGCTGCCAGCAAGGAAGAGGGTGGTGATGATTTCAATTCTCATGATGATGAATCTTGTATGACTGCGGGTAATTGCTGAAACCGTTAGTATCGATAGTGAGTTGGAGGGAACGAAGGTTGGCTTACGATTGGCTCAAATCGTCCTCGTTAAGTCCTTGTCGTGATGTGTGTGGTGTAGGGTGTTGCTTTGTAGTAACGTAGCCTTAACGTATGGTGGTGGTGGTGGATCGATCGATCGAGATAGGATAGTGAGAATTCGGGTGAAAGTAGTTGAATGCAAGAATCTTTGTGCTTTCCAAGTAACTGAGGTCGTTTTTCGGAAATTCCAGTTGGGAAGATGAGGACTGGTCGAGAGAGCGATCCTACTAGATTTATAGTACTAGTATCGATATAATTCTATAAATATATATAGTAATGAGGATGGAGGTGGGTGAGTTTGGCAGGGATATAGCCATGGCCGCACGACACCCCCTTGATTTGAAGAACAACAATTTCCATCGCCTTTGCACAAGTGTACCCAGAATTAGTTTCACGCTGAAGCAGAGTTTAGCCTATATAGACAGTAGTTAAACCTACTCAAGTCAAGCTATTACTTATCAAAGTTAACTTCCGCTTTGCCAAAGGGCTGATTTTGTGTACACCGGGGCAAAAGCGATGCTCCTGGTGTGTTCGATCAAGACGACCACGAAGGACCTCAAGATGTGCTAGGTTTCCATTGCCCAGATCGCCAAGTCGCTTGGAAGATAAGAGAAAAATATACGTTTGGAGAACGTCCAACTCTTCCTTGCCCAACGGAAGACTGCGGGAGGCCTCATCTCGACGGAGTCGGACGGAGTCGACGGTCTGCCAGATTAAAGCTTCGTATTACTTCGGCATGAATTTTCCAAGCAATATCCATGTGGGAAGTTAATCGTCCTCATTCCATGTAGGGAGAGGTGCCGTACCAACGCCGAATGTAGGGAATCGAACCCAAGAGCCACTCTTACCTGCGTATTATTAGGTCTATCCGGTACAATATTTTAAGGGTGATTGTTATTTAGGCCCCTTTAGTTAGTCTATAAGTAAAAAGTACTAGGTTAAAATTTAGGTAGTTACCTCTTCTTCAGAATTCAAGTCCGTATTCCTCAAGTCATCCGAAGGCTCGGATCAGCTACTAGGCACAGGGGCCCACGCTTCAGCTTCAACTTCCTAGGCTCTTCACCGCACATCTGGCTTCGTACTAATTACTTTACCGAATGAATTGCAAAGTTATGGGCGCGTGACTGGCTTATCGTGCAATAACCCTGCGTACATCCGACGCAATTGAAACAAGCATTGAGTCTTCTATCCATATTCATCCGGCCAAGGTCACCGTTTGAGGTCGCCTTGAAGGCTTATTTCTACCGCGACGAGATAACCCTGTCTGGGAAATATCACGTGCCGTCGATGACAGAAGCCAAAAGATAAAAATAAAAAGGGGTTGCGAAGTCACTGCGTTTATACTGAAACTCAAAGATTCTTGGCTGTATTCTAAACGTACTAAACGTGCGATACAGCCGGAAGACAGTGCACAATGCACGGTTAGTAGGGCGGCCTATATGGTTCTTCTAAGGCTTCTTACAGCCTACAGATGGTATCGTCATCGGCGGCTCGTTTTTAAGACATTATATAGTGGTTTAACCGAACTGACTTGTATGTAGATAGTTAGTAGTAGTTATAGTGGTGTAGGTTGGTAAGGGAAAAAGACGAAATTCGACATACGATGGGAAGTACGTGTCACCGTCTGTGCATTACTAATGCACTGTCTTCCGATATCCCAGGCAAGATACGTTCAATACCACCAAGAATCTTTGAGTTTCAGACGTTCCCCCATCCATCAGACTGGCGGATTGTTCTGTCCCCCGCTTACCACCTGCCGCTCTCCCACTGCCGCTCTCCCACTGCCGCTCTCCCACTGCCGCTACCGACGGTTCCAAGGCCGACTCTGAATCTTGGTTGTGGACAATTCTGAGCAGAATAATGGGGCGAGCAGTATTTCAAGACCACGGGTTAATTATTGGGTTCATCGTACCGAGGTCTCAAATATCGAAAAAGACGTGGTCACTTGGCAAGAATTTCGAGTAGTCTCTCTAGCCCTAGCATACGCGTATATCTTATCTATGCATGCGTAGAATACCGTCTGGTCAGTGCAGAGTCCGTGCGAGCGAGGAACATCAAAATCCGGACTTTATTTAGGTGAGGGTATAAGAAGTTCCTAGGCGGTCTAGGATCTACAGCCTGCTACTCCTATAGATGCGCATGCCAAGTATCCACGTCTGTTTCGCAGAGGCAATAATAGCTACTTACAAACCCAACTATCAGCTTTCCCCGCATCCCCACCAAGATATGTATTCCGCCTCGGCCACCTACAATGCCTCCTCTCCATCTGCACCCCTAGAGTTTGCGTATTATTAAAGAACTTAACCCCCGTCACCGTCTCAGGAGCAGCGCCCCCCTCAACCCACTGCACCATCGCCATCAACACATTCCCACTAGCCTCTTTCGTGGTGAATCCAGCACTCTGTCCAATCTCCCACGCTCCAGGTCCCTTAGAACAATGCCCCATGCCACTGATGCGAAAAAACCTATACCAATCATCCAATTGCGCAGATGTTTGTCCCATCGTCCTCGCCACAAAATCATAATATCTAGGTGAATTATCAGAGGAAATGATTTGATCGGCGAGACCGTGGTAATGCAGTATTTTGCCACCCGCGTTATGGAAGGAACTTAAATCGCCCTCCCAGGACTGTACGTTTCCTGGGTTTTTACGGTATGCGATGTCGACGTCTTGCATGCTGAGTTGGGAAGGTTGCCATGTTGGATCGTTGTGCACGGCGTAGCGGAACCAATCTGTTGTGAAGGGAAATGGGATACCGCCGTATAACATACCTATGGAGCC
Organism: Venturia nashicola; assembly: GCA_004522665.1. Lineage (NCBI taxonomy): Eukaryota > Fungi > Ascomycota > Dothideomycetes > Venturiales > Venturiaceae > Venturia > Venturia nashicola. The sequence goes on from SNSD01000006.1 coordinate 394,443, forward strand.
GGAGAGTTCGGAACCGGGTTGCATGCGTGGGTAGATGAGATGACCGTCGGAGCCGTAGAAGGGAGAGAAGATTTGACGGACTGTGTTTGCTTGGATACCTGTTAGGCAGGTGCTGGTGCTGTGTCCCGAAGTGGTATTTGAGCAAAGGAGATTTTCAGGGCGGTAGTTGCAGAGATTTGGGTCTTCGATTATACCGTCCCTGACTCCATCTAACCCGTCGCATTGGGCCATTATGTCAGCGGCGATGGCGGTCCATTGCGCTGCGGTGACGAAGGTGGATGAAGTGTTGGTTCCAGTTTCGAGGAAGAATTTTCCAGACCAGGAGGTCAGATTGTTGAATGCTATAGCTGGTGCGCCCACCACCACGCCGTCGAAGTCATTGGGGAACATTTGAACGGATTTCATGCCTTGTCGTCCACCGGTCGAGCAACCTAGGTAGAAGGACTTCTTGTGCTGCTCGCCATAAAATTGTTTCGTAACCTCTTTTCCAATCAAGACATTAGTATGGACACTCCTCCACGCAAAATCAATCACGACATCTTCATTGTTGTGGAAGGCTCCCCCTGAGGTTCCATTGTGACCTGCATTCGCGCCGACGGTTGCAAAGCCAAGACCTGAAGCATATGCCATGTCGATGTATTGAATACAGCCTTGGAGGCCTCCATTACCAGTACTAAGGAAGCGTCCAGTCCAACTCGAGGGCAACCAAGCTTCCATGCTAATCCCAGATCGATTGGTCGTCGAGACATACATGGTGATGCGACAGAAGTCGGCTGCTATGAGCTGCGGTGTCCGGGCACATGTTGCGTTCGTCCCGGGGAATGTAAGATTGGTACCTGCTGGTATGAATGTAGATTCCCATACTGTTGTATTGGGTAGTTGGAGTGTTGAGATGGCGTTGGCACAAGTTTGCTGGAAAGTGGTATTTGTGGCTGCAGCTGCAAGGCTGAACAGCAATGGGGAAAGGCTTAATCGCATGACTTGAATGTCGATTTGGTCGAGAACGCAATGCTCCCAGCAGCATCAGGATTGCAACCTGGGAGGGACGTAGAAATATATGAGCAGCAGCACCATAGTTCTCGGTCGTCTATTTTGGTGTAGCCGCGTCATCTTGTTCGCGTAGATTTCTTTTTCCAATTCATATCGGCAGTTCGTATGGCATTTCGTAGTAGCTGAGAAAGGCATGGCAAGCCGAGAAGCAGCAAACGAAATCAAGCGAGAGAAGGGAAGCGGCAGGTTTGTGTGACTCGGCAAATCCGTAGCAGAGGAGTGTCTTGTGGGTACGCAACCCCCAGGATGGTAGCATCGGGATTGTGGGGTAATCTGCGGGGGTCGTGTGGAGGAATAGTCCTAGTTTGCGGCTCGAGTCGTCCGGGACAACTGGAGCTACTCGGTACCTCAGTACAGGATGAAGACGTCTGCCTTTCTTCCATTGCCGAGAGGCATCTCAGACTTGCCGTGGGTGTCACGACTCCACCAAACGACCGGTCTTTTCTCCAGGACAGACAGATCAGGCGGAGAGCGGCACAGAGACCACGAGTGCAAAGTCAGGACTGGATGAGGATCTTTATCAAGTGGGCTGCACAGCTGGTAGGATTACGACTACGGGTGGAGATATAGATGTTGCTGTTGTCTGGCGCATGCAGTCTGGCGCATGCAGTCTGGCGCATGTATTCTGGCAAGGATCCGAATTGTGAAAAGCAATCATGTTTGGAAGCAATGGAAGCAATGGAAGCAATGGAAGCAATGGAAGCAATGGAAGCAAGCCTCTCGGATGTGATGTGATGGCCCTCTCGGATGATGGGGTGGCCCTCTCGGATGATGGGATGCCCTCTCGGATGATGGGATGCCCTCTCGGATGATGGGATGCCCTCTCGGATGTGATTGATTGATTGATTGATTGATTGATTGATTGATCGATTGATTGCTATCTGGCGTGACTAGGGCCCTAATGGGAACCCCCTAATGGGATGGCTGTTCTCCGAGTCCGATGAGCGATGGGAGCTGAAGAACTGCAGGTAACATGGCGTGTCTGTGGCGAGATATGATGCAGACGCAGATGCAAAAGCGGCGACGAGCAGCTGTGCTGGAGGCTGTGTTCAGGGGCCCCTAGCTCTCTATCTAGGGGGTCGGGCCCCTAGCTCTATCCTGGGGTCCCTCAAGGTCCACGATAGGGACATCATATCAACAAAGCCAGACTCAGCTGCAGAATTATCAGACGCAAGTACTCCCATCCATCGTTGGCTTCTAGCCACCAAACATCATTGGCTTCTAGTCACCATCCATCATTGGCTTCTAGTCACCAACCGCCATTTATATCTACTCGTTCCGCTCGCCAATAAATAACTGCTCAATTGCCTGCCTCCCGTTTATCTCCACATTACCAGCCATCCAATTCTAATATAACGCAACCCAACCACCAAGAAAGCACTTAAATTCTGCCGCTCCCTCAAGCCCCTGTGCCGCTCAGAAGACCATGTTTTTCAAGCGACTATCCAGAGGCTCAAGATCCAATTCTTACGTTAACGACGACGACAACTATCTAAACTCTCGCTCAGCTCCTGACCAAGACTCTCCACGACTATCGCTATCGCAGCATAACACGTACGAAGGAGGCCCCGCATCGCCCACCAAGGAGTCCCAGAGACCCAGCAGTCAAGACAAGATGTTCCAGCGATCGCAGGCTCCCTCCGACCCCTATTCAAAACCCCATCAGTTCAATGGCAACGGCAACTCCAACGGAAGAAGCTCCATGGCTATGGACGGTCCTGCAAGCCCACAAACAAAACAGCCAGCCGTCCAGGCGCCAGACCTCCTGACGCAAGCCTTCAACCAGGCTGTCATACCTTACCAGGAAAAGATAACAGATCTCGAGTCCCAGCTAGCAGAGATGCAACAATGGGTCGAGAAGCTGGAGGCACAGCAATCAGAGGTCCATAGCTGGATTGATAAGCGCGGGTTGAGACCAGGTACGTTAGTAATTCAATGCCTTCGAATTATTTGCGCACTCGACAAATTTCTGTCAATCTGAATTCGTAAATCCTCCAGAAATCTTGCGACATGAATACAAAGTCGCACCCTTCGAAACCCTCTTCGCACTGAATAAATCACCTGCTAACAATCACGTTCCTAGACGTCCCTCCCTCGATCGCGAAGATTATGGATGCCCAGCCAGATGCTGCGCAGACCCTCAACGCTCAGCTAGACCGCAAGATTACCATCGTGAACTTCGACCTACACCGCTTACAAGATGACCTCAACGACTCGATCTCCTCATCTCACTTCGCCAGCGCGATGACGAAATTCTTGCCAGATATCACACGTCTCTCCGCCCTCAACACAGGCCCACGCTTCGCCTTCGACCTTATTCTCAAACTTGGCGGAAACCTCAATTCACACGGCGGACTAGACAGTCATGACCCGGCAGATATCAGCGCACGCAGAGACTTCTACTCCAAGCTAGATACGGCCATGGTAGAAGTCGTAACACGACGATTCCAGGAGAATGAAGACTGGCCCGTTGGTCGCGAAATAAAACGCATCGAGAAAACAGCAGCATACCTTAGGAACTTCGGGGTCGAGCCATACTTTCCATCTACACTTGACACTATGAGGAGAGAGGTGGACTACAGACAAGCTGGCCCCGCACCGCCGCAGGCACACACTCCACCTAGGTATCAATGAGCGCAGCTTCTCTACTGCCTGCATTGAGAGTCCTTGACATGGTGCTGATGTGAGTTGTGAGTAGGGCCAGCATCCCTCCATGGCCGTTTCGCAGGGTTTTCCGAATGCGATCGGGCTCTAGGCAGGCGCAGGCTCAATCGGCTCCCACGAGCAAGGAGACCAAACCGCTATTGTTAAGTAGTCAAGTTTGTCCCCTCGGCTACGTTGACAAAGATGGTATTCGGACTGTTTAATTTTGCGAGATATTCGCATGGCGGCGTTTTGTATTGGAAGGGCGTAAGAGGGTATAGTGCTACTGACAAAATTTCCGGTATCCACATGCACAAGCAAAAAGAGGCAGACTTACGACGTTTTATGACATATCTAGAGGGCATGCGGCTCGCACTTAATAGTTTTAACGGAGCAAAAATTAATTGGTTGGATTACGGCTCGTTCATTTTATTTTTGTGTACTTGAATGATGAAACAATGTTGTTCTATGTTGTCTTTTGAACCATATATGCTCTGGTGACATTTTATTCTTTCCACGGTGATTTTACTTTTGATTGGATATTGGTTATTGAGACTTTATCTTTCGGCATGAAATTGTTTTTAATTTCAAGGCCTAGAGACTGGCTACTGTATAAAATTAGTTCCCGTAACTCTAGACTAAGAAAATACTCCCCTATAATTACGACTATACGTATATTTTATAGTCTATAGTATACCTAGTCTCCCTTCCTACGGAGAGGTACTATACCTAAACTACCTCGGCTCTCCGCGTAAGGTACCTATCTCCCGATAAAGAGAGAGAGATACCGTACGGAGAACCTTAGGGGATCGAACCCTAAAGCTACTCGTCCCGGTATAGTTATTAGAAGAGGAAGAGATATTTACGGTCCTACGCCCCGTATACCCCCCTCCCCCGCCTATCCGTCGTCTATAAGTAAAAAGTAAAAAGTAAGGTATTCTAGTTATAATTCTCTCTTCTTCCTAATCTCGCTACGAGAGAAGAGAGATAGAGGGTAGTAATATCCTCTCTTTTTACGATAATAAGCCGTTATACCTAGAGTTAGCTGGGTTCTTAGGGGGATACTTGCCTAGTTTATAATAAACATAAATTCGACGCTGAAGACGTGAGATAAACGTATCGCGTACCTACGGGAAAGAGAGAGAATCCTTCCGTTGATTTAGAAGTTACCTCGTATACGTACTTACGTATGTACGGAAGAGAGGGATAGCGTTTCTACTCTAGCTCTCTTGAACTCTGAAGAGACGAGAGGTTCCTAGGTAATACTGCGAGGAGGCGTAGAATTTGACTTCGTCGCCCTTGAGACTTTATCTTTTCTTTTTATACTCTATGGTTTATTAGGCGCTTGAATATATTGTGGGATAGGGTTCATAATAGTAGATAAGTTGTTTGCTAAGAATTTTGTAGACCGGTAACCTACTATATTAATTAGACGGGGTATACAAGTACCAGGTTTAGAATTTTGGGAGTATATATTCGCCTACACTTTTTATACTTTGATTCTCCCTCGACATTTTTTCCTAGTCGGTGAGGAAATGGGGATATAGTGGAAGGGATAAAAGGATAGGATAAGTAGAGCTAGGTTTTAGAAGATTGTTGTTGGATTTCTTGCTGAGCTATGAATGAGTAGGACTAACTATTTCTTGATATACCCCGAATCCCTTCATTTCATAGCCGAAAAGCTTGGTTTGAGTTACAGAGTCTGTGGTTGAGAATTTGAGATTGGGAGTTTTTGTGACTGTTGAATGAAGGTATTGTGTTTGTGTCTTTTGGGGGTTTGGTGTCGGAGGATCTTGAACTCGTTAGTAAAACGGTTCCTTTGAATTGTAGCATGAGATCATAGCGTGGTAGTAAAGGGTGTTGGTACCTTTCAAGTAGTAAGAGCGTCACTAGCGGCGTAGTGCTCTTTAAAGCCTTCAAAGGGATCAGGTGCTTCTTCTATGTCTCTGCCAGGGGTGCTCACAATGTATCCTCTTGACTGCAGATTCTCTAACAATCTACTTGTGCGTATTTTTTTTCCATGATCTGCGATATTCTCAATCATCGCCAAAACTTCTTTGGGATATATCCTGAGAACGTCTTCGGGATACTCGGGACACTCAATTTGCTGGGGAATGCAAAATGCGAGATCGAACATGGGTGGTTGGCCAAGTACGTCCGGGACGATATATTTGCCATCCAAGGTTCCTATGCATAGAAGCAAAGCGGTGCCAGCATCTGTACCGTTCTGCGGTTGTACCTGCAGTCCCTCTACGCCATCTTCAAAAAGTCTCTTCCTCACTTCTTGTAGAAGTGAACCTGATGTGATTGACCAAACGGCCCTGCGTACAGAAAAAGTAGGTGCGTCATCGAGACATTCGTTATCCGATTCGAAGTTGTCATCGAGATCATCTAATTCGACGTTGTATTCGATCTTTTTTTTCAAATCCGGTCCCTGGCTTAGCATTTGGTTCAGTATGTTCGTAATGATAGCAACGTGCTGCTGTGCAATAAGAGATTGAGATCCATCCATCGGGTCGTCAAACCAGTAAAAGCTGCGAATCAGGTGTAAGAGGAAGAGCTCGAATGCGCATAAATTTTGGCCGAAACCGGGCCGGGGATAAAACGTGTCGGAACAACACCCTTTCCGCGCGTTCGCGTCTGCGCCTTCCATCAAAAGACGTAAAAGTAAGTCAAGATGCCCATTGCAATCCGACCTTGGACTCGCTTGCTCCCACTGCACCAGAACCTGAAAAAGAATGAAGCCTTTGAAGTCGTTTGATAGACAGTACCCTTTCGTTGCGACAGTTTTGGTGTATTCCTCCCAGGGTTGGAGAAAGGTGTAAGCCATCGCGGATACCAAAAACACAATGGTAGTGGACTTTGCCATACTGTATAAAGATTCGACCGTAGGCTGCAAAGTACGGCCACGAAGCGTCTCCAAATCCCACAACAGAGAGTCGAAGATTTTTTCTACCCGTTGCATCAATTGGGGGACCTGACTTTGCTCCAGATCATGTTCACATGATTGTATCGACTCAAATAAGGCATAGAACGGCATTCCAGACCCAGCCAGGAATGATACAATGGAAGCCTTCTGTTTATTCACCCAAATCTGGCTGGGAGATACAGGACTGCATGCCAAAATATTTTGACCTTCAGGTGTCTCGAGTAAAAAGTCGGCTGCTGTACGGTGTATGAAATGGATCGTTTGATTCTGACGGGCCCCGAACCTGCAAAGTTGCGTAACAATCTTTTCGGCATCTTCTGCCGGCTTTCCAATGGTGTCCTTTTGGAACCGCACCCACTGAAGATGTTTCCAATACTCTTTCACGGTCGGTGGCCCAACGATTTTGTCGACCTCTAGAAGGCCGGCGCTGTAATCCTCGATTCTTTGCTGATGCATGTCACACCGAAGATTGAGAAATTCCAGAGACGGCATTGGAGTCACTTTGTTGATAACGTCATCAGGAAATGGAGATTGAGTGAATGATAAGTCAACCAAGTTCGTAGGACCCTCCAGGACATATGAAAAATAGAGCGCAGCATCGCGGCGATAGAGCTCCATCTCGGTTCCCAAACGGGCCAGCATATCTCTGTACAGCTCCTTCAGATCATTAGGCATCATCACCACTCTTTCAGTCAAAACATCCCAATTGTCATTTCGCAACTTGATACCCTGGTGGAGACTTCGAAGAACAAGATGAATCCAGAGAAAAACGCCCTGGGCCTTTTTGACTATCATTTTAATCAAGTCTTCACACTTTTCCTCGTCGTTTCTAAGGTGCGATGTGGACATGTAGTGTTCTAGTTCCTGACTCACGTAGTGCTCCATATCAGATCTTGTCAGATCCTGCAACCGCATTGTCGGAAAGGTCCGGTACTTCTCTTGGAATGCTCTTTCAGGCCGACTCGCGAGACATATCTTGAAATGGTCTTGCTGCTTGAGTCGATCGATGAGTGCTACCAGATCAAGTTGATTTTCTTCCGGATCATGCTCATCGAGGCCGTCCAGGAATATGCAGATAGGACGATTCAGACTTTGCGAGAATTGCAGTAAGGTTGCTTCCATTTCCTGCAAGGACCAATCGTCGATGTACTTTTTACGCCACAGGAATGAATCAGCCGGGAAAATAACCATGTCGAGACTGCTGTCTAGAATCTGGTACAACAGAGACGCAAGAAGACCTTTCGTGCTACGCTGCATCGGAGACCCTCGAAGCCAGAAAAAGTATGAGATGATCAGCGGGTTCGAGGACCATTGTTCAAGGAGTTCTCGGGTTTTCTCTTGTCCAATCAAATATTTCATCAATGTGCTTTTTCCCGATCCTGGCTTCCCACTGATCCAGTAAAGATTCTGCTCTTGAGATGTCAAGAAGGAAGGAAGACTGTCCCAAGCGTGTACCTTGTTTGCATCAAAGATCCACCGAAACGTGCCTGGAAATGCGTCGATTGACGATGTATTTTTTCGTGCGTTCATCTCGGGGAAAGCCAGACTGGATAAGAGCTTCTGCTGTCTTTCAATTCGTTCTTGTTTGTCCACTTCGTGATCGAGGCGAGCTGTTGTACTTGAGAATTGTGCCGTAATGTGATTTTGAACACGGTCCGCTTCAATGGTTGTGTGGTCTCTTGACGTTATAGCTTCTGCTCGCAAAAGGTCCTCCATCTTCGTGTGCCCGCGCGAAACTTGACTAATGAAATCTTTGAGCTGACGGTCGAGATGTTCAAACGCGTCTTGTTGTTCTGCTTGCACGCCTTGATTTCGAATCCACCCGGTGGCCATCATCTGTGTCTGCATAGCTTGCTCCAGCGCGAACAGCTCGTCTCGACGTTTTTTGTTTGAAGACCTCCTCCACCATGCCTTCAAAGATTTTCGAATACCGCTATCCGATCTCAGATCGGCTTGCAGTTTGGAAGACAAGACGAGGCATTTTTCCGCAAGAGCTACAAGATCGGATTCCTCTTTCGTGACAGGCCACACGTGGCTGATTCTGCTCTTCAAAGACTCGGACAGGTTTGCGATGGTAGTGACTTGGTTCTATTGATCATTAGTTCAATGGAAGCCCAATAAGGCCGACATGACCGAAGCGTGAAAACCGAGCCATCGTCGGTCTCGGTCTTCCAAACCGCTCATACATAGAAGCACCTTCATTCCTGGAACCAGGAACTGGAACCAGGAAGAAAGAATGTAGTCTGGACATGCTTCTCGTCGCGAACCTGTGATATGAAATACGCGGGCTTACCAGAAATTCAGCATCAGAACTCCCAGTCTCCCTGATCTCTTTGAAGACATCGTATACCTCATGCGCAAAGCTGATAACTTGGAATATGTTGCAAGCGATACCCATCGCTGCAAGGGCCTCTGCCATGGTGCGCTTGAAAGGTAACAGACGTCAGCCTTTGGAGGCACTTGTTAGTAAGCTGAGGGATCCTCGAAGTCGCAAGCTTGCGAAGCTTATTGTTCTCAAGCTCGGAGGAATGGGCTAGACTTGCGTTGAATCGGGAGCGAATTTGCAAGGACAGTGGATGGGTTTTGGATGGAGGGAGGGAGGGAAATGAGGGGAGCCGGCAGACGTGCCGGCAAGATTACTGGCCCCCTACAAGGATGCCACGACGGGATATTGTATCCAAATAAACACGTAGGGAAGGCATAAACACTACGGCCTTTGTAGAAGAGAAAACAGTCGAGACACCTCACAGATTTGTCGAAAAGAAAAGGCGAAGACAAGCTGTAGTGAGCTCGGATTAGACAAGGCTCCAGCCTGTCGGTCTGGCATCAAGCCGCCCATAACAAATGCTCTTAACCCTTGGTGCAGTGGCGTTCACAATTCCCCTTCTCAAATAATAGCTTCTGGATCAACCCCGCTCACAGTCACAGGCCTACTCCCGTTCCCACCTCCCTTCTTTCCATCCCCTTCCTGCATCCCCTCCCCAAAACCCGCGAGGGAGATTTCCTAACATCAACCCTCTTCCACCCAGATCCATAGACCCAATCTCAGAATCCAAGTAGTCTGATACCTTCTAATCCACCTCCCCAGAATCTTTCCTTCCCGGTACCTTTGATCTTCGAAACGCGTTCCGTGCTACCGAATAGCAATCCAACCTCAGCGCCATGGTATGAACCAAGATCTTTTCGACTACGATCTCGCAAACAATATTGCTCACCTCGTTTGCGGAATGATTGGTGAAGCCCTGGTTTAAGTTTTTTCAAACACTGTTGAGGGGAGTATGGAAAAGAACAACCCATGAGAAGTGGGTGATATATCGACACGAAACAAGAGGTAAGACTATCAGCCAGTTGCAAAGTAAAAATCACTTTCATAACTGTGGGCGAGTAATGAGCCGGCCAGTGTGTCGAAGCATAACATAGATGAACGTGGAGCGGCCGGAATAGAGTAGAGCAGGATCATTGCATGTCCATTTAAGACGTCGTGCTAGTATATGACGTTCCTTGTCGAACTTTGGAGCGACCATCACCTAATTTATAAGCCCATTAGCGGAGCATCAGCGCAAATCGAAGAAGAGATCGATGGTGGATGGTGGATGGCGATGGCGATGGTGGATGGTGGTGGTGGTGGTGGTGGTGATGGCGATGGCGATGGTGGTGGTGATGGTGGTGGTGATGGTGATGGCGATGGTGATGGCGATGGTGGTGGTGATGGTGGTGGTGATGGTGGTGGTGATGGTGGATGGTGGACGGCGATGGTTGAGAGATGAATGTTTGGAGCTATTCTATGGTACGGTGCACGTCCCTCGTTTAGAACTGCTAGTGTCCGATTTCCCAGAGGAGACAGAGATGTGTGCTCGCTCCTCAACCAGCACCTCGACACCCTTCCCCTCTCTCGCTCTCTACACCACCACGTCGCGGCCTCTGGATTTCACCTTCGCCATCATCTTCAAGCCGTGCTCTTCGTTCTGACACCCATATTGGCACACCCTACACGCCTTGCCGCCCAGACTCTCCTCCCCCTCTCCCTCGGCCAATCCTCGATTCGGTCCTGCTGCCAACCATCGCCTCTTCTCACGCCGCCCTCTGTGATGTGGTGTGTAGCCAGACAAGAACTACTTCGGAAGATCCCTCATCAGCACTTGCGCTCGACGACTGACGCTCGTTGAGCGACTTCGCCTGGCAAGACTTCACCTAGCAAGACTTCACCTGGCAAGACTCACCACAGCGCCCCTAGACACGCACGACTCCACCTCGGATAACGGCCACACCTCGCCCATTTGCGTCGTTGTGCACTCGGCAACCATCTGATTCCTGGCCTCAAGCGATATCCTGGATGCTGTCGTCGATATGCGACACAGAAGGGACTAAATTGATCACGACCCTGCCACTGACATCCACTCTCCACCTCATCGATCGGATTATGACAGAAGTAGCCTCTGTCCACTCTCCTGCTGACTTTCAGCCTGGCCAACCTGTGTCCACCGTCTACGCGCAACCACCTCGCTCGAATACCATTGCCTACTCCCCTTCGCTCGAGGACGCCCCTGCCGACGACGACTCGTCTGAGATAAGGTGCTTTTGCGAGGACAACAAAGACGACGGAAATACAGTGCTCTGCGAAGAATGCAATACCTGGCAGCACATATCGTGCTATTATCCCACACTCGTCGTTCCGGACCTCCATGTATGCAATATTTGCCATCCACGACCCGTTGACAAGAAGGGAGCCATTGAGCGCCAACGACAGGCACGGATAACGCAACAAGCAAGTGGCGGCAAAATCAAGAAACCACCAGCCAAGAGCCACAAAAAGAAGATACGAGATCCTAACCAGGCACCTCAGACAAATGGTTGGACTGCTGGATCCGAACAGAATCTCGTTGCTGAGCGCTCGGGTGCCCAAGAACAGCCTCCGACGAAGCGGGCAAAGACCAATCATCGAAGCTCTTCATCGACAAGCGCATTGGTCAACCCGGCGTCCGGTCAATCTCGAAAACGAGCCACTTCGACTACTCTAGGCGCACAAAGTCCAACCAAATCGCCTCGGTCCCCTACACCTACGGATTACGCTGGAGAAATCTACTCCGACCGATTCATGCATATATCCCAAACAAGCAGCGAATACACTGCGACAAGTACAAACTCGTATGCCAGCCTCGATGTATCAAATGATCTGCATACTTGGCTGAACGATGGGGTGGCCTTGCAAGAAGTCGCACCTGGCCTCACACAGCATCTCATCTTTTCTCGGTGGGATAAAGACATGGATGAGCTGAAGCATACAGCGCCTGCAATGTCGCCCTGTAGGAGCACGGACGTAAAGGTCGCCATCAACGGGCAGCATCCCATACACAATTGGTGGGTGGTCAATGAATTCTGCGACACGGGAAAATTTCTCGGCGAACTCAACGGACATGTTGGAAGACAATACGATTACAAGAACGACCCACGCAACCGATGGAACGAGCTCCGCCATCCCGAACCTTTCGTCTTTTTCCTCGACAAACTCCCAATATACATCGATTGCAGAGAGGAAGGCAATTCAATGCGATATGTGCGACGCAGCTGTCGGCCCAACACCAAGATCCAGATTATCCTACACAACAATGATTTTCACTTTTGCTTCGTTGCGATGAATCAGATTGGCCCAAACGAGGAGATCACCCTGCCTTGGTCAATACGGGGCAAAGAGTTGGAGACGATTTGCGCTATCAACAATGGGCAACCTGTCTCGCGCGTAGACGAAGTGAACACGGCTCAGTGGTTTACGCGCGTAGCTGCCGACTGTGGAGGGTGCGCGTGTGCTCACACGCAGAATCCTTGCGGAATGGCCAAATTTGATAAACGGAATGTTCCGCCCCCAGCAACGAACGGACACCCACCGAAGCCTGGGAAGCAGCGAAAAACCAAGAAGGGGCCCGCTGCCCAAATCTCACCGCTCAGCACCGGTCGTGCGACGAACAGTAGAGCAAACAGCGAGGCCGTAAACCGTAACGACAACGAGGACGATGACAGCCGATCCGTTTCGAACTCGTCGCGAAGCAAGCCGCCCAGTCGAGACATTACTCCGAATACCAACGATGCCGTAGGACTGGGTGTGGGCATGGAGTTGTCTGATCGAGAAAGGCGCAAATTGTTGCAGCAAGAACGCTTGTTCGAAAAAATGGAAGAAGAGAAGGGCGGAAAAAAGAAGAGGACTAGTGCTGGATCGGCACTCAACACGCCCAGCCTTTCTGTTTCAGTAAGGCCACGACGCCCTGATATTCCCTGCAGCGGGGCTAACTCTTCCAACCAGAAACAACTCGGACTTCCAGATTCCATCCACCCTTCTCCAACGTCTGCCACGAGTAATACGTCGCGGCCGCGCACAAATGGCACTGGTCCGAGAATGTCCATCAACGGTGCCGTCGCTGTGCCTCGCAAGCGTCCGGCCTACAGTGATGCCTGTACCCAGACCGAGGTTGCAAAAGAGGAGCCACCGAACCAAATCACATTACGTCGGCGGGCGCAAGGAAGCTACGCGCAACGCTTGTTGTGGCGTGTGCGTGAAGAGTCGCGACGACGCAAGGAGCGCAGCCTCAGCGTTGCGAGCCAGGAACAGAAACTCTCCATGAGCCCAAAAGAGTCCCTGCCTCCACCGCTGGAATCGAAAACGGAAGTCCATGTGGCGCCAGTGGCGCTCATGGCCCCTCCTCCACTTCCAGCCTCTGCAACGGCAGATTCTTCGACTTCACCTACAATCATGAGGGCGAGGACCATCGAAGCGAATGAACAACCAAATGATGTTGAAATGGCCGACGACGACATCGCAAAGGATGTCGAAATGAAGGATGCAGCCGGCGAACCAAAGGAAGCTGATGAGCCTATGGCGGACGCTGCAGCAGCACCAGATACTGATGCAGATGCGGATGCGGATGCGGACGCGGAGCCCGACTCTGCGACCCCGACTCCTGTCAAGAATGAGACACTTGCATCCCCCTCTTCAAGTCCGGTGGAAAGAAGCGCGGAAATTGTACAACCGTCAGATCCGCCTCTCCGTCGTACTCCGAGCAAGTCTCCGACAGATCGCAAAGCTGCTCTTCACGTTATACTTCCGCCCGTTCCGTCATTCTCCGCTCCCTCGCAAACAGAAACGCCCCCAACACCTGGCGCCATTCCCAGTGCGTCTTCTATGTCTGGTGCTTCGATAGCACAATCACCCTCCTCTCTCCATCCGCCATTGTTCTCACCCTCGGTACAAAATTCATTGGGTCCCAGCCCCCCGAAAAAGAAGCTTAGCTTGAGTGATTATACCAAAAGAAAGAGTCAAGGCGCCACACAGGCGACGGCGACTATACCTCCATCGACATCGCTGGCCAACGCTATGACTGCACCTATCAGCCCAACGGAAGAAAAGAAGGTGTCCATTCTGCAGCAGACAGCCTCATCAGTTATCGAAGAGGTTGATATGCCCCTAGCACCTATACGGCATGCTGACGAAGACGGGACCGTTTCTCCGCAATCATAAGACAAGACGTCAATTTCCTATGTCTTCTACCATTTTTAATCGCTGTACGAATATGATTCCAAGTCTGGTTCTGAAAAGGCGATGCTGTTCTGATTCCACCGTTTCCGCGTTATCTGGCATTTGCCTACTTCTCATTCCCTTTTTGGTTTCACTTTAAGCGATGACGTAGATATACCTGTTTTGATTTCCGTGGCGTTGTATGTAAGGGGAAAAGGGGCGGGATGTGGGGTGTTTTTGGATCTTATTAGGGATTGGTGATGACCGGGGCGGTCTTCTGCTCACCCATAACTCTTTTTGGAGGGTGCAAAATGGGATGGACGGCGTTTTCATCCACGCTGCTGCTGAAACGGATGGCGTTTACCTCTGCTGTTTGTATGACAGATTGTTGTAGGTATGCTAGTGAATTGAAACTAGGTTAGGACAACATTATGATTGTAGACGTCTTTGTCTTCCTCTTCCGTCATGGTTTCACTTTGTCCCGCTGAAGTGATGGATTTAACTGGGAAGTAATAGGAAGGTAAAAACGAAGATGACTGGGTACATCAGATGTATTTGGATCCAACTCGGCCTTGAGGCGCAAATCGATTTCTCTCTTCAAGACCGAGTGGGGGATATCTTTTTGTGTAACCAGTACTCGTAACGGCATACGCGGCTCGGCAGATTGTAGTAAACTTCGCTTGACTTGTTTCGTTCCTGGACTCACGGGGTATTTGTTTTCATTGGTGAGGAGGGGCATGAATACTCTTGGTTATCGGGATTGATATGATGGGAATGGTTCGGTTAGTATTCCATTCAGCGGGGGTGGAGGTTGTTGGGGTGATGTGTGGATTTATTTTGAGATTTGAATGGTTGTTTGATTGGCGTGGTTGTGCGTTTGTGAGGTGGGTAAGGGGTTTGCACTTTTTGGGGATGGAGGGAGTGGTTTTTGGAGAGGAGGATGTGTTATTGATTGGGGGTTTATTTGTGTTTGTTTGGACGCTGTGGTTTTCATGTAGAGTGGATGGAGAATGGAAGGGGATTGGTTGATTGTTTTTCGTGGGTGTACTTGATTTGATGGGGGGGTTTTGGTTTGGGAGAGATGGGGATGGATGGGGGTTATGTGGCTTGTTTCTTGTTGGGATTGGGTATTGGAGATGGATGGATTGGGTGTTGGGGATGGTTGGGTTTGCTTGGGTAGAAGGGGGAGATGAGGTGGGACTTGGTAGGTGAGATATCTTTTCTTTCTCCTATGACTATTGGTTGTTGGTTAGTCTTTGCATGGCAGATAGTATTGGTGGAGGAAATGACGAGCTGATACATATGTATACTGTTATAAGCACCTTTGCGAAGAAGGGAATTGGGAGGACTCTTATTCTTCTTCCTCTTCCTCTTCCTCTTCCTCTTCCTCTTCCTCTTCCTCTTCCTCTTCCTCTTCCTCTTCCTCTTCCTCTCATTATCGTCGTCGTTATTATCGTCGGAGGAGGCCGGGACTATATATATCTTTAGCCTTTTAGAGCAAGCTCCGGATATCTTTCTCACGACTAAGCGAAGAGAAGAGTTATGAAGTGCATGACCATATACGGTGCGACTTCTCGGCGACAATATGGAAATTGACATCGAATATCATCGTCCCTGAGGAAATATGTCCACGGTACTGACTCCGTGGAAGTACCCCTCTCAGCTCTCAGCATCCGTACCGTGGACGTGGACGTTTGCCCGTTCGGATAGGATCGTATCAATATGGAGACGATGATGCTCAATCAATCATTATAAAGCCCTAGGAACATACCCCATGATGTGATATTGATCGACATCTACTACTAACTTGCACAAAACAAAACAAAGCCACGACGTCTCCCTTCTTCAAACCAGTAGAGAAGGACATCGCAAACACGTTGAGTTAGAGCGACGAATCGCGCGACAATCTGGTCAAGAATTAACAGCGGAATGGACGACCTTCATCTATCATGAAAAACAAAAGGCCTCCCCAATGCGTTGCGTAGCGGCAATTTCGGACTTGGTGGCTTCCGCTTGTACTGTGTAAAAGATGACGAGTACCATCCGCCAATAACGAGAGGTCACACAAACAAACAAGCTTTGGCATAAGGGCATTGAATTGCAGTCAAGGCGGATCATACCTTTGTAGAGGCTCCGTGTCTCAGATACACTGCTTGGGCTGCGCCCATGAAGCCGAAATATACCCCACACTACTACTACTCCGTATTTGACTGGGCAGCAGAATGATTTGTCCTGGATCACCATGCTATCCAACAGATGGCTCAAAGCTTCAACGCGTGTAAACTTTAAAGACTTTGCCTTGGCGAGCTGTGGAGCGGGGACGGATAGATTGGTGCGGCGATGCGCAATGGCGATACTAGAGCGACTTAAGAATGACTGCAGTCGACCTTGTCAGTTCTAGTTTCATCATTGATTCTTGGTCGGTATGTGGTCGTCGTGTCTGATCTTGGCTCTTCTTTGTGGTCAGCTATTTGCTGCTGCGTTGACAGGTCAGTATGATCTTGACAATGAAGATGCTTGACACTGATTATCTCCAGGTGGTTCTGGACACAACCTGCCCAGAATACGACCGCGTTTTCCACAATCTAGGGGACATTTAGGAAAAGGCAAAGGATTCCCTGGAGGTGGATTTGGAGTCCCAACAGAGGCTTTGACGAACCCCCCGAAAGGTCCCGGGGCCGATCCAAAAGCTGCTCTTAATAAGGCGCCCAAGGATCTTGCGAATCCATCAACAGTCACTCCTACGCAAGTTACAGAGACGAAGCCATTGGGAGATTCATTGATGGCTCTAGACTCACCTCTATCACTTCCGAACGGAACGCCTGGACAGACGCCTGATCCTCCACCTGATCCTGCAAATCCTGCAGGAGATCCATAGGGAGAGGCTCTATCAGCGCTAGGTACGACTCTGACCCCTCGACCAAATGGTACTTCGCCTGGAAATGCAAAGCAGGCAGATGGCCCAGTACAAGCGACAAGACTGGTCCGAATGCACAAGCGTCAATTGTGCGAGCAAGAACATCGGGGCTGGAAATCTTATTGACTGGGCTGTGCCACGACTGGCGAAGCAACAGGCAGCAATTCGTGAGTTGAAGACGTATATGTGGTTGACTCGTGTCTGACATGGTATAGTACTTGGGTAAAGCACACAAAGGAGGAATGCTTCTTCTCTGGCGCAATATTTCAACCTCAACGATGGTTAGGTAGGGAATTCTTCATGTGTGCAGGTGCTATACTAACCATCGACAGGAAGTCACGCTGGCGGCTTCTACTGCGCGCCAGGTACTGGCGTGCGCCCAAAGTCGGATCATAGCCTTCTACGATAGTGGCGTTGGATGAAAGTGAAATACATGTTGCTATGAAATAGTTGCATCATGTTCGCAATTGGCGAGCTTATCGAAAGAATCGAATAATTTCATTTTGGAATGGTGCTGAAGCTGATCAAGGAGAAGAGACCCAGGACTTGACCATTAATGAGTTTCGGGTAGAAGCCTATAACCCCTTCGTCAACAAGTCGGGACGTGTACACTTAGAAAAGCAACTGTTCTGTCGGATTTTTGTGTCCGTATGGAAAGCGCGAGATACAAATGAGGTCTGAGAGATCCCTGAATGAAGCTTTATTAGAGTAGGCCACTCGAACGTCCCTCTGAGTAGTAGAGATGCTGTAAGGCGTAAAGAACGCGACCTGCTGAGTAAGGAGGTCTATAACCCATTGCATTATTTATGTTTGGGAGCCATCGCCATCTATCCCCGAGCAAACATGAGGTGAGATAATTTACAATAAATTCCAACCACCGTCACCTCTCCCGATTGCTGGAACGCTAATTAAACAACGAAAACGGTAGAGCTAAAAAACAACAGGGAAAAAGTAAGGTACCTACCTAGACATCGTATCAGCTGACAGCCAGCCAATCTATACCTAATCAAGATATTCGCGAATGCTCTCGTATCTATTAA
This sequence comes from Venturia nashicola, assembly GCA_004522665.1. Classification (NCBI taxonomy): domain Eukaryota; kingdom Fungi; phylum Ascomycota; class Dothideomycetes; order Venturiales; family Venturiaceae; genus Venturia; species Venturia nashicola. The sequence goes on from SNSD01000006.1 coordinate 412,526, forward strand.
TAACCTTACCCGATCTCAATCTCATCTCATTCCCTAAGGTATCCGGGATCCATTCAATCCCTGTCAAAACCAGCCCGCACTATGAATCCAGATAAACATCATAATTTCATTTCCAAGGATATACAACTTTTGAACCTCAGGCAGATATCAAATCCAGTACATCTCCGCAAACAAGCAAAACCGACGACAAGGTCTAGCCTCCACGTATCCCAGATAAACATGGTCATCATACGCAACATGCGCAAGAAGAGAACCCACACAAAAACCCGAGAAAACTTGAACGAACAACAAAAAAATCGCCTAATTCTGATATTCAAGCGTTAATTTAAAAGTACAAGCCCTTCCAAATCAATCCTCCAACCTTTCTTCACAATAATCGCACAGCTCGTTTCCCAATTCTTCCTCCAACAATTCATTTTCCAACCATGCAATATCCCAAGCCCGCCACTAAAGTTATACTAACGAGATTATTGATCAGGCATGGACGAACCCCCACGAAGGCCAGATTATATACTTGACCTGCGCGGTGTGGTTGGCTCAATCTGTGTTGGAACTGGTAGAGACTGTGAAGAAAATGATGTGATCGGCTGATCAAGTTGCATAGGTGGCAGGGGATTCAACACAACTGGCGGAGAGATTATTGCGGGTAGTGGAGGCATTGTTGTAGCTGGTAGAGGATTAGGTACAGCTGGAGGAGGCATTGTTGCAGGAGGTGGAAGTATTGGTGTATGATGTCGAGGCCCTGGCGTAGGTTGTGGCAGCATTGAAGCAGGAGGCCGAGGGCTTGATGCATTCTGTGGTAGCATTGGTGCACGCCTTTGTGTACGGCTTGGTGGAAGCATTTGTGCAACAGATGCACGCCTTGGTGGAAGGCTTGGTGGAAGCATCTGTGCAGTAGGTGCGCGCCTTGGTGAACGCCTCTGCGGAAGCATTGGTGCAATAGATGCACGCCTTGGTGGAAGCCTTGGTGGAAGCATTTGTGCAGTAGGTGCACGCCTTCGTGGAATCATTGATGCAGTAGGTCGACGCCCTGACCTAGCTGGCGGCAGCATTGGTATAGCTCGTCGAGGCTTTGGTGCAGCCGGTGGAGATAAATGATATCCAACCGAGTTCAACGCAGCAGCAGGCGCCCTAGGAAAGGGCCTTCCATGGAAATGCTCCCAAGGAGGATGCGAGGCAATCTTTGTAGGCGTGTTCAGAACCGAATCTTGAAGCGCAGAGCCGTCGGGGGACGAGTACAGAACAATAGCAGCTTGGTGGGTTTTTGGTGGGTTTCTTGGCGTTGCAAAGGACGAGGCACTTGCAACAGGCCTGCAGCCCGGTGGACGTGTAGCCGACATTCCAGTGGGACTATTACCCAGAATATCTTCAGGCGGAGATGGCGATTGATTGTATACATGCTGAGATGAGGCTTCTGGGAAGGGGCAGACATTCGATGAATTACCAAAAGAGAGGACTCTCGTACCATCAGCCGCATCTGAAGATGGAAATTGAACTTGCCAATCATCTCTAGAAGCCGTGGAGTTCTGGAGACCAGTAGCTAACCGTAGAGGAGCCGGTCCAGCGGGAGCTGCAAAGGGATTTTGCGTTGAAGCAGATGCATATGAAGGAACAGTTGCAGCAGGTGCGTTGTTCCGAAAAAAATCACCGAGGGGTGCAAAAGGAGCCACTAGAGCTAGACACCCAAAGTACGGTTCATGAAAATCAAATGATGCGTATGAAGGAGCGGTTGTAGTAGGTCTGGAGTTCCCGGGACCATTGCCTGGCCATACGCCAACCGGAGCTGGAGCTGCAAAGGACGATAGATTCGAATTCAATGCGTACGAAGGAACAGATGCAGTAGCTCTTGGATTCCCGGAATCATAGCCCAGCAATACATGAGCCGATCTAGCTGTCACTGAACCGGGTGGTTGATTTGAAGTCGATGCGTATGAGGGTACTGTTGCAGTAGGTCTAGGATCCCCAGGGCCATAGCCTGGCCATACGGTAGGAGCCGGTGGACCTGGAGCTGCAAAGGTCGATTGATTCGAGGTAGTTGTGTATGAAGGAGCAGATGCAGGAGGTCTGGAGTTTACGTGCGGTCCAGTGTAGACCGTCCAACCATCCGCAAACCGAGAAGAAGACATCCTCCCCCTCCGTTCTTCCTCTTCCTCTTCCATATTGTCAACAATTTCAATGACAAATTCCCTCAGAACCTCGCGTCGTCTCAACCGCTCGCCTCCACAGATTGCGCAGTCTCGTACCGTCAGGCAATTCGTCCCCCTTTTCGCTTGGATGGCGTGTTGTGATACAGGTGCTCGTAGAAATGGTACAAGCGTGTGTGGTAGCAATTGAAGCTGTATATTCTAAATCATGTCTTTGTATGATGCTGCGCTTGAATGTGCCGAGGGTTAGAAACCAACGTCAAGATGTTTTGTTCCAAGACTGAAATTCGTAGAAGGTGCTGAAGAGTATGGAGTAGACAGGCAGGTACGAGACCGGGGCTACTAATGCCAGATTCAATGCGCATAGTTCTTGCCCATAAAAATCATCCTAACTCGAGATCAAAATCGATAAGGTATTTTCCCGGCGATCTGATTCCAAGAACTCGCAAGGAAGTCATAGCTATCCATCTTTAGTTGCGAGAGTCCAATGGATGAATCATATAAAGTCCAGCTCCGGCCAATTGATAGGAAATGTGGCCGTTACAAGAGTGAGTGGGTGGAAGATATTTCGACAATTTCCCCGTAGGATGCTATTATACCACATTGCTAGTGTACATGCCATCTTCTTATCTATACAAGCCATAAATGACTCATCGCGTTTTCTTGAAATAAGGACTACTCATGGCAGCACCACGAAGTTGACGCGTGCTTCCACCTCTTGTCTTCCGACCTCGTACGCCTCGGGTTCGCGAGTTGCCACGTTTTGGCTTCGTAGGCGCAAAAGCTTCCGAGTCGTCTTCAGAGTCTTCAGCAGGCGAGCTGAGTGGACTATCTGCTTCTGTTGACTCTGCCTTTTCTTCGTCATCATCTTCATCCTCGTCGATGATAGCGGTGCGTTTGAGTCGAGTACTTGAGCCGCCACGAGCTTTGCGGCCTCGGGTTGATGTAGCACGAGTGCGTTGCGAGGCACGCTTCGGTTTGACAGGTGCCTCATCTGAATCTTCGTCAGAAGTTGCCTTTGGTGTGATTGCCGAAGTCTGCTCCATCTCCGGACCCTCTGCGACGGGTGTGGCTTCTCTATGCAGAGACAGGAGAGAGATAGGGTTCATCGATGATTTGTTCTTCCGCTCGATTTTGGTGATCGGCAACTCCTCGTCTTCGCCCTCCAAAATGAAGCCTCCTGGCTCGACCTCGCTCTCGCTCTCGTCTTCGCTTTCTCCGGGACGCAAGAAACCGCCGCCGCCAACGTCGTCTGGAGCATCGTTGTCACCAAGTAAGAAGCCGCCGTCCAGGTCTTCATCTCCATTGACGGGAGAAGCCCCAGCTCGGCCCTCATGCGGGTGGTTCTGCTTGCGCATGAATGGATTAGCATCATCTGGTAGGTCATCCCCCATTCCATATATCTCTTTCATTCTCTTCACAACTTTGAGGCCATGAAGGAACTTCTTCCACAATGCCAAAGCCCTCTGTTCCCGTTTGCCTTCTTCCTTCTCCCTCTTGATGCGGTCCTCCTCTTTCCAAGCATCAATAACCATTTGCCTATTCTCCTCAGTCACAACAACTCCTGTCAAGACAGGCACAGCTCTTCTGTTCCCAAATTCGAATCCAGTACAAGCCTCGGCATAATCAATCCCAAGTTTTCGACAGAGCTTGGCTGTGCCCTTCAGTCGTACATGAGTAGCCCCTTTTGGAACCATAGACGGAACGTAAACGTCGATATTGCCGAAGCTATTCTTGGGGATGTGTCCGTCTTGTATCGGATCCGGAATGATCCAGTCTGTTTGTGCCTTGGAATAAAGACCCTGCATAGGCTTCTCGCCCGTTTCTCGTTCCGTATCTTCGAGTTCACGAAGACGGATGGTTGTGACGGCACGGTAGGGCACGTATTTGAGTGCTTGTTCACCGATTTTCAGCTCACGACCCTCTTTGTGCCAGCTTTCAACTGTCTTGCAAGCAACCACATCTTCGCGTCGGTACACCGGCTCCTCTGTGGCCTTATCACCTTTACCGACCTTGAAGGTCTTGACAGGCTTTGCGCCAACAACGAGCGCCTCCTCGCGCCGCAGATGTCGCTCCAGTACAAATTCGGCAGAGTTCTTGTAGCCTTGCAAAGTCTCGACACCCTTGTCGCCAGAACCATCTTTGGCGCTGGGTGCTGGTTTGAACGGCACAAGGTCACCTTGGTCTTCAATGTCGTCGGCAGGTATGCGTTTCCTGGTAGGACGTTCATAACCACTCATGACGCGCTTGAACCATTCGTATTTCTCATACTTTGAAACCTTTCCTCGCTTGTTGTAGATCGGAACCCTCTCCACTGGCAGTCGAAAGCCTTTTGTTTTTCCTGGCAGTTGCCGCCGTTTTAGATAGCGCACCGTGACATCTTTCGCTGATCCGTCTTTTGAATGAGCGACTACATAGCACAGCACTTGCTTCGCCTTGTCAGCTGCAGCGCCTCGCGGCTCGAAAGCAGTATAATGTTCTTGCTTCGTCGCAACGTTGGGATGAATTTGTGTCGAGACTGGGAAGTATGTATTAGTGACTGGAGACAGTGCTTCTGTCCAGTATATAGGATAGGGAGGGTCCTTGCTGCCAGATCTGAAGGATGAGGCTTTCGCTGGAGAAGGTCCAAGCTCGGGTGTATCGGAATCGCTTTCTGGTGCCGAGCTCAGCTCACTACTGCTGTTGTCTAGATCAACCTGGGTCGAATATGAAGTCTTTTGTGGCCGTTTAATATTCACTTTTCCACTGCCTCGCGAGGCCGAAGCTTTGGAAGATGCATTTGCATAGGATGATCCGCCCTCAGACAGAGGATTGGTCGTGCGGCCACTCTTGTTTGATGGTTTCCTTGGTTTGCCTTCTTCATTTTTCGACCATCCAAACCCACTAGGTTGTAAGCTGGCTACCAGTCGAGCTTCAATCCCAAGGCCCCTCAACAAGGCCGTGAACAGCTGCGCAGACACGTCTCTGCTACCTTCACATTTTTTCGCTGCAATCCTGAACTCGTCCAAGTTTGCGATTCGCTCTCCGTGTAGTGTTACATCATGAGGATCATTTTGATACGATTCAACTTCCTCCTTGATGTCCTTCAAGCTGCGATATCCGAGTTTCCGTAGGCCAGGAGCAGTGATTTTGAACCGCTTCTTCCAGTATGTAGACAAGCGCTCGAGTAGTCGAATCAACGGATCGCCACGACTAAGATTTGGAGCTCCCTCCTCTTGCTTAGCCGCATCACCTCCCCAGTCTCGTATCCTGGCCGGGGGCTCCTTCGCCTTACCCTTCCCTTTCACCGTGCTGATTGGCTTAATTGGCTTTCCCGCTGATGCTTCTGGTTTGTCTTTCGCCTCGCCATTGGCATATCCCATCGCGTTCCGCCATCTCGAGAACTCTGCCTTACTACTCTCGTTCAGTCCATCAACGAGCGAGGCCTGAACGTCTTTGTCATTGATCCATGAGTTCCGTATAGTATTATGCCAGAGGAGGAACTGTACATGCATGCAATGTGTGTGAACTCTTATGGCCCTTTCTCTTTTGGTTGGACCCTTCTTGCCTCCAGAATCCGTTCTCGAGTATACCGCATCGTCAGGAACCCCCAGAGATATTTCGAGGTCTCCTGACGGCTGATGTAGCGGTGAGCTTGGCTGCGGCGCAGGCATGGCGGTCTCCCAGTCCATGTCATCGTCGGATTCTGATTCTTCTCTATCATTGCCACCTTCGGCCTTCCTTCTCTTTGTTGATGGTCCTGGTAACACATGCTCGAATTCATCGCTATCGACGTCGCTGAGTGATGATTCGGGGCTTGCGAGCGAGTCCAGGAAGGCTTCGGCTTCGGCTCGTTTTATGGCAGCTTTTGGCTCTGCGTCCAGCGCATCGAAGACATTCTTCCGCGGTTTCTTTGGCTTCCGAGTTGGATTCTTTGCCTTTGCCGAAGATTTCTTCGTCTTCTGCTTCTTTTTTGGAGGAGATGGGGATGGTGCGGGAGAAGCAGATGGATTGCGCTTGCGAGCGACGAAGGGAGGCATTGTGCAGGTGATTGTACCTGCATTAGCGGAAATGTGTCCGTATCATGGTGTATAGGGAAGCCTTGACATTATCAACCACCAAAAGTCACAGAATCAAGGCCAAATTGAGCCTCATCTACCAGCCCAAGTAGGTAAGGTACGGGTATCCAATGCTAAGCGTTGCTGACATCATTGTTTATCATCGCTTGTACCCGGCTCGTTGCGGTTTCCACCAGGCTGCAACCAGGCTCCCACCAGGCTCCCATCAGGCTCCCACCAGGCTCCCATCAGGCTCCCACCAGCCTTCCTCAGGTCCAGGAACGTCATACCTAGGTACATGACGGGAGGAACAAACAAACGCTAAATATGCCTTGTTTACAACCTGAACAATGTGAGAAGCCCTTTCCAACTCATATATCTTCGCCGAGCACCCATCTTGGCAATTTGCTCGTCTCCTCATTGTCAACACCATCACCATCACCATCCTCGACAACATTATGCGTTCTCTACTCCTTGCAACGACTTTATCTTCCGCAATTTCAGCTGTCAGCTGCTACACCTTTGACCCTCTACAACATCTAGCCGGCATTGCGCCGTATTTCGAGCCCGAAGATCCTCCCCTCGATCCTGCTCCACCGCAAGGATGCAAAGTTACAAGAGTAAGCATTCAAAATCAATCATTGCCGACATTTCTGACCATTCCCTCTAGGCTGCCTATCTCGTCCGTCACGCAGCCATCTACGCCAATGATTTTGATTACGAATCGTACATCGAGCCTTTCATCCAAAAATTAGAGAACACAACAGTGGACTGGAAGACGACCAGAAGCCTTCATTTCCTGAGCGACTGGAAATCACCAATTGAGGACCAAGATCAAGAGCAACTCACCCTGACGGGCCAATTGGAAGCGCAAAAGCTCGGTGTTCAGCTTTCACAACGATACCTGGGATTCAGGGCGCCCGCCAAAGTATGGACCTCCACTGCCGAAAGAACAGTCATGAGCGCGGAGTCCCTTATCCGAGGATTGGTGAGGAAGAGCAACGAGACGAAACTGATCGAGGTACCGGAAGGGAAACAAGAAGGAGCTGACTCATTGACTCCGTACTCGAGTTGTCCTGCGTACAGTTCTTCCAGAGGAAGTGATCAATCGACGGCTTTTGCGAAGATATACACGAAGCCCATCATCGCCCGATTCCAGAGTGAGGCTGCAGCATTCAACTTCACCAAGAACGATATCATTGGAATGCAGGAGTTGTGCGGTTACGAAACCGTCATCAGAGGAAAGTCTCCTTTCTGCTCGCTTTCTCTTTTCACTCCAGACGAATGGTTGGGCTTCGAGTATATGAACGACATCATGTACCACTTGAACACAGGATATGGCATGACCGCTAGCGGTGTCATAGGTTTTCCTTGGCTCAATTCAACTGCAGGCCTTCTTGCTGCTTCCAACTCCTCAACAAACCAGGATTTGTACGTCTCATTCACTCACCGAGAATTGCCACCAACTGTACTCGTCGCCATGGGTCTTTTCAACAACTCTGAGTTTTCAGGAGCGAACAACGTTAATGCGACGATGCCAACCAACACCATCAACCACCGTCGCGCATGGGAATCTTCGAAAATTCTTCCCTTCCTCACTAACATTGCCATGGAAAAGATGCAGTGCGACTCCTTTGGCTACTCTGCTGGGGAGTACTACCGTGTTTTAGTCAACCAGAGCCCACAAAGCTTGCCAGGATGCTCAGACGGACCAGGCGAGAGCTGCTCGAGCAGCGGATTCACAAACTTTGTGCAAGAGCGAGGAGCGATGTTTGGAGGATACTCGGAGAAATGTGGGACTGCTTCAAGTTATTCGAATAGTACAGATACCCTTAGTATATACACGTCGTAGACTGTAATTCAATCGATCCTTTGAATCCTTGGGATTTTATATCGCTTAGTAAAGTCCGTTAATTTTTTCTAGATGTTACGGCTTTTGTCATGTCTCTCGCCGCTATTTCTGATAATTGACATGATCAAAATATATATACGATAATAGAAACACCGTGACATAAAAGGCGCATCTTTGCAGAAACATGGGGATTCTATGGTATCCCATCCTCGTACATATAACTCCCCTTCACTGAATCACCACATCCCTAAATTAAAATCTGCGAAAATGATGACTGGGAATCTGGAAATCGGGATTGTCGATGTTGTATCTTATAAAGAGAGGTTTGTTCTGGGTGTTTATTTGTGGGGTTTTTGTGCAAAGAGTGGTGTAGGTGTGGAAGTAAATTCTTTATTTTTTTTTATTTTTTTTTTACTCTTTCTTGGTGTAGAGATGATATTGGGGGGGGGGGGGTTTGGGGGGGGGATTGGGGATTGGGGATTGGTTTTGGAGAGAGGAGGTACATATATGTATATATTTTCACTCTAAATACACGAGCATATTTCCTAATATTCAAAATATCAAAGCCCAACATAAGCCCTAGCAAAACATTAAAAATTCATACCGCTATTCTCCACGCTCAAACCGCGAGATGATTATTACTTAGGTACTACTAATGGGGCAAAAAAATCCTTGGGAAGGTTTATACCGAAAGCCTGAATCGTACCTCTCGTTTTTGGAGATCGACGCCTGTGGTTTAGGGCAGAGTCGCGGGTTAGTTGGACTCGGCGGGTTTGGGGTCGTTTGTGTAGCACGTGGTGTAGACGCTGTTGTTGGATATGGTGATGGTTTAGGAGCGGTGGTAGTTTATTGGGTTCGTCGTGTTGGGCTATTGTGATGGGAAGGGACAGCGAGTGGGAAAGCGAGTGGGAAAAGTTTTTGTGGATAGGGATTAGGTAGTGGGATGTTGGCCGGGGGAAAGAGGTGTCTGGGTATGGGTGATTTCAACTGGGAAATTGCGATAATCATGGTTGGGTATGAAATAGAAGATGGGGTTTTTGGGTTTAGTTGTTCTGGAGATGAAGGTGTATGAATTACGCCATCTTTGCACACACGTATGAGTCGTTACGTTACACAACTGGTACACTAATTTAGCACACATTACTCGCACATATACATAGTACATTTATTTGGTGTTTATATTACAGTTATAGTATACTTATGTCATACTTATGTGGTGGTATTACACTCATTTGTAATCATGTTCTTGGCTTTGATCTTTGCGTGTATTTAACGGGATTGAGCACTCGTAGTTATTCTTCATGCATACAATTATCTACATCTTTTGAGATGTCATACAGAAGGATATTTGATGGGACGACGAGTTTATTCTTTGAAATATGTCTTCCCAATTATATGCCACCAGCTTTTGAGCTCTTCCAAACTGTGCTACAAGAATTTCGGCTCATCTGCGCATCCTCACTGGCTTCGGATGTGCCTTTGCACAATCTGGGATGCTATTCTCGCTACTGCCAAGTTATCAGTAAATATCTAGTGTTTTTGATCATGGGAGCTTTCTAGGGAGGGGACGTACTCAACAGCACAGCATTTGGGATTCTGCGCATCATTGGGATCATTGTAGCACCCATAGGAACACGCACCGCCTCTTCCAGGAATGAAGTTTCCGCACCCAGCTGTGTCTTCCCGTTTTACCATTGCTCCCACCTTGCAGCGCTCGTCTAGTTTTCCTGACCAACTGAAAAATCCTGCTTCCAGATAGGGAGAGTTGTTCCCACGGACTTCACCGATGTTGATGCATACGATGCCACTCTCCGTTTTCCCACCTGCAGGGGTTAGGCAAGCTGGCCGACCATCGGCACACTGAGCGGTTGACAGCGAGAAGAAGCTGGTAAGAAGGCAATTGAGCGCTAGAATTGAAGTTCGCATTTTGATAGGATGAATTTGGTAAAGACTGTACGATGAAGAGGTTGGGTTTGTGAAATATTTGAGGTTGGGTTTGTGAAATATTTGAGGTTGATTCTGAGGGGCACATCATGAATCAGGATTTGATGATTGGAGGTGTCGGACTTGTCGAAAATGACTTCCGGTGCAATTTGGCACTTACTTTCCCCGATATGAAGATTGATTGGAATGATAACCTCTGCGAGACGAGAGTTGGAGCTCTACGAGTATCTGTTGCCTTGCGAGGGATATACTGTAGACTGGTTTGAGCAGATCTGCTAAATCTGTACGCCAAACTCTCATTGGCAAGAGGTGTGCCGTGTAAAATCATACGTTCGCAGAGCTTGGGGTATGAAGTTTGTCGGTCTTCGATCGGTTTCAAGTTGATGAAGTTCTTCATCCAACAGGTTTTAGTAAGCTGTATTTTGAGATACCTAGGGAGAGGACGCGGAAGTAGGTATGAAGCCTCAACTAGAGTGGTTCACCAAATTTCTTTTGTCCTACCACCATTAGTTCTGCCGTGTTTACCATAGTATAGCTTTGCCCTCATCCATTGCTATTCCGGGGATGTTCGTGTATTGATACTTGCGTGGTGCTTTATGATCAGTGAGAGGGTGATGGAAGTCGTGAGAGAAATCGACTGTGAGAAAATGTAGAGTCTAGAAAGACCACCATGCACGTGATGACGTGCCTGATTCAGAAGGCTAGAAGGCTTTAAGGCTGTAAGGCTTAGACGGCAACGCGTCGCCTCGCTTCTTCCAACCTTTCCTGATCCCCTTCCATCAACCCTTCGACTATCCACTCCCTCTGCCATCCACATCATCCTTTGGTTTACGTCGTCAACTAGAGCTCCCCGAATCGAATCCCAGGCCGGTCAAAGCAATGATATGTTTTCGCCGCTTCTGGCGTTGTCCGCGTAGTTCGCCCTCAAGTTCGACGTCCTAATTGTCGGCAATCCTCGGGACTGTCAGTCAATATCAGAGATGACAACCAAGTAACGCGTACACTTTCCAGCAACATCGCAAAATGTCTTGAGATGTCCATGCCCTGGAGCCAGCACAATCAAGAAACGCATTTTGTTCCCACAACAAACAAGGGGACACACCTGCAAAAGCTGGGGATTAATATGGGACCAGACTCGTGTCGACCGCGGTATCCCAACCTTGAAGGGAGAACCACTTTACCACACAGCCCATGAGCAATTTCAGTAACAGGTGTCGCATTATTTCCTTTCTCATCACCATAAACAAGGGGTCGTTACTCCTTTGGTATCCACGCTATCAATGTCAGCCGCCTTAGCCCTATTCAACCTTGTCTCCCATCCGCTTCACAAACACCCTGGCGATAGTGTTCAGGTGTTAGGCCGATAGATTATCGAACCCCTAGATACCAAGTACATCAGGAAGACCTCATACATATACCCATTGAGCTCGCTGAATGATTATGTTATTGAGGAGTTAGATTGTGTTTCCTATTATTGGACTTGGTAACATATCCTGAGCTACAATGCTGCCATTATTCGATTTGCTAATACTAACACCAAAAATGTTGTACATATTAGGTTTTGCATGATCTGCGTGGTGCATCAACATTTGACCAAATCAGCAGGGCGGGACGCCTTATTTTCGTCCCCGGGTCTTCCTCCACTTGGCTGCGACACGTCTTGCACATATCCAAGTATTCGGGTTGCAGCTCGTACCAACGCGAGCATTGGAGAAACCCATAACGGCCAATAGAATGATCCGAACAGGGTCAACGCGTTGCTCGGACAGTTGATGGCCTTTATCGATCTTGGCCCCTCAACAGTTTTCATAACCCAGCTCCTGAGTTCCGAGTGATTCGCCTTGACATGACTGAGTAGTGCTGACCGGCATGGACTATCCCAGGTATTTCACAGTCAGGAGAGAAACTTGTATTGAGAAGACCTTCTGTACATGGGTGTTTGAGGGCGTAGCAGCCAGCCTAACCATCGAAATTGCTCTTCACTAGAGCCATGGCCTAGGGCGTGTTCCTATCACATCATATGGAGACCGGAGGTGCTGAAGTCAGGCAGATCATTTCATTTGCAGAGCATTCTATTCATACTCTCACGATGTTTGTGCAAAGTGCCGCTCCATATGCAGAGCTTTTGTGGCTATGTTCGACCCGCAAGCGTCTGCATCCGCCAGAGCCCTCTGAAGTATGATTGATCAAGTAATCTACTATCCTTTTTACGAGCACTGCGAGATATATTGTACGAACCGAGTGGTTCTTGATAAATAGTAAGCAGTGCAGCCAGCTCATTCATCCTCATCATCACCAACACATTAAATCATCAACGTTCTCTTCACATCCACTGAACTATCTTCGATTAACAATCATCTTCTACACAACTTAATTCTCATAATGAAGTACGCTCTCATCCTCGGTTTCGCAGCTTTGGCTGTCGCTCTCCCACAGTACGAATACAGTAATGGTAAGTTCTTGTATATCCTACAAGCTTTTCATCGCCCTGCTAACGAAAATTTAGGTGGCTACAACAGCGGCGGACGCGGTAGCTACGATGACCGCCGTGGTGGACGAAATGACTACGGCCGCGGCGGCAACAGCTACGGCAACAATTACGGACCCAGCGGCGTAGCCGGTAGCATCGCAGGCGAGATTTCCTATGATATCAGCAAGGACATCACCAAAGGAATTACCCACGGAATCGAGAACGGCATTGAATGCGCCTTTCACGAGCGCTACCGATGCAAGAACGTCGCTGGAGAGGAGGTCCCTGTGCCCGAGAACCTCAAGGAGAAGTCTGATATTGTACCCCGTCAATTCTTTGGAAACTTAATCGGAGGAAACCGTCCAGGACTGGAAGCAGAGGAAGACGCGCCTGAGCCTGTGGAAACTGAGATCGAGACTGATGGCGAATCAATCCCTGTTTTGGAGTTGCAACCTGGACAGGCAGCTGGATTTACCCCTGAGGCCGCTCCTTCTGTTGAGTAAAGATCTGGAGGTATGCTACGATACGTTTTGGCGGACTTCTGCCTTTTCATATGTTGCTGTTTGCGGAAAGATCTAGTACACTTGATATTTTCGAAATTACCACGATTTCTACCTCACCTTTCTCATTCCATGTCTCCAGACATCAAAGTCGAACGATGACATTGGATGGGATACTCGAAGCTTCGACACTCGCATTTTTTCATTTTTGATCTTCATTTCTCGCTTTTGACTGTAATCACTGGAGGCTCCGGAAGGGGTAAGCGATATCTTGCAATGCCCGCCTATCGGATGACATTTTCCCCGAGGGTGGGGTTTGTGTAACTCGACCATTGTTGCCTATTCTCGGCGCTCGGGATATATAACAGAGCATGCGACTCATCTCTCCATTAATTGGAAAGGACATTCTTGTCACCAATTCCAAGTTCACTTGACCCCCCATCTCTCCAACATGGCTCCCAAGTCTTCAACCCTACATAGCATGCCAACCCGCGGCCTCCTCGGTTTCCGCCGTAAAGGCATCCGAAAAGCCTCCCAAAACAACTACGATTCCTATCCCGAAGGTCTCGGTAAAGAAATCATCGAATTCATCCTCAATCTCTCCGACACCGACCACGACAGAATGCAGGAACACCTCGAAAATTTGACATGGGTTGATCTCAATTCTAAACCCGACGAAGCCTCCGTCGAGCGCTACACCCAACTCGGTCTCAGTGACGAAGAAACTCTGCGCTACGGTCCAGCGGAGGATTGGTATATGCTTCTTCACCGTATGCAAGGTGGGCGTTGTTTGCCTGCGATTTTGAAGGGGGATTTACTTCATTTGATTGATGATTCGGCGTTTTTGGAGGATACGATGTTTTGTGAGTGGGCTTATTATATTGATTTTGAGGAGGAGGAGTTGGAGGTGTGGACGGATGCGAAGATGTTGTGTTGTTTTGGGTTTGAGGAGTTGGCGACGATTAATTTGGGGGCGGCGGTGAAGGAGAAGCAGGAGGAGGAGAAGAGAACAATTAAGCGGAAGATTGCGGAGGTTGATTCGGGTGAGGAATGAGGAGAGGAGAGCCACATCTGCTTGAGCTGGGGGAGGAGGATTTTTCAGAGAGATATCTGGGTGTGAAAGGTTTGGGGTCAAATCGTCGCTCTTTAGTGAGATGATCACCTTGATTGTTGGTGTTTTGAGATGGAAGTTCTGACATCAGTTTCTGATATTAGCGGCAAGCACGGAATTCTTTTACAATATCATAGCCTTGATACAAATAGATGACATAGGTAAGTAGGAAAGAATTTGCATTACAGATTAACTATTCGTTGACTTATTCAATGCGAATCATTGACAATAAATTACGCCCAAGGGGTTTGAACACATCATCTCCACGATTTTTCCAAAAAATAAAAATAAAAGACGAAAATTAGAGAAGCCCGAAGGCTTACTAGAAATCTATTGAGCTTGTAATGCACGCGACTATGATGGGTGCAGCTGACCAATCAGATTTTGTGTAGCAATGCGCCCTACTCCCTTGATTAATATCAAGAGGTGACAGCTAACACGCCATCCGACAGGTATCATCATTTAGTAATGGAACTTCTCACAAACGTTATATATATGGAAGACATTTGTTAGGAGTTGGCGTTCTGCAAAATTCGCCAAAGCTGTGGTCCGGTCTCAAAACTACGCCTTAGCGAGCTTTTTGGACGCTCAGCAATTGGATATCGAGCCTCCACCAGCCAAGCTTTTTATGTTCTTGGTTACGTTGTTGAAGAAAATAGGAGAGCTGGATGCGATGATCTATACTAGAAGGTTAGAGCTTCATCCAATGTTAATATCGCTAGATGAACTGTTCGCGTCTCCAACCAAAGCGAGTCTGTGAACCATGCAACACAGGTCCAAAGCCACCAAAGCAACTCTAACTCCCAAGCGCTTAAGTATTTAAATCCAAATCTTCCCACAGATCCTACATCCTTAAACCCAACCATCCACCAACTCCATCAATTACCAAAACCACAAAGCAAAGATCCCAACAACCCCAAACCAAAGATGCCCTAACAAAGTCTCTTTTAAACGGTAAAAGCAAACCCCATTCAGGCAATAATAAATCCAATCTCATTCCTCGGCTGCGCCTAAATTCTCATCCTCGGTACATCAGTTTGTTTTGCCGTATTAGCGACTTCAACAACAACAGCTTTGACGACGTCGGATACGTTGGGTTTGGTCTCAGGTGGGATGTTACTTGATGCTACGGTATCGAAATCGGTCCAGAAGATGGTGTGATTGTGAAATTATTCATGAAACCGATGGAAAAGAAAAACGATGGAGTGGAAAAATAACTTGGGATTTAAAAGGAGGTAAAGGTAAGACAGTCAGCGAGAAGATATGGAAACCAAAAGGCTCATTGTTAATTTACGTGAACGCAAATGGATGTCTTATGGTCCTTTGAATTTCGTAACGACATAAGTGTAAGATAAGAATGGAAGGAAATGGTACTCCTATCGCTTCACCCACCTCAAAACAATATCCTCAGGTTTCTCGATCTGTAAAGTCAGTAAGGGCTGAGACTCTTGCATCGTCTTCACTAGTCTCTCCCTCGCGTTAAGCTCGGATTCACCTTCTCTCAAAACAACTTCGACTCTACAAGATTTGAACAAAGTAGCTATGACGGCCACAAACTCAACTTGTGCCATTTTCATCCCAGGACAAACCCGTGGCCCGCCTGACCATGGAATGTATGTCCCCTTGGGTGGCGTGATGAACTCCGGAACTTCTGCTGTCGGGGAGGAGGTATATGGAGGAGGTGGTGTATTGGTATTGACGAACCATCGTTCAGGCTTGAAAGCTAATGCGTCGGCACCCCAGGTTGCGGTGTCAGAATGGAGCGCGACTGCATTGACATAGACTTTGGCGGGGCCCTTGATGAGATGAGAGCCCTTGCGAGTTTCGATGGATTGGTCTGTGTGAATAGAGCGGGCAATATGGATTACTGCTGGGTAAACGCGCAGAGTTTCATACTGTAATTGATCAGTAATTTCAAGTAGAGGGTGTTGAGGATATACCATGAATGCTAGACAGCGTATCAGCTTCGGAAAACTGGCCTTGTAATCGATTTCAGCTGCCGAGTCTGAAGGTAAGACATGGTCGAGTTCTTCAAATAGCCAGTTCTGCAAGTCAGGTCTAGTGGCAAGGGTGGTTACAGCGTAGGCCAAAGTGTTGGCCGTTGTGTCGAAGCCAGCGACAGTAAACTATACATATATTCAGCGCATTATCTTCCTCTTTTCAAGAAAATTGACTTACTATGAACAAATTGCCTTGGATCTCCCCAGGAGTTAGCCCAGATTTGGCGTCAATTTTTTCGTCTCCATCTGATAGCCTTGCCATCATGGTGATGAAGTTATTTCTTTCTTCTCCAGACTCAATGGCCAAGTTTTTTTCTTTATCGATGAGCGCGAAGGCGTGTCCAGGATATTTGTCGACTGCTTCGCCTACGTCTCTAAGTTTCTTAGGCATTAAGCCAAGGCGAAGCAGCCACGTGGGGAAGATTGCAGCTATGATGACCATGGGGATAATTTTTGAAACGGCATCGAAGAATGTCATGCTAGAATCTTCACTGGAAACTAATTCACCAGCATTCCATTCCTGGGACTCTCCGTAGCCTGCTTGGCCCAATACATTTAAGGCAATGGATCGCAGACCTTCGAGGGTTGTATTGGTTTCTCCTTTACGCTGGGAAAGAAGGTGATGGATCATGGTTGATGCTTGGATGGTGCTTTCCGTCCATACTACTTCACTGATCCGCTCGTTGAGATTCGGTGCTATGAGACGTCGTTGACGGGCCCATGAATCTCCATCTGACTGTTCGTAGGTGTCAGCGAATGATTCATGTAACTAAAGCATTGTGGAAGAATCCTCCGTCCGAAAATGTATGTAGAAAAGGATTTCAACCCACAGTGATCATATTCGGTCCTAAGGCTTCCATTACTTTTATTCCCTGCTTGCTCTGCATGAAGTCCTTTCTTCTCATCAAAACAGACTGTGCTGCAGTTGGATCTGCGATCCAGAGCTCGGTCTCTCCAGCAGACACGAGCAGAAACATCGGTCCATACTTTTCGTGCATGTTTTCGTGCACGGCATTCTTATCGCGAAACTCCCAGCCGTAAATTGTGGCTTTGAAGTAGTTGTTATAGAAAGACTCTGAAGTGTATTTTTCAATAGTGCGACGAAGAGGAACTGAAAAGACTATCCATAGATAGTTGTCGGTGTTGCCTAGACCGATTAAAATGGGTAGATTGGAGGCGAGGGCTAGGCGATAGTTGTTAATGAGCGAGAACGTGTTTGAAAGAAGCCAGGCGGTGATGAGCGTAAGGAGTATGAGTAGGATCGCCATGCCGGCAGAGATGAGTGTACCAAAGATGTTGAAAGTAGACGATATTCAAATGGAAAGGGACGTGAACAATGAAAAAAAGCCTGGATATTGTCGAGCCAGGAGTTGCAACACTTCCCCTCTAGCTAGTGCTGACGGGAGGTTCGGCTAGATTATATGCCGTCTCCAACGCCTTCTTTTTCGTCGGTGTATCCATCCTCTTCGAAAGCAGTTGAGGTTAATCGAATAAGGTAATAACCGATTTTATAATCGATTCTTCAACGATACGAAGTGTTGATGCCAGTCAGGCGGCACGGCGAATTGAAGTCATCTATACAGGCCGCGAATGTGGTGACATGTTCGAGTATACCCAAGATTATTTGATGAAATAAGCAATAGAGGGCAGAAGGATGTCTGACCAATTCAAAATGAAAGGTTGCTAGAAATTCATCGGTGTTGATGTGTTGATGTGTTGATGTGAAGATTGAAAATCGGATTCAATTTGGCCGACTGGGATTTGCCGCGCGCTTGTCCCCGCGGCTAAATCGCCTTACGTAAGGAGGGTACAACAATCCGTCCCCATAGCCATTACAACCCCAAGTCACGTCAAAATGTCCTTGGAAGCCATACAGAACGATCCATTGCTGAATCTGCAGCAGGCCATAGCCGCAAAACAGGAGCCCATCCTCACCTCAATCCCAGATCCAGGCGTCGCAGCAGACGCAGAACCAGACCTAGCTAAAGCTACATATATTCACTTCAATACGCCAGAGGGCAGCAAGACGTATCCACTCAAACAAACTACTCGCTTCATACTACCAGCGACTGGCAAGGAGGTAGACCTACGGAGTGTATATTTCGCCTGGACGAATCGCGAAAAGACTGTACCAGATTACCTCAATGCTGGCAAGGATTTCAACAATGGTCTAGCTGCTCCAGGCGGCGCAGGAGGTAGACTTGAAAATTTAGGCTTCTCGGAACGTAAACAGCTGGAATCATGGCTCGATGGAAGCAGTGCTTGGGAAGAGAACGAGTACATTAAGCCTTTGGAGGCAGAGAAAGCCGCTGCTGCTGCGCGTGGATCAGCTGCCGTCGCTTCGGGTGCTGCAGGTGGTATTCCTACGGTCAAAGGCGCTGGAATAGCTGCGGCGCCCGTGAAGGGTTTGAGGAGTCAGGACCCGCGATTGGCTGAGATCTACAGAGGCGAGAGACCCATGGGTGACAGGAATACGATACTGCGAGGTATCAAACCGACTGTGTGTCTCTTTATCCTATGCCAATCCTATCAGTATTAACCGGCCATACAGGACTTCTCACACATCCGGAAGCAATGCGACATCTATCTGGGTCGCAATCGCTCGCGCCATGCCGCAGCACCCACTCCAATGACCACAAACTCATCCCTCGTCTCCAACCTCAAGAAGCCCTCCACTCGTCGCCTAGAACCAATAATACTCCTCTCTCCCTCAGCCTCGTCACTGCTTCGCATGTCAAACATCAAGCAATTCCTCGATCTAGGCACGTTTGCACCAGCAGATTCGGGAAGCACAGCTACAATCCTCCATATCCAGCGCATGATGCCATCCATTGAATCCCGACCCTTGCGTTTCATTCTTGTTGATTCAGCAGACCAATTCAAGCCAGACTACTGGCAGAGAGTGGTTGCCGTCTTCACAACTGGTCAAACCTGGCAATTCAAGAGCTACAAATGGCAGACGCCGCAAGAGCTGTTTGCGCACGCCTTGGGTATCTACATCGGCTGGCAAGGCGAGCCAATCCCTGCAGCCGTGCAAGGATGGGGCAGAAGTGTGAAGACGGCGCAAATAGACCTCTGGAGCCAAGGTCAAGGCGAAAAGGGTCGCTGGAGAGATCGCGAGATCGTTGAGGGTCTTTGGACAGCTATAGAAGAGTCTATGAGGGCCAAGGGTTGGGGAAAAGAGGGTTTTGGTGGTTGAACCGTATGTACACTATGGGTATGGATTGTCAAAAGCGACGGCGCTTGGTTTACATGATTCAAATTGGTAGTGTCTAAATCGAGAGCGAGGGCGACAATTTAGTGAAGATACTCTTTGTCGCGTGAACAGACACCACGGTTAGTTCAAGTTATAGCATCGAGCTTCAGGCCTGGAATCGCCCATGACCTCTTATTGTAACACCAACCACAATGGAGCAATGGCGCCACTTCGCAAGGATTTCCGAAAGCACAAATGTGCATCCATTCCAGATGTGCATGTTCAAGAATCCACAAACTGCGTGGAATCTTAGGATGATAAAGTCATTCGACCAGAATGTTTATGGCTTCGTTGCTCTATTTATCTTTTACCAGGTCGCTACATCTCGTCTCGTTGTCAACCTACTGACCTTCGTCTACACATTGGGAGCTTGCCATTAAAAGATGGGCGAAGAAGTGTGGACGCGTTGCTCTGGTGGAAATGGACCGATTTTATTGGCAGTTCGGGTGTCTTGTCATCAGTGCGAACTTGCCATTTGCTCAAACTGTGAAAGGGTAATACTTGGACTGCAGCATCTCTTTTGGCTTGTCCGTTCTACAAGGCTCACCCACGGAGACATCGTCGCTGCTGTGCTAGGAAACTCTCTACAATGACGCGTGTCAAGTAAGTAGCAGCTTGAATTCTTAGGCTCATGTATTAAGATGACATTCACGATTTCCCCGATTTCTTTCCAAGTCTTGATCCGTCATGGGAAGAATACAAAATCCCTTGTTCATCTATGGTCACCTTCAAAAGCGGAACTAACGTTATATCCTCGTAGTAGGATTCTGTCAGGACGCCGGATCATGAAGTGAAGAATGACGAGATGAAGGAGAGATGGGAAGATAGCATAAATTAAGATACAGACGGGAGCAAAACAGGTTCACACACCAACAAATCTCCGGGAAAAGTACTGAATATCTATATGAACTTAAGTCGTCTCGATCACTGGGTGATTGCAAATCGAAAATCAGCAGGAGAACGCCGAGAATGATAAAGACCACCTACTGAACAGCTGTTTACGCCGAGCACCACTCGTTCAAATTACAATTTCGCGTTCCAAGCCATTCGATCCGAACTCTCAAGCGGCCTCTCCCTCCCATCCCAAAACAAAGGACACATCTGAAACCACTTTTCCCTCGAACAGATACTATGCACACTCCTCTTGTGTCCCAAATCAACATACTTTCCAATCGTCAGGCCCTGGCTATTCTCATAGGACAGAATAATCTCGCCCGTGGCTTTTGGTTCACCGACGGCATTGGCAGTACGGGGATCGTCGAGGAAAACGAAGTGGATGCAGGAAGAGTACCAGGCATTTACGCGTTTGGCGCCACGGAAGGAGGCGTCTCCGACGAGTGAGTGGCGCCCACGGTCGTAGTCGGAGGCGTCGTAGTGAGCGCCATAGTGGTCTTCCTGTGGTGGGTGTTAGTAAAGTTTGAGACGATGAAAGGAATGGGGAGACAACGTACCTTTGCCCAGTAAAGCTCGAAATAGGCGAAACGGGAATCGTTGAAGCGGCCGAATAAACACAGGACGTGGGGATCATAGTGTAGTTTGCGCAAATACTCTCGGTGTTGGTCCAGCGTCCCCGTCTCGTTCCAGCCTGCCGCGACACGAGGATCGTTCTGCCACTTATTGAAAAGGGCTAAATGCTCTTGACTCTGCCAATCGACCGTTTCGAGCGAGAAGTGCTCGTCAATCTCGGGTATGTAGCGACTGTAGCAAATGGATCCTGGCGCTGGCTTTGGCCGACGTATCGGATGACGGGTGTATACTGGTTCGACTGGGAACTTGTTGGTGAAATGGAAGTTTTCAGGCATGATTGGGTATTGCTCCAGTGGCTGTCGCACAGGTCCATCTGTACCATCGCCGACTACCCATATTGGTCTTGGTCCTAACGGTGATGCAGCGCCTTGCCAGAATGAACTTCGGAGGACGACAATTTCGCTGGGCGGAGTGAAAGATTTTGGCATTGGCTTGAATGGCTTGGGATGCTCGATTGCCAATCCAGTGTTGATCAACTCAGTTCGGATGACATTTTGTTCTGCTCCGTCCAAGGTGAGTCGGAATTGTTCAAAGGTCGGATGCGCAAGGTAGATTGCGTGAATGGCGTTCCAGATCTGGCCCAAAGTGGGAGCAATGGTTCCTCTCCACTGGAAGGTCGTTTCTGGACTTCTGCAAGCTCGTGCATATGAAGTATTATCCGAAGCAGGTGGGCTCTGATGTTTGAGTTTGAAGGACAATTCGAGCCAGGAGAGTGCGTCGGAGTGTAGTGGCTGTGGTAGGGATCGTCCTGCATCAGGTTGACTCTCTAACGTCAACCTGAGCCGAGTTGGAGACGATTTGGGGACGGGAAGCACGCGATATGTAGTAAGAAACGGATGAGGTAGCTTAACAGCTGAGTACTTGTGGGACAAAGGTGTATCTGAAGCCATTGTTGACAGTGAGGCTGTTCACAGTGAGGTTGTTGGAATTAAAAGTCTCGAAGGATCAACAGAGCTTCGAGAAAGAATGCAGAATAAAAGCATTAGCTTCCATGATGGCGGGCCAAATATCACGCGAAGTCCTTGCGAGCGGAGCCCGATACCGCACGGCTGGTATTCTTTTGGCGGAGCAAATCCCAGAAAGGCTTGATCATCGAAGTCTTCTCAGTTTCTGTGGACTGATGCGCTAAGCCTGGCGTCTTCCCCATGTCAGCGGGAATCTCTGAAAAATCGTGTATAAAGTCAGTATGATGAGTCTCGCTAGCAACCATCTTGTTTCATCTCGTATCCACTCATGTCTCTCCGTTCACAGCCCTTGAGTTTTCAGCACTTTAAGGTTTCTTTTCCACATGACCGAATCGTGCAAGTCACATTGACTAGGACCGATAAGCTGAATTGCATCAACCAAGCGACGAGCCGGGCAATTGCAAGAATTTGGGAACTCTTCGACCAGGATGAAAGTCTCTGGGTTGGCATCATTACTGGTGAAGGAAGGGCATTCTGTACTGGAGCCGACCTCCAAGGTAAGTCCTCCTGATTCCATTGACCATGGAATTTCTTTTTCATGTGCTGATCAGGGTGTGCGCAAATAGAATGGGATGCCATGAACAAGGCAGGGATAGTCAACGACATGTCAGCGCCGGGTCTTGCAGGCTTACCGCGCCGCAGTGGGAAAAAGCCGATCATCGCTGCAGTGAACGGGATCTGCATGGGAGGTGGCTTCGAGATGGTGGCGAACTGCGATCTCGTGGTGGCTTCATCGACAGCCATCTTTTCATTACCCGAGATCAAACGAGGAATAGTGCCTGTGGCGGGCTGCCTCCCACGTTTAACCCGTACTCTTGGAATCCATCGAACTACAGACCTTGTTTTGACAGGCAGAAGTGTAAGCGCAGAAACGCTCCATGATTGGGGTCTTGTCAGTCGAGTCACGGATGATACGACAGATGTCGTCGCCATGGCGGTCCAACTTGGGCACGAGATGTGCAAGAATAGTCCGGATGCTCTTATTGTGGGCCGTCGAGGGATTCGATTAAGCTGGGAGGCAAGCAATGTAGAAGAAGCGGTGACGACCTTGGCTGAGGACTGGTATCCTCGACTGATGAAAAGCCATAATTTTGCAGAAGGGATCCAGGCGTTTGTGGAGAAGAGACCACCACAGTGGATAGATTCGAAGCTGTAGAAGACGAAAATAGATAATGTCGAGACGGGGATGTGGGTGTGAGGGAATGGAGGTTGAGAAGCGCGGGACGTCTGAAGATTGGCCGAGTGGTAGCACCATCTGATAAGATTGATAAGATCGGCATCATCTGATGAGATTGATAAGATTAATCGTTTTAGCGTGCATTGGCGCGGCCAGGGTCCACGTCAAACATTACTAAGTCTGTGTAAGGACTAGGGAGGTTTCGTGCGGGTAAGAATAGGACTACTTTACAACGCGTCAACAACATTCACCAACGACAACCCATCACCCAATTCTCGATCCTTTATCCTTGTACGCCGTCCCGAATGTCCATACGCCTAGGCTACTGGAGTAATTACTCCGAAGGGCATCACAGTACAACCTAGGTATTCTGCTGCCGTGCATGCATACTGCTGCCCGGACCGGTTCGCATTGCCGGCAGCCTATGGTAGCACGCCCGACAGCTGCTTCTCGTCAACAGCAGGTCTTGGTCAGAGTTTTCATCTTATCAGATCTCTAGCGCCGGGTCGTAGCGTGCCAGAGTGGCGTGCCAGAGTAGCGTGCCAGAGTAGCGTGCCAGAGTAGCGTGTCAGATGACCGTGACGTCGACTGCTACCTTACCTTTGTATCGCCACCTTCTCTATCTGGCCTTGTCAAGGGCGCCTGTGAGAAGGAGATGCGGACTGCAAAGACGAGCTACCCACAATGGTAGGTACGCCTATAAACAATCCCCCACATGCTGCGAAAGTGTTATGTGCTCACATGCACTCGGTAGCATTCTCGACATACAGCACGCAGATTAGATCTATCTACTGGTAGCGAGCGAACAGAACTCCTGATGATCATTGCAAAGCCTGGCCTTGACCATTTCTTTTGTGAAGAGCTAACCGTGAAACAGCTGCGTGATGACTTCGCTCCAGAAACTGGGTTTGAGGCCCAATTCTTCCCAAAGAGCTCATCTCCACGCTAACGTTGGATCACCCGCTTCTAGATTGGTCTGACAATAGCCTCGCTGTTTTCATTCGATTGAGTCTCAACATCTCTTTCCGTGGCGTTCGGTGATGTCTCCAAACGCGGACATTTAGACTCGATCTGACACAATACGAGACAGGCGTAGGTACAATGCTCGATTCGTCCATGATTGCTTCTTTTCAGATCGTATGGGCTCCCGCTTTTCCCATATTTCACATGAATTCATTTGATCTTGACTTGAATTGCTCAAGTATTCTGACTTGTCTCATCTTCATGCTCTCATACCAGGTTCTGATATAGCACGCATTGACAGCTCTTCGTCCTGTACATCTGCGAGGATCCCTAGGCTGAGCCATCTGCACGACAGAGATCATGGGGTTGATCGATCCTATTGAATCATATGAAATAATTCGCCCAAAGCACCTTTCGGTCGAACTTCCTTCCACCCGCCAAGCTTGCAACAAAGACTTCCGAGAACTCGACACCCATGGCTTGATATCGAATACACGGACAGGCATACGAGAAGAAGTTCTTCTTGTGGCCTGGCTTCTGGTTCTTTTGCGCACCCGAGAGAATGGCCATGCCGACTTTTCATGGGGCCACAGAGATCAGACCGATGCATTCGAGCTTGGATCGTTGAACAACAAATTTTTGATGAATGAAGTCATCTCTGGGCAGCAAGATAGCATTGACCAGGCTGCACAAGCTATCTATCGGCATATCGCGAAAGTGACTCCAGCCGCAAATGGAGGGTCTTCAAGTAGCTTCTCGCTTTTGTTATGCTCAAACGTCTGTTCGATCGGCGTTGGTGAAGGGAAATCCGAAGTGAGTTGGTACCCATCTTCTTTCGAACCCAAGCTAAGTCCTGTAACCAGGGTTTGATCTATCTCGAGGTATGCCTTGATGGTGGACGCCCCCAAATTCGTCCACTATGGCATAGCAGTGATGTTTTGGCACGTTCATTAACACGACATGTTGAGACTTTCGTGGACATGGTCAAAATCAGCATTCAGTATCCCAATACGACCATCGAAGAGTGTTTTCGACCAACTCCACGAGATCTCGATGAAATATGGGGCTGGAATCATCTTTTGCCTTCTTCTTACAACTTCTGCATGCACGATATGGTCACAGAACAAGCCCACCGGTATCCTGACAAAGTTGCGGTCGATTCATGGGATGGCAGCCTGACCTACGCACAAGTTGAGCACTATTCAACCCTGGTAGCTTGTTCACTCAAAGACATGGGTGTTGAGATACACGATATCGTCCCAATATGCTTCGAGAAATCCAGGTGGACGATAGTTGCCGTGCTAGCTGTCATGAAATCAGGAGCCACGTTTGTCCTGATGGACCCGACCTTACCACTCGCACGTCTGCGAAACATGGCAGAGCAAGTCAGAGCAAAGTCCATGATTTCATCACACATGCAGAAAGATCTGTCGGGGGCAATTCTGCCAGGCGGAAGCTGTCTTGTTTTGGGAGCAGAGACTTTCGCTAATCTGTCAGACTTTGGAGTCGTTCAAAATCTGCCCAGCGTACCACCTTCAGCATTGATGTACATCATCTTCACATCAGGCAGCACGGGAACTCCAAAAGGTGTTCAGCTGTCTCACCGAACCTACACGAGTAGCGCAATTCCTCGGGCTCAAGCAGTGGGCTACATGGAGAACTCGAGAGTCCTTGACTTTGCGTCCTACGCATTTGATGTCAGCATCGACAGTATGTTGTTGACTCTAAGTCATGGTGGTTGCTTATGTATCCCGTCGGATGAGGATCGACTAAATGACATCAACTCGGCCATAAGAGACATGAAGATAAACTATGCAGGTCTGACACCTTCCTTGGCCCGCATTCTGGACCCCGATGTCATATCATCCCTTACTGCTCTGGGTCTTGGGGGAGAAGCGGTTTCCGCAAGGGATGCCAACTTTTGGGGCCGAGACACTAGGATTGTTATTGGATACGGTCCTTGCGAATGCACAATTGGATGTACCATCAACAGCAGCGCTGCTACTGGCCGAGACTACATTTCCATCGGCCGTGGCAATGGTGCTGCTATGTGGGTGGTCAGCCCTGACGACCACGACACGCTGATGCCAGTGGGTGCAGTTGGCGAGCTGCTCGTCGAGGGTCCAATCGTTGGACAAGGCTATCTGAACGACCCAGAGAAGACGGCAGCTGCATTCATTGAAGATCCCAGATGGCTTACTTCCGGTCACCAAGGCTATGCTGGTCGCCGAGGGCGGCTATACAAGACTGGGGATCTCGGTAAATACGATCTCGATGGTTCTGGAGAAATCGTGTTCGTTGGCCGGAAGGATTCTCAGGTCAAGTTAAGAGGACAAAGAGTAGAGCTTGGCGAAATTGAGAGTCAGCTCAAGTCCACCCTACCTTCAGACATCAATGTCGTTGCTGAGGTGATCACACCTCTGGACTCTAGGGGCCAAGCTACTCTGGTTGCATTCGTCGCTTTTCAGTCCAAGAAGGGCCATCAACAGATCGACATCGAACCGTGTCAGCTTTCTGATGAGCTACAACGAATGCTCTCCGAAGCCGATACCGAATTGACCAAGGTACTACCACGATATATGGTGCCAAATGCATACATACCCATCAACCACATTCCTGTTTTAGTATCAAGTAAGACCGATCGAAAGCGACTCAAACAATACGGCACCACGGTAAATCTTCGAAGTCTTGGTAAAAATTCCACCATCACCACTATGAACAGCGAACAGTTAATACTGACTGAGATCGAGACCCGGTTGCGGCATGCCTGGGGGGAAGTATTGAAACTAGATGCGCAAAAGATCCACGCCGGTGACAATTTCTTTGCTCTCGGAGGAGACTCTTTGACTGCAATGCGACTTGTGTCTGCGTGTAGAGCACAAGGTCTTGACCTGTCCGTTGCTAACACCTTCGGAAACCCCACCCTGTCAGCCATGGCCAGCACTGTGCATGATTCTTCAACCAAGGAGCACACAGAGATCGCTCCGTTTTCGATGATCGCCTGTGATATTGAAAGTGCTCGTATAGAAGCAGCACAGGCTTGCGAGGCAAATGCAGGTGACATCGAGGATATCTACCCTTGCACGCCCACACAAGAATCGCTGTTCACCTTTTCACTCAAGTCGGTCAAAGTCTATGTCGCACAGAGAGTAGCTCGTCTTCCTTCCGAGCTTAGTATCGATGTCTGGCAAAAAGCATGGGAGGATATCGTCAGCGCGAATGGCATCTTACGAACTCGTTTGGCCCAGCTGCAAGAACCTGGCCTCCAGCAAGTCATTTTGAAAGAGAGCATTTCTTGGAGGTATGCATCAAACCTCTCACAATATCTCGAAAACGACCAAGATAGCAGGATGGAGCTCGGCCAGAACCTGGCTCGCTATGCGATTGTCACTGAATCCGATGGCAAACGTTACATGGTGTGGACTGTCCACCACGTTCTATATGATGGCTGGTCAGAGCCCTTGATCTTGCAAAAAGTCAGCAAAGCTCTGCAAAGTAGCCAGAACGGCCACGTTGAAAAGGGAGCGGAGATGAAGCACTTCGTCAAGTGGATGTGCGATACTGACGAGACTGCCATGCAGGAGTTTTGGCGGCAGGAACTGAAAGGCGCGGTCGGTCCACAATTCCCGCATCTCCCTTCTCGAGATTATTTGCCCACTCCAGATGTCACCATTGAGCAGCAGGTCCCGCTCCAGATCAACGCCGGATTCCCGTTCACACTGGCTACAGTGATTCGTGGTGCTTGGGCACTAGTCGCGTCCCAGTATTCGGGCAGCGACGATGTCGTGTTTGGAGAGACGCTCACTGGTCGGGATATCTCTCTTCCTGGAGTTGAAAGTATCATTGGCCCTTTAAACGCAACAATACCCATCAGGATCAAGATCGACAGAAAGACGTCCATCAGTGATTACTTGAGTACTGTTCAACAGTCCATGTCGCGTCGCACACCACATCAGCACATGGGTTGGCAGTACATCCGAAGAGTTAGTCAGGACGCACAGCATGCTTGCGAAGCTCCTACCGGTCTGGTCATTCAACCAGAATCAGACTACCATGGAGATGAACTCGGCTTTCCGCAAGGTGACGCTGTTCGCGAGGCTCTTCATTTCAACCCGTACCCGCTCATGGTCGCCTGCGGGATACACAAAGGAGGTTTCCGGGTTTGCGTGAACTTCGATAGCAAGCTTGTCGACGTCGAACAAATGAAAAGAATACTTGCACAGCTGGACCAAGCTTGTTTCCAACTAACCAGCGGTCTTTCGAGGAAGATTGAGGAGGTGTCTTGCGTGCCTGAAGTCGAGCTAGATCAGATTTGGAGATGGAATGCGAGCCCACCCATGTCCTGGGATGAGTCCTCAAACATTCTTCGTGCCGGAACAACAATCAAAGAAGGCACGGTTTATCCCAAAGCCGTGGTGCCATGGGTGTGCGATCCACGCAATGCGGCTTTGCTCTCACCTATCGGCAGCGTTGGTGAACTCTGGCTTGAGACTACTTTCTTGCGGAAGGAAACCAAAGAATTTCCACCTTGGCTTATAGCAGGCAGTTCTACCTGTCCTGGTCGTAGAGGTCACATACGATCGACTGGAGATCTTGTGCGGCTACAAGAAGACGGCAATTTGGTATTTGTACGCCGGAAAGACGATGTGCTCGCTGTTCAGGGCCATGCAGTGGACACATCAGAGCTCAACAGCCTTTTTGAACAGTATTTACCTCAGAATCGTGCCACTGTGGCCGTTCATGAAGACCGCTTACTTGTCTTTGTAGAGCAGTCAGGTTTTGAAGAAGAAGGTGTGCAGATTCTGTCCGAGAACTACGAGCTCTCTAATACTGGATCCGATGGTATGACTAGCATGACGTCCATTCTCTCTGTCATAGCTTCCACTGTGGCAACATCACTGAAGAAACTCGACAAGTTTATCCGAGACTCTCTCCCGCCGTACTTGGTTCCGTTCACCTATATCGTGGTTGATCAAATTCCTCTTGCTAGCACGCAAAGTAGTGATTCACTACTCAGCCATGTTGCGTCAAATATCCCTTCGCAGATCTTTGCTCAACTTCAAACATCTCTTAAACAAGCCTGGACAAAATCCTCCTCAGAAACCACCTCAACAGTTTCGGAGGGCATTCTTCGATCATCATGGGCTAAACTACTAAGACTGGACCCAGAGCAAATCGACACCGACGACAACTTTTTCAGACTCGGTGGCGACTCAGTACTGGCTATGAAACTGGTGGCAACCATTCGAAAGCAAGGTCACATTCTGACGGTCGCCGATATCTTCCAGAACATGCGTCTTGGTGATGCCGCCAAAGTGCTAAAAGTTGCTCAGGCTGTCGAGGAGCAAGTCCAGGTGTACAAGCCTTTCTCGTTGCTTGGGCGGGTCCACCTGCCGTCATTCTTATCCGAGGTGGTGCAGCCGAAGCTTGCAAACTCTAGCTGGATGGTTCAAGATGTCCTGCCAGTTACTGACTCGCAGGCAGTCGATGTTCGCGGTACCATTCAGATACCGCGTACTTCGGTACAATACACCATGCTATACTTCAACAACAGCTTTGACCGACAGAAGCTATTCCGTGCCTGCAGTGATTTGGTGAAGTTACACGATATCCTGCGCACCGTCTTCATCGAACACGAATCCACTTTCTTGCAGGTTGTTTTGAAGGAGCTCGATGCAAATGTTATCACTCATCAAACCGACAAAGATCTTGAAAATTCCGTCGCAGAACTTTGCACAGCCGACGCTGGGTCGAATTTCCAGCTTGGATCTTCGTTTTTGAGATTGCTTTTTGTCGAGGGTGATGATGGGCATGGATGTCTCGCCATAGGACTCTCCCACGCACAATACGACGGCGTCGCTCTCCCCAGAATACTCCAAGATCTGGAAAAACTTTACTCTGGAAAGAGCACCACAGAAGCTGAGCCCTTCTCATCTTATCTCTCCCAAATTCACGACAAGACGACTCAAGACAAAGCAGTGGAATACTGGAAAAAGACTTTGGGAGGTTCCTCCCTCTCCATCCTCACAGCACCATCCTCACAATCATGCTCCAAATCAACCTTCCAACATCAGACCGTAGACATCTCCAGCTTACCACAGGATATCACAACAGCAAACCTCCTCATCGCAGCTTGGTCTCTAGTCCTCTCTCGCCGTCTTCAAACGACAGACATCACATTCGGTAATATCACATCGGGACGTACAATCGGCTCTACGTATCTTGAAAACGTAATGGGCCCTTGTTACCAGTTCACGCCCATCCGGATCCCCTTCCAATCTTCCTGGACTGCCAGAGATCTCTTGAAATTTGTGCAACAACAATGTTCCGTGTCTGCAGCATATGATTTCCTTGGTTTTTCTAAGATTGCTGAGAATTGTACGAAATGGCTACAAGGACAGCAGGGGAAGGACGGTTTCTTTGATTCAGTGGTGCATTATCAGGATGTTATTGAGGAGGAGGAGAGTATACTATTCGCGGGGAGTGAATGTAAAGTCGATGGTTTGAATCCGTATGGGGATTCCGGGGATCCGTTGAAAGTTGTCTCGTATGTAAGGGGTGGAAAGACTCACGTTGGGATTGTGGGGATGGAGAGTGATTCTCTCCTCGTGACGAGTGTGTTGGAAGAATTGGCTGGGACGGTTGAAGAATTGGCCATGTGTCGGGAGGGGCCTTTGGACCTCGGATTGGCGATGGTGAAGAGCATGGGCGACGGAAAGACTGCAATGATAGGTGAGGAGAGAGATGTGGTAGAAGGTGATGAGCATAAGCACAATGAAAATATCAAGGGCGACGGAGAAGTCATTGGTAATGAGGAAGCGAAAGATGATGGAGAAGTTAGGGTCAACGCATACGAGACGGGAGCTACATCTATTGACTGAGTCGTCCTGGAGGGCTAGGTAAGATATCACATTATTCCATACACATTTTGGGTTTCCTTTTTGTCGCTCTAAATTGCTATGGTGTTTGTTTGTAGTTAAATTTCACCTAAAATAAATCTGTCGAACTTTCTCATCAAATAGCATATTGAACTGTTAATCCCATCACACCTATATCATGAGGAGCCTCTTATCGTCAATCTAACTATATTCACCTATTATAATACAACGTATAAGAAACCGAGTATTATATAATTCCAAAATAAACTCTAGGTAACTACCTAACAATCTCCTCAACTATATTTCCCTCTTCTCAAAGGAAAAGGAGTAAACCTATTCTTTAGCCTTTGTAAAGAAAATACTACCTTCTAAATCCATCGAATTTGTCCAAAGCTAGTCTTAGTAGTACAACGAAACTTATATTCAAATCTAAACTTCAAAAAAAGTATACGAAAACCCTAACCCGTCTCTAAAATCTATCCTTTTATTTCTTTTCTTAGTTGTATACATAGCTCGAGATAGAAACAGACACTTCTAGTACCCCAGTATTACCAGTTGAGTCACCACAGCACTCATATCGACGCCTCATCGTCGCCAATCCAGCTCCGAGGCCGCTTCAATGCATCGGTTCCCATGTCAGAGGCCGTGGCAAGGCTAATACTACCGAGAGCGGTGACACTCCGAAGCGGGTCCCGCAGTTAGAGAGGAAACACAGCGTATTTTTGTTCCTGTAATACCTAACCCGTCCTCGTAGCACACTGTCTCAAACTTAAAGTGGAGCCCTACTACCAACTCGCTAAATTAGGTAACTTTAATCCATCTTATCTGATGATCTGTCTGATGATCTGACAAAAATTCTCGTGCCGTGAGATTGTTTTTTTAATCCGAGATCGGAGTGAGCAAGATGACGGGCTTTGCGTGGAACTTTGATTGTCGTCGGTCAATTTTAGAATTCCTTGGGTGTAGTCGGATGGATTGGATGTGCCATGGGTGGTAGTATTTCCGGGACCATCTGGATTCTGGACGCATAGTACTTTGGAATTACCTTGTGAAGTACCTAGGGAGTTGGACTGTAATGGGAAGATGGTGATGAGGAAGCTCTACTATAATGTCAATCGCATCTTTGTTGCTTTAGTTGTATCGCCATGAATCTCCTGGTGTCTTCTCTTACCATACTCTGAAAGACTCTCTGTCCTCCTTTGCCACATGACCGACGTGATGCACTCACAGAGAACTCGTCAACTCCTTGGTGCCACATTCTTCATCCAGCCATATCACCGACCTTAAACATCCCGCATGTAGCCGCAGTGAAGGTCTATGCATGTTGGTCCAGGATACCATGGGTATGTTATGGGAACGAAGAGGGAAGAAAGAGTGGAATGTCGACGCGTCTTTAGCGTGAAAGATTTTGATCTGATAAGAGTTATCTGATCCGCTGGTGCATTAGTTCTAGCAGGGGGGTGCTTAGCGAATCTTGGGCCGAGAATCGAGATCAAACATCTCCCACAGTCAGTCCCACCACAGCCACTGCTTGTTGCCAGCCATGTCGAGCAAAGCCATTGCGATGTAAAGGGCTCCTGTCAAGTCTTTGTGTCCGGTCTCGGGATTGTTCCTCATGACGGGTGTCAAGTTCCGTCTGGTGTTTGACATGAGGCTTTACGCGTCAGTATAGCCATGTCTTTGAGTTGAAGTATTCTCTACTGTATTATCCCCATTAGAATCGATACCGTTGTTTTCGAACCCTAGAATCTACATGATCCGTCCAATGGGCTCCAAGTTTTGGCCACAGGGGGGCGTGGCAGGAGTCTTGCATCATTATGTTCGTCTCGTGTCTTTGTACTGTTTGGTCAACTACTAACAGCATAATTGATAGACAGAATCTCTCGTAGCCTTCGAATACACCTCCGGAACGATTCCCAAACCACACAGCCTCCTCTTCATAGGCGGGCTCGGAGATGGCTTGGCAACGACAGCTTACATGGCCGATATTGTCCAAGCATTAGATACAACCAAGTGGTCAATCTTCACTCTCAACCTTTCATCATCGTACCACTCGTGGGGTCTTGGACATCTCGGCAGAGACATCGATGAGCTGGCACAATGTATACACTATGTCCAGGACTACAAGAGGTCCAAATTTGGCGATGGCAAATTCGTGCTCATGGGACATTCGACTGGAAGTCAAGATGTGTTGCACTATCTGCATAAACCGAATCCATTGAGAAGTACACCGGCATTTGACCCAGGTCTCCGACATATCAGACGTCCTGCAATTGATGGAGCGATTATGCAGGCAGCTGTTTCTGACCGAGAGGCCATACAATGGTGTCTGGAGACAGGAATTGGTGGGAAGTCTCCAGCTGAGATACGAGCTGTGTATGACAAGATGCGCGCATTGGCAAAAGAGGCGGCTCGGCATCATCAAGCTACCGACACCATATTGCCAATGTGGATGACTGGGCAAATCTACCCTTCAAACACGCCAATCAGTTGTAGGAGATTTTTGAGTTTGGTCAGTCCCGAAAGTCCACAAGCACCTTCGGAAGACGATTTGTTCAGCTCAGACTTGAGCGACGCGCAACTGGCAAAGACGTTTGGTATGGTAAAAGAGCAGGGGCTGTTGAAGTACAAGCTTATGGTCTTATTATCAGGAGCAGATCAATCGGTGCCTGATTGGGTGGACAAAGAACAGATTTTGGAGAGGTGGAGGAATGCGACGGATCACAACGGGAAGTTTGCGATTTGGGACCAGGAACATACGGCAATCGTACCCGGCGCATCTCACGCGTTGAGTAACGACGATCAAGAAGAGCCGCGAAAATTTCTCGTCGGAAAGGTCATGGGCTACTTGCAAGCATTGGAGAAAAGTTCATGATGACCCTGAAAGCACGATGGTTATCCAAGGCATCGTGGTAGTCTCAATCAAAACCATGGTTCTATCGCGTCTCGAGCGAATCATATACCGCACATTGCATCTCTATAAGGTGGCAGACTAGATGTCCACTCTTTCGATACAAACACGATAGTTAGAACCAACGTATCGGCCGTTCATACTGCAGCAATATCCACCATGAGTAACAAAAATAACAATATATATCGACCAATCCCTAGCGCCTATAACTCCTATCACCAAGTTATGCAGCTTCAACAACTCCCACCCTTACGACTCGCCAAGAGCGGATGCTCGCTTAGTAAGGGCTGCTACAACGGCGTAGCTTGGTTGTAAATATGTCTCATACCGTCTATCAACTCAACCCCCAACATTATCTTCCACGCACGGCCACAGAACCAAGAGAACTCGACTCCCCGTTCGCTTTAGGGCGTCTACGAGAGTGTAGACTACATTGGCTAGATATGTTTTTCAGTTAATCTGGGTACCCCTAAATATAAGAAGGCCGTGGAATGGAGGGCTGCTGGAAATTATTTCGTTGTATCTTTTCTTTTATGTCTGTCTTGTCTACTGTATCCTGGAATTACTTCTTGAGAATTATATTCTTAGAACTATGTCCTAGGAACTATATCCTAGAATTACTTTCTATGAACTATATCCTAAGAACTACATCCCAAGAACCACATCCCAAGAACCACATCCCAAGAACCACATCCCAAGAACCACATCCCAAGAACCCCATCCCAAAAAGGCAAGAACCAACGGCAAAAATCGAGACTAACAGCAATAGTAGTACAATTACCAGCAATAATAGCCCAGACAAAAACAACACAGATACATATCAACAATTCCTCAAAGTCTCGCCCTTACAAAGGCGTAGATCTCATCCATACATACATCCAATCCCATCCTCCATACAGTGTCCATGCGGGAGCAACATCCAAATCCAGATTTTATTCAAGTGGGATATGAGACGTTCCCAAACAGTGGAGGATGTACAGCTTGATTTCCCTGTCAATAGGCGTGTCGAGTATTAATGTTTTTCTCTAGGTATCTAATGTACCAGGAGAAGCCGTTTATATATTGAATTACTATATAGGTATCGAGTAGCGAACTCGGGAAGTTCGATATTACAGTCTAAAATAAGAGTTATCTATTATCGGAACCTTGGGTCTTGCGTCTAGGGTTGCGAAGCCTGGAATGGGTTGGCTGGGGAATCGGTATTCTGATCTATGTCTTTTTGGAATTGGAGGTTGGTGGTTGGAGATGGGGCGTTGGTGGTTCTTTTCTGAGAGGAAAAGTGGCCGTGGTTGGCTATTCGATTGGTTTGAGCGGATTTGCTTGCGTGAGTGGAGATGGAGCTCGATTGGGATCGGTGGACGGAGTCTTGTAGTAGATGTATCGGATCATGCGGTGGCGGTCTGATGATTCGGTGAAGCTGAGACCTTTTACCAGCTCTTGTCCTCGGTGCTTTCAAGGCAAGGTAGACCTGGGTTGTTAGGAGTTCTTGTCCTTGTCGCACAGCTCATCATTGCCCGACTTTTGCCACTCTTCCTCTGAGCTCCTCAGAAATCTCGTCCTTCACACTGCCGACAGACCAGCCAGTCTGCTGCTCCAGGTCCTGTTCTCAGAGCGCCACTTGCAATTAGATGCGCCGAACGGTTCACCCGTAGAGCTATTACTCTCTAGGGTAACACTCCCACTTATCTATTCCTCGCCCACAATATCAAACCTTACCCGTTTCCTCGCACCGCACATGAACTCAGCCATATCTCTACCAAACACCGGAATATCCATCATTAAACTCCCAAATTCCTCGCCCAGCACCGTGAAGAGCCATTTCGCATGCAGAGCCCCAATTTCAGCAAAAATGTCCCGGATCCCGTAATATATGTCGTTTTTCTCATACACTTCTCTGATGATCTTAGGAAGACCGGAGCGCTTGGTCTTGGCCATCACGCGGATATTCGACGCAGAGCACTGTCGAAGTCGTTCAATATTATATTTATCGGCGAGAATGTAGACATCGATGTGAAAGCGCATCTCGCGCTCCCAAGTGGGGGTGCCCAAATCGCCGAGGGCATGATCGTAGTTTTCCGTGTAGAAATACTCGATCATGGCGCTCATGGCACTAACCGAATCTTCCGGAGGCTCAACGATGGTGGTTTCCCCGTCCTGCTGAGCTTTGTCAATCACGTCTGTGTGGAATGGTTGTTGGGTGACTTGCCTCTGTTGCTATCTTCTTTGCCCATTCTTTTTTGCAGGCTTTCTCGAAGAACTTGCATTGTGGGCATATGATAGCTTTGTGAACTCTGAACTCAGCGTTTTTGCATTTGATGATCAGATCCGAGTACGCCTCTGATACAAAGCAGCTACCTGTCGTTAGCGGAAGCGCTGGGAATGTGGTGAGTGGACTTACTATTTGATGGCATGTTGGGAGGTCAGCGCATGAGGACTGTGGAGAGCCATCTGTTTGTTGGTAAGTGGAGGTAGGGGGTCAGATTTGGATTGGAATGGTGGCTAATTTGGTATAAAACTAGTCCGTCGCTGTAAAACTAGCCGGGGATTTTACCTAGCGGCAACGGGCGGCGCGAC
Organism: Venturia nashicola; assembly: GCA_004522665.1. Taxonomy (NCBI): domain Eukaryota; kingdom Fungi; phylum Ascomycota; class Dothideomycetes; order Venturiales; family Venturiaceae; genus Venturia; species Venturia nashicola. The sequence continues at coordinate 448,835 of SNSD01000006.1, forward strand.
TAGCAACGGTCCTTCCCGATGTAGAAGTGAGATGACAATACCACTCTTAACATATTTCCCAATTGGAAGCGATATTATTAATTGCGCCATGTTGAAAACGAAATGAACATAAAGCTCTTCATCAAGCTGCCCCGTCCCCTGGACGAAATTCCCTCTCGGGAGTTAGCTAGTAGCTATTGAAGACTTCACCAATGGTACTCAATCCCGTCCCGGCACTATTGACTAGGTATTGGCCATCACTAGAAGCAGCAGCATAAAAGTAGGCATAACGCTCAACGTAGTCCAAGCTATCCAACCAGGGCAGCACCTCCTGCAAAAAGGTCACAATTTGCGCATCCGTTCCGCTCGCACCAAATTCCGTGATCCAGATGGGTTTGCCTCCACACGCAGTATGAGCCTGTGGGATGTAGGACTTGAAGTAATCCACGCTGGCGGCAGAATCATACCAGTGGATTGCACAAGCATCGATGTGGCAATCTGTGCACTGGCTGACAAAGTCGCTGAGATAGGTGAGACCCATTGGAGATGGTCCGTTGGTGACGGCAGGTGAGACCAGTCTCGCTTGGCTGTGGAAAGGTTCCATGCTAGTGTTCCAGGCTGCGACCGCCGTAGAGACAGCCATGTTGGCTTGATTGGCATGATCAGGTTCGTTGAATCTGCGAGAAATGTCAGTTCTTATGTTTGAGGTCAAGACTTGAGATGACTTACCCAAGCAAGGCATCGGCACCACCTGCAATTGCGGCGTTCGCATTTGCGGTCCAGGCCGTCACTTGATCTGCACTGTTTGACCAAAGCATCGGAATGTATTTCAAGGTCGAGACTGGGCTATCCATTGGAGTCGCAGACCAGTCATACATCCAGTTGACTTTGGAGTCGGAACCAGCAAAAAACTTGGTCATGGCCGGGTTATTGTACGCAAGACCTCGTTTGTTACTGTCTAAAGATCTTGGCACCGAAGCAGCAGTAGCAGTAGTAGCCAGAACAGGGGCAGCTGCGGCGATATAAAGAAGGCTAGAAGCCAGAACGAGTGATGAAAAGAGAGACATGGTAGCGCAAGCTGCAGTGGAGCAAAAGAGTGACTGGCTGAAGAAATGAGAGTGAGGACACACAGTGTCTGGTTTAACGAGAGTCGCGATGAGGAACGGAGAAGCAAAGGATGAGCGATGAGATATTGGGACTTGGGATGGGAGCTAGATATATCGTATCTGCAGTGATTTCCACCACAGGTGAAATGAGATTGCAACGGCTCATTTTGGAGTCTTATGGAAATCTGGTTGCTGCTGTGGTCAATGGAAGCGTGGGACATTACCGAGCTAGAAATCACGTCTCAGGCGTTCCTTCAAAAGTCTCCGTCTTAGAATACGGGTGGTGAGGTGGGCAACGGCTCGTCGGGGAGTTTGCGCCTCTGTCGTCAGCACTTCAGCACCCGCTGAGATGGGTCCTGTGTCCATTGTCCATTGTCCAAGTTGGTGAGAGGCTGGGTGATGGAGGGCTGGCGAATGGGGGAGCAGAAGCAGTGATGATGGAGGGCTGGCGGATGGAGGGCTGGCGGATGGAGGAGCAGAAGCGATGATGAAGTATGGTGAGGGAGGCTTCCGTGTTTGTGATAGTAAGATGGTTGATATTTGGTCGAGATGGTGGGATAATGATAATGGAATTGCGCGAGTCTTGGCTCAATTTACAGCGGCGATCCTTGCAGGTACTAGTAGTCCCCCCAGGTAAGTCGGGCACTAGTAGTCCCCCAGGTAAGTCAGGTACTAGTAGTCCCCCCTAAGTATCTAGAGAGGGAGCCCCTGTACATCCACCAACTCTTTTCAGAGTCCCCAAGTATTTATAGAGGGAGCCCCTGTATATCCACCAACTCTTCTCAGAGTCCCCAAGTATTTATAGAGGGAGCCCCTATATATCCACCATTTCTTTTCAGAGTCCCCAAGTATTTATAGAGGGAGCCACCTGCACATCCACCAACTCTTGTTCGCTTGCAGGTACTAGTAGTACTTACCTGTAGTCCCCCCTAGGTAAGTACTACTGGTGCAGGTAGTCCCCCTAAGTATCTATAGAGGGAGCCACCTGTACAACCACAAACCCTTTCCAGAGTCACAACATGCTGCACAATCTCCTCATCAACCTCCTGGACTTGTAGCCATTGTAGGCGAGATGAAGGATGATGAATACCTGCAGTTGGATGCACCGTGAACACCTGCAGTTGGGTGTACCGGGTCCCATATGAGCTGCATCCACGATTGAGCTGTATCCACGAGTTCGCATGTCTTTGAAATCGAGACAGTGGTTACAAGGACATATGATGCTATGCTCGTTCCCTCATCCACGCCATGTCTGGGAGACATTGCGAGGTTGATTAACTTCAGCCATACCGTGGGACACTCGTTCCTTGGATGTGGGCTTCGCAATAACACTGGCGACATTATATTCATTCTCGCGTTACCCTTTGTATCCATTCTTCAACCGCGAATCCATTCTTCAACCGCGAATCTCAACACGCGAATCCAACACTGCCTTGCAAGGCTACCTATATATACTGACTTTCTATTCCCACTCAACCCAGGACCCCAGAATTCAGACCATGTCGCAGCCAAAGGACAAGATCCAGGACGAGGAAATGGCAAAGAATCAACATACAGCCGCCCATACATCTTTGCCAGCCTCCCAGACTCCCTCCGGCCCGCCAGGTTTTCCCACTCACCTCATGACTCTTCCATCATCCGGGTCACCACAGCACCAGCCTCTTCCATCGTTCGGGTCACCACAGCACCAGCCTCTCCCATCATTCGGGTCACCACAGCACCAGCCTCTCCCATCACCCGGATCACCACAGCACCAGCCTCCCAGTTTGCCATCCTTCGCCTTGACATGGTCAAATCCCTTCAACTCGAGCCAACATGAACATCTTCCGCCGCTGCCATGCCCTTTTAGCTCCCACTACTATTCCTCGCATACCCCGCCATCTTCCTATGTCCTGATGCCGACGTCAGGCTCGAGCTCAGCTGCAACGGCGCTGACAGGTCCATATGGATACGCACCAAATACCGCGCCCTCCATCTTTGGTCCGCCTGTAGCAGTCCCTACTTCGGAGGATGAGAGCGAAAGTGTTTCGCGTCAACTTCAGGCCATGTTCGATGCCGAAATGGCGCCAGGAGCAGCTCCAACCGTGTGCCCGACCACGTCTCCCTTCAAATCTGATGAGGAATACGCCATGAGTCTGGCTGATGGCTTTGATCAACTCAGCGGCAAACCTATTGCACCTCCCAACACCCCTCTTGCGTCACCATCTGCAATGTCGTCTGTTGACGCCGACCAAGGATGTGCGCGACAATTGCAAGCAGAATTGGATGCTGGTGGTCTTCACCGCACCGAGCCTGGCCGCCAGAACACGTTCCAGCCAAAGGAGGAACAGGCCGTTGAGATTGACCTCGAGACAGATGCGATGCCGCTACGTGCCTTTGGACAGCAAACTCTGAAGAAAGAGTGTGCCGGCTGCAAGAAGCGTTTGTTGAATAGCGAGAAAGATGTTCTACAGTTGACCAAGAAGTGGCTTGGAAAGAAAGGTAAGCGAAACCTTGAACTAAGAGCGCTCGATCCGTGAGGCAGTCCGATCGGAAAATTATTACAATCGAACTCACTCCAAGAGCTCTCAATCAGCAGTGCTCAACACTTCTCAATTAGCAGTGCTCAAAACTTCTCAATCAGCAGTGCTCAAAACTTTCTGGCAATGTTGGAAATGAATATCGCTGGGAAGTCATCGCCTTCGCTCTGATTTTGCCACTTTGATCCCACCTTAAATATTTTACTAACCACCACTTCACAGGCCGAGTCGACTCCTTTTTACAATGCGCCCTATGCTCAAAACATACTTGCATTGGATGTGGAAGGCTACACAAGCCTGACAGGCCCACGAGCTCTCCCAAAGACACGACGGCGGAGATCACGATATGCTGCCAAGACGGCCGTCTGTTCTTGATATGGGCGCTCTTGTGTGCAGCTGAACACCAAAAAGCTTGCAAAGGTCGACGAGATGAATATTTATCCAGGCGCCCTTCAACCCCTCGTCGAGCCAATAGTGATCCTGCTAGGAGCAGACCCGCACTCCGACTCTCCAATGGCACAGGCTATGGTGGAGGCTCAGAAAACTATGCCGCTTTCTACGATAACGACGACGAGGTCGATCTTATTGAGCTCCCTACTTACTATTTGCCCCCCAGTGTTCTCGCTCACGCTCGACGAGACCGTGCTGCCGCACAGCCTATTGCTAAGCCGAAAGACAATGCCGAAGACCTCTTGCTCACGCAAGTGTACTCTGCTCTGACCGAGCTGCTACCTTCATTGACTGGTCATCCATTTGACCTCGAACCACCAGGTACGCTCATCAACTCTTTCCCTCTACCTGTTGAACCACCCAACTATGCCATTCTTCTCAGACAACCCTTTGCACGAGATCAATATCGATGAATTGCTGGAAAAGTCACCGGGAGTATAGCAACACTGAAATCGAGTTCAGCACTATGAGATTAAGATGGAATGCAAGCGAAAAGGGGCTCAGAATCAACTAACCCGCGTGCTACAGAAGTCCTTGCAATCATGCTCAAACGAAGCCCAGTCCTAGAAAAGGCAGCAGAACTGCTCAGGAATGACTCATTAGACGATATGACAACTCGATACACGCTGTACGAAGCTTTGATTCGCTTTGTAGAGCGATTGGCAAGTCATTCTGCCACTTCACAGTCTGTATTCGCTCCGGGAATCGTATGTCCGGCCGATGCAGGTCTTCTCTCTGCTTCTTTTGGCGAGAATCGCTATGACCTTCGCAGTAGCAACAAGGGCAGATTCAAGGCTGAGATGTCGCGTGCACTTTCAGACGTTGCTCTGCAGCTAGAGACTCCGACAAGAAAGATGCTTCAGCGTTCCAAAGCCGCGGAAGAAGATTTTGGGACCGTTGAGGGCAAGAACATGCTCAGTCTCTGCAGAAAGGTCTGCACATTGGCCGAGTTCCTGAAAGTCAACCAGCCAGCTAGCTACACAGGTAAAGGAAAGGAGCCAGCCAGACCTCAAGATGATCTGCCCAAATGGCACCGGGAACTTTGCGTGGATGAGGTTTCAGATAAGACTTTCTCAACTGACTACTACTTTTGGACAGACTCTTCGAGGAATCACGGTGTTCCAGCCAAAGGAAGAATGAAGAGCTTGATGACCGAATTGGCGACGCTGCAGACCTCGCTTCCTGAAGGCATATACGTCCGGCATGGGTCTTCCCGTCTTGACATGATGAAGATCATCATCATCGGACCTAATGGCAGTCCCTACGAAGGTGGCTTGTTCGAATTCGACTTGTGGTGCCCCTTCACGTATCCCAACACACCACCGAAAATGCATTTCAAGACAACTGCTGGGGGCTCTGCTCATTTCAATCCGAATCTTTATCCAGATGGCACCATCTGTCTGTCCCTTCTGGGCACCTGGCAGGGTCAACCGTGGGTTGCGGCCGGTCCCAACAAGTCCACCCTATTACAGCTCTTCATCTCTATCCAAGCCATGATCTTATGCGCTGAGCCTTGGTACAACGAGCCCGGTCGTGAAGCTCGTCCAAATCCAAAGGCGTCCGCGGACTTCAATAGATATATCCAGACGCTCACAATTTCCCATGCTCTTACTAGCTGGCTCCGGCATGGCAAAGTCAACGACCCCGTGTGGAAAGAGGTCATTGAAAAGCACTTCCGATTCAATGGTCAAGCTATTCTCAAATCGGTGCGAACATGGTCCAAGGAAGCAGAGGAGCATATGGAAAAGCAGCAGCCGGAACAGGCTCCTATGGTACACCCTTTAGTCGAACTCCCATTCCACACACACCCGGAAATAATTTCCCATTTCATCGATGGAAACCACTTCGCACCGGACCGATTGGCTGGACAGATCCCAATCCTGGCCAAGGACTTTGAGAAGGCATTGCTGTCTACGATTGGGATCGTCGACAGTGGCAACGTGCTCGGTACTGGTGGTGAGGGTAAGCGGAAGTTTGGCGACGCATGATGATATGACATTGGGATTTCTAAGACGGCCTTATTCGCGTTAGTAGTGCCTTCATTACTTGAGAGCGAGGGCGCATTTATCTTCCGGGACCCTTTATTCTTAAGTTAGCAGCATTTGCTTGCCACTATGAGTAGAACTATTAAAGTCTAATGAAATGAGTATACTCAAAAACCCTACTCTGTGAACTATGTCTGTTGTGGCGATGAAGTGATTAAGCGAGGAAGCGAGGAAGCTATTACTTTTACGGTAAAGGATCGACTTACCCATCCAATCCACCTTTTATAATATTTGACTTCGACTTTGCTATACAAATACCCCTGGTTTATTCCAGGCTGCGGCCGATTACTATTTAAAACCCCGATCGCTACGCTAGGATTATCTCGGTGATAACGGATTAGATAGTATCAGAGGTCCTTTTTACTAGCTCGACCTCTTGTACTAAGTAGCCACGTAAGCTCGTACGCAATCCCAAAGGGGCTCAACAGCATGACATCATCGCAGTGAATTTCAAGCTTCTATAAGATACTTGCGATGAGTACTAAGATTCGTTGGAAATTATCAACTTAAGCCTTTTCTAAGATATTGATATCATGACTGGAGAATATCAAGGACCGCTTCCGGGACCTCCGCCTGGACCTCCGTCAGCTAGTAATCAACTATCAGGCAATGAGGTTCCTCATATGGCAAGCACAAGTACAGCACCGACGAGCAGACCAGTCCCTGAGACACCTCCAGCTTATCCACCGCGTCCAGCGCAAAGCGCACAGCCAGATTTTTATCTGCCGGGAAAATCACAGGCGCATTTCGCTCCGCCGCCGAAGAGAAGAATAAGTTACGTCGGCGACTCGGCGAGTCCTGTACACTACATTCGCGATCCTCACAAGTTGATCGCTTACTTGGTTCCTTTCCCGAAGCCGGATATTCGTAAGGACTTTTTGCATAAAGCTGATGGGGCGGATATTCCTGATCGGTTTTTGATTTATACGCCGCCGCCGCCGCCGCTCGCAGCACCGAGGGAGGGCGAGAAGGAAGATAGATTGCATAAGATTCAGCGGAAATGGCAGCAGGAGGTTCGGATTGCGAAGACGCAGGATGTGAAGGTGACGTCGTGGAAAGGGGTTAAGGGAGGTGTTACTAAGGGGATTAATACGGCTATGGGATGGACGACGACTTCGAGTCTTGATTTCTTGAATCGGATTCCCGGAGCAGATAAAGCTAAGTCGGCGAGTGGGACGGGTTCGCCGCCTGATAAGCATGCTGAGGATGGTCATCAGGAAGGCGATCAAACCAGTAAGACTGTTGGGCTTGAGGAACTTGTTCTTGTGTATCCGAGTACCGTGCCTGGGACTGAGGAACAAGTACGAGAGGAGTTTGTAAACTCGATGCTGAGGTCGAAGAGTAAAGCGCAGAAAGATGCAGTTATTGCGACGGGTCTTCTCCCAGTCGCTTTCGCAGTGGATATGTTGGCAATCCTCATCTGGCCATTCGGTGGTCTGCTCGAAATCGACGCAGTCTGGGCAACAGCATCCATCCGAGGCGCAAAAACCGCTCGTTCAGTCACCAAACGCTTACACTCGACGACACCAGAAAACAGCAAACACGACGACGCAAAGCTCAAACTCACATTCACACCATCGGATCGTCTAGAAGTACTGCGCCGATATCTCGCAGCCGAGTGTCACAGACGCGACCCCAAAATCTTCAAATTGGAAGGCACCGGACCCACCGAAGCAGAGGTATTGGAAGCCCTCGGATGGAGTCCAAGTCAAACCGGCGGCGAAACGAGGAATTGGGAAGATGAACAATGGGAAATCCAGGAGGTGAAGGAGGATTTGAAACTGACCATGGGGAAGGGAGGCAAAGAATGGGACAAATGGTGTAAAGCATTCGCGAAGGATCCAGAGAAGGCTTTGAAGAAGTAGGGACGTCGCTACCGCTATCGACATAGCGATGCTGTTATGGTAATGTGATTGGAAACTGGGGCTTTAGCTAGGTATCTCTAAGCTACTTGTCTACCAAGTATAATAGATAACCAATCTAAACGACAATGCTACCGCGCTTAAGCTTGACGTGAAATCAATGCTATCCCAAATTTCAAGTCTCGATACCACATCCCCAAGCACACAAACCCAGCAAAGCGCGCAACAAACAACGAACCACCGCGCCCCCACCCCAGCAAATCCGCAGCAACCCAAAAACCCAAAAACCTTGGCATACTCTCCATACCCCCAAAAATGGCTGGGCAGAGGCTGGTTACTACAAAATGTCCTACCGACTTATCTCGATCGGGACCGCCTCGTGTTGACACAGCCCCGCCAACGAAATCCGCCTCAACCCCGCCCCATTTCTTGGCGACCAAGACACGCTTGGCCGTCTAACCCTTTCTGGCGATTGGTGGGGCGAGGGAAGATGCGATTGGGTTGGTGGCGTGGTGCGGGTCGGAAAAGCTTGTTTAGATTGATGGGAAGGGCTTGTCGGGAGGCGATGCGAGGCTGGTAAGGTAGGTAACAAGTCCGTCATAAGCAGTCTAGATCTACTGAGGATTTGAATTTGTTTGTTGTGATAAAGGCGGCCTTTCCCTCTTGCACGAGTCGAGCCTTTTTGATTTTCTTGACAATAGCAGATATTGTGATTTTGGAATCTATTGAATCGCGAAATGGGGGATTCTTGAATTGCTTGATACCGCTTGCGAGGTTTCATCTTGCTGGGTATATGGGGTGGGAATCGGAGTGGATTTACAATTGTCTGGGATGGTGATTTGTATATCTAAGAGAATATGAATGAAAGTTACGATCGTCTGGGATGGTAATTTGTATATCTAAGATAATATGGATAAAAGTATGTACAGATTTCCTTTACTTCGACGCGGTATCGTGGATATCCTCTTTGTTACTGCGTAGGTATCGATATGTGACTCCGTTTACAGATTTTCAACGACGTGATGAGCCAGAGAGATGAAGAGAAATAGCCTTACTCTTCTAACTGAAGTAGCCGGGAGATGTAAGACTACTTAGTTTCTTGTTTCGTACTAGAAGTGGTAAACGTAAGTATACTCCAAAACCCTGGTATCATCCATCCACTCTTTCCTCACACGAAAAATGTATAATTATAGCAAAAATACTACCAAACCATTTTAAATGCTACTATATTCTCTCCATCACGAAAATCAAGGCCCAGCCCAAATCGGGGAATGGAATTAAGATGTTCGGGCGACGTGATCCAACGGACCACTATATCGAACTCATTATGTAGTTTCTTACGCTTCCACGATCGTTTCTTCCATGCTCTCTATCTCTACAAAAGGCATGTCGTTCGACCCAAAACCCCGCTCGCCAACCTCAGTCAAACTCATCAAATCGCGTCTCGCTCCCATCCGCGAACACGAGCTCATCATAAAAGCCCTGGACCCCAAAACCCCCTTGAAAGCACCAGCGGATGGGCGGGAGTTGAGGGTGTGGAAGGAGTGCTGGCGGGATCGGGATGAAGAAAGACTCAGGATGGTGGCAACTAAAACAGACTGAGTAAAGATGTTGCGGGGTAGCTTGCTGATGATCCGAACCAAAAGGAGAAGAAGTCGTATGATAATACTCCTTTCAACCACCTACATAGTAGACACAATGCCTCCGCCCATCGCCATGACAAACGAATACTTACATCACCCGAGAGAGCTTCAGAATCAATACCACGACACTGATCATGCCCAGTATAAGAGGAATCGCAGAGCATATGCTGAACAACGGACCGAGAAAGGTTTCCCCAACCTCTCGACGCGTCCGAGTCCTCTTCAACAATACCTACATCGTTGATACGACCGAGGCTACACACGTCTGGGAGCATGATTACTTCCCAGAGTACTATGTTCCAACCAGATCACTTCAGAACTGTGACTACGTTTCGCAGGAGGATTTCTCTATCAGCGGAACGGCTGCACCTGGAGCTTCCATACTGTCTATCAAGATTCCTGGTCCAGATGGTGTCGTTGCGAAAACGACAGACAGTGCTATCGCGTTCTCTGAACATCTCGACTCCATGTCTGCTGCATCACCACTCGCAGGTCTTGTGAGGCTAGATTTCAATAGCATGGGTACGTGCAAATGAGACGCAGGTGGCCATGACATGCCCACAAAATAGGAGATTCGGGCATCTTAGATCTGTCCTGAATCCCGATTTTTCCGTCCCTCAACTGACAAGAATCCAGATGGCTGGCTAGAAGAAGACACCCCAATCTACGTCCACCCAAAAGATCCCTTCCGCCGCATCGACGTCCTCCCCTCCTCCCGTCCCATCAAAATCACTCTCAGCCGGTTCACACTAGCCGAATCACCTTCTTCCGTCCATCTCCTCGAGACCGGCCTACCAACGCGATACTACCTCCCTCTTGCCTCCCTAAACCAACAGTATATCCGAAAGAGCAATTTCATCACAAAGTGTCCATACAAAGGGGATGCAGAATACTACGACGTAGTAATCAACGGACATTGTTTTCCAAATGTGGCGTGGTATTACCGCTTCCCGACGCTAGAGAGCGCTGGGATTGCTGGATTAGTATGTTTCTATAATGAGCAGGTTGATATTACCCTGGATGGTAAGGCATTGGAGAGACCAAAGAGGCATTTTGAGTAGGAAAATTTACATTTAGACATAAAATTGGAGACTCCATGTCCTCAAATGCATTCAGAGCCAGATGATCGTGTATCGAATCACGACGAAGCTCACGACGCGATATAGTAGCAGATACTATTAAGCTGTGTATACCTTCCAGCTCCCCTCTAAATTCCTTCATCGAAAATGGAGGCCATGGACTTTTGTTGTTTTGGTAAGCTGATCGATATGTATCTGGTGATATCGACCTGGAGTTTCCTTCCTCCATTGTGGCTAATTATCAGGTAAGAGGCGATCATGCTGTTGTTTCCTAAACCTAAATGAAGCCAGCGAATCATGCCTCTTTTCACTCCTCAGTGGTTGAAGTGAAATAGAGTCCTTCAACCCAAGATCGATATCGATTATTTTCTGGCCATCTCATGTGTTATGGTGGCCGAAAAACTGTCCATATCGGATTTTGATTGAATGTTACGGACTGATTGAAGTAAGGAAGAGAAGGGTAGGAATCGAGGAACTTGAGTGATATTGTTGCGAATTAGGCTTGTTTATTATAATGCCTGATAGGTGTGCTTTCATCGATTCCTTCAATGGCTCTTCCTGTCCCCAGAGAGACCATGTTTTCTTCCATAGAGGTCGCGCCCATCACTTAATTTGCCTATCAACCACCCCCGCTGGCGTTCCAAAGTGCGCTATGTACATGTCAGCATCAAAGCCATAATTTCCACAGTCAGGGTCTATAACGAACACTCACTATCTCCTCTTATTCTCCTGATGATCGAAAGGACTGAAGGTGACGGTCTGGTAATGCTGTTCACCGTGTACTTTGAAGCAACCGGCACCACGCGGGCACACACCGTGGTTCTGGAAGTCGAGACAGATGGTTCGCACACATTCGACGCCGTCGGCCGAGCAGTTGCCGCAAGTGGTACGATTGTCGCAGCGACCGCGGACTTCCCAACAGGCGTGGCAAACGATGCGACGGCGCGTGAATGCTGGCTGTTGTGGAGGCGGCGGTGGTGGTATCTGTAGCTGGTTTGAAGGACCTGTTGGTGTCTCTCGGTTTGAGGCACGTGAGGCATCGTATCGGTCGTTGTTATTGCGATTGTCGTTTGAAGCGTTCCCGTTGCTCTCCGTCATGGTTCTAAACCCACCTCCGGCCGCAGTGGCGAAATTTGCTGCGGTTTGGGTGAGATGAGTGCTTTCGTCGCGCCGCCAGACCTTTGAACCGTTGCTGCGCTGTGGGCCTGTTGGGGTGTGTGCTGCTAGATTTAGTGATACTGTCTTGACATCTTTTGTGGCTATAATTCAAGACTCACCTGTCTCAGTTTTGAGCGCACTCGAAGCTCTCCCTCTGATGTTGATATTCTCGGTGGACGCTGGCGTTTTGTTGTGGTCCATCGAACTGATATCGTCACGGGTATTGGATGGCGTTGGGAGTCGTGCTAGATAGTCTTTGACTTTGTCTGGTGCATTCCCAGAGCTTGAGTAAGATCCCTCGCTGTTGCGGAGGCGCTCGTAAGGTTGATGGACTGGACGCTCTGAAGGACTGTAATCTCGAAACTCTCTGTGTGAGGCGGCATCTAGGTGTGGCTCCTCATACCTGCTGGTTTCACGTGGGCGATCTTCTTCTCGAAGGCTCTCTGATGGTCTTTCGTAGCTAGGTCGCGATTTCTTGCTGCGAGAAAGTCGATCATCTTCAGCCGCTCGCTTATTACTGGCATTCACATTGGCAACGCGTGAGGTGAGAGCTACGAATTGAGACAGAGTCTGTTCGTTCTCGCTCAACTTCTCCTCTAAATCTCGATTTAGCTTGTCGGAATCCCTGAGCTCGTCCTGAACATTGGCGAACTCTTGGCCCAGTCGAGTGTGATCTCTTCCGAGCCGCTCATAGTCGATTGTGAGTTTCTTGTTTTCATCCTCAAGCTCTTCCACTCGTCCTTTCAGGCCACGAACTTGCTCTTTCAGAGCGTTGCTTTCAGAGACGGCAGTCTCGATTCTAGCGCTGCCAAAGTCATTGGCGGCTTTTTGCAGCAGGCGAAGCAAGTCTTTGTTCATGCCGTTCATTTGCATGCGGTGGCTGTCCATCTTGGAGATGATGGCTTCAAACCGTACATCGAATCTGTCGGCATCGAGGTTTTCAGCCGGGGTTGACATTTTGGATGATTTTGCGTTGATGGAGTTGTGGAATAATGACTTTGGAGATTGTTTTTGAGGTCGGCCGCCTTGTGACGCTAGTCCCGTTTGGAACAGGTGTTTCCTCAACGCTATATTGGAGAAATATAGTCTTCAGTTGCTGGTCGATTATTGATAAAGTTGTGGAAGGAATAGAACCTGTCGATATTGATATTGGATTGCAGAATTGAATGTGTTTCGTGAGTTAGACTTCATGATGTCTGTTGTCTTGGCAGAAGTGACCTTGCTTGAAATCACTTTTCCCGTGAAGGATCATGATCCGAGACTTCATCATCATCATCACAATACCTCGAGTCTCGTTGCGAGTCCATCTTCAATCAGTTCACAAAATCCAATTCTCTGACGTCCAGTTGCTTTGTGATTGTAGATATAGAGACCCTCTCTACAACGGCACTTCGTCACAAATCAGTACCATCATCACGGCAATTACTAGTATCATCCACCTTCCTAATCGCCATTCTATCCTTGCTACTGCAATTCCTTGGTCCAACGGCATATAAACCCGAAACTATGCCTCCAGCATCCTTCTCCATGACAACTTTTCTTCGTCGGCTCCCCCACGCATCCATCCGCTCTTACCTGCCTTCAACATACCCCTATCATTCAATCAAATCGACCACGCCAGCTCTTCGTACATTCTCCAATTTCCTACCTAAGATGGCGTCTTCCAAGTCTTTCGCCGATGCCGATCAAGAACGCACTTCTTATTTTCAATTGAACAAGGAATCGCCCATTTCTGACAACAAATTGAGGAAGCTTGTGAGGGATACCGTTCTCAATGCACGATCCTCCTCCACCCCGAACACGAAAAATTCTAGGAAATCACAAAGGAAGCATCGAAGCCCAAGGTACTGGACGCGGACGAATTCGCTACCACGGTGAAGAAATTGGATGGATTCAAGACTGGTTATGGCACTGTATGTTTACGATGATGGAATATCCGGTGGACGAATTGCGTCACTAATCACCAATCTCCTAGATCCTCTTCTTCGAGGACCCCAATCCAATCCAGGAACTCGAGCACGCTTTCTCCATTGACTCGGAAGAATATCCTCAACAGAGTGAAAACACTTCTACCATACAGCATTAAGTACTGTGTACTGATCTGCAGGCCGAACTGCAGGCCGAAGGCTTCGGTTGCGACCTCCAACATGTAAGTCAAACAACCACGAAAAACCATGATGGTATCGTACGTGCTTACACGGTTACAGTATAGACCGTCGTCGTCCGTCGTCTGGCAACGTGCTCTGGAGGAATGGGGTATTCCACTTACATGGACCTTGAAGGGTCAACTGGTCTTTGGAGTCAAAGCTGGAGAGCCTGGAGAGAAGTAATTCTAAGCTGTCGAGGGGGAGCGGCTGTTCATCCACGGCGCCAAAGCATAGATGTGCATTATATCCTACGTGTGGTTGAATCGGGCCGCAGCCGCGACATAGCTCCCCAGATCTGACAGCTACGTATGGACTATTATGAAGATCGGTTTTTCGAAAATGCTTCCCCACTGTTTGTCGTTCGCCCGCTTTCCGCCGAGATGACAGTGATGGGATGACGCATGTTGAGCGCGTCAATAAACAATATGTTTTGAACCCTTTCATGGATTGATATGGGGCGACAATGCGAGTATTTGATCCTGGAATAAACTTGTGATGAACTTGGAAAACAAAAGAAGAACAGCTAATGATGAAAGAAAAGAACACAAAGAACAGCTAATGATGAAAGGAAAGAACACAAAGAACAGCGAATGATGAAAGGAAAGATCACAAAGAACAGATATCCTGCGATTCCCACCCAGTGTAAGCAGAGCAACCAGAGCGATTGACAGCTATGCCCTATCAAGTAATATCATGCAATACGGAATCTTTCCTCGAATGAGCGATAAAATCCCATTCGGAAGAAGATGGGTCATTGACAGAAGAAGAGCATAGCGAGAACAGGCAACGATTAAAAATATTATTACAGCTATTGAAGCGAATATAGCTTCCCTGTCTATGAAAGTACAACGTCTGTAGCTCCTCCATCCCATCGCCGGTTGCAGCAATCAAGAATAATCGTCAATAGCATTCTGAATCGATCGCGTGGCAGAAGCCTTATTCGCAGTACCAATGTACTGATATGCGAACGGCAACTTAGCAGTAAGCGCATCAGCGAAATCAGAACTAGCCTTTTTCGTAGTCGTCAACTCCTTCAGAACCGCGTCTCTCTGGCCGGCAGCTTTGAACACTTTTTTGACCGGTCCTTGCCATCCATCAGTGATCTGGGTGGTAAGAGTGGTGATTTTCTGAACAGGTGTGACGAGTGTTACGGCTTCGACAGGGCCGACATTGCCACCGCTTTCAACGACGCCGGTTCCGGTCCTGAGCTCGCTCTGGAGGAAGCTGTTGATGTTTAGGATGTCGTTGGCCGTGTTGAGTTGTTCCTTTTTGTTGGTGCTGCGGGAGTTGATGTTGTTGAAGGCAGCATCGAGTCGAGTTAGGGCTGCGGTGACATGCTGAATAGCGAGATCGACGGCTCTGGTGTCTTTTCTTGCGGTCTTGACAGGCGCGGCGATGGTGCTACTCAGGAGGCAGGCCATTGGGAGTAGGGTGAGCTTCATTTTGGTAGATAGGAAAAATGAGTGTCTAAAATGAGTGTCTGGGAATTTGTCAGAGATGAACCAGTGATCAAGATGATATGTTTGTACTTACCTGTTTCAACTCGCAGCTTGTTATCGTTTTGAAAGCGAACTTTGTGAGACCGATCGACTATATAGTATCAGGTGAGAAGGCCAACCTATGATTGCGCCATGGTAAGACAAGCCCGTAAGAACCTCGGTCGCAGCTATGCCCGGAAATATAGAACTAGAGGGGCCAGTGAATTTGCGGGTAACCATCTGGCTTCCAAGAAACAAAACTAATTCATAAAGACATCGACATAGACATCCGTGAACCGCGGAAGACCTTCGGAGTACGTCTTCACGATGCAAGGAACCTCTGCTCCCCACTCAATGATCAGACCCCACTACCACAGTATTCCATAGTAGGTTACTGTGCAATTTGCTCTAGCAAATGAATTGGATCGCCATTTACCGAAATTCTGGTCGTTGTCGGACTCCATAGGGCTTGTTCGTTCGCCAATATTGTCGTTATGGCACGAAGCCATGAAGGCACATGCTTAAGCCATAGATGACTGTAAAATTGTAGAGAGAGAAGTCAAAGTGAAATGAATACGCCAATACGGTTGGGAGTTATTGAGTGGACAGCAGCAGCCTGCAGTGTCTCTGTCGGAAATGACTCGAAATCTGAAGCCTCGGTCTTTGTCCAGAACCTGAGTCTCAACATGGAGGTGGGAACCATCCAGAATTGGCCGAGAAGAACTGAAAGCATCTGGGCCGGGCTCAGTAAGACTTGCTGAAGAGATTCGCCAGCACTGCGAGAACTGAAGAGCAGATGTCCGGGGCTTGGTAGGAGCATCTAGCTGTCAATCCTTGCCAGCTTCAAGCGTTGCGTTGGAAGTCTTGCTTGGACTGTAGCGGGTGAGCCAATCGCCGGATCTTTTACATGGTACTTATTGCAGTGGCAGAGGATGAAAGGTTAGGAAGTATTGCTTGTGCGAGACACTTGGCATACGCATCCTTTTGTACCCGCGACATGTATTTTAGTCTCTCGGTAAAACGGGAGCTAGCGGAGTTTAGCCCAAAACAATAGCTGCTAGGCTCGAATGAGCTTAAAGCTTCTGTCAATCAATACTATGGTAGGAGTATCAAGCTGTATATCCTAGACCGCCTTAGAACTTCTCGTACCGTCACCTTAATAAAATCTAGATCGTGATGTTCCTCGCTCGCACGGACTCTGCACAGACCAGACCGTATTCTGCGCATGCATGGATAAAATCTACGCCTACGTTTGGGCTAGAGGGACACCTTTCGCATCTCACAACGACCTATTCGTATAATTACCTTATTTACGCATTTACTGGAAAGAGATAGCGAGACACTCTCTCTTGATCTAACCGCCTCGAACCTGTACTGGCCATGTCTCTACCGTCCAAACCATCTCCTTTACCGCCAATTGTGTACAAAACCCCGTCTAGTTTTCCGAACATACATCTGCTCTTTCCTTGGGCACGCTACGCTATGATAAAACTCGCAGGGCGGTATTCATCAAGCCCCGTTAGACTGTTCGGAACTCTTTGCAAAACTTTATCGGACGAAATGCACCTAATAGGTAAATTCAGAATCACTGACTCGTGAATCCGAGAATCGGATTCGGATCTCCTCATATCATAGTGGTAGAGGACGAGATCCCATGTCCTACTAATGCTTCATCTGGCAGCTTGAAGTCTTTCAACATTGGACTCCATGTTCACGAGTCACGACAGTCACGGATTTTTGTGCTATTCTGCTCCCTTCATGCTCTCTCGGCTCTCCCGTCCTCTTGATTTAGGGCGTTTTCTAAATCAGGCAAAGCTTGCATAGGGCGGAATAAGAAACTTCATCTATTTTCATATCCCGCCTGTCGGTCATCTGAAGACAGTTTCACCAATATGGTGCTGCCATACTTGACATTCACACCAAAGCTTTCTCAAGTCAACAAGGGAGCCGCCCACTTCGCGCATTTGTTAGATGCCAGGACATGTTATTCTTTCACGTTGCCGCGCTGGCTGCTAACGTACTCGCAGTTCCTCAAGGCAAAGGATCTGGCGGAACCGGCAAAGTCGACCCTGGAGGAACCCGCGGGAACCGAGGACCGAATTTGGAGAATGATTTGATGAACGGATCTTGTCGCGATATTTTCTTCATAATGGCTCGCGCATCATCCGAAGCTGGGAATATGGGAGGCTCTATGGGACCAATCGTTTGCAGAGGACTTCGTACTGCATTTCCGGAGAAACTTGGCTGTCAAGGTGTTGGTGGAGGGTATACTGCTGCATTGAAAGACAATGGTCTAGCGAAGGAGACGACCGATGTCGCCATCACCGAAGCACAGAAGATGTTCACTATGGTCTCAACCAAGTGCCCAAATGCTATCATCATTTTTGGGGGCTACAGGTAACGCCATTTGTCTTTTATATCACATTCTTATTAACTTTATATAATAGCCAGGGGGCGGCGGTCATGCATAACGCCGTGACTGCCTTGTCTACCGACGTCAAACAGAAAGTTATAGCAGGCGTGTTGTTCGGCGACACTAGATTCGTCGCTGACGGTGGTAAAATCAAAGACTATCCGAAAGAGCAAACTATGATTTTTTGTGCGAAAGAAAACAATCCTCCAGATGCGACTTGCGAAGGGAAACCGCCCAATGCAGGGCACTTTGTTTACACGACCAACGGGGATGGCCCGAAAGCAATCGCGTTCTTGACAGAGAAAGTGCAGACAGCCCTGGCTGGTAAAAGTGCCGCACCTGTTTGAATGTGAGTTAGGTGTGGCTAGTGATAAGAACTTTGAAAAGATAGGCGGAATGAAATTCGCAACTCTCGGCGTTGGTTTACTGATGTATTCAGGTCTTGGCCAAGATTTTCAAGGAATGCAATCGACTGAGTTACGGTACATACCGTCGACAGGCACTCCCTTATCCTCGATACCATGGACCCCAGTCCGAAAATGTTCCAGAATTCCGTGCTTCAAATGCAACGGCTCTGACGCTGCAGCCTGAATTTGGTCGTTGATGGCCTCGGCGAGGAGTCTTAGTTTATCACGGATACGTTTCAGACCTCTATCGAATTTATCTAGACGAGCGGTGATTTTACCGATAGCGAACGGAGAAGCGGGGAAAAGGCGAACGATTTCCTGTATCAAAGCATCAACTCTCTCGAAATCCAGAAACCATGTGTCAGGCTTAACAGTTCTCGGTGCGATGAAGAGTTGATACGGCAAACCGTTTCCCCCATCATGGGCTAGCTTTTGACGCATATTTTTCATTTGGAAGTACTGCCCAGCATAGCTTCGGTAATAATCTTCTGCAAGGCGATGTGTCTGCTGTGTCTGCTCTGCTTGCTCTGCACGTTTGCGGAGGGCATTGAAAGATTTTGTGCTGGTTAAGGATCTGTACATTTTGCGATTGAAACGCAAAGATTCTTGCGGGGTAGCTTATAGAGGTATCAGGAGGGGGGTATATAACAGTGGTATCTACAATGGCATTATTTGCGCCCTCGTCAAGAACATTCGAGGACAACACTGGGTCACCCTTCTCACATCAAAGGAACTTGCTAATAAACTGTTTAGATACTGGGTCTGGGCAAATGGAAATGGCACAAATGGGTAACCTGGCCTGGAACAATCGAGCCGAATAGACAAGTTAGCTATGAGATGACTGAAAGTCGCCGGCGGGGCTATTCTGGAAAGACATGACCCGGCGTTAGTACATTCCATCGCATGGGCATGCTAGCGAAAGGACATTTTCCCTAATAACTGTTTTCGTCAGAGAAGACGTCGATGAGATCAACTGAACGGTTGCGGTCGTCAGCTAAATATGTTATACCAAGGTGTTCTCAGCATTTCTGAGTTTAGAGACAGTGACACTTTTTCCCAGTGAGGGCATGGGACTAAATGATGACTTTTCGTCGAGATGGGGATACCCGCTTACTGTCTCATACGAAAAAAGACTGCGAATTCATTTGTTGTTAGGTGTTGAGGAGATAATGGAGATGATGGAGGAATATCAAGTACCGCGAGTAAAGTTGACGTGACCAGGGCTAGAGGAGGAGAGAAGAACACTAGCCAGGAACCATTGGAGCGCTTTGTTGATCCCGATCGGATGGATTCCAACATGCGTACGACTTTGGTCTTCTAGGCCCTTATCCGAGAGGTCAACAAGCAGGGCCTCAGTTTTGAGTCATTGTGCTAACGGCCGCAAGCGCGTCTTTGAAACAATTTCAAAAGCTGGGTGAGCTAAGCCATGAGGGGTCGAAAGCGTAAGGGTCCAGAGAAGGCTGAGACTTGACATGTATCCGGGCTTAGGGTTCTGGAAGAAAGTCAATCGCAACGTCAGCCGGAATTACAACTCTCGGTTTGTGAGTAAGGCATCAAAAGGTCAGTAAGATGTTTTTCCAGGGATAAGCATTGGATATTTGTGCAACGGTTTGAATAGAAATCGAACAAGGAAAGCTCGAAGGAAAATGGCAAGAATTGCGAGACAGGCGGACCAGAGTCATAAAGACATGTTGAAGGATGTGTTAGGAGCTGAAAAGTCAAGATGTATAGGGGATCTAACGCTAGAAAATGAGACCAACAAACCAACCCAAGTATGCAACAGGGACCTAACCAGAGCAAAGACTAAGAGAACCCAACCAACCGATCCAACCAATGAAACGAAACCCTTAAACGGATGCATGAGCGGGAGCCGAAGGTATAGGGGTATCTAAAGCGTTGCTGTCAACCGTGGTGATAAGAGACCAAAACGCCACTATGAATATCAACTGGAAGAGGAATGCTCTTTTATGAAAGTCAGTGAGCACAAATGAACCCCAAGTATAGAGCACTTACGACAGAAACCTCGATCTTCCAAGATTATTCTCGGATCTCGCAGTAGTTGCAGTACTTCCACTCATGACCACATGATGTACAAGCAGGGGCGTGAGCACCAACGAATGGTCCGTTTCCACAATCATGGCAAGTAATGAGGACTTCCCCATCCATCGGTTCATGGCCCTGAGAAGCGGGTACGTCGAGTTGGAGTGTTTCGATTTGGTGTTGTTCCGAGTGGGTGCCGGATATGGAAGCCACCATGGGCTCTGGTGTGATGGTAGAAGTAAATGAGAAGGTGGAAGACATGTTCTCCGTATGTCGGCGGAAGATTAAATTGAGAGTAGCTGTGGATGGGCTA
This sequence comes from Venturia nashicola, assembly GCA_004522665.1. Taxonomy (NCBI): domain Eukaryota; kingdom Fungi; phylum Ascomycota; class Dothideomycetes; order Venturiales; family Venturiaceae; genus Venturia; species Venturia nashicola. Next base: position 469,474 of record SNSD01000006.1, read on the forward strand.
AGAGGAATGACTGGTATAATGATGGGGTATCAAGGACGATGTGTCTGTGGAAGGCAAGTGGCTGCAGAACAAGTGGTCGAGTAGCGGTGCGATGAAGAGTGAACTGTTTTGTTAATGAGGATGGAAGATGTAGCGCTGTCGTCTCTAATATGTCTTTTAGGTTTCGACCTTTTATCACCCTCTACCAAGACGAGCAACGATGAGCTCCGCCATGGCTCAGTAACATGAGTCTTTACCTGTCCTCCGCCCTTCCCCTTTGATACGTATCTTACGCCAGGAAGTGGCTACAACCAATTAGTCGGGGTGTTTGAAGATTGTTGAATCGGCTTTAGGTGTGCACACTAAATGAAAATGAAATGAAACAGTAATGAAATGGGTTATCCTCTTATATTGTCTATATATGTCTCTTATACAACTGAGCTGGCTATATATAGGTAGAGACTTTAGATCCTTATTACCAAGGAATCTATACTAGAGGTATTTTATAATAGCTAGATACCGTAATAAGTGATATTATAGTAGTAAACTTAGCCTTATACGACCCTCTAGTAACCTATCCTTTCTTCCTAAATCAGTAATAACTATATTAAAGTATAACCTAGTTATCTTCGTACGATAACATTCTATCTCCTATTATTTAAGCTAATTAATGGCCTTTATTCCTAAATACTAGATTTTCTCTATTCTAGTATTCCCTCCCTACCCGGCTATAGCCTACTTGATTGCTCTATAATAGTAATTATAACTATTATACGACCTCCTTCTAACTAGATCTAACCTACTTAAGAGTTATAGGATAATAGTTCTAGTTACCTATTATCTATATAACAGCTTATCCCTACTCTTCTCTAGGTACTTAAAGTATCTCTCCCCCCAGCCTAGCTCTCTCTCTTCTATTCCCCCAAACCATACTACTACTACTACTAGTACTACTACTACTACTATTACTTTCTCCTTTTCTAACTTTAAACTTTTCCTTACCCTTCTCTATACTCTTAAGTACTCTAACTTTCTCGTACGACTAATACCCTTTCTCCTTAGTACCTCTACTAACTATCGTACGACGTTCTAGACTTATATTATAGCTCTAGTTCCTTAGCTAGCCCCTAGTCCCGCCCTCTAGGTAATTACGTCCCCTTTTAGGACTCTTTCTACCCGAGATAGCTAGTATAATAGCCGTATCTATCTACGTATCCCTACTAGCTAGCCTACCTACCGCTAGTTTATAATTAACCTAGCTACTACTATTCGTATAAATCTTATCCTAGTATCGTACGATACTAATAATATCTAGCCTACTAAGCTCGCTATCTTAAATAGTCCTTCTATAGATATCGATATCCTAGTCCCTCGTACGATATCTATAGCTAATATCTAGTTTATAATAGCTAACTTTATCCGTCGTAATAGATACTTTAAGGTTCGTACGAGGGTTATTCTACTACTTCCTTATACTAATCTATTATAGTCCTTAGTTATCTAGTCCTAAGGTATTGTTCGTGCGGATTACCTATCTAAGTATAGTAATCCTAACTACTAGTAGAAGTTCCTTAGCTATCGTACGATAGCTAGGTATACTTATACTATCTATACTAACTATATATATTAGTCTCGTGCTACTACTTATAATCATTATAACTATTTACTATAGTTTGGTAGTTAGGGTTTGGTTAGAGGATTTATAGAGATACTAAGATAGGTAGGATCTTATTTGGTCGGTAGAAGTCTATATAAGAGATAGCTATCGTACGAATACTTTATAGTAGATCCTAGATATAAAAAAATTCTAAGTATAAAGAATACCTAGTTTATCGTATATCCTTCTTATACCTCTTGAAAAATAAATATAAATCTCTCCTTAATATAAAAAATAATAAATCCCTCTATAAAAAATAAAAATACTTAAAGAAGTTATTAAAAAACTAGTCGTACGACGCCTAAAACATATAATAATAAAAGAAAAATCGATATATAAATAAAAACTTACTCCCCTTCTTACCTACTAGCTCTATAGTTATTATTCCTTATAGTCTAGATCCTTAGATCTATCTATAAAAGCTTCTATTCGTACGACGAGTCTATTTGTAGAGATAAGTCTTTCTAGGGTATTATTTAGTTTGCTCTTTATTAATATATCTACTAGATTATCCCTACTATTAACTCTACGTAGATAAGAGATCTCCCTATTCTCGTACGACTCTCTAATTACTATAATATTAATTATTAGTCTCTTCTTATCTATAGTACTAAGTTTAATAAGGTAATCGTATAAGGACTTAGAGTCTATATAAATAACTAGGGGAATTATATCAAAATTAAGGTAGTCTATAATCTATTATAGTATCGTATAAAGAGCGATTACGCTATTAAAACTAGCTACTATCCTATAGAGTTTACTTCTAAGGATACTCCTTATAACTCTTTTGCATTTGGTAGAGCTCTAATAGATAATATTACCGTAGATTTCGAATTTAGTATCTATACGACTTACTTCTTCCGCTAATATAATAATAAATCCTAGTTAGGAGGATAAATCTTTATTATTAGCGAAGGATCTATCTATAAAAATAAATAGTTTCGATCGTACGAGGTTAAGAGGGACGTATTTAAGGCCTCTAGTCTTATTATCTATTTACTATTAGATCCTATTATTTAGGTCCTCGATCTCCTTAGGGCTTAGATCTCTAATTTAAGCTACGGCTAAGAGGTCGTACGACGCTTTAGGTTAGTATATCGATATAATATAGGCTCCTCTAGCCCTCTATTTAATATACTTCTATTTCGTATCCGTCGTACGACTATCGATGATCTCAAGCCGGTTAGCTTAGCCTTTCTATTTAAAACTAATATTATAGGCGGTATCTATTCTAATTCTCCCTCTATTGAATTCTATAGGTTGGTCTAGGGATAGTATAGTCTTCCCTTTCGTATGAAATTACGCCTTCTTAAGTTCCTTCTCTTCCTTCTTAGAGAAAGCCTCTATAATAAAGCTAAATATATTATCTATCTAGAGGCTAGTAATCCCAAACTCTTCTAGTCTAGATATAGTAAAGAGTAAGTATAGGTCGTACGACGAGACTTTTATAGCTAAGTTCTTAATATAGTAGGTATAGTAAGTCTTAAACTAGTATAATCCTAATTCTATAAGTCCGTATAGTACTCGTACGATATATATAATTATTCCTAGTAGGTATAGGTACTCGATCTATTTAGGTAGTCGTACGAAAATTCTTCTCTATAGAGTCTCTTTAGCTTATAGGTAAGCTTAGGTAATATCTCTTAGTTCTTCTTATACGCTAATCTAGACGATTAATATTAGACCTAAGATAAGGAGTAGTCTTTAACTTATTCTTTAGATTATTAGGGATTAGGTAAGTATCTCTTTCTTTCTAAAGTTATTAAATCCTTATACGACTAGTCTTAATTTCTCGTATAAGGCGGTCCCTTTCCCTTTAATTTCGTTAACTATTCTTATACTAAAGAGTTCGGTATATACCTTAGGATCGTATAAGATAAATTTAAAAACGTTACTAGTAATAAGGTTATCTAGTTCTATAACCCCTAATATCTAGAATAGTAGTCCTAGGGTTATAATAATACCTTCCTTACGTAGCTAGATAGCTAGTTTCCTATCTCCCTCTTCCTTCTTACTAAGGTAGGTATAGGTGGTATCGTATAAGACCTTTAGGATAGTTATTATTAAGTATAGGTAGTTATTTTAGAGGTATCCTAGGAGTCTCCTTTCTCTACCGCTCGTACGAGTAGTAGGTTCCTATATCTCTCCAATCCTTAGGCTTCGTAGTAGGGTAGAATTTAGGGATCTAATTAGTAATTCTCTAGGTAATTCCTAAGATAATTTATTATTTTTATTATCGTACGCTAGTTAATCTACCGTATCTATAAAGTATAGCTTAACCTATATCGCGCGAAACTTTATTAGCCCTAATAGAAGTAAAATAATTATTATATTTCCCTTAATTACGTTAAGTTCGTACGGTCCTATCTATCCCTTCTTCTCTCTCTAGACTAGGACTTTGCTTCCTAGTAGTAGAGAGAGAATATATAATAAGATTAGGCTAACTCTAGAATAGATCGTACGGGAAATATCTCGTTTTATATAGATTTCTCTAACTTCTTTTATAGTAAGTTGTACGGCATTAGCTCTTTTAACGATTTTAGGAGATAGTAGTAAATCTTAGTTTATCCTTAGGTATACTCCGAAAACTAGTAATATAGGTACTATACTATCTAGTCCTACTATATTATTTATAGCCTTAACTACTATCTATAAGATCGTTTCCTTATTCGTACGAGAACTACTCTTAGCGAAGATTATATTATACGCTTATCGTAGTAGGCTATAGTATCTCTCTACCTTCCTAAGGGTATAATATACTTCTACTAGTATCTCGTCGTACGATACGCCGAGGATCTTAGCTTAATTCCTAAATTCTACGGTATCAAAGTTAGTTCCTAGGTTATATACGATATAGTCTAGTAGTCCTTAGTAGATATTAATCTAATAGTCGTATAATATATCCTAAGTATCTCGTACGGACATTAATTTCAGGAACTTAGTAGCCTAGAAAGATATAGTAGTATCTACTACGTATAAAATAGGCTTATTCTTATAAAGATATATTACGTTAATAATAATCTTATAGTTGAAATAATAGTCGTCCTTAATCTTAAATTTAAAGCGACGTAGTAAGTTATTATATAACTAGTATTCTCGGTAAACTTTTCGAATTTAGTAAAGGATATCTTCTTTAATATCTTTATATCCCGTACGACGGAGTAGCTTATATAATCGGTCTATAGTAGGGTATCTAAAGCGTCTATAAATCCTTCTAAGTTAAGGTTCTATTAGGAAGGCTATATCTATTGGTCCTAGATTGAAAAATAGGTATCCCTATTTACGTACGACTAGAATCTTAACTCTATCCTATCGTACGATAATATTATCTATATTATTAAAATATACTCCTAGCCTATCGGCGTCGTATAGCGATAGTAAGAATAGTATTTTAGTATCTAGGATATAGTATCGTACGATACTAAGCTAGTTCTCTATTTCTATAGTTCTAATAGCTGATATAGATAAGTAGGATCTAAAAGAGATATTAGTACTTCCTAGTATCTAGTTAATCTTCGTACGAGGGTTCTCTCTAATAAATACTTCTACCTAGTACTTTCCTACTATAGAGAATCTAGCTACTCCTATATCCTAGAGTTCCCCTTAGTATACTATAGTATAATAGTCTATAAGGGTAAATTACTCTATTATAGATTAGGGCTCCTCCTATACGAAGATATCTTCTCCCGTTATACGATAGAAGAATACGTTAGTAGTAAGATACTAGACTATCTATTTACCTCTCTCTTCTTCTTCCTAGGATTAGATAAATTAGTCGTACGTTCTCTCGTACGACGTAATAATTTATTCGTACGTATCTTAGTCTAGTTCTTATACCTTATCTTCCTCTAGTTAGGTAAAGAACTATTATTTTATAGCTACCTTCTCTTATTCCGTATAGTTATACGAGATACAATTTGATTTACTATAGACCTAATATCCTAATCCTAGCTTAATATACTTATAGGGTTTAAACTCTATTCTAGGCCGGATCTAGGGTTGTCTTCTATCGTACGATAAAGCCTATAGTTTCTTCTATCCTATCTAAGTTCTTGGTCCTTAGAACCTTAATAGTAGCCTTAGTATTTACCGTACGATAGTATTCTATACCTTATTATTATAGAACTTTCGGTTAGTAAAGTATAGTATAGCCGGGTCCTAGTCATCCTAATTATACTATTTATACGACGCCTTTCTATCTATAGATAGTTAAAGGGTAGACCTAAGGTCGGTCTAAAGGATATCGTACGAGATAATTAGTCGTAGAAACGTAGCTTCTAACTCTCTAACTCCTCTATATACTTTTAGGATAGCTATTATAATATATATATCTCCCTAGAATCCGGGTCTAAGTACTCGTTATACGAGTTTAAAGCGATCTAGTATAATTTAGAGGATTTCTAGGAGAGATTTATCTAGATTATCTTATACAGTTAACGTCTATAAGATAGTAGTCTAATCTATATAATATAGAGTAGTATTTTCACGCGGATTAAATCGTACGACTATAAGATCTTTAATAGCTTCCTATAGCTTATTATTAATAACTTATTAGAGGTAGAAGTCTCTCGTACGACCTAATAAAATATCTTAGAATACTAGCTTATATTTATAAACTAGAATCCCTAGTCTATTATATTAGAGTATAAATAGCTTAACCTTATCGAAAAGAATATCGTACGGTTCCCCTATAAAGTTATCCTCTTTCCTCCACATCTTCTAGAAACTTATAATTATACGATAGTCTAGGTAATCTAGTTCTATAGTAGGTCTATAGCTTTCTTAGGTTGGTCTATAGTTTTCTTATCTAAACTGTCCTTACGGTTTATCTCCTTCTAGATAGCGTGGTTTCTCTCCTTCTAGATAGCGTAGAGGCTATCCTATAGATAGAGGCTATAAGAGAGGTTTATATTATTAGTATTACTAATTAATATTATCGATAAATCGACCTATATAGTCGTACGACGGTTATCGAATATCCTCTTTCCTACTCTTCTCTATATCCTAATTAATCGTACGACCTTATTCTTAGGTCCTTTCTTCCTTAAATATATTAATTATCTTCTTTAGGGCTACGGGTATAGGTTTAATTAAGGATAGGGCTAGGGATATTCTAGTTAAGATAGTTAGTAATATCTCTATACGAATTACTTAGATTAGTCGATTAATTATACTAATCTTTTCTAGGTTTATAATTAGAATATCTCTCTCTTTATATAGCTAGAGTAATAATCGTACGAGTATCTTTCCAATTAATTAGAACTAGTATAGTAACTATCTATAAAAATCCTCGTATAATTCGCTCCGGAGGACTCTCTTCTATTTACCTTATACTTAGTATTCGTATATCTTTCGTACGACGTATATTACTAGTTCTCTTTTAGTTAGGCCTTTAGAAATATCTAGTTCTTAGTCCTAGATACTAAATACGTAGATTCTCTTTATCGTACGAAGCTCGATCTTATATTAGTCTATAATATATTAGGGGTCTAATAGCTAGGGTTCTAACTCTCTTTAACTTTACCCTTGCTCCTCCTCTTCTAGGATTATCTATTCCTTAGGCTTCTTAGATTAAGTCCGGCTTCCTATTAGAGCTACTAGACTACTCTAAGGAAAAGATCCTAGGCCTATTAACGCTATCGTACGACGTCAATTAGTTAGATCTTATTATCTTTTTAGCCGAACGTTAGTTCTCCTATAGGGTAAGAGATCTTACGGCTAGTTAGCTATAATTCTTACTAATCTATAGTTACCTTATAACTACTAATTAGTATTGAATCGGCTTTAGGTATATATACTAAATGAAAATAAAATGAAATAGTAATAAAATGGGTTATCCTCTTATATTATCTATGTATGTCTCTTGTACAACTGAGCTGGCTACATATGGGTAGAGACTTCAGATCCTTGTTGCCAAGGAATCCACAAAGATGTCGAGGTGGAGCTCAATAATGAGGCACTCCAGTCGGCATAGCCGTTGAGGTTGGTGCCTGAGAATCTTGTGGCGCTGGGTAGTAGCCCCTCCTAATAAAGCAAATTCGATTGCCTCGTTCTCTAGTATTCAATGTGGATAAACAAGTCTAAGAGAGGCCGGATGCAAGGACGTGTGTGGCACAGCAGTCCAGTGATAATGATGGAGGGCGGGTCGTCATTGACCGTCAGCGGTGAAGAGGCATGATGCGAGCCTCCACGACAATTGTAACATGTATGAAGAGAGCTTCTATTGCAGATCCTTTAATTTCTTTCCAAGGAAGGGTGCCTGTATCCCATATTTGACCCATGCCCAGGGTCACATCTTGCTTCGGTGTGCGTCGGCTGATGCTAAGTCCCATTCATTTGCAAAGCCGCTGAATGCGGTCAAAGAACCAGGCAGAGATCTAGATTGTATGAGAAAGCTTGACTTGGTATACCAAAGTTCTGCCTCGTAGGCGCAGTCCTCATTCGGTCAGCCGATGAGGCCGCGACCTGGTAGATATGGGCAAGGCTGATCTGAGTTTGAGCGATGTTCACGAGGATCCGCATAACTTCGCAGTCATGCTTTCTTTTTGACAAACTGCGAGGTTTTTTGAAAGAGAGTAGAAGTTTGAAGCTGTTCTCTTTGGCTGAAACAGGCTTTTCACGAGGTCGACTTCCGAGTCGTCATACTTGGCGGCCTCAGCCTGATCACGTGATTTTATGCCCCACCCTTCCGAATTCAGCTATCCTTTTTCACCATGTCCAAATACAATGATGATCTCAAAAAACGCCAAGAACGTGCGTTCCTGAGCCACCAGGATTCATTGACAACAACCCGAAAGGATGGTCTCAAATGTAGAGCGTGTGTCCTGTAGCTAATAGACTGAAAAGACTGGTGTATTGAAAAATCGCCGAAGATCACGAAGCATTTCTATTTACATCGCGTCAAACTATCGAAATATAAAACGCATTTTCTGTCGAGACCGATGACACGCCATGAGAACCAATGCCTGTGCGATGCTATGTGTAAGAATGACGAAGCGCCAGAAGCGGGATGAACATGAGCAAGGATGCTTTGATAAAGTCTACTGTGTACTCGATGGTCCAGGGTGATGATCAGATTGACGAAACATACTCTAAATTTACAATCCTCAGGGCCAGAATTACGACTGCACGAAAAGCGCAGGCCTGTGAGTCGGATAATTTGGGGAAGAGAGAAGACAAGCACGGGTACTAAACCAGAGATAGTACCGCGAGATCACCGAGGGAGAAAAAAGAAGAAAAAGCAGGCATCAACAACGAATCGCACTGTTTGTGAACCTAAGAAGGAGATTCAAGAAGTTCTGGCGGTGATTTACTGCGGTATACACTGGTGGGGGGTGTAAAGTACAAAGTATGACCGTAGTAAATTGTTCACGGTTTGTTCCGGGTTTGATGTATCCTTGTGTCCTTGTTCACCCGCAGCCTTGGTCCTCCCTGCGGGTTGGACAGAGCTTTGGACCTAACATTTAATAGCCCTCGGACCGGCCACAGTACATCTCGCATTCACCTTCTACAATACCTCAAGTTACGACAACACAGTACTTGGTTTGACCGTAGATAGGGTCCGTACAGCATTGATGGGCTAATCGGACCGGGATTCCTCTTTGTGGATCGCCCCGACATTGTCCGATTTGACAGGAGGTCATGAATGATGGGCACTATTGATACATTAGTATAAGCGTTCAACTTCTATGCACATCTTGGAGGGATGGTGTGGTTTACATCTCCCTCAGTCGGCCCTTATTAACGAGAATAAAGGGTGGAGGTTGGTCATTTGAGATATGCTTTCTCGCCGGGGCTCTCACTAGGATTCTAAAAACGATTATATCGCACGGTACTATCTAACCCATCTAATATCACTTATCCAGCAGATTAAGCATCTAATAATACCTGCCTGACAAGTCAGGAATGGCATGGTACATCCCTGACAGATCAAGGAAAACGCACTATCCTTACATGTGAGATGCGGAGGAGAGATAAAGGGTGGAGGTTCTACTGCGAAGGAAGCCAGATATGGAAAGAATCGATCTTTCAATGCTTGACGTACTAGTGTCGAATTTTGAAGCCTGATATGCCTTAATGTCTTGAACCTTAATGCGGTACTCGCTCCCTAATCGAGTAGGGCCTTCGCTTCGTCCGCACCTCATTCCCTGTATGAATGACCTCCTCTTAGCACGGCTTAGATCTTCGTCATACATATATTACAATTATTTCTCTGTATCTTTGAATGCACTCAACTGGATGGAGTACTTGTATCTTACTCGATCAAGTACTTAGGAAAGGTGAAAACAATCCTGGATAGTCTGATTTATGAGATAAGCTAAGAGAGTGATCGGACGATCAAACGCTGAAGCTACTATATATATATTTAGTGTAGTAGTGATCAACTAATGTTTTATATAGGACCCTCTAAAATCTCTCTAAACATAGGATACGGTATATTCTAAAGGCATTTAATCGTCTAATCGCTCTCTCTTCGCTTCAGCCTTCGCGGCTGCATTTTTTGCAATACGACCTCAATCACTCGAAAACGACAATACTACGTCCAGCCGAATCCATATCTTTTAAGACTCTGTTTTCATACCTTATGAGCCCGGAATCCTGATGTTACAAGCGTCGCGTTAATCCTCGAATCTACACAATCCCATCTCGATCCAGCCACCCCAAAACACACGTTTAGGCCACATTACTACAAAGGAACACCCTATACACACAAGAGAAGGACACGAGGACGATTGAGCCAACAAGAGGCCTATAGCTATACAATTACTACGGTACTATGAACCCATTGTACGTCGTATCTATAACTATTCCTCTATATTAGCCTAAGCCCGTTAAACAAACGCCCAGTTCTGCTATCGCCCTCGCCGCTCTCTTCGCAGCTAGCTTTACTGAAGCAAAGCATTGCTCTCTCGGCGAACATTGCGAATGTTACTTTGGAAACGGTCCAAGAGACTACGACAAATGTGCAATTTGGGGAGATAGAGAGGGGAATTTAAGATCCTGCGGAACAGATGTAGACCGCGGATGTGACGATAAATACCATAACCTGCCCTACGCTTATTCTAAATGTATTACTATTGGCCAATATAACGGCAGGCACAAGTGTCGCGATGGGTAGTTGTAGAGGATTAGGAGGAGGTAATTCACATATTGCTTGAGAGAATGAAGATCGATATAGTTGTACAGCCCTCTATACCTAGGAATCTCCTCTAGGCTTCGAGCAATCCGGCCAATTCCGTCCGCCAAGACTCTATAGACCGATCCAATTCGGCATGTACATAGCAGGCTCAAGTTCCACCGCGGTGAGATGTCCCTGTCCTCATAAATATCCCGTAATTCCACTTCCGTACTAAAAATATCCCTCGGCGACGTCACTGCGCCACGCTTTTTCTAAACCGTCCCGCTCTCCCGCTGTCAGCGCGGACGGCCCGAAGACCTGCCGAGCAGTTTTGACATTCTGTTAGGTAGAAAAAGAAAGTGTTTGCACGCTGCAGGGTGGCAGTCGCGTCGACCAGCAACAAAAGATGAGTTCGCCTCGAGCGTGTCCAACTCGTAATTATATACATCGATCCATAGTATAGTATCCGGGAAATGAAACGTCAACTAGCGGGGCCTAGGAGATAGGACAACCCCGTTCACCCTGACCTAATTAGCCGTGTCGAAACTATCTTTACCTCTTTAGAAGCAGAAAGACGTGTCCTTGTTAGTCCGCTAAAAAGACGTAGATCTATATAAGTTACACGTGAAAAGCCTCCAGTCGTATAGATTAATACAAGAGTACGGTGCGAATTACAAGGGACAGTTAATTCTCCGGGGACCGTCTGAAACTCAAAGATTCTTGGCGGTATTTAAACGTAACATACATGCGATATAGCCGGAAGACTATACCTAGATAGTACGCGGTGCACGGCGTTTTACCATTAGTAGGGCGCCCTAATAAACTAAATTAGTCTTATCTCTATAGTATCGCTAAGAAGTCTTAACTTACCTTCGTACCTTCGTACCTTCGTACCTTTGTACTCCATACTAATATCTCTATATATACTACTTTTTGGTATTATATAGTTTATCTAATCTTACTATTACTAATCTTAAGGAACCTTAATACTATCTAGTAAACTTATACTACCGAGGAGACGTAATACTTCCTTATTAGCCTTATCTAGGAGACGCTCTCTCTCGTTAAAGCTATCCTACTTATAATAAACCTCCGCCGCGGTACTAAGTTTATCTAAATTATCGTCGTCCTCTAGTTAGTTATTAATACTATTATTACTACTAGCGACTTTAGCTTCGAGGGCTTTAAACTACGCGTTAAATTTATTAAAATCTATTAATAAATTATCTAAATCTATCGATAAATCTTCGAGATCTAGGGCTTTAGAGGCTTTAGAGGCTTTAGCGGCTTTAGTAGCTTTAGTAGCTTTAGTAGCTTTAGTAGCTTCAATTGGTATAGCGATTAAAGCGGGTAGGCGACTACTAGAATCGAGATATTATATAGTAAGTTAAATAATACCCTTACTACCGCGCCGGTTAACTCGAGCGAAGATAGGGCGTAATTAGCGATTAAGGTAAGCGACGTAATCCTATAGTTATATAAGGTACTATTCTATAATGTAAATTAGTAAGTTACCCTCTAAAATACCCCCTAAAACGCGTACGACCGTATATACTAATAGGGAAGTCTTTAACTACTTACTCCTTAATCCTTATAGTTAAACCAATTAGTCCTTAAAGCCTCCTTAACCTTACGTACTTATAGCGATAACCAATCGATCCTCTAGTTACTCTCTAAAGCCTTATTATCCTTCGCTATTACGGGTATAAATACCTATATATCTATCTTATAAACCTTAAGCCTAGCCTCTTCGTACTTATACTTCTAGTATTACTAATCTACCGCCTAAATAAAGTCCTTATAGGGTATATAGCGATACTAAATATACCTATAAGGGACTTAATACTACTAAAAGAAGAGATAGTTATAATCCTAAGGAGAGTAGACTCTATTAGTAATAACCCGGTCCTAAATATATTTACGAGCGTAAGTTAACTTAACGGCGATAAGCTTTTATAGGACGAGAGGGAAGGTCTTAAGTAGGGTCCCTAACGGGGCGGGGCCAAACGGGGGGGGCGGGTTAGAGGTAGGGTAGGGCGGGTTTTCGGGGCGGGTTATAAGTATAAAACCCTAATCCAACCCGCCCCGCTAAGCTCTCAACCCGCCCCGTTAGATAGGGGCGGGGTCTCGTAACCTAACCCGTTATAACCCGTATATAATACCGTTAGTACATTTAGAATATACGCGGTATTTCTAGTAGTCTTCTAGTAGTTAAAAAGAGTCTTCTAGTAGTTATAACGATAGTCGAAATATTTCTAGTAGTCTTCTAGTAGTTATAGAGCTTATAATAAGTTATATTATAACTAAATCTACGGCTCGAAAGTTAAGAGCTTAAAACTAAGTACGATAAGCTCCGCTCCTAGTTATAGGGCCCTTATTATTACCTTTATAACTATATCGGCTATTAACTATCGCCTAAAGATCTATACTACCTCTAGGTAATACTACTAGTAGTCTTATAGCGCGACCCCTCCTACGCCTTCCTATACTTCGGGTAGTAGCTTAGGTTCGCCGACGTATTATAATACGACTACTAATATAATCTCCTATACCCTTAACTATTTCGAGCCGCTTACCTAATAGACCCTTATTATCCCGTCGTAATCTATTCGCTAACCTCCGTATAGGGGGAGAAGCTCCTTTAGCTAGTAGTAGCGTATTATTAGGGTCCGTAGTATCCTCCCTATTACTAATTTTATCTAACCTCTATATCTCGTTAACTATACGAATAAGTTCCTTAGTCTATTTAGCTCGCTTAGTAGTTAATTTATCTTTAGTTATATAAATATCCCTTCTCCCTATTGAATAGTAGTTAAGTATATACTACTTAGAATCTACTATCTACTTATAGTTACTTACTATTAACGTACCAAGAACCTATACGCTATATAACTTATTATCCGTATTAAAGTTACTAGTAATGCTAAACTCTTGTTTAATACTAATACCGGCCGCTTAGATAGTAAAGAGATCCTTTACTATTATTACTATCTATAGGAACCGGTACTTAATAGATCTCTATTACTAGAATAGTTCCTTAAGATCTAGCCGTACTTTATCTAGGGATTATTAGCGACTACTAGAAGACTACTAGGGACTAGGGTTTTCGCTTACTCTATAAGCGATACTTATCGAACTCTTACTATATATCTATTACTACGCGCGTCGCTATTAGGCGCGTATTATACTTAGTAGAAGGCTCTACTACTATATAGAGATCTATAACCGAATCGAGGTTAATATACCCTCGTTAAAGCGATAATAGGACTTTAACGCGGCGTATTACTAGGTTTCGCTACGTATATTGAGTATTATATAGAATATATAGTTCCGTCTAATAATATACCTACTAATCGAGTAGATCTTCTAGTATAGGCTGCTATTTAGGCTAGTTCTAAGTATTAAGCTTATAACGAGGATGGAGTAGGATTACTATACTATAGTACTTTCTAGCCTATATATTAGACGTTATACTATAGTAGACCCTAAGCTTATCTACCGCCTTACTATATACCCGACTAATCTCTTACTTCTACCGATAGTTCTTATCTCCAAGCCGTTCCTCTATATTCTTAAGGTATATAAATAGTCGATTATAGATATCGAAGACTAAGTAGATTATTAGGTTACGCGTAGAGCTAATAAGCTACGTATATACCGCGAAGGGACGGAGGATAGTAATAAGGTAGGAAACTTAGCCTTATTTATCTTCGCTTAGGCTAAGGTATCGATATTCCTTATCTATAAATTAATTAATTAGGTTTCTTAATCTTAGAAGTCGTATAAGTATATAGTACGTCGAGTCCTATCTCGTCTTAATATCTTAGGTATATCGTAGAAGTCGAATCTTAGCCGGAATAGGGTGGTAAGCGCGATACTAGATTATTTGAATCTCCGAGAAATAAGCTATCGGCCTTCGCTTGAGTTAATAAAGATCGTAATTTAACGGGCCTTTATAACCGTATATAGTAGCTTTATAGAAGAATTAGTATTACGAAACTACTAGGAGACTACTAGAAGACTACTAGGAGACTACTAGGAGACTACTAGGAGACTACTAGGAGACTACTAGGAGACTACTAGGAGACTACTAGGAGAATACTAGGAGACTACTAGGAGACTACTAGGAGGCTAAAAGAAGGAAAATAACTTATACTACGCTTAGAGTTAGTAGACTCCCCCCTAGTAATTACTAGAACCCTCTCCTCTTCCTCCGCCTCCTAGTTCCTAACAAACTCCTCCTTTTTCGGCCGATACTTAATATCTACGAGGAGACTGTTATAATATAGTTATATAATATAAGAGATATAGGGATATAGCGCGATCTCGTTTACTATATTAGGAATATCCCTACTAAGTATCTTAATATATTTATTTACCGACTATACTATTGTTTTGTTATTCGACGCGTTATCCGTAGTAAAAGTAATAACCCTAGTACCGAGATTAAAATACTTAAGGCGCGCTATTATAACTCTAGTAAGGTCCCTACTAGTATAAGCGCTATAGTAGGGCTCGAAACTGATTAAAGCTTCTATTAGGGTCTAATTATAAACCTAGTATACTTTAATTACGAGGAAGCTATTCCGGCGCGGCGTAGACTATCCGTCGAGGACGATTAAGACTTTCTAAGGTACTAGTAGGAGGCGTTTATAGATAGACTCCTCTAACTTCTTTCGTAGGGTAAGGATTTTATTAGTAATAGTTAATAACGAAGGGAGCCGTCGCTTAGGTTCGAGGTATATAACTAGGCGTAGGAATTCCAAGTTATCGATAGTTATTAATAACTACTTATATATAATAATTATATAAAGGAGTTATTCGTTGAAATTAGCTAGGGATAGTACGAGGCTTCTAGCGTTCGCTATCTTAGTCCTAACTCGTCGATTCTAGAGTAGAATGTTAGTAGAACTAAAATTAGAAAACCTAGTAGTCTCCTAGTAGTCTTAC
The DNA here is from genome assembly GCA_004522665.1 of Venturia nashicola. Taxonomy (NCBI): domain Eukaryota; kingdom Fungi; phylum Ascomycota; class Dothideomycetes; order Venturiales; family Venturiaceae; genus Venturia; species Venturia nashicola. The sequence continues at coordinate 485,178 of SNSD01000006.1, forward strand.
GGCTGCCCTTAGGCCCTCTTCTATAGTTAGCTATACTATTCCTCGCGCTAAGGAGGTCGATAGATATACCCTCGTCTTTACGTAAGAACTAATTTGACTAGTTCTATTCTTATATAGATATTTTATAACTAGATCGTATCGTATATAGATAGTACGAGGCTTACTAGAAATATAAAGAGCGCCTTTAATAAAATACTACTAGCCCGTAGCTCTCCTATCAGCTCCCTATACTAGAAGGTTAGGGGTAGGGACTAATATATTTTCCTAGTACTATTATATTATAATCTACTAGTTATAGAACTACTTAGAGTTATTTAGTATCTATTTAAAACAGGCGTCGTTTTTACCTACCGATAGTAGGTTACCTATAGGAGGAGGGACGTAGGTTACTAAAGATAATAAAGCTATAATAGAGAAGTAGTATTAGTTAAGAAGGAATAGTATATAAGTAGTATCTCTTATTTAAAGCTACTATTATATTTATAGGAAGTACTAAGAATATAGCTAAGCTACTTTAGGTTCTATAAGGCTAAGAAACTATTTAATAAAGTATAAATATAAAGATACAACTTCAACACGTAGAGATATAAATATATTAATAGTATTTACGGTTTTATATATATATCTTCTATAAATCTGCTTACTTCTAGATAATATTATTATATACTAAGCTCGGAATATATTTTTAAATGAAAATTAAATATATTTATTTAATCTTCATTCAAAAATATATAGCTAGCCGTTTATTCTTTAATAAAGTAATTCTTTAATAAAGTAATTCTTTAATAAAGTAATTCTTTAATATATTATTAAGGAGAGATACTTATTTATTAACTATTATAGAAATATTCTTCTTGTATATAAAGAGTAAGTGATTTATAATTTAAATATAAGCCTAGTAGTCTTCTAGTAGTTAAAGAGGGAGACATTAGTATAGAATATATTATTTACTAGTATACTAAATAAAATATATCCTCCTAGCTCCGAATTTATTAAATTAACTCTTCTTCTTATTACTACGAAGCCTCCTCGCCAATTCTATATCCTTAGACTAAATTGTAATACGATTTGCATAAATAGTATAGAGGTTAGTATCTAGGAATAATATATTAGTACTAGTACTAGTATAATAGGTTAAAATATAACTTACCTTTAAAAAGACTAATAAGATAGTATTCTATAGCCTTTTAGAGTACTTATATTATAGTTACTTAAAATCGAAGGTCTTCCTTAAAATTATATATAACCTCTCGAACAACCCTACTAAATAGTATTTTCTATATAAGGAGGTTAGTACTCTTCTAGTAGCGGCGGATCTTACGTAGAGCAACGGCTAGAAAGCGTTAGAGACTACTAGGATACTACTAGGAATTCTACGTAATATATAATTCTAACTTACTTCCTAGCTTATAACGGTAGGGCTTTCTTTTACTACCTATATTACTTTTACCTTTCCTAGTAATTTGTTTTCGAGTAGCTAATCCCCCTAAAGGCTTTACTAGGGCCTTACTACTAGTAGTATTTCGAGCCTTAAGCGTAGATCTTCTTCTAGTAGCTATAATAGTACTTTTACTAGTACTAGTAACTACCTTACTAGCTATTAGTCTCTTTACTAGTATTCTTTTTACTAGTATCTTTCTTACTAGTATCTTTTTTACTGCTAGTTCCTTTCTTACTAGTAGTAGTAGTAGTAGTACTACTACTACTACTTCTACTACTACTACTTCTATTACTTCTACTTCTACTACTAATACTACTACTACTAATACTACTACTACTAATGCTACTAGTAGTAGTAGTAATATAAATCTCCTCCTTAATTTAGGAATAGAATCTAAGGGTTCGCTAGGATCTTCTAGTATTTGAGTATCAAGTATTACCTAGTTAGAATCCTATATTTGAGTAGTATCTAGCTTTTTTATAGTAGTATCTAACTCTTCTCTAATAGTATCTAACTCTTGAGCATCAAGTATTACCTAGTTAAAATACTATAGTTAAGTAGTATCTAGCTTTTTTATAGTAGTATCTAGCTCTTCTCTAATAGTATCTAACTCTTAAGTATTATTAATTAGGTCTTTTAGAGTAGTTTCTAGGTCTTCTCGAGTATCCTTAAACTTATAATCTTCTTTATCTAGCTCTTTAGATTTTGGTATTTTAAATAGGGTCTTTTCCCTAGTAGTCGGTTCCTTCTTCTTAGTCTTCCTATACTTACTAATAATATTTCTATTATTATCTACTACCTAAACATCTAATACTTACGAAGATAAGGAAATACTTAAGGAATAGCTAGTACTTCTAGTTCTAAGTAGCTCTTCTTTAATTTGGGTACTAGCCGGCTAGGAATTAAGATCTAGATTACCTAGACTAATAGGATAACTACTAGGCTCTACTAGTTTGATTAGAGGAGAATCTAGTAGAGGTAGAGTAGCCTTTTTTAATTCGTTAGCTACTCGAAGATCTACTATAGAAGTAAGGCTACGCTAGCGGGCACCCTTACTACGTACTATTAAATAATTAGTAATAATTATTAGTTGATTTGCTTTTAATTTAGTAGTAACTAGTAGTAATCTAGTAGTAATATAGGTTAAAAAGTAAGGATAAAGCTATATAGATTATTAGCGTACGTATAGACGTAAAAACTCTATAGCGCTAGTAAACTAGCGTACTAATATCGGACGACTATACTTTTCGTACTATATAGCGTAAATATATAAAATACTTCTACTAATTATACTAATTAAATTTACGCTTAACTCTACTTCAATCTCGCTTATTTTATAAGCCTTAAACTACTAGTAAACTACTAGGCTTAGCCTAGCGCAAATCTATAGATCTATAAATAATAGCGCTACTAAAACCAACTAAACTCCTCTCTACTAATATTTATACATAGGGTCCCCAACGGGGCGGGGCGAAACGGGGGGGGTCGGGTTAGGGGCGGGGCGGGGCGGGTTTTAGGGGCGGGTTATAAAGCTATAACCCTAACCCGACCCGCCCCGCTAAGCTTTTAACCCGCCCCGTTAGTTAGGGGCGGGTTTTTAAGGGGGGAACCCGGAGTTTTTTTCTAGAAACCTTAATAACTATAGATCTATTATATATATTTTAATTTTTTAAATACTTATTATAGTCTCTAGGTTATACTCTACCTAAAAGGAATATAATATATTAATATATCTATATATATAACCTAGTAAAAATCACGTGGAAAACCCGAACGGGGCGAACGGGGCGGGTTTTCTTCTAAACTATAACCCGCCCCGGGACCCCGCCCCAACCCGTTAAAACCCGACCCGCTAACGGGGCGGGTTCCCTACCCTATAACCCGCCCCAACCCGCCCCGTTGGGGACCCTATTTATATAGTTAAAGAACGTGCGCGGCGTAGTAAAAAGAGAGGCTTTAATCTCTAGGTTATAAGGAGTTAGCGCGTATTAAATTAAGTAAAGTTAGAGGCTCGTCAAAAACTAAAAAAGTCTAATAGTTGGAATCTTCTCTTAGATACTAAGTAGCGGTCCCAAATTGCGTAAGCTAAGCAAGCTATTAATAATAAGCGGTAAGAACCTAGTAGTATCCTAGTAGTAATATATACTAATCTAGCCCTAGAATATCGAATAGTACCTATCCTAGCCTCCTTAAACTAGACTTACTTACGCTTTTCGATTTCGGTAATCAAGATAAAGATATAAATAATAGAGTAGAAGAAAGCTCTAGTTAAGAATCGAGTAAAGAGGAGGAGATAGATATTAATATAATACCCTAGGCTTAGGGTAGTAATATTACTATACTATTCGACGAGTCCTACGATTAATACTATATAGAGTTTTATCTAGTCGTCTTTACGTAAGCAAGACGGTCCTAGTAAGTAATTAGGAAGGGGTTAGCAAATTTAATAAATAGTAGTTTGAATTTAGTTAAGGGTACGTATAATATCTATAAACTTCTTTTAGAAGAAGATTTAGAGGTAAGTCTTTCAATTTCTAGTAGTCTCCTAGTAGTTTCTAATATCCTTTTAGAGTCTAGTAAGCTTATTCTATAATAAAGATAGAGAAGAGTAACTACTAGTCTACCTAGCCGATTAACTACCCTTAATCTCTCCCCTTTAATTCTTTTCTATAGAGTAGGTTACTTTAATACGAAATCTCCTAGCTTATCGCTATAATTTCGATAAAAGGCTTCCTAGTCCTACTCGTTAGTAGGATATATACCCTATAGAAAAGATTAAGCTAAAGGAGAATCTACCTAATAGAGAGCTTGTAATAGAGGTATAGGAGTTAATATTTAGTAAAAAGGTAGAAGTAAGAGAGAGATTTAGTAGAATAAGGGATATAGATAAGGTTAATCTTATTATAAAACTATTAGTATTATAGGCGACTAATAGTTTAGGTTATACTCTTAATATAGATAAGAAGATATAAGAGCTCTAAGCTACTACTAAAAAATTAGCTAATAAAGTTAATAGGTCTAAGGATAAGGATAAACGTACTTTTCAATTAGATATTAAGAATAATAGAGAGGAAGATAAAGAAGAAGAAGAAGAAGAAGAGGAGGAGGATAACTAGATTATTAATAATATATATATAGAAGATCTCTCTAAATAAGAAAAACCCTAGTTTTAGCTATTATAGTATTATTAAACGTAATTTCTATTTATCTACTCACTTTGACTACTAGGAGACTACTAGGAGACTACTAGAAATATATAAATATTGAATACAAAATCTACTAACTATTTACTACTAAATCTAACTATACCTCTATACTCTATATAGTTAGGGCCATTATTGCTTACTATTAGGTTATATCTTGGTAGTTATATAAGCGCCAAGAAAGTATCACGTGGACCCGCGCTAGTATAAACGGGGCGGGTTCTCCTCCTATCTATAACCCGCCCCGGGACCCCGCCCCAACCCGTTAGAACCCGACCCGCCAATAGGGCGGGTTCCCTACCCTATAACCCGCCCCAACCCGCCCCGTTGGGGACCCTACTCCTATCTTAACGCCCTAGAAGGCTTTTTTAATAGTAAGAGACTCGGCGGCGGAGTCGTTAGTAATAAAGTAATAAGGTTCCTACTACGGAAAGCCTCTAGGTACTATAGATAGTTAGAATATAGTATAGTTATAGTAGTAGAGGTAAAATATAGTTTCGTCGTAATCTCGTCGTAATCTAGTAATCTAACATTTTAAAATCATTATACGTTTATACGTTAAAATAGTAACCCTCTAATTTAAAGTTATAATCTATATACTAGTAGTAACTTTTAGCCCTTTTTAGTATAATTTAGCTAATTAAGGCTAGTTAGATATAGATCGCAACCTTACTTTAGATTATTGCTTTAGATTAGTAACGTAGATAAGTACGTAGTACGTATACTTTTTAAAATAGTAACTATCTAATATAAAGTTATAACCTATATACTAGTAGTAACTTTTGGCTGTTTTTAGTATAATTTAGCTAATTAAGGCTAGTTAGATATAGATCGTAACCTTACTTTGGATTAATAACGTAGATAAGTACTATAGGTGAGATGAGCGTGGATAATATAGTATTAGATTACTATTAACTTCTACCGCTTAGCTACTATACAAAGGTAAGGTAATAGGATCTTTGTGTATTTCGTAAAGAGATAGACAGGGTAGTTTATAAAGAGATAGACAAGGTAGTTAGGAGTAATAAAGAGAGAGTCTAGAGTTAACGTAAGTAATAAGAATTAGATCGTATTATTATACTATCTTAGTTCCTATATATATACCGTTAATCTAGTTCCTATATTATTAATTATTAGGGTTCTATAAATTATAGTATTACCGTAGTATACTATATATTATATTCTTTTTCGTATATTATCCGTATCTTGTATCCCGTTCCTATTCTACTTTCTATTCTAGTCCTATACCTTTATCCCCCTTACATCCCCTCCCTAGGTAGACAATACGTCGACCCTTAACGTATTCTAAGATATACGCTAAAACTATACGAGACCAACCAATAAGCCTAAATACTAAGAAGAATCTTAAAGGGGTATAGAACTTCTCGTATCCTAAGATACTAAGAAAGAACTTAAAAGTAAGAAAAGACTCGAAAGAGTAATAAAACCTTAACGCCGCAACGCGTATACTAAAGTATCTAAATATATAAAAAAATCCTAAACATTCCCTAAAATAATTAAATATATTAAAAGATCCTATATATTTCTAAAGTAGCCCTACACGTCGCGCGTATTAACGCTTAGTATAGGAAGCGGCTCCTCGGGAGGTATACTAGATAGTAATAGTAATTTTTAGGTTATTACTCTAACAACCTAATCTATTACGGTTATATTTAAGTGAAGTCGGTTAGATAGGAGGACTTTTCGAGGTAATTAGTTAAAATTTTCCTTATAGTTTCCGGTTATAGTAGTATTATACGTAGTATTATTCGTATTTTTCAATTCTAGTTTATTCGTTCCTTTCCTTAATATAGCTCGACTTTAATACGGATTCCCGACTTAAAAGACTTCTCCCTCCCCTACTAAAAAAATTCAATATTGTCCTATAACGTTCGCCTTCCTACTTCCTATACTCTTTACTTAGGTTTAACGTAAGCAAAGGCTAATATATAAACGGTTCCTATATAAAACAATTTAGAATAAGGTACGGTAGCTTAAATAAAACAAAGTAAACTTCCTAACTCTATATATAAAAGGCAACTCTCCTAACCTTTTCGGACATATATATATATATAAAAACTAATAAAAAGGAAAAGCAATAAACGTCTACTACGAAGCTAGCTATCCGAGAATCGAACCGTTATAATAGATATATATACTAGGGTATAGTTCCTTTAATAGCTGAAGTTAAGTTTTACGAAAGTAATACCCGACTAAGTAGGGTCCCTAACGGGGCGGGTTGGGGCGGGTTATAGGGTAGGGAACCCGCCCCGTTAGCGGGTCGGGTTCTAACGGGTTGGGGCGGGGTCCCGGGGCGGGTTATAGATTAGAGGAGAACCCGCCCTATTCGCCCCGTTCGGGTTTTCCACGTGATTTTTATAGGGTTATATATATAGATATATATATATTTTATATCCTGAAAAGATACTCTATAACCTAGAGATTATTATAGGCTATTAAAAAATTAAAATATATATAGTAGTTCTAAAGTTATTAAGGTTTCCGTAAAAAATCCCCGGGTTCCCCCCTTAAAAACCCGCCCCTAACTAACGGGGCGGGTTTAAAGCTTGGCTGGGCGGGTTGGGTTAGGGTTATAGCTTTATAACCCGCCCCGAAAACCCGCCCTAACCCGCCCCTAACCCGACCCCCCCCGTTTCGCCCCGCCCCGTTAGGGACCCTACGACTAAGTCTATTTAAGCGTAAAGCTGGACCGGTATAATAATAGAGGATACTATTAATTTAACTAAGGATAAACGGGAGGCGAATAGGCGAAGATTACGAAAGGCCGATACAGCGAAAGTCTAAGTAGTAAAAGACTAAGAGAATACGACTACTTTAACTTATAGGATTATCCTCCTAAGGACTATATAGATCTGTTCTAATCTTGAAATACAAGAGTAGGGAGGCTTAGATAGAGGATAGGACGTAAACCGTTAGCGCCGCCGGGAGGGCTACCAAAGAGTAAGAAGCTATTAAAGAGGCGTAAAGGTCCCCTAGGATTACGTACTAAGTTCCTTTATACTAATATATAAATAAGGGATTCGATTGAGGTATAGTATATTAGCTTATTAGCTTAATATTTTATATACTTTACTAATCGTTTCCTTTTCTATATTATAAGTATTTATAAGCCGTTTACGAATCGAATACTTCTCCGTAGTTCTTAGTAATCCTAGTATTAGCTAGGGTCGAATCCTTCTAGTCTAGGAATAATTACTTATAGTCTAGATCGGCGAACTAATATATCTAGATCCTTATTACCGGGTTACTTTTCCTATTCCTATTCCTTATCCTTATCTAATTAAGTATTATCTTAATCCTAGCCTTATTCTTATTCTATCCTATACTTCTAACCGGTATTAAGGAGGTTATTACCTATAGGCCTATCCCTCTAGTAGAAGATTCTAATCCTATTTCCTCGAATTGTTTTATATACTAAAACTCTATTTAGTTCCTTAAGTACGTAGCTACTAATAGGTAATCCGGTTCTCCCGTCCTTATATACCTCCGCGATACGGTATAGACCGACCTATATAAAATCTAATTTAGATCCGAAATCCTTAACGATCTTCGTATTATATAAAAGGATAAGTTATCCTACGTCTAGGTTTTTAGTACGTATTCTAGTTTAATATTACGATTCCTAGTACTCGTTTACTTTCTATCTTATACGTTCCTACCTTACGATAGCTTCCTAGAGGTCTTCCCCTCTCTAATCTAGTTACTTAGCTCGTAGAAAAAGAAGGTATTCTATTATCCTAACCGTAGACTAAGGAAGGTTTTACTATATAACTATTTTTAGTTCGATCGGAAGGACGTATTCTTTACTAAGTATTATCCTAACTAGAGTTATACTAGTTATTCTATTAACTATTATCCGTTCGGCCTAAAGTATTACTAGTAATAAATCTTTCTAAGGTTTCTAGTTCCCGTTCGTTACTCGTCGGAAGGCTTCCTATATTATTAAGTAAGACCGTTCGATTCCTCCTTAACCTTAACTATTATATAGTAAAATCTTAATCTTTCTAATATCGTATAGTTTTAGAAGCGTATCCGTATATAGCTTGTTCTTAGGACCTCTATTAACTCTAATTTCCGATATAATACCCTATCGATAGATTAGTTCCTTAAAGATAAAATCCGCGATATTCTTAGACGTAGGTACTAAACGGAGTACTCTTACCTTAGGCTAACTACTTAATTCCTCCCTTACCTGAATAAGATAGCTATAACTACCTTATAGGGTAATTATCGTATAATTAATAGACTATCTTACGCTAAGAATCTTACTCCGAATAATAGTCGTATTTAGAGGTTCTACTACGTACGCTCGATCGCTTATTTAGTATTAAGGATATTCTTTAATCTATTTACTAACGTCGTTATAGTACCCGTTCTAATAATATCGATTCTAAATAAGTACTATAGTAGTTTCGCGTCCTTTATAGCCGTATTTATTATAGAGGGCGACGATAATTTCCTTTCGTTAGTCCTAGTTATTAATTACGCGATAGTAGGCTTATCCTTATTTACCTCGCTTAAATAGTTATCGTCTAGCTATAAGGTAGCCTATTACCTTTCTTTTTATAGCTATAATCTATTTACCTTTAAGATAGTCCGCGACTTTTAATATTATAAGCTAGTTAGTAATCGCTTAGTATTCCGCGGTATATTTGCTATCTAATCCTTCCTAAGGTTCCGATAAACCGAATTCTCCGTATTCCTCGTTCTAATCTATAGAACTTTCGCTACTAGTATTATTGTTATTTTCTAGACTAGATACGGTTATTAGGTAGAGCTAGATTATATACCGTAGGTTACGCTTATAGACGTAGATACTAGAATAGTAAAGGGCTCTAAGTCGCCGATCGATAAAATCCTCGATATTAAAGTTAGGAACGGTAGAGACGTCCTTTTTAGGTACGTTACTAAATTAGCGGGAGAGTCTATTAGCTACTATATTCTTTTTCCCGGGAACGTATCGGATATTAAAATCCTATATCTAAATCTATACGAGCTATCGTATAATTAGAGATCCTACTATATCCGAAGATACTCTATTAAGTTAATAGATTAAAGTCCGGGCGTCCGTTTCGACTACGAAATACGTTCCCTAAAGATAAAGGTAGAATTTCTTAAGAGCGTATAAAAGGGCGCGGTATTCTAGTTTAACTATATCGTATTTCCTTTCTAATAGCGACTAGATCCTACTTTTATATTAGTACGGGTATCTCTTACCTAGTTCGTCTATTTATTATAGGACCGCTCCCTATCCTTCTCCTAAAGTATCTACCGTAAGAATAATCTCGCCTAAATCTAGTTCGTATATAACTAGTCGTAGTACGGGTATAGTCGTAAGCGCTTTCTAAAGAGTTTTTATTACCTTATCTTATTCCTTTCCCTAATAGAATTCTAAGTCCTTCTTAAATTATAAAGGGAGTAATAATAACAAGTATAGTAAGAGATAGATTTGTAGATAAACTAATAGCTAAGGAGGGCCTCCTCCTATTATAATACTTAAGTGTTTATAGGCGTGGCGCGTACGCTAAGGAGGCGTACGTAATAGTACTACAATATAAGGCGCAGGTCTTTAGCTAGCTAGTCCTTATAATTATCCCCCCCCTAATAGATCTAGTCCCTAGATCCTATTAATAATTTTTCTATAAGGAGAGAATCTTAGAGCCTAGATACGCACGTATCGTAGCCGTTGGTACTATACGGCGGCTATATGCGTTAAGTAGGAGGCCGCCTTGTACGGCTCTAGGATTTGAAAATTCCCAACTTAATACTAGGAAATTTTTATTTTTTTATTTTGGTCTACTACTAACGTACTAACCCGCGGTAAGTAGTCCGTACGTATAGGGAATAATAATAGTAAGAATACGAACCTTAACCCTTTTTGGTTTTTCCTTTCTCCTTTAACTTACTAATATATACGCCCGCTCCTAGTACCTAACTCGCTTAACCCTTATATAACCCTCGTATACTTCTCTTAACCCTCAATATAAATTAATAAGTATCTAAGGAGATCCTTATATTTAATAAGCGCCTCGCGGTACTAATATACGTCCGCTATACGCGCGACCCGCGACGCGTCGGCTCCTACTATATTCTACTACTATAGAAGTATAACTACTATAACTATAGCCGCTATAACTACGTCCCTATAAGTATACGTACGCTTCGCGCGCCCTTATCGCTTAAATTTTAGCTAAACTTTAGTAGGTTCCTAAGTAGTTCTATCCTATAGTAAATATATTACTAGAGACTATATCTCAAATTACCGACGGTAAGTTCGCGTATATTTAGCGCGTCCTAGACGCGTTTTAAATTCTATTATTTTCTTAAGGGCCTAGCTTATATATTTTTTAGAGTAGCTACTAATAGAGGAGTACCTAGCTCGCTACTATAAGCGTTTCGACCGTATTACGACCTAATAGCTTACTACTAAAGGTAAGAAGGGTAGGTCTAGTAAGACTAAGTCTAAGGCCGACGATAACTCCCTAGCTACGCTAGCCCTACTCGAGTAACGCGTAGCGACCGATACCCTTAGGGATATCGCTAACTAGTTAAGATAGATTATAAGTTTAACTTTAATACCTACTTAGCGTATACTAACCGTATAAAGAACGAGGATACCCTTATTACTCCTCGTAGTAGGTAATTCCCTAGGGACTAGGTTTTATCTAATACCCTATAGTCAACTAGGGGTTAGCGTATTATACGTAAGGACCCTACGGTAGGTATACGTAGTATAGCCGATAATAAGGCCAATAACTATTAGGTCCCTATTATAGAGGATGATATAGATATAGATACTTAGTTAATTAGTAAGTACGCGGGTAGTACGCTTCCTATTTAGCGTTCTAGTATAGGTAGTAGGTAGCTATTATATTTAAGTATTAGGTATATTTATACAATTTTCTTTTTTAGGGCTTAGTTAGGATATATTAATAGTATATATCTTACTAGCGCCTTATATACGTCTTAGTACCGAGCCGCTTTACGGCTATAATCTATTTAACTCTACTTACTTTAAGTGTCTTCTAGATCTTCTTACTTCTAGCTCCTTAGGGTTACCTCTAGTCGACCTCTAGGTTTATACGGGCTCTATACGCGCCGTACGTAATTCGAATTCCTCGATAAGTTTACTAGAATTTCCTATATCCTTTTTTAGAGTCTACTAATTAAAGTCTTCTAGGTATCCAACCTATTTTACGAGGTATTAGTATGCGGCTCCCTTACGCCTCGTATTAATAATCTCCTCTACCTCCTATTCCTCTTCACCCTCTACTAACTCTAGTAGGGGTAAGTACTTAATATCTTCCCCTACCCTCTAGTAGTACTTCTCTAGGAGGGGTACCCCAAACATAGGATGTATTTTTATAGTAGGTAGAAGTTAGAGCCTATAAGCCTATAAGCCTATAGGTTCTATTACCCTAAAGGGGCCTATTATCCGCTAGGATAGCTTCTTACTTAGGGTTTTCAAGCGAAGGTTCTTAGTTAAGACTAGAATAAGGTTACCCTTATTAAATTATATTAGCTTATACTTCTTATTATAAGACGATAACTACGCTCCGATCGCTTTTTACTAGCGTACCGTAAGCTTAGAGCGTAGGAGGTATAACCCCTCGATATAGTCCTTTGTAGCTAGGACTTCTCTACCCTTAGGCCTCTCTTCTAGGTTGAAATATATCTTAGGGTTATACCTATATATAGCTATAAAGGGGGAGATCCCTGTAGAGGAATACTTACTATTATTATACGTAAACTTAGTAACTAGGAGGAGCTTAGCCTACGTACCCTAGTTCTCTAAATAGAAAGCCCTAAGGTATTCCTAGATTATCTAGTTTTACCTCTTAGTTTACCTATCTATCTATAGATAAAAGGCTATACTAAGGCGTCGCTTAATCCTCGTATAGTAGTATAATTCCGACTAGAAACTCCTAGTAAACCTAGAGTCTCTATTAGATATAATCCCCCTTGGGGCCCCGAACCTTATAAAGACTCTATCTACTAAGATCTCTACTAGATCTATAGTAGTTAGTTTCTTAGTTACTAGGATATAGAGCGCTATCTTCGTATAGCGGTCTAGGAGTACTAGTAACGTATCGTAAGCCCGGCCGGTAATCTTACTAGCTGGGACCCCGCTTATAAAGTCTATAGTCAACTCCTACTATAGCCCTTCTAGTTAGAGGAGGGACTATAAGTCCCTAAAAGGCGCGTACCTTTTAACTTTAGTTCTCTAGTAGACTTCGTAAGTCTTAATATACTCGTCTACGTCGCGAGATATATACGTCTAGAAGTACTTTCGCGTAAGTAAATTATAGGTTCGAGTAACCCCAAAATGGCCCGTAAAGGTATTATTATAGTATAGCCTTAATAGCTCTCGTCTAACTATAGCGTTATTTAGGATAAAGATCTTTCCTCTAAAGGTAATATATCCTAATACTAGTCTTAACTATTAGTAGGGGCCTATCGGCTTATTTAGTAAGTCCGCGTAGACCTTACGAACCGTAGGGTCTTTACGTTGAAGTTCCTAGAATCCTAAGGGTATATTAGATAGGTCTATATAGGTATATTCTCCTTAAAGAATCTTACGTACGCGGATATATATAGTACCCGGTCTTATAGCTAGTTCCCCCTAGCTAGAGATAGGATAGATTTAGTAAACCTAACTTATAGCGGTATTACTCGATAACTACGAGACGTATATACTCGAGTCCGGTCGCGTCCGTCCGGCGACTATAGCGCCTTTATATAGGGATTAAACTAGTTATATCTTAACCCCCTAGGTCTACTAGGTAGTTAGGCTCTCTACTACTACTATTCTTAGTATTAGCCCTAGCTTCTTCTAGAGGGTAGGGAGGAGGGTACTCTCCTATTATACTAGGGCTTCGTAATTAGGGCGTCTCGAAGGCGCGTCTACTAGGTTCTTTATACCTAGCCTATAGGTAATAACGAAATTATAGGCCGCTAGTAATATAGTCTAGCGGGCCTAGCGGCTATTTAGCTATTTCAGCTTACTAAACCCTAGGAGGTTATTATAGTTAGTAAGGACCTTAATAGAGTATATACTCCCTTCAAGGTAGTATCGCTAATACGAGAAGGCCGCTATAATAGTAAGTAGTTCCTACTCGTAGGTTTTGTAATTACGCTCCGCTAGGGTTAGCTTCCTTAACTAGAATATAATTAGATACTAGTACCTAGTATCCTAGGGTTAGGTAAGGATTACGGCGGCTACTATAGTAGAGGTATCTATCTCTATCCTAAGTCGCCGGTTTAGGTTAAAGTATCGTAGTAGTAGGGTAGTTATAAATACTTCGATAAGGGTACGAAACGTATACGTAGTATCTATTAGCTATCGGAAGAGTCTATATTACTTACTATTTTTCGAACCTTTAAATAGCTCTATAAGCGGCGTAATAATCCGCGAGTAGCGTACGATAAACCTATAGTAGAAGTTATAGAATCCTAGAAAGACCTAGATCTCTATATAGGTTTTTAGCTCCGGCTATTCTACTATAGTTACGACTCGCTTACGATCTATCTAGACTCTACTAGTATTAACGATAAACCCTAGGAATTCGACTTCTTCCGTAAAGAACTTATACTTTTTGAGATTACTATAGAGTCTAAACTATTATAGCCTTATTAGTACCTCGCGTACGTATCGTATATATTCTGATCTAGTTTTAGAGTAGATTATTATATTATCAAGGTATACTATATAGATACTATCTACTAATCCGCTTAAAGCCCTATTAATATAAGCTTAGAAGGTTATAGGGGTATTAGTAAGTCCGAAAGGTATAACGAGGTACTTAAAGTAACTATATTACGTACGAAACGCGGTCTTCTACTCGTCTCCTAGGCGTATTCGAATTCGGTAGTAAGCGTTCTTTATATCGAGTTTAGTATAATAGCGCGCGCCTTATAAGCGGTCTAGGAGCTCTAAGATTAGGGGGAGCGTATACCTATTTTTAATAGTTACCTTATTTAGCCCCCTATAGTCTATATAGAGTCTAAGGTCTCCTCCTTTCTTTAGTATAAAGAGAATCCTAGCCCCTATAGGGCTAGTAGAAGGTCGTATCTATCTACTCGTAGTCGCGTCGCTAAGGTACTATCGGAGAATACTAAGCTCCTTTACCGAGAGGTTATATATTTTTCCGAAGGGGGGGTCTACTATAGTTTCGATTACGTATTCTACGCCCTTTACGGTCGGTATACGAGTAGTAAGCTTATTATTAAAGTCGTCTTTAAAATCTTCGAATTCTAGTAGGAGGGATATTATTATAGGTTCTTCTCCTTCGAATTCGTCGACGCTTAGGATTAGCGTAATATCCTCGCTCCGAAGTTCGAAGATAGACGCTAGGTCTTCCTTAAGTAATTCTTTAGCTAAGACTAGCTAGACCTAGCTTCCTATACTCTTAAACCGCTATCTTATCTCGCTAGTATCTAACTTAATACCCGCGTTATATAGGGCTAGTATACCTAAGATATAGCTTTACTCTAGCCTTTCTAATACGTAGAATTCTACCTTAACCTTCTTAGTAACCCCTAGGTAATCTATAGCTTACTAGATCGCTTTATATACCCCTAGGTATCCTACGTACTCTCCGCCTCCCTACTATATCGGTAGAGCCGGGATATTAATAGCTTCTAGATCTATTTCGAGGGCCTAGATAGGCCTAATAATATTAACTTCTATACCTATATCCAAAAGGGTTATTACCGAGTATTAGGAGGTTAGGCTATAGAGAATAGCCTTAGTAGTAATAGACTTCTATACTACTAGCCCTTACTTCCTAGAACTTAGGAGTACCTAGCTTATAGCTTTACTCCTCTAGCTAGGGTTACCCGCGGTTCGATCCTACGTCGTATACGCGGTTAAGGCGACGTAGACTCGTTTCCTACTAGGTCGTAGTACTAGTCTAAGGCTAGTTTAGTAATTTCCCTCTCTTTTTTAGGTTCCTTATAGTTATTAGTATAGTAGCCTATCTACCTATAGTTAAAGTACTAAATAGTAGTAAGGTCCTTATTACTACCCTTAGGCTAGATAGGGGTAGAGTTAGCTTTAGAAAGCCTCGAGTTCGTAGCCGCTAAGCCTATAGCTAGTTTACTTCCCGACTTAGCGTCGTATTAGTAGGGTCGACGCTTCTAGTCTCTTTCTAATAGTTTGGATATAGAGGCCTTCCTCTTATTTAATTCTAAGCGCGTAGCTAGCGCGACGATTACGTCTCGAGTTTTAGGAATCTCCTAGTAATTTAAGAGTATACCCCGGATTTCTAGCTTTAGTTTATACTATAGGTAGTTCCTTAATTAGGTCTCTATATATAGTTTATCCAACTAGGACTCTAGGCCTATAAGGTAAAAGTTAAAGGATATAGTCGACTAGTTTACGCCTTACTTACTATCTATATAGTATTATATCGCTTCGAGCTAGCGGTTAATAGGGTCTTCGATTAGATCTAATAGGAAGGTTTAGAAGTATTCCTATATTAACTAGTCTTCTAAGAGGGAGGGCTCCTTTTCTACCTATAAACTATAGGGGGTTCCCTTAATAAACTAGAGGGTATAGGATATTTTCGTAATTTTAGTACCGAAGGTATTAGGTACTAGGCGAAATATATTCTCGGCGCTTCGGGTCTAGTTGTAGTATACGCGTATACTTTTCCCTTCGTATAGAGATAATTTCTCTAGTTAGAGTTCTTTTAGGGGTCGGGAGTATTAACTCGCTAGGGTAGAGCTACGGTATCGCGCGGTTTACGACCCTATCTTAAGTTCTATTTTATTTACTTCCGAGATAAGCTTTACTAGTTATAGCTACTTCTCGCGGACGGCTAGCTTACGCTCCGCTTACTTAATAGCTACGTTAATATCTTCCTTAGTTTAGGATTCTATCTCGTCTTAAGATATTTCCCCTTATTAGCCTTCGCTAGCGTTTCGCTCGTCTATAGTAGTCGACCCTCTAGTAAGTCTACTACTCTTCGCGCGTATTATTCGTTAGGAAGCCATCTCTTACTAGACCTATTAGGTTAGGAGAGCTATTAGAATTATAAAGGGAGTAATAATAACAAGTATAGTAAGAGATAGATTTATAGATAAACTAATAGCTAAGGAGGGCCTCCTCCTATTATAATACTTAAGTGTTTGTAGGCGTAGCGCGTACGCTAAAGAGGCGTACGTAATAGTACTATAATATAAGGCGTAGGTCTTTAGCTAGCTAGTCCTTATATAAATAATACGAAGATAGGTTTCGAAACGGTAGTAAAATCCTATATCTAGATTCGGTAATAGATATAGACTCTAATAAAAGCTCTTATAGACTTAATAGACCTAGGAGTTAACTAGTTTAAAATAGTAGCTACCTTAGAAGTATTTAGGTATCGTCCTTCTCGATTATAATAGTATTACTATATCCGACTATATTCACGCCCTCTTTATAAATATCGAACTTTTCTCCTAATATCGTTACTCCTACGCGTTTAATATCTATAAGAACTACGTCTAGCCTAACTACGTATTCTAAGACCCTTTAACGTACTTCTTAAGCTTAGATTCCTTATCGTTATTATACTTTTTTAGGGTTCCAGTAATTATATCGTCTACGTAAATATCGCTATATTTAAACTAGTAGGAAATAATTATCTTAGATATATAGTAAAATTGGGCTACTAAGTTCGTTACTCCTTAAGGTAGAGTAGTTATTTATAAAAGACCAAACGGGTATATAAATAAGGTAAGATCGCGACTCTCTTTAGTAAGTTCTAATTAGTCGTACCTAGAGAAAAGGTTAGTAAGCGGTATCTATACGTATCTAGTAAACGAGTTAGAAAATTTATCGGCCGTTAGTAGTACGTTCGCGTCCCTAATAGTAACTATATTGATATTCGTAGTACTATTAATTAGCTGATACTTACCGTTTTTCTTTAAGACTAAAAACTATAGATTATAATATAAGGTATAACTAGGTTCGAGTCTTCCCGTCTTAATTCTTTTATAAAATATCTAACGAATCTCACTTAATAGAGCCTTAGGGATATTAAAGGGTTTCGCTTACTAAGGTTCGTAGTCTACTACTCGGATAACTTATACTAGTACTACTTCTTTCCTAATTTTACCGTATTCTTTGAAGCTCTATACGAGGGTAGGTTCTCGTTATATAAGTATTTCCTTAACTAGTAATCGTTCGTTTAGGCTAAGGGACTAGTTAATACGTATATTATTAAACCGGAGTTCCGTAAGCCGAGTCTAACGAGGGAAACGGGCGTAGTATTTCTCAAGGAATCTATTAAGGTAATAGTAAGGTTCCGTACTAAACTACTCTTTTAGTATTATATCTCTCTAATCTATACGACCGCTAGGTATAGATCTATTAGTAAGCTAAATATTCTAAGGTTAGATCTTATCTACTTTCTTCTTATATATACTATTTACGTATTTCGTTCTATACTTTGTTGGGGAGCCAGTCGAAAATAAGGAAATCCTTAGGGAAAGTAGGTCCTATTTATCTAAGTATCTAAATATTAGTAATCCGGTCTAAGGCTTCGCCGGTATAAGGCGATAATAGGTAAATATTTAGTACCTTATCTACTATTCCTATAGAAGCTTATCCCTTTCTTTTTATAGCTTTATCTCGTTTACTATAGTAGCTATATTAAGTCTAGTCGTAGTATAAGTCTTATTATATAGAAGTCTCCTAAAGTCTAGCGGTAAGAGAAACTCGTCGCGGATTAGGTCGTTAAAAAGCTATTCGTATATATTCTAGCCTAAGTTTAGTACTAGGAGCCTTAGGTTTCTTATATATATAGTAGATATCCTTCTAAGACCTAGGACTCCGCCTCCTTATTTTCTAAATCGTCCGAATTAGAATTATCTTCTTAGTCTAAATAAGTATAAGGGATTCGAAGACTAGACTTATACCTATCGTATAGGAATTCCGAGATAACTACTTACTATATAACGCTCTATTCGCCGTTTATAGAGAATACCTTATACGAAATACTACTATCCGCCTTAGCCTATATAACGAGACGACTCCGTACTAAGAAGGGCTAACTAAGTATTATTCCCTAAGAGTAGTCCCTAAGTACTATAAAGACTATATTTTTATAATTAAAGTCTACTCCGGCGATCCGTATATACGCGCTAGTCTAGCTAACTAGAGGAACTCTCCTCCCGTTAGTAACCTTAAGCTTATCGAAAACTAGTCCCTAGATATCCTACTTAATACTATTAACTACCAATCTATAACTCCTTATAACTCCTTTAGATATAACGTTTACTTCGGCTCTAGTATTATATAATACCTTAATCTCTAGTTTTCTAATCCGAGCTATTAAAGTAGGGCTCTTTACTAAGACGCGAGAACGGTTATTATCCTTATTAATACGAAGAACTATTTCTAAAGTTAGTTCCTACTCTTCCGAGCGTAGCGCTATATTTCCTACTTCTTATTTTATTCCGTCCGCTTTCTATCTTTCTTCTATTTTCCGTTTCCTTTTAGTAGCCTTTTCCCGTTTCCTTTATTCTATTTCCTCTATTTCGGGACGGATATTATTAGCTAATTATTCTAGTAGGGACTTATATAAGAGATCTCTAAATACTAGAATATAAATAATAGTATCCTAAAGACTAAGTTAGACTAATTACTAGAGGATATTCCCTACTATACGTATTCTATTAGTAGCCTTATCTTTCTTCGTAACGTACTACTTAAGAGTCGGGTTCCTAGGCTTACGAGTTTTCTTTAGTAGTTCTAGTAGTAAGTTCCTAAGGGTTACGTCTAGTTCGTCGTCTTCTAAGTCTAAGTCTATATCCGAGTCTCCTTCGCTATTCTATTATTCTACGGTCTTAGTAATATAACTATATACTATATACTTAACTATCGGGGCCTTAGATCTACTAGACTTAGTAACCCTAGTAGGCTATTTTCCTTTTGCCTTTTCTAATAGGGGTTTTTATATAGATAAACGTAGTTAGGTAGTAGCCGTAAGAATAATAGAAGGTATAAATCCGCCTCCTCCTACCTTACTAATATTCGATACCTAAACCTACGTACTAAAGTCTTCCTACTCTAAGTCGCTTAATTTAATAATTCTAATAAATAACTTAACTATCCTAAATAACGAAATACTACTAGAGCCCTATTAAGACTAAGCTAATTAAGTACGGATCTAGTTACTATAGTTCTAGCCGTTAATAATTCCTCCGATTTTCCTACCTAGAGCGGCTGAAGTTCCCTAGTACTACTATCTAGGTATTACGTTTATATTCTAATAGTAAATTCCTTAAGTAACTAGTTCTATAACGTTAGGGTATATCCGTTCGTAATATTCTATACTTCTATAGCTCCTATAACTCCTCTTTTCCGATGTTCCGTTCTAGGTAGTCTATATAGGGGGTAGTAACGAAGAAGGGATCAAAGGGTAGTTAGTAGGTAGGGCGGTTAGGTTCGAGTTTCTTAGCTAGGCTAGGGGTAGAGGCTAGGGGTTACTAGGGATACTAGTAGACTAAATATTAGCGGACTAACTACGTTGGTTAGTAGTATTCTAGATATACTAGGAGGACTAGTTGGTATTAGCTAGCCCCCTATAGTAATTTCTACGTAGGTTAGTATAAACGAAGGAACTTCCTAATAGTATAGTATTAGACTAAGTAGAAGAGCGAAAGTTATTATAGATCTAATTATTAAGTATAGTAAACTATTTTATATCTTTCCTAGCTACTACTATAGTAGGATCTATACTTTCGGTAATAGCGAAGAGTAGGACGTCCCTAGAAGTATTCGTTCTACGAAGACCCTTAAGAGCTTTAATAATATTAGCTCTAAGTTAAGGTTTAGTAGTTTTAGGTTTTTCTTTAGCTATAGCCTCGTTCCTTCGAAGGACTATTCGTTTAATAACCCTATTAAGGGTACTTCCTTTATAACTATCTAATATAAAGAGTAATATATTCTCGTTACTAATAATAATCTATTTAGCTTTAAGGATAATCCGTTCAATATCGTTAAAGGTAGAGCGAATACGAGGGTCGATTATAAGCGTTAGGTTAACCTATTAACGAACCGATTCTAGTAATCTACTAAAGAAGATCCTACTTATAGTAGATCTAGTTAGTTTATCGGTATTAATAATAAGTAGATAGTAGTTCTTAAATTCCTTAATAAAGCTACGAGTATCCAGTTTCTAAGAGGTACTTTAAAAAGTAAGTTTATAGAGGTAAGTAGTAGTTTCCTTTCGCTAACGGTTATTAGTAGCGATATATTCCTTACGAAGAGATTTATAGAGAGTTCTATAGCTACGTTCCTTATAGCTACCTAAAAGCTTAATATCGTATAGATAGCTAGACTTAATATTACGAGTAAGAGCCTAGATCTTATAGGTATCGTCGGTAATATCGTAGGTATCGAAGGTATCTTTAAGGCGAATAAGGAAGTCCGTAATATTCCGACTACCGAAGCGTTCCTTAGGAGAGAGCGTATAGTTCTTAAGATTAAAGGCTTAAGCCTTTCTTTCCTATCTTCTAGTAATAGTAAAATCCTTAAGGGTATTAATAAGGTTGATTATATTAGAACGAGTAGCTAGTCTATTAATTATAGGGCTAAGATTAGCCGTAGACGGGTTACTAGAGGGAGGGCCGGAAGAATCCGAAGGTATTCTAGTAGGAGGGATCCTTTATTCTAGGCGTAAGTATATAGGTATTTCGATTTTTCGTTAGTCTTAAGTAGTTCTATTTGTTTTATATTGTATTCATTCGCGTACGTTTCTTAGAAATAAGAGTATTAATACTAAGAGTTCCTAGATAATTTCGAAGATAAGTAGCTAAAAGGAGTTAGATCTATACGCTAATATACGGAGTTCGTAGCCTAGACGGCGAGAGTAGTACCGTTTCGTATATAGTATAGTTAGGCCTCTCTTTTCTAACTTATTAGATAAGGGTATATAGGCTATAGAGGGGCAATATATTAATAGTATAGGTAATCCTAGGTATTTTCGTATAAAGTATAATTTCTACTAACGGGAAATCCTAGACTTAGTCTAAGAAGTTAAAAGAACTAGGATATTACTAGTAATTATTCTAAATTCTAATTTTCCGTTAATATAGCTTAGACTTAGACCTTTATAAAGATTTTTCCCGTTTCTAAGTTTAGTAATAGTCGGTTGATCGAGTATTATTCGGTTATAAGGAGAGAAAAAGTCGGTTCGAAGGTACGAAGTAATACTAGTTAATATTCGTATAAAAGTTCGAAGGTATTCTAAAAAAAGGGTAGTTAAAAGTCTAAAGTCGAGAGTCGTATATAGTCTAGTATTCGAAGGAAAGTTTAAAAGTCTAGTAGTCGAAGATTAATATACGAAGTTCCTTTTCGATAGTCTAATAGTCCTATAGTTAAGTTAATAGTAAAGAAAGAGAGTCCTAAAGTCCTAAAGTCTAATATTTAAAGTCTAATATAAAGCCTAATATTCGAGAGTTCGATAATCCAGTCTAAAAAGAGAGAGAGAGTATCCTAAGTATAAGTTCGATTATAATACTATAATAGCTACTAGGAATCGTCTTAGCTATAGAGAGAAACCCTAGTACGACCTCTAAAATATAGGTAAGATAAGCGTAGATAATATAGTATTAGATTACTATTAACTTCTACCGCTTAGCTACTATATAAAGGCAAGGTAATAGGATCTTTATATATTTCGTAAAGAGATAGATAGGGTAGTTTATAAAGAGATAGATAAGGTAGTTAGGAGTAAAGAAGAGAGAGTCTAGAGTTAATATAAGTAATAAGAATTAGATCGTATTATTATACTATCTTAGTTCCTATATACGTACCGTTGATCTAGTTCCTATATTATTAATTATTAGGGTTCTATAAATTGTAGTATTACCGTAGTATATTATATTCTTTTTCGTATATTGTCCGTATCTTGTATCCCGTTCCTATTCTACTTCCTATTCTAGTCCTATACCTTCATCCCCCTTACAGTACGTATTACGTATACTTTAAACTTATAACTCTCCGCTAGTCGACGATAATTTAACTACTATATACCTATTAACTTATAATACTATTTTTTGAGTATTATTAACGCTAAAGCGATTAAATCGCTACTCTCGCTATTAGAGACGACGTACGTAAGTAACTAGCTAAAACTTTACCTAGTATTACGGGAGACCCTAGTATATACTAAAAGGTAAAGTAGTAGATAGAACTAAGTCAACTAACGAGCTAGAGAGGGGGAGGAGCTCTCTCCTTATACTCTAACGAGGAGACCGTACTCTAATATATAGTCTCCGGTTCTACTTCTTTCGTAGTCTATTCTTCCTTCCTTTTAGCTTCTAGGGTACTGTAGGTAAGATAAGCGTAGATAATATAGTATTAGATTACTATTAACTTCTACCGCTTAGCTACTATATAAAGGTAAGGTAATAGGATCTTTAAGTATTTCGTAAAGAGATACATAGGGTAGTTTATAAAGAGATAGACAAGGTAGTTAGGAGTTAAGAAGAGAGAGTCTAGAGTTAATATAAGTAATAAGAATTAGATCGTATTATTATATTATCTTAGTTCCTATATACGTACCGTTGATCTAGTTCCTATATTATTAATTATTAGGGTTCTATGAATTGTAGTATTACGGTAGTATATTATATTCTTTCTTATATATTAGCCGTATCTTATATCCTATTTCTATTCTACTTCCTATTCCGGTTATATACCTTTATCCCCCTTATATCCCCTCCCTAGGTAGATAATACGTCGACCCTTAACGTATTCTAAGATATACGCTAAAACTATACGAGACCATCTAATAAACCTAAATACTAAGAAGAATCTTAAAGGGGAATAGAACTTCTCGTATCCTAAGATACTAAGAAAGAACTTAAAAGTAAGAAAAGACTCGAAAGAGTAATAAAACCTTAACGCGTATACTAAAGTATCTGAATATACTATAAAATCCTAAATATTTCTAAAACTAAGAAAGAATTTAAAGCTCTCCTAAAATAATTAAATATATTAAAAGATCCTATATATTTCTAAAGTAGCCCTACACGTCGCGCGTATTAACGCTTAGTATAGGAAGCGGCTCCTCGGGAGGTATACTAGATAGTAATAGTAATTATTAGGTTATTACTCTAATAACCTAATCTATTACGGTTATATTTAAGTAAAGTCGGTTAGATAGGAGGACTTTTCGAGGTAATTAGTTCAAA
Source organism: Venturia nashicola (assembly GCA_004522665.1). Classification (NCBI taxonomy): domain Eukaryota; kingdom Fungi; phylum Ascomycota; class Dothideomycetes; order Venturiales; family Venturiaceae; genus Venturia; species Venturia nashicola. Next base: position 509,034 of record SNSD01000006.1, read on the forward strand.
TTTTCCTTATAGTTTCCGGTTATAGTAGTATTATACGTAGTATTATTTATATTTTTCAATTCTAGTTTATTCGTTCTTTTCCTTAATATAGCTCGACTTTAATACGGATTCCTAACTTAAAAGACTTCTCCCTCCCCTACTAAAAAATTCTACGTTATCCTATTATTATCCTATAACGTTCGCCTTCCTACTTCCTATACTCTTTACTAGGTTTAACGTAAATAAAGGCTAATATATAAACGGTTCCTATATAAAACAATTTAGAATAAGGTACGGTAGCTTAAATAAAATAAAGTAAACTTCCTAACTCTATATATTATAATATAAAAGGTAACTCTCCTAACCTTTCCGGACATACATATATATATATATAAAAAACTAATAAAAAGGAAAAGTAATAAACGTCTACTACGAAGCTAGGTATCCGAGAATCGAACTATTATAATATATATACTAGGGTATAGTCCCCTTTAATAGCTAAAGTTAAGTTTTACGAAAGTAATACCCGACTAAGTCTATTTAAGCGTAAAGCTAGACTAGTATAATAATAGAGGATACTATTGATTTAACTAAGGATAAACGGGAGGCGAATAGGCGAAGGTTATAATAGACCGATATAGCGAAAGTCTAAGTAGTAAAAGACTAAGAGAATACGACTACTTTAACTTATAGGATTATCCTTCTAAGGACTATATAGATCTAATCTAATCTTAAAATATAAGAGTAGGGAGGCTTAGATAGAGGATAGGACGCAAACCGTTAGCGCCGCTAGGAGGGCTACCAAAGAGTAAGAAGCTATTAAAGAGGCTAAAGTAGGAGGAACGGTAAACGTATTCTCTTAAGTATAAACTCTAGGTTTCGTAGATATAAGCTTAAGGACCAATTAGGATCAATAAGTAAGAGGGTCTAAATAAAAGGATCGATAATTATATTCCCGTAGTTATAAATCCTAGGTTTCGTAGATATAAGCTTAAGGACTAAGTAGGATTAATAAGTTAATATAATCTTATCGAAGCTTAAACCGGAGATTATCGAGGAACCTAAGGTAGACTATAAGGGAGGACCTCGAGGGGTATAAATACTTCCTAGAGAACTAGTAGCTGTAGGACTAAACTAATATTAGACTTAACTAAGGACCTAGACTTTAATAGATACTTATATACTTAAGGTTTCCTAGATTATAAGCTACTTATTAGATAGGTATCTACTTAGTAGAGATAGATATATTTAGTAGCCGTAGGGGATATTAGGTCGTAGTAATTCCTAACGTACAGAAGAGAATTAAAAGCGCGTAAAGTAGAAGAGAATCGAATAAGTACTAAGTAGAGAAGGATTAAAAGGTTAAAAGCGTATATAGCGGAAGAGGATTAAAGAGGCGTAAAGGTCCCCTAGGATTACGTACTAAGTTCCTTTATACTAATATATAAATAAGGGATTCGATTAAGGTATAGTATATTAGCTTATTAGCTTAATATATTATATACTTTTCTAATCGTTTCCTTTTCTATATTATAAGTATTTATAAGCCGTTTACGAATCGAATACTTCTCCGTAGTTCCTAGTAATCCTAGTATTAGCTAGGGTCGAATCCTTCTAGTCTAGGAATAATTACTTATAGTCTAGATCGGCGAACTAATATATCTAGGTCCTTATTACCAGGTTACTTTTCCTATTCCTATTCTATATCCTTATCTAATTAAGTATTATCTTAATCCTAGTCTTATTCTTATTCTATCCTATACTCCTAACCGGTATTAAGGAGGTTATTACCTATAGGACTATCCCGCTAGTAGAAGATCCTAATCCTATTCCCTCGAATCGTCTTATATACTAAAACTCTATTTAGTTCCTTAAGTACGTAGCTACTAATAGGTAATCCGGTTCTCCTATCCTTATATACTTCCGCGATACGGTATAGACCGACCTATATAAAATCTAATTTAGATCCGAAATCCTTAACGATCTTCGTATTATATAAGAGGATAAGTTATCCTATATCTAGGTTTTTAGTACGTATTCTAGTTTAATATTACGATTCCTAGTACTCGTTTACTTCCTATCTTATACGTTCCTACCTTACGATAGCTTCCTAGAGGTCTTCCCCTCTCTAATCTAGTTACTTAGCTCGTAGAAAAAGAAGGTATTCTATTATCCTAACCGTAGATTAAGGAAGGTTTTACTATATAACTATTTTTAGTTCGATCGGAAGGACGTATTCTTTACTAAGTATTATCCTAACTAGAGTTATACCGGTTATTCTATTAACTATTATCCGTTTAGCCTAAAGTATTACTAGTAATAAATCTTTCTAAGGTTTCTAGTTCCCGTTCGTTACTCGTTAGAAGGCTTCCTATATTATTAAGTAAGACCGTTCGATTCCTCCTTTACCTTAACTATTATATAGTAAAATCTTAATCTTTCTAACGTCGTATAGTTTTAGAAGCGTATCCGTATATAGCTTGTTCTTAGGACCTCTATTAACTCTAATCTCTAATATAATACCCTATCGATAGATTAGTTCCTTAAAGATAAAATCCGCGATATTCTTAGACGTAGGTACTAAACGGAGTACTCTTACCTTAGGCTAACCGCTTAATTCCTCTCTTACCTAAATAAGATAGCTATAACTACCTTATAGGGTAATTATTGTATAATTAATAGACTATCTTACGCTAAGAATCTTACTCCGAATAATAGTCGTATTTAGAGGTTCTACTACGTACGCTCGATCGCTTATTTAATATTAAGAATATTCCTTAATCTATTTACTAACGTCGTTATAGTAGCCGTCCTAGTAATATCGATTCCGAATAAGTACTACGGTAGTTTCGCGTCCTTTATAGCCGTATTTATTATAGAGGGCGACGATAATTTCCTTTCGTTAGTCCTAGTTATTAATTACGCGATAGTAGGCTTATTCTCGTTTACCTCGCTTAAATAGTTACCGTCTAGCTATAAGGTAGCCTATTACCTTTCTTTTTATAGCCGTAATATATTTACCTTTAAGATAGTCCGCGACTTTTAATATTATAAGCTAGTTAGTAATCGCTTGGTATTCCGCGGTATATTCGCTATCTAATCCTTCCTAAGGTTCTAATAAACCGAATTCTCCGTATTCCTTATTCTAATCTATAGAACTTTCGCTACTAGTATTATTATTATTTTCTAGACTAGGTATAGTTATTAGGTAGAGCTAGATCGTATACTATAGGTTACGCTTATAGACGTAGATACTAGAATAGTAAAGGGCTCTAAGTCGTCGATCGATAAAATCCTCGATATCGAAGTTAGAAATAGTAGGGACGTCCTTTTTAGGTACGTTACTAAATTAGCGGGAGAGTCTATTAGCTACTATATTCTTTTTCCCGGGAATATATCGGATATTAAAATCCTATATCTAAATCTATACGAGCTATCGTATAACTAGAGATCCTACTATATCCGAAGATACTCTATTAAGTTAATAGATTAAAGTCTAGGCGTCCGTTTCGACTACGAAATACGTTCCCTAAAGATAAAGGTAGAATTTCTTAAGAGCGTATAAAAGGGCGCGGTATTCTAGTTTAACTATATCGTATTTCCTTTCTAATAGCGACTAGATCCTACTTTTATATTAGTACGGGTATCTCTTACCTAGTTCGTCTATTTATTATAGGACCGCTCCCTATCCTTCTCCTAAAGTATCTACTATAAGAATAATCTCGCCTAAATCTAGTTTATATATAACCGGTCGTAGTATAGGTATAGTCGTAAGCGCTTCCTAAAGAGATTTTATTACCTTATCTTATTCCTTTCCCTAATAGAATTCTAAGTCCTTTAGCTTCTCCTTCTTAAATAATACGAAGATAGGTTTCGAAACGGTAGTAAAATCCTATATCTAGATTCGGTAATAGATATAGACTCCGATAAAAGCTCTTATAGACTTAATAGACCTAGGAGTTAACTAGTTTAAAATAGTAGCTACCTTAGAAGTATTTAGGTATCGTCCTTCTCGATCGTAATAGTATCCGACTATATTTACGCCCTCTTTATAAATATCGAACTTTTCTCCTAATATCGTTACTCCTACGCGTTTAATATCCGTAAGAACTATATCTAGCCTAACTACGTATTCTAAGACCCCTTAACGTACTCCCTTAGGCTTGGATTCCTTATTATTATTATACTTTTTCGGGGTTCTAGTAATTATATCGTCTACGTAAATATCGCTATATTTAAACTAGTAGGAAATAATTATCTTAGATATACGGTAAAATTAGGCTACTAAGTTCGTTACTCCTTAAGGTAGGGTAGTTATTCGTAAAAGACTAAATAGGTATATATAGGGTCCCCAACGGGGCGGGGCGAAACGGGGGGGGTCGGGTTAGGGGCGGGTCGGGGCGGGTTTTCGGGGCGGGTTATAAAGCTATAACCCTAACCCGACCCGCCCCGCCAAGATATAAACCCGCCCCGTTAGTTAGGGGCGGGTTTTTAAGGGGGGAACCCGGAGATTTTTTACGGAAACCTTAATAACTTTAGATCTACTATATATATTTTAATTTTTTAATAGCCTATAATAATCTCTAGGTTATAGAGTATCTTATAAGAATATAAAATATATATATATCTATATATATAACCCTATAATATCACGTGGAAAACCCGAACGGGGCGAACGGGGCGGGTTTTCTTCTAAACTATAACCCGCCCCGGGAACCCGCCCCAACCCGTTAGAACCCGACCCGCTAATAGGGCGGGTTCCCTACCCTATAACCCGCCCCAACCCGCCCCGTTAGGGACCCTAGGTATATAAATAAGGTAAGATCGCGACTTTCTTTAGTAAGTTCTAATTAGTTGTACCTAGAGAAATAGTTAGTAAGCGATATCTATACGTATCTAGTAAACGAGTTAGAAAATTTATCGGCCGTTAGTAGTATATTCGCGTCCCTAATAGTAACTACGTTAATATTCGTAGCGCTATTAATTAGCTAATACTTACCGTTTTTCTTTAAGACTAAAAACTATAGATTACGATATAAGGTATAACTAGGTTTAAGTCTTCCCGTCTTAATTCTTTCGTAAAATATCTAACGAATCTCGCTTATTAGAGCCTTAGGGATATTAAAGGGTTTCGCTTACTAAGGTTCGTAGTCTACTACTTAGATAACTTATACTAGTACTACTTCTTTCCTAATTTTACCGTATTCTTCGAAGCTCTATACGAGGGTAGATTCTCGTCGTATAAGTATTTCCTTAACTAGTAATCGTTCGTTTAGGCTAAGGGACTAGTTAATACGTATATTATTAAACCGGAGTTCCGTAAGCCGAGTCTAACGAGGGAAACGGGCGTAGCGTTTCTCGAGGAATCTATTAAGGTAATAGTAAGGTTCCGTACTAAACTACTCTTTTAGTATTATATCTCTCCAATCTATACGACTACTAGGTATAGATCTATTAGTAAGCTAAACGTTATAAGGTTAGATCTTATCTACTTTCTTCTTATATATACTATTTACGTATTTCGTTCTATATTTTATCGGGGAGCTAGTCGAAAATAAGGAAATCCTTAGGGAAAGTAGTTCCTATTTATCTAAGTATCTAAATATTAGTAATCCGGTCTAAGACTTTACCGGTATAAGGCGACGATAGGTAAATATTTAGTACCTTATCTACTATTCCTATAGAAGCTTATCCCTTTCTTTTTATAGCTTTATCTCGTTTACTATAGTAGCTATATTAAGTCTAGTCGTAGTATAAGTCTTATTATATAGAAGTCTCCTAAAGTCTAGTAGTAAGAGAAACTTAAACTCGTTACGGATCGGGTCGTTAAAAAGCTATTCGTATATATTCTAGCCTAAGTTTAGTACTAGAAGCCTTAGGTTTCTTATATATATAGCGGATATTCTTTTAAAACCTAGGACTCCGCCTCCTCGTTTTCCGAATCGTCCGAATTAGAATTATCTTCTTAGTCTAAATAAGTATAAGGGATTCGAAGACTAGACTTATACCTATCGTATAGAAATTCCGAGATAACTACTTACTATATAACGCTCTATTCGCCGTTTATAGAGAATACCTTATACGAAATACTACTATCCGCCTTAGCCTATATAACGAGACGACTCCGTACTAAGAAGGGCTAACTAAGTATTATTCCCTAAAAGTAGTCCCTAAGTACTATAAAGACTATATTTTTATAATTAAAGTGTACTCCGGTAATCCGTATACGCGCGCTAGTCTAGCTAACTAGAGGAACTCTCCTCCCGTCGGTAACTTTAAGCTTATCTAAAACTAGTCCCTAGATATCCTACTTAATACTATTAACTACTAATCTATAACTTCTTATAACTCCTTTAGATATAACGTTTACTTCGGCTCTAGTATTATATAACGCCTTAATCTCTAGTTTTCTAATCCGAGCTATTAAAGTAGGGCTCCTTATAGAGATATAAGAACGGTTATTATCCTTATTAATACGAAGAACTATTTCCGAAGTTAGTTCCTACTCTTCTAAGCGTAGTACTATAATTCCTACTCCTTATTTTATTCTATCTACTTTCTATCTTTCTTCTATTTTCCGCTTCCTTTTAGTAGCTTTTTTCTATTTCCTTCGTTCTATTTCCTCTATTTTAGGACGGATATTATTAGCTAATTATTCTAGTAAGGACTTATATAAGAGATCTCTAAATACCGGAATATAAATAATAGTATCCTAAAGACTAAGTTAGACTAATTACTAGAGGATATTCCCTACTATACGTATTCCGTCGGTAGTCTTATCTTTCTTTATAACGTACTACTTAAGAGTCGGGTTCCTAGGCTTACGAGATTTCTTTAGTAGTTCCGGTAGTAAGTTCCTAAGGGTTACGTCTAGTTTATCGTCTTCTAAGTCTAAGTCTATATCCGAGTCTCCTTCGCTATTCTATTATTCCGCGGTCTTAGTAATATAACTATATACTATATACTTAACTATCGGGGCCTTAGATCTACTAGACTTAGTAACCCTAGTAGGCTATTTTCCTTTTACCTTTTCTAATAGGGGTTTTCGTATAGATAAACGTAGTTAGGTAGTAGCCGTAAGAATAATAGAAGGTATAAATCCGCCTCCTCCTACCTTACTAATATTCGATACCTAAACCTATATACTAAAGTCTTCCTACTCTAAGTCGCTTAATTTAATAATTCTAATAAATAACTTAACTATCCTTAATAACGAAATACTACTAGAGCCCTATTAAGACTAAGCTAATTAAGTACGAATCTAGTTACTATAGTTCTAGCTGTCACGGGAGACCCTAGTATATACTAAAAGGTAAGGTAGTAGATAGAACTAAGTCAACTAACGAGCTAGAGAGGGGGAGGAGCTCTCTCCTTATACTCTAACGAGGAGACCGTACTCTAACGTACGGTCTCTAGTTCTACTCCTTTCGTAGTCTATTCTTCCTTCCTTTTAGCTACTAGGGTACTAGCCCCTAATATTAGCCCTATTCTTCCCCTTCGGCGACCGGCGAAAAACGCCTAGCCCCTACTAGTTTATTATAAGGAGCCCTTAAGCTACGGACTCCCCTCCTCTCTCTAGTACCCTTTAGGCGGTCCCGCTTATATAACTCGTACGTAACCCTTGTTTTAGGTAGCTAGACCCCTATTTAGGTAATAGTAGCTACGCCCTAGGCCTAGGCCCTTATAAGTTATTTTTGTAGTACGTATACCTAGGTATACCCTATACGTCCTCGTACTTACCCCGCTACTAGGTGCCCGTTTCCCGTTAAAGACTAGATAACTTTACTAAAGCCGGGCGTTCTATTACGGTATCTATAGTAACCTATCCTTCTACCTCCCTAGTCGATAGGAATAGAGTCTACCTATACTAGAGGCGTCTCTAGTCCCCGTAACTTCTATAGAGGAGTCTCCGGTCCGCGTAACTAGCTATTTAGACGTATCCTAAGTATTATAGTACGTCTTTCGGCTAGCCCCCGTCCTAGGACTAGGTAGCCCGGGCGATTTGGCTAGCTTCTATAGGTTTCCCTTATATCGCTTATAAACCCTCTTAGATAATACTAATTCGATCCCCCTCGAAGTTGCTATCGACTACTATATAATTATACGCGTAATTATACTTTAATTAGTATCTCCTAAAGGGTATAAATACCCCTATCCCCTAGACTTTTTTTTTTTTATTAAGCCCTTATATATATATATATATATATATATATACTATATATATATATAGTAAGTATCTCCTACCTAGTACTAAGGTAGCGGCCTCTATTTTAAACTAACCGTATTTAGCTCGTCGTACCGCTACCGCTACTACTACTATATCCGGTATCCGTTCTCTCTTTAGTAGCGCTAAGGCCCCTAACGTTCCCGATAGTCTACTACCTAAGTCTAAGCCGCTTGTAAGGACTAGACCTACGTAAGGTATACGCCTTACTAATATAGTATATTACGTACGCCTACTTAGTACGCCTACTACGCCTATATATATTTGGATACTCTACTAGAAGAGTAACCTCCTTAGCTATTAGTTTATCTATAAATCTATCTCTTACTACACTTATTATTATTACTCCCTTTACAATTCTAATAGCTCTCCCAACCTAATAGGTCTAGTAAGAGATAGCTTCCTAACAAACGATACGAGCGAAGAGTAGCGGACTTATAGGAGGGTCGACTACTATAGACGAGCGAATCGCTAGCGAAGACTAACGAGGGGAAATATCTTAAGATTAGATAGAATTCTAAACTAAGAAAGATATTAACGTAGCTATTAAGTAAGTAGAGCGTAAGCTAGCCGTCCGCGAGAAGTAGCTATAACTAGTAAAGCTTATCTCGGAAGTAAATAAAATAGAACTCGAGATAGGGTCGTAAACCGCGCGATACTATAGCTCTACCCTAGCGAGTTAATACTCCCGACCCCCTAAGGAACTCTAACTAGAGAAATTATCTCTATACGAAGGGAAAAGCGTATACGCGTACTACGACTAGACCCGGAGCGCTAAGAATATATTTCGCCTAGTACCTAATACCTTCGGTACCGAAATTACGAAAATATCCTATACCCTCTAGTTTATTAAGGGTACCCCCTATAGTTTATAGGTAGAAAAGGAGCCCTCCCTCTTAGAAGACTAGTTAATATAGGAATACTTCCGAACCTTCCTATTAGATCTAATCGAAGACCCTATTAACCGCTAGCTCGAAGCGATATAATACTATATAGATAGTAAGTAAGGCGTAGACTAGTCGACTATATCCTTTAACTCTTACCTTATAGGCCTAGAGTCCTAGTTAGATAAACTATATATAGAGACCTAACTAAGGAACTACCTATAATATAAACTAAGGCTAGAAATCCGGGGTATACTCTTAAATTACTAGGAGATTCCTAAAACTCGAGACGTAATCGTCGCGCTAGCTACGCGCTTGGAATTAAATAAGAGGAAGGCCTCTATATCTAAACTATTAGAAAGAGACTAGAAGCATCGACTCCCCTAATACGACGCTAAGTTAGGAAGTAGACTAGCTATAGGCTTAGCGGCTACGAACTCGAGGCTTTCTAAAGCTAACTCTACCCCTATCTAGCCTAAGGGTAGTAATAAGGACCTTACTACTATTTAGTACTTCAACTATAGGTAGATAGGCTACTATACTAATAACTATAAGGAACTTAAAAAAGAGAGGGAAATTACTAAACTAGCCTTAGACTAGTACTACGACCCGGCGGGAAACGAGTCCGCGTCGCCTTAACTACGTATACGATATAGGATCGAACCGCGGGTAACCCTAGCTAGAGGAGTAAAGCTATAAGTCGGGTACTCCTAAGTTCTAGGAAGTAAGGGCTAGCCGTACGGAAGTCTATTACTACTAAGGCTATTCTCTATAGCCTAACCTCCTAATACTCGGTAATAACCCTTTTAGATATAGGTATAGAAGTTAATATTATTAGGCCTATCTAGGCCCTCGAAATGGATCTAGAAGCTATTAATATCCCGGCTCTACCAATACGGTAGGGAGGCGGAGAGTACGCGGGATACCTAGGGGTATATAAAGCGATCTAGTAAGCTATAGATTACCTAGGGGTTACTAAGAAGGTTAAGGTAGAATTCTACGTATTAGAAAGGCTAGGGTAAAGCTATATCGTAGGTATACTAGCCCTATATAACGCGGGTATTAAGTTAGATACTAGCGAAATAAGATAGTAGTTTAAGAGTATAGGGAGCTAGGTCTAGCTAGTCTTAGCTAAAGAACTACTTAAGGAAGACCTAGCGTCTATCTTTAAACTTCGGAGCGAGGATATTACGCTAATCCTAGGCGTCGACGAATTCGAAGAAGAAGAACCTATAATAATATCCCTCCTATTAGAATTCGAGGACTTTAAAGATAACTTTAATAATAAGCTTACTACTCGTATACCGACCGTAGAGGGCGCGGAATACGTAATCGAAACTATAGTAGACCCCCCCTTCGGAAAAATATATAACCTTTTAGTAAAGGAGCTTAGTATTCTACGATAGTACCTTAGCGACGTGATTACGAGTAGATAGATACGACTTTCTACTAGCCCTATAGGGGCTAGGATCCTCTTTATACTAAAGAAGGGAGGAGACCTTAAACTCTATATAGACTATAGGGGGCTAAATAAGGTAACTATTAAAAATAGGTATACTCTCCCCCTAATCTTAGAGCTCCTAGACCGCTTGTAAGGCGTATAGTACTATACTAAGCTCGATATAAAGAATACTTACTACCGAATCCGAATTCGCCTAGGAGACGAATAGAAGACTACGTTTTATACGCGGTATAGCTACTTCGAGTACCTCGTTATACCTTTCGGACTTACTAATACCCCTATAACCTTCTAAGCTTATATTAATAAGGCCTTAAGCGGATTAATAGATAGTATCTATATAGTATACCTTAATAATATAATAATCTACTCCAAAACTAGATTAGAATATATACGATACGTACACGAGGTACTAATAAGGCTATAATAATTTAGACTCTATAGTAACCTTAAAAAGTATAAGTTCTTTACGGAAGAAGTCGAATTCCTAGGGTTTATTATTAATACTAGCGGAGTCTAGATAGATCGTAAGCGAGTTATAACTATAGCGGAATAGCTAGAGCTAAAAACCTATATAGAGGTCTAGGTCTTTCTAGGATTCTATAACTTCTACCGTAGGTTTATCGTACGCTACTCGCGGATCGTAGCGCCGCTTATAGAGCTATTTAAAGGTTCGAAAAATAGTAAGTAATATAGACCCTTCCGATAGCTAATAAAGGCCGCGTACGTATTTCGTACCCTTATCGACGCCTTTATAACTGCCCTACTACTACGATACTTTAACCCAAACCGGTAGCTTAGGATAGAGATAGATACCTCTACTATAGCGGCCGCTACAATCCTTACCTAACCCTAGGATACTAGGTACTAGTATCTAATTATATTCTAGTCAAGGAAGCTAACCCCTATAGAGTATAATTATAAAACCTACGAGTAGAAACTACTTACTATTATAGCGGCCTTCTCGTATTAGCGATATTACCTTAAAGGGAGTATATACCCTATTAAGGTCCTTACTAACTATAATAACCTCCTAGGGTTTAGTAAGCTAAAGTAGCTAAATAGCCGCTAGGCCTACTAGACTATATTACTAGCGGCCTATAATTTCGTTATTACCTATAGGCTAGGTATAAAGAACCTAGTAGACGCGCCTTCGAGACGCCCTAATTACGAAGCCCTAGTATAATAGGAGAGTACCCTCCTCCCTACCCTCTAGAAAAAGCTAGGGCTAATACTAAGAATAGTAGTAGTAGAGAGTCTAACTACCTAGTAGACCTAGGGGGTTAAAATATAACTAGTTTATACCCTATATAAAGGTACCGCGGTCGCTAGACGGACGCGACTAGACTCGAGCGTATACGTCTTATAGTTATTAAGTAGTAACGCTACGAGTTAGGTTTACTAAATCTATCCCGTCTCTAGCTAGGGGGAACTAGCTATAAGACTAGGTACTATACGTATCCGCGTACGTAAGGTCCTTTAAGGAGAATATACCTATATAGACCTATCTAATATACTATTAGGATTCTAGGAACTTTAACGTAAAGACCCTACGGTTCGTAAGGTCTACGCGGACTTACTAAATAAGCCGATAGGCCCCTACTAATAGTTAAGACTAGTATTAGGATATATTACCTTTAGAGGAAAGATCTTTATCCCAAATAATACTATAGTTAGATAAGAGCTATTAAGGCTATACTATAATAATACCTTTACGGGCTATTTTAGGGTTACTCGAACCTATAATTTACTTACGCGAAAGTATTTCTAGACGTATATATCTCGCGACGTAGACGAGTATATTAAGACTTACGAAGTCTACTAGAGAACTAAAGTAAAGAGGTACGCGCCTTTTAGGGACTTATAGTCCCTCCCCTAACTAGAAGGGCTATAGTAGGAGTTGACTATAGACTTTATAAGCGGGGTCCCGGCTAGTAAGGTTGCCGGCCGGGCGTACGATACGTTACTAGTACTCCTAGACTACTATATAAAGATAGTACTCTATATCCTAGTAACTAAAAAGCTAACTACTATAGATCTAGTAGAGATCTTAGTAGATAAGGTCTTTATAAGGTTCGGGGCTCTAAGGGGAATTATCTCTAATAGAGACTCTAGATTTATAGGAAGTTTCTAGTTGGAGTTATACTACTATACGAGGATTAAGCGACGCCTAAGTATAGCCTTCTATCTATAGATAGATAGGCAAACCGAGAGGTAAAACTAGACAATTTAGGAATACCTTAGGGCTTTCTATTCGGAAAACTAGAGTACGTAGGCTAAGCTCCTCCTAGTCGCTAAGTTTACGTATAATAATAGCAAGTATTCCTCTACGGGAATCTCCCCCTTTATAGCTATATATAGGTATAACCCTAAGATATATTTCAACCCAAAAGAGAGGCCTAAGGGTAAAGAAGTCCTAGCCGTAAAAGACCGTATCGAGGGGCTATACCTCCTACGCGCTAAGCTTACGGTATACTAGTAAAAGGTAACTAAAGCGTAGTCGTCCTCGTATAATAAGAAGTATAAGCCTATATAATTTAATAAGGGTAACCTTATCCTAGTATTAACTAAGAACCTTCGCTTGAAAACCCCGAGCAAGAAGCTATCCTAGTAGATAATAGGACCTTTTAGGGTACTAGAGCCTATAGGAGTATAGGCTTATAGGCTCTAACTTCTACCTACTATAAAAATATACCCTGTATTTAGGGTATCCCTCCTCGAGAAATACTACTAGAGAGTAGGGGAGGAGATTAAGTACTTACCCCTACTAGAGTTAGTAGAGGGTAAAGAAGAATAGGAGATCGAAGAAATCCTTAACGCGAGGCGTAAGGGGGCCGTACGTAAATATCTCGTAAAGTAGGTAGGATATCTAGATAACTTCAACTAGTAGATCCGAGGGAAGGAAATAGGGAACTTAAAAGAGATAATTTAAGATTTTAAAGCCTAGGTACCCCGTATAGGAAGTACTAGGGCTATAGATACCTCCCGAATAGAGCCTAAGAACCCCGGGCTAAGAAGATCTTAAAGATATAAAAATTAAGGAGAGTAGAGTTAATTACCGAGAAGCGGCGCGGGTAGGTAATATATAGTAAGCGCGTATTAAGAGCGTGCTACTACTAGTTAAAAAGAAAAGAAAGAAAATATAGGATATAAGTATAAATATAGATTATACTAAAGCTAGCCGCTATATACTAATAACGCCAGCTAAATATATCCGAAACCTAGAGTTAGAGTACTAGCCTCCTAGCTAGCCGTCTAATATATTATTATTATTATTATTATCCTAGCTAATAGTAGTACTATTACTACTACTACTAGTACTACTCTAAGAGCTAGCCCTCTAGGTCTCTATAGGGTTATCTCTATCCCTATCTTCCTTATCTACCTCTACCTCTACCCCCCTACTATCTTCCTTATCCCTATCCTTATCCTTATCCCTATCCTCCTCCTCTTTATCCTAGAGGTTCTAGAAGTCGTAGATAGCGTCGTCGCCGACGCTACGTATACCCGTAGTAGGGTCTTTACGTATAACGCGCTGCCTACCTATCGATATAGGTATATTAGATAAGACCTAGTCCTTAGGGAATTAGCTATTACGAGTAGGGAGGGTAATATCCTTATTCTACGTACGATTAGTAGACGATAAGTAAAGGGTAATATTAAACTATTACTAATATTAAACTATTTAAACTTCGAACTTACTATATACCTTAGCTAGTTAGCGAGGTCCTTAAGGGTATCTATCGCTACGCGTTATTCTAGTAGGGCGAGCGCGGCGGGGGAATTATTATCGGCCTTAGACTTAGTCTTACCCGAGCGACCTTTCTTACCCTTAGTAGTAAGCTACTAAGTCGTAATACGGTCGAACTACTTATAGTAGCGAGCTAAGTAGTCCTCTATTAGTAATCCCTCTAAGAGAAAGTAAGTGTTAGCTTAAAAAGAAAAAAATAAAATAAAATAAAATAAAAAGATAACGCGTCGGGGACGTACTAAATATACGCTAACTTACCGCCTTCGATCTACGATACCGTCTCTAACAACTAGTTTACTATAGGGTAGAACTAGGGGGGAACCTAATAAGTTAGCTTAACTTAACTAAAGTCTCGACGCGTCGGGGACGCGCTAAATATATATATACTTACTAGGACGTAGTTATACCTACTACGTATATAACGGTCACACTTCTATAGGATAGGGGCGTTATAGGCGGTTATATATCCCGGGTCCCGCGTATAGCGAACGTATATAGGAGTAATTAGCCTTATATTATAGACTAGGAATTCTTCTACAGACTAAGTATTTATAATTAAGTATATATATAAGGTAGCGAGAGGGGTACGACGAGATTATAAGAAATATATAGGTTTTAAGCGAAAAGCTTAAGTATATATAGGTTATTATTATTAAAAGGAGGAGGATGAAAATTTTTGGAAGGTTATAAAATAATTATTTGTTATAGTCGGTAAGTATACGCACGGACTACTTACCTCGGACGAGTAGTTTAGGGGTCGACTAAAACAATTCTTAGTATTATAGTAGGAATTCCTAAAGCCTAGAGCCGTACAAGGCGGCCTTATAGCCTATCCGTACGCTCGCTAAATACGATAAGTACTAACTATACCTACCTCTCGGGTACTATATAATATTTTATACTATATAATTGGATCTAGGGACTAGATCTATAGGAGGGGGGATAATTATAAGGACTAGACCTACGTAAGGTATACGCCTTACTAATATAGTATATTACGTACGCCTACTTAGTACGCCTACTACGCCTATATACATTTGGATATTCTACTAGAAGAGTAACCTCCTTAGCTATTAGTTTATCTATAAATCTATCTCTTACTATACTTATTATTATTACTCCCTTTATACCGCTACTATCTAGCTCTTTAGAGTCGGGTCCTATCGCTACCTAGAATACTTAGTCGCCTACCTAGGACCCTTAGTCGCCCGCCTAAAACCCGTAGCTACTCGTCCTAGACTCCTAGGATCCCGCTACTACTACTAGTAGTACGCCGAACTCGGAGACCTCTAGTATACCCCTACTATCGTCCGCCGACGCTAGTCTCTTTACTACTACTACCGCTCTCCTCGTAAATACGACTCCCGCCCCGTTACTAATAGTCTCCTATACTACTACTTCCCCTACTTATACTTCTATTTCCGGTCGCTCCTCGCCGTCTTCCTCGCCCGTCTATACCGTCGCCGCCCGCCGAGATACTACCTACTAGAATACTACTACCCGCTACTAGCGTAAGAATACTACCCGCGCCGCTCTTACCTCTCCTACTACTATACCTAAGTAGCTAGTTAGAACCGTATATCTACTAGTCTTTTATAGTAACCGTATATTAACTCTTATTCCTAGGCCTATAGGCCTATATATTATACTACGTACGTATCTACTAGTCGGGACTACCGCTACTAGAAGCCTCCGCCTATAAGTTATAACCGGTAAAGCTTACTTAGACTCCGGCTAACTACTTATAGAATAATAGTAAGCGCTACCGGCCCTCTCTCGCCTATACGTACTATACCTAGTACCGGGCTTAGTATACCCTAATATACGTACCGCGGTCCGTCTTATTTCTCCCGCTAACTAATTAGGCCCTAGCTCGCCGGCTTAGCCTATACCGCGTAGACCCGGTCGGGTTAAGACTAGAGGTATATCCCGTATTCCGTTTATTAACGTACGCTAACCGTCTATAGCGAGTCCGCCCTATCTAGCCTAGTCGCCGCCCTTAAGGCCTATAAGGCTCTCCGGTCCCTAGTAGACTAGGCCCTCATCCCGCTATAAGTTACCTAAGCCCTCCTCTCTAATACCGATACTAACCTTATAAAATAGTACGGTCGCCGCTACTACTACTACTACCTACGAGGCGGCGGTAATAAATTTTATAATAGCCGGCCCGGTACCCGGCTCCTAGGTATAGGGACCCCGGCGGTCCAATCCTATATAAGGGAGGAGGGGAGGGGGGGGGGGTTTCCTTTATAGTCTTTCTTCTCTTTTTTTTTATAGGCGTAGAGAGTAGCGTTTAGCTATCGCTACCCGCGCTAAAACCGGAGGGGACCGGATAAACCCTAAAATAAATAAAAAAAATACTCTAAAATTAAACTCCTAATCTCAACTCTAAGTAAATATTAGAAATATAACTTACTATAATAGCCTTATCCGCCCGCTCCTTCTTAGCCGCTCTCTACCGAATTCCTATAGGGGGCTATCGTTTTCTCGTATAGGTCCGTAAACTAGTTCGAACTCGTCTATAGCTACGGTATCCTCTATAGCTTCTAGCGGCTTCTACGTTATATCGTAGTAACCGCGCTATTTTACTAGGGCCTCGCGCCCTTATCCCCGCCTAGCCTTCCTAGCGTATAGGATCTTCTCTACTTCGAACTCCTCGTACGACTCTAGTAGTACGGGGCCTAGTTAGGAGTCGTAGATAACCTACCTAAGTAGTAGGTCGTCCGGGTACCGCTGTAAAAGGTCGGGGTAGAATATATTATATATCCCGCTAGGGATACCTTTAAGCTATATAGATATCGGGCTAATAACTTCGGCTACTATATATTTAGTATATTACGCGTCTAGCTTCTTCTTTAGCCTCTTACTACTATAGTTCCTTAGGTCTAGCTATACTTTATCGCCGACCTAGAACCTTCGGGTAAAGACCTACCGCCTATTATAGGACTCCTCCTATTACTATTACGAAACCCCTATTAGCGATTAGTATAGCTCTATAATCTTCCCTATCTTCCGAACGAACTCTTTAGCCCTCTATTTAGCGGGGACCGGGACGGATTCTACGGCTACCTCTTCTAATAGTATAGCCGTAGGGGCTTTAAAGCTATATATCGTAAAAAATAGCGATATACCGATTCCCGTATAGTATCGGCCGTTTACCGCTAACTAGGCTACGGGTAGCTACTAGGCCTAGTCGTTCTAGTTAAAGTTAATAAAGTACTATAGGTACGCCTATACTTCCTAGTTAAGGCGCTCTAGGCCTCCGTCCGTTTAGGGGTAGTATACGCTACTCAACCGCTACTCGACGCCTAGTAGGCGATAGAAGTATCTCTAGAAGGCGCCCGTCTAGTTTCTTCCGCGGTCCGACGTTATTACCCTAGGTAGCCTATAGTAGCGTACCTAGTATCTTAGGAACATCTCGGCGTAAGCCTCTACGTTAGTAGTAGGTATCGCTTTAAAAACTACGGTCTTACTTAGCCTATCCTTGATTATATAGAGGTTTGTATTACTATTAGACTCTAGGAGTTCTACTATAAAATCGATAGATAACTCCGAGAAAAATCTATTAGGGACCGGGAGTAACTATAGGAGACCGTATTTAGTATTACGCTAAACCTTATTACGGTTATAGCTGTTATAGTTCCGTATAAACCTCCGTATATACGAGGCTATTAGTAGCTAGTAGAAGTCTCGGCCTATAACGGAGAGCGTATTCTCCCTACCTAGGTAACTAGTTACCGCGGAGTTATAGTTCTTCTAAATTAGCTTAGTCCTTAAATTATCTAGACCCCTTATATCGTCGTCCGACTCCTTTCGCTCTACGTCTATTATAAATAGGGCGCTAGGTACCTATAGCTTACCTCGGTATTATAATAGGCCTTAGGTATCGATCTTATAGTCCGCGATTTAAATCTTAATACGGGCCCTAGTAGGAATAGCTCGCTCGCTAGACTATACCGCCTAGAATACCTATTAATAGTATATATCCTTAGTAACTACCCTATCCTAGAGCTCGTTAAGGGCGTCTTCCTAGAACGGGCCTCGACCTATACCGAAAACCCTATATCCCGTCGCTATAGGGGCGGCTAGCGTATACTTAGTTAGGCTAGCCTCTAGGATTAGCTATTAGACCCTTAAAGTATAATCGTAGTAATCTAGGTTATCCTAATCTCGTCTAGATAGCGCGTCTAGAACTATTACTTCTAACCCTAGGCGATATACTATAGAGAACCTATATCTTATTAAGGTCTCCGCGAACCGTATTTATCGCTCGGACAGCCTTTACTTTTTTATAAAGTATTCTAGGTTCCTATAATCCGTTATAATTATAAATAGACTATAGCTATAAAGCTCCGTATCCTAGTACTATAGGTACTAGACTATAGCTAGTAGCTCTTTATTATAGATATTATAATTAATTTCGGCCTTATTTAGTTTTTCTAAATAGAAAGCGACTAGGTAGTAAACCCCGCTAGTCTCCTAGCTTAGAACCCTACCTAGCGCGAAGCCGCTACTATCGGCCTCTAGAAATATCGAAAGCGCGGGATCCTATTATCGTAGTACCGGAGCGCTTATAAAATACTCCTTTAATTTATTAAAAGACGCCTAGGCCGCTTCGTCCTAGGAGAACGTAGTATTTACCCTAGTTAGCGACGTAAGCGGGGCGGCGCGCGTAGAGTAGCCCTTAATAAATATTCGGTAATAGTTCGTAAATCCTAGGAACCTACGTACCTCCCTCTAGTTACGCGGGACTATCTAATCTTAGACGGTTTAAACCTTCTTAGGGTCGGCCTAAAGGCCCCCCCCCGTCGGCGTAAATAATAAAACCTAGATACTTAATACTCTTCCTCGCGAACTCGCTCTTCGCGGGGTCTAAGTATAGGCTAGCGTCCTAAAGCGCCCGGAGAACGGTACGTACCTTCTCGAAATAGTCTTTATAGCTCCCTTAGGTATAGATTAGTACGTCGTCTATATACGCTAAGGTATATTTATCGAGGAACTTCCGAAGTACTATATTAATATACTATTAAAAACTAGACGGTACCCTAGCTAAACTAAACGGAGTTATAAGCTACTCGAATAGCCCGTATCTAGTCTAGAACGCTATCTTATACTCGTAACCCTAGGCTATCCTAAGCTTCTAAAATACGCTTACTACGTCTACCTTTAATA
This sequence comes from Venturia nashicola, assembly GCA_004522665.1. Classification (NCBI taxonomy): domain Eukaryota; kingdom Fungi; phylum Ascomycota; class Dothideomycetes; order Venturiales; family Venturiaceae; genus Venturia; species Venturia nashicola. The sequence goes on from SNSD01000006.1 coordinate 528,503, forward strand.
AGTAGGTATAGCCTATAAGGTTCCGGAGGGTCTCTAAAATAAGTAGGAGCGGGTATCTATCTTCCTTAGTTACCGTATTAAGTACTCTATAGTTATAGTAGAACCTTAGGCCCCCCGCGGGTTTCTAGATAAAAAGTACTAGCGCCCTACTATCTAAGCTTAATAGCCGAATAAACCCCTTAGCTAGTAGCTCGTTCAACGTTTTCTATAGGACTAGGAGCTCCTCCTTAGATATACTATAGAGCGGCCCCTATAGTAAGGACTCTATTATCCCGTTAGGCTTCGTACGTAGCTCGATTCTATAGTCTACCCCCGGCTAGTAGGGGGCGAGTTTTTCCGCTTCTAGGCTTAAAAATAGCGGGATTATATCGTAAACCTCTAGGGGGAGTTACGCGCGGAGTTCCGCCTCCGTATTAGGCCTTTTCTCCGTTATAGCCTTCTTAAAGTCCTCTATTACTATAGCGACGACTATTACTAAATAACCGTCTTCTACCTTCTTAATATAGAAGGTTACTAGCGTAACTACGAAGTTATCGGTCTCCGGCTATACCTATTCTATTAGCGTTAGCGTAGCGTCCCCGCCGGAGCTCTCTAATCGATAGGCTACCGTATAAGGGTCGCCGTCTTCTACCGCTTTAGGAGCGGATTCTACTACCTACCTTACTACCTACCCGTAGTATAGCCGGCCTTCGTTAGGCGCTATCCGGACGCGGTTATACGCCTTCTAGGGGTTCCCTAAAATAACCGGAAAGGCTAGTTTAGGGACGTAGTATACGTAGATCGTCTACTCGAAGCCGGCTATCTTAAGTTTTAGGGCGACTACCCCCTAAATACTAGACCTAGCTATATCGCCTATAGCGCCCCGGATCTATCTCGTCGTTTTTCCTACCTTAGGAAGTCTAAGCTATTTAGCTAGGTCTCCGTCTATTATAGCGTAGTACTAATAGCCTTCGTCTATTAGGGTAGATATATAGGAAATACTATTAATTACTACGTCTATAAGTATATTATTCCCGTCTATATTTACCTAGTAAGCGTCCTAGTCCTCTATTAGTACTTAACCTACTCCCTTCCTCTATCTTCGGAGGGGAGCTATCCTTTTCCCGGTAGGTTAGACTCGGTAACTTCTAGGACTAAGGCGGTTTCCGTTATAGCTAGGACCGTTAAGGTATTTATTCCTACCCCCTTTTAGGAGGGTCGCTTAGCGGGGCGGTATACGTAGTCGCTTATACGGTACCTACTCCCTCCGTACTAGAAGTAGAGACCTTTCTCCTTACGGCTATCTAGCTCTACCTTAGATACCTACTTCGCCCTTAGTATAGCGCTACTCCCCCCTTACGTAGGGGGGCGGGGCGCGGCTACCTTAGCTCGGTCTACGACCTATACTAGGGTTATAATAGTATCGCCGTCTACGGTACTACCGTATAAGGCTAAGCTTATAGCTACTACGGTATAGGGGCCGCCGCCTAACTACTTCTACTTAGACTACTAGGTCGAGAATCGCGCGGCGAACTAGCTAGTATATTCGTAGTTCTATATAATACGTCTAATCTCCGCGGCAAATTAGGTATACCCCGTCTCCCTCTATATAGTAACTAGAAGTATATTATCCTAGTTATAGAGGGTCTTCTATAGCTACTATATCTTAACCTCGTCGCTCTACTAGGCGCTATTAGATACTAGTAGGAGTTCGTTAAAGATTAGCTAGTAATCCTACTATAGCTAGCCGTTATTATATTTTAGGCTTACTAGCTTTTCTAGGGCCGTCGTCTTTTCTATAGAGTCCGTAAAAATACGCTTAATCTCCGAGAGAAAGTCCTCGGGGTTCCGTTTACCGTCGGGGCTACTAGCTACCTAAAAACCCCTTATATAAGCCCTTTTCTCGTGGGTTAGGTAGTCGTTAATAGTATCCTAGTAAAAAGGGGCGGGAAGTACCGGCTTCTATACGGCCCTCGTCCTATAGGAACTCTAGATTCGGAGAAAAAAATCTCTAAAAGTAGCCGTAGACCTATCCTATTATAGTAGTTACTATTCTCGAGGTCCGTAGACTAGGTTGTCCGTAGCGGAGTCCGATCCGCCTAGGTCGTAGTCCTAGATAGCTGAGACTAGGCTCTAGATAGATACGTCGTTACCTTTTAACTCTACGTAGGCCTTATCCGCCTTAAGTAGACCGGCCTACGCCCTCTATAGCTAGGCCTCCTACTCCTCTAAGTAGGTAGCCTAAGCCTACTACTATACTATTAACTACTAGATAATAGTACTATAGTTATACGGCGTAATATCGCTACTATCGCCCTCTATAGGGTCTATCGTAGTCTACGTAGCTTCTAGAGCGCGTAGAGAGAAAAACAAAAAGAGTTAACTTAATATTACGGGAGACCCTAGTATATACTAAAAGGTAAGGTAGTAGATAGAACTAAGTTAACTAACGAGCTAGAGAGGGGGAGGAGCTCTCTCCTTATACTCTAACGAGGAGACCGTACTCTAACGTACGGTCTCCGGTTCTACTCCTTTCGTAGTCTATTCTTCCTTCCTTTTAGCTACTAGGGTACTAGCCCCTAATACTAGCTATTAATAATTCCTCCGATTTTCCCGCCTAGAGCGGCTGAAGTTCCCTAGTACTACTATCTAGGTATTACGTTTATATTCTAATAGTAAATTCCTTAAGTAACTAGTTCCGTAATATTAGGGTATATCCGTTCGTAATATTCTATACTTCTATAGCTCCTATAACCTCTCTTTTCTAATATTCCGTTCTAGGTAGTCGATATAGGGGGCGGTAACGAAGAAGGGATTAAAGGGTAGTTAGTAGGTAGAGCGGTTAGGTTCGGGTTTCTTAGCTAGGCTAGGGGTAGAGGCTAGGGGTTACTAGGGATACTAGTAGACTAAATATTAGCGGACTAACTACGTTAGTTAGTAGTATTCTAGATATACTAGGAGGACTAGTTAGTATTAGCTAGCCCCCTATAGTAATTTCTACGTAGGTTAGTATAAACGAAGGAACTTCCTAATAGTATAGTATTAGACTAAGTAGAAGAGCGAAAGTTATTATAGATCTAATCGTTAAGTATAGTAAACTATTTTATATCTTTCCTAGCTACTACTATAGTAGGATCCGTACTTTTGGTAATAGCGAAGAGTAGGATATCCCTAGAAGTATTCGTTCTACGAAGACCCTTAAAAGCTTTAATAATATTAGCCCTAAGTTAAGGTTTAGTAGTTTTAGGTTTTTCTTCGGCTATAGCCTTATTCCTTCGAAGGACTATTCGTTTAATAACCCTATCGAGGGTACTTCCTTTATAACTATCTAATATAAAGAGTAATATATTCTTATTACTAATAATAATCTATTTAGCTTTAAGGATAATCCGTTCAATATCGTTAAAGGTAGAGTAAATACGAGGGTTAATATTAAGCGTTAGGTTAACCTATTAACGAACCGATTCTAGTAATCTACTAAGGAAGATCCTACTTATAGTAGACCTAGTTAGTTTATCGGTATTAATAATAAGTAGATAGTAGTTCTTAAATTCCTTAATAAAGCTACGAGTATCTAGTTTCTAAGAGGCGCTTTAAAAGGTAAGTTTATAGAGGTAAGTAGTAGTTTCCTTTCGCTAATAGTTATTAGTAGCGATATATTCCTTACGAAGGGATTTACGGAGAGTTCTATAGCTACGTTCCTTATAGCTACCTAAAAGCTTAATATCGTATAGATAGCTAGACTTAATATTACGAGTAAGAGCCTAGATCTTATAGGTATCGTTAGTAATATCGTAGGTATCGAAGGTATCTTTAAGGCGAATAAGGAAGTCTATAATATTCCTACTATCGAAGCGTTCCTTAGGAGAGAGCGTATAGTTCTTAAGATTAAAGGCTTAAGCCTTTCTTTCCTATCTTCTAGTAATAGTAAAATCCTTAAGGGTATTAAAAAGGTTAATTATATTAGAACGAGTAGCTAGTCCTTTAATTATAGGGCTAAGATTAGCCGTAGACGGGTTACTAGAGGGAGGACCGGAAGAATCCGAAGGGGTTCTAGTAGAAGGGATCCTTTAGTCTAGGCGTAAGTATATAGGTATTTCGATTTTTTGTTAGTCTTAAGTTATTCTATTTATTTTATATTATATTCGTTCGCGTACGTTTCTTAGAGATAAGAGTATTAATACTAAGAGTTCCTAGATAATTTCGAAGATAAGTAGCTAAAAGGAGTTAGATCTATACGCCGATATACGGAGTTTATAGCCTAGACGGCGAGAGTAGTACCGTTTCGTATATAGTATAGTTAGGCCTCTCTTTTCTAACTTATTAGATAAAGGTATATAGGCTATAGAGGGATAATATATTAATAGTATAGGTAATCCTAGGTATTTTCGTATAAAGTATAATTTCTACTAACGGGATATCCTAGACTTAGTCTAAGGAGTTAAAAGAACTAGGATATTACTAGTAATTATTTTGAATTCTAATTTTCCGTTAATATAGCTTAGACTTAGACCTTTATAAAGATTTTTCCTATTTCTAAGTTTAGTAATAGTCGGTTAATCGAGTATTATTCGGTTATAAGGAGAGAAAAGGTCGGTTTAAAGGTACGAAGTAAAGCTAGTTAATATTTATATAAAAAAGTTCGAAGGTATTCTAAAAAAAGGGTAGTTAAAAGTCTAAAGTCGAGAGTTTAAAGTTAAGAGTCTAAAGTCGAGAGTCTAAAGTCGAGAGTCTAAAGTCGAGAGTCTAAAGTCGAGAGTCTAAAGTCGAGAGTCGTATATAGTCTAGTATTCGAAGGAAAGTTTAAAAGTCTAGTAGTCGAAGATTAATATACGAAGTTACTTTTCGATAGTCTAATAGTCCTATAGTTAAGTTAATAGTAAAGAAAGAGAGTCCTAAAGTCCTAAAGTCTAATATTTAAAGTCTACTATAAAGCCTAATATTCGAGAGTTCGATAATCTAGTCTAAAAAGAGAGAGAGAGTATCCTAAGTATAAGCTCGATTATAATACTATAATAGCTACTAGGAATCGTCTTAGCTATAGAGAGAAACCTTAGTACGACCTCTAAAATATAGGTAAGATAAGCGTAGATAATATAGTATTAGATTATTATTAACTTCTACCGCTTAGCTACTATATAAAGGTAAGGTAATAGGATCTTTAAGTATTTTATAAAGAGATAGATTGGGTAGTTTACAAAGAGATAGATAAGGTAGTTAGGAGTAAAGAAGAGAGAGTCTAGAGTTAACGTAAGTAATAAGAATTAGATCGTATTATTATATTATCTTAGTTCCTATATACGTACCGTTAATCTAGTTCCTATATTATTGATTGTTAGGGTTCTATAAATTATAGTATTACGGTAGTATATTATATTATTTCTTTTTATATATTAGCCGTATCTTATATCCTATTCCTATTCTACTTCCTATTCCGGTTATACACCTTCATCCCCCTTATAATACTTACCGACTATAATAAATAATTATCTTATAACCTTTTAAAAAAAAATTATCCTTCTCTTTTCAATAATAACAACCTTTATATACTTAAGCTTTTCGCTTAAAGCCTATATATTCCTTATACTCTCGTCGTACCCCTCTCGCTACCTTATATATATACTTAATTATAAATACTTAGTCTGTAGAAGAATTCTTAGTCTATAATATAAGGCTTATTACCCCTATATACGTTCGCTATACGCGGGACCCGGGATATATAACCGCCTATAACGCCCCTATTCTATAAAAGTGTAACCGCTATATACGTAGTAGGTATAACTACGTCCTAGTAAGTATACGTATACTTAGCGCGTCCCTAGCGCGCTAAGACTTTAGTTAAGTTAAGCTAACTTATTAGGTTCCTCCCTAGTTCTATCCTATAGTAATTAGTAAACTAGTTATTGGAGACGGCGGCGTAGATTAAAGGCGGTAAGTTAGCGTATATTCGGCGCGTCCCCGACGCGTTATCTTTTTATTTTCTTTTTCTTTTTAAGCTAATACTTACTTTCTTTAGAGGGATTGCTAATAGAGTAGTACTTAGTACGCTACTATAAGCGGTTCGACCGTATTATAACTTAGTAGCTTACTACTAAGGGTAAGAAAGATCGCTCGGGTAAGACTAAGTCTAAGGCCGATAATAATTCCCCCGCCGCGCTCGCCCTACTAGAATAACGCGTAGCGACTAATACTCTTAAGGACCTCGCTAACTAGCTAAGGTATATAGTAAGTTTAAAGTTTAAATAGTTCGATATTAGTAATAGTTTAATATTACCTATTATTTGGCGTCTACTAATCGTACGTAGAATAAGGATATTACCCTCCCTACTCGTAATAGCTAATTTCCTAAGGACTAGGTATTATCTAATATACCTATATTAATAGGTAGGTAGCGCGTTATACGTAAAGACCCTACTATAGGTATACGTAGCGTCGGCGATAACGCTATCTATAACTTCTAGAACCTCTAGGATAAAGAGGAGGAGGAAGGGGATAAGGATAAGAATAAGAAAGAGACTACTAGTAGGTAGGTAGAGCTAGATAAGGAAGAGAAAGATAGTAGGGGGATAGAGGTAGGGATAGATAAGGAAGAGGGGGATAGAGATAATCCTATAGAGACCTAGAGGGCTAGCTCTCGGAGTAGTACTAGTAGTAGTAGTAATAGTACTACTATTAGCTAGGATAATAATAATAATAATAATAATATAATAGACGACTAGCTAGGAGGCTAATACTCTAACTCTACGTTTCGGATGTACTTAGCGGGCGTTATTAGGGTATAGCGGCTAGCTTTAGTATAATCTATATTTATACTTATATTCTATATTTTCTTTCTCTCTTTTCTTTTTATCTAGTAGTAGTACGCGCTTAACACGCGCTTACTATATATTATATACCCGCGCCGCTTCTCGGTAATTAACTCTACTCTCCTTAATTTTTATATCTTTAAGATCTTCTTAACCCGGGGTTTTCGGGATCTACTCGGGGGGTATCTATAGCCCTCGTGCCTCCTATACGGGGTAACTAGGCTTTAAAATCTTAAATTATCTCCTTTAAATTCCCTATTTCCTTCTCTCGGATCTACTAGTTAAAGTTATCTAGGTATCCTACCTACTTTACGAGATATTTACGTACGGCCCCCTTACGCCTCGCGTTAAGGATTTCTTCGATCTCCTACTCTTCTTTACCCTCTACTAACTCTAGTAGGGGTAAGTACTTAATCTCCTCCCCTACTCTCTAGTAGTATTTCTCTAGGAGAGATACCCTAAATATAGGGTATATTTTTATAGTAGGTAGAAGTTAGAGCCTATAAGCCTATACTCCTATATACTCTAGTACCCTAAAAGTTTCTATTATCCGCTAGGATAGCTTCTTACTTAGGGTTTTTAAGCGAAGGTTTTTAGTTAATACTAGGATAAGGTTACCCTTATTAAATTATATAGGCTTATACTTTTTATTATACGAGGACGACTATGCTTCGGTCGCCTTTTACTAGCGTACTATAAGCTTAGCGCGTAGGAGGTATAACCCCTTAATACGGTCTTTTACGGCTAGGACTTCTTTACCTTTAGGCCTCTCTTCTAGGTTGAAATATATCTTAGGGTTATACCTATATATAGCTATAAAGGGGGAGATTCCCGTAGAGAAATACTTGCTATTATTATACGTAAACTTAGTAACTAGGAGGAGCTTAGCCTACGTACCCTAGTTTTCCGAATAGAAAGCTCTAAGGTATTCCTAAATTGTCTAGTTTTACCTCTCGGTTTACCTATCTATCTATAGATAAAAGGCTATACTTAGGCGTCGCTTAATTCTCGTATAGTAGTATAACTCCGACTAGAAACTTCTAGTAGATCTAGAGTCTCTATTAGAGATAATTCCCCTTAGGGCCCTAAACCTTATAAAGACTCTATCTACTAAGATCTCTACTAGATCTATAGTAGTAAGCTTCTTAATTACCGGGATATAGAGCGCTATCTTAGTATAGCGATCTAGAAGTACTAGTAATATATCGTAGGCCCGGCCGGCAACCTTACTAGCGGGGATCCCGCTTATAAAGTCTATAGTTAACTCCTACTATAGCCCTTCTAGTTAGGGTAGGGACTATAAGTCCCCGAAAGGCGTATACCTTTTAACTTTAGTTCTCTAGTAGACTTCGTAAGTCTTAATATACTCGTCTACGTCGCGAGATATATACGCCTAGAAGTACTTTCGTATAAGTAGATTATAGGTTCGAGTAACCCTAAAATAGCCCGTAAAGGTATTATTATAGTATAGCCTTAATAGCTCTTATCTAACTATAGCGTTATTTAGGATAAAGATCTTTCCTCTAAAGGCGATATATCCTAATACTAGTCGTAACTATTAGTAGGGCCCTATTAGCTTATTTAGTAAGTCCGCGTAGACCTTACGAACCGTAGGGTCTTCGCGTTAAAGTTCCTAGAATCCTAATAGTATATTAGATAGGTCTATATAGGTATATTCTCCTTAAAGAACCTTACGTACGCGGATATACGTAGTACCCGGTCTCTTAGCTAGTTCCCCTAGGCTAGAGATAGGGTAGATTTAGTAAACCTAACTCGTAGTATTACCGCTTAATAACTACGAAACGTATATACTTAAGTCCGGTCGCGTCCGTCTAGCGACCGCGGTACCTCTATACGGAGTATAAACTAGTTATATTTTAACCCCCTAGGTCTACTAGGTAGTTAGGCTTTCTACTACTACTATTCTTAGTATTAGCCTAAGCTTTTTCTAGAGCGTAGAGAGGAGGGTACTCTCTTACTATACTAGGGCTTCGTAATCTAGGCGTCTCGATAGCGCGTCCGCTAGGTTCTTTAAACCTAGCCTATAGGTAATAACGAAATTATAAGTAGCTAGTAGTATAGTCTAGCGGGCCTAACGGCTATTTAGCTATTTTAGTTAACTAAATCCTAGGAGGTTATTATAGTTAGTAAGGACCTTAATAGGGTATATACTCCCTTTAAGGTAGTACCGCTAATACGAGAAGGCCGTTATAATAGCGAGTAGTTCCTACTTATAGGTTTTATAATTACGCTCGGTAGGGGTCAGCTTCCTTAACTAGAATACGATTAGGTACTAGTACCTAGTATCTTAGGGCTAGGTAAGGATCGTAGCGGCCGCTATAGTAGAGGTATCTATTTGAAATTTCTATCCTAAGCCGTCGGTTCGGGTCGAAGTATCGTAGTAATAGGGTAGTTATAAATACTTCGACGAGTATACGAAAAGCGTACGCGGCCTCTATTAGCTATCGAAAAGTGTAAAGGGGATAATAATAATAAGTATAGTAAGAGATAGATTTGTAGATAAACTAATAGCTAAGGAGGGCCTCCTCCTATTACAATACCTAAGTATTTATAGGCGTGGCGCGTACGCTAAGGAGGCGTACGTAATAGTACTATAATATAAGGCGTAGGTCTTTAGCTAGCTAGTCCTTATAATTATCCCCCCCCTAATAGATCTAGTCCCTAGATCCTATTAATAATTTTTCTATAAGGAGAGAATCTTAGAGCCTATATACGTACGTATCGTAGCCGTTAGTACTATACGGCGGCTAGGGTCCCTAACGGGGCGGGGCCAAACGGGGGGGGCGGGTTAGGAGTAGGGTAGGGCGGGTTTTCGGGGCGGGTTATAAGTATAAAACCCTAACCTAACCCGCCCCGCCAAGCTCTCAACCCGCCCCGTTAGATAGGGGCGGGGTCTCGTGACCTAACCCGTTATAACCCGTATATAATACCGTTAGTATATTTAGAATATACGCGGTATTTCTAGTAGTCTTCTAGTAGTTAAAAAGAGTCTTCTAGTAGTTATAACGATAGTCGAAATATTTCTAGTAGTCTTCTAGTAGTTATAGAGCTTATAATAAGTTATATTATAACTAAATCTACGGCTTAAAAGTCAAGAGCTTGAAACTAAGTGCGACGAGCTCCGCTCCTAGTTATAGGGCCCTTATTATTACCGTTATAACTATATCGGCTATTAACTATCGCCTGAAGATCTATACTACCTCTAGGTAATACTACTAGTAGTCTTATAGCGCGACCCCTCCTACGCCTTCCTATACTTCGGGTAGTAGCTTAGGTTCGCTAACGTATTATAATATAACTACTAATACGATCTCCTATACCCTTAACTATTTCGAGCCGCTTACCTAATAGACCCTTATTATCCCGTCGTAATCTATTCGCCAACCTCTATATAGGGGGAGAAGCTCCTTTAGCTAGTAGTAGCGTATTATTAGAGTCCGTAGTATCCTCCCTATCGCTGATTTTATCTAACCTCTATATCTCGTTAACTATACGAATAAGTTCCTTAGTCTATTTAGCTCGCTTAGTAGCTAATTCATCTTTAGTTATATAAATATCCCTTCTCCCTATTAAATAGTAGTTAAGTATATACTACTTAGAATCTACTATCTACTTATAGTTACTTACTATTAACGTACTAAGAACCTATACGCTATATAACTTATTATCCGTATTAAAGTTACTAGTAATACTAAACTCTCGTTTAATACTAATACCGGCCGCTTAGATAGTAAAGAGATCCTTTACTATTATTACTATCCGTAGGAACCGGTACTTAATAGATCTCTATTACTAGAATAGTTCCTTAAGATCTAGCCGTACTTTATCTAGGGATTATCAGCGACTACTAGAAGACTACTAGGGACTAGGGTTTTCGCTTACTCTATAAGCGATACTTATCGAACTCTCGCTATATATCTATTACTACGCGCGTCGCTATTAGGCGCGTATTATACTTAGTAGAAGGCTCTACTACCGTACGGAGATCTATAACCGAATCGAGGTTAATATACCCTTATTAGAGCGATAATAGGACTTTAATACGGCGTATTACTAGGTTTTGCTACGTATATTAAGTATTATATAGAACGTATAGTTCCGTCTAATAATATACCTACTAATCGAGTAGATCTTCTAGTATAGGCTACTATTTAGGCTAGTTCTAAGTATTAAGCTTATAACGAGGATAGAGTAGGATTGCTATACTATAGTACTTTCTAGCCTATATATTAGACGTTATACTATAGTAGACCCTAAGCTTATCTACTACCTTACTATATACCCGACTAATCTCTTACTTCTACTAACGGTTCTTATCTCTAAGCCGTTCCTCTATATTCTCGAGGTATATAAATAGTCGATTATAGATATCGAAGACCGAGTAGATTATTAGGTTACGCGTAGAGCTAATAAGCTACGTATATACCGCGAAGGGACGGAGGATAGTAATAAGGTAGGAAACTTAGCCCTATTTATCTTCGCTTAGGCTAAGGTATCGATATTCCTTATCTATAAATTAATTAATTAGGTCTCTTAATCTTAGAAGTTATATAAGTATATAGTACGTCGAGTCCTATCTTATCTTAATATCTTAGGTATATCGTAGAAGTCGAATCTTAGCCGGAATAGGGTGGTAAGCGCGATACTAGATTATTTGAATCTCCGAGAATATAAGCTATCGGCCTTTACTTAAGTTAATAAAGATCGTAATTTAACGGGCCTTTATAACCGTATATAGTAGCTTAATAGAAGAATTAGTATTACGAAACTACTAGGAGACTACTAGGAGACTACTAGGAGACTACTAGGAGACTACTAGGAGACTACTAGGAGACTACTAGGAGACTACTAGGAGAATACTAGGAGACTACTAGGAGACTACTAGGAGGCTAAAAGAAGGAAAATAACTTATACTACGCTTAGAGTTAGTAGACTCCCCCCTAGTAATTACTAGAACCCTCTCCTCTTCCTCCGCCTCCTAGTTCCTAATAAACTCCTCCTTTTTCGGCCGATACTTAATATCTACGAGGAGACTATTATAATATAGTTGTATAATATAAGAGATATAGGGATATAGCGCGATCTCGTTTACTATATTAGGAATATCCCTACTAAGTACCTCAATATATTTATTTACCGACTATACTATTATTTTGTTATTCGACGTATTATCCGTAGTAAAAGTAATAACCCTAGTACCGAGATTAAAATACTTAAGGCGCGCTATTATAACTCTAGTAAGGTCCCTACTAGTATAAGCGCTATAGTAGGGCTCGAAACCGATTAAAGCTTCTATTAGGGTCTAATTATAAACCTAGTATACTTTAATTATAAGGAAGCTATTCCGGCGCGGCGTAGACTATCCGTCGAGGACGATTAAGACTTTCTAAGGTACTAGTAGGAGGCGTTTACGGATAGACTCCTCTAACTTCTTTCGTAGGGCAAGGATTTTATTAGTAATAGTTAATAACGAAGGGAGCCGTCGCTTAGGTTCGAGGTATATAACTAGGCGTAGGAATTCTAAGTTATCGATAGTTATTAATAACTACTTATATATAATAATCGTACGAAGGAGTTATTCGTCGAAATTAGCTAGGGATAGTACGAGGCTTCTAGCGTTCGCTATCTTAGTCCTAACTCGTCGATTCTAGAGTAGAATATTAGTAGAACTAAAATTAGAAAACCTAGTAGTCTCCTAGTAGTCTTACGGCTACCCTTAGGCCCTCTTCTATAGTTAGCTATACTATTCCTCGCGCTAAGGAGGTCGATAGATATACCCTCGTCTTTACGTAAGAACTAATTTGACTAGTTCTATTCTTATATAGATATTTTATAACTAGATCGTATCGTATATAGATAGTACGAGGCTTACTAGAAATATAAAGAGCGCCTTTAACAAAATACTACTAGCCCGTAGCTCTCCTATTAGCTCCCTATACTAGAAGGTTAGGGGTAGGGACTAATATATTTTCCCGGTACTATCGTATTGTAATCTACTAGTTATAGAACTACTTAGAGTTATTTAGTATCTATTTAAAATAGGCGTCGTTTTTACCTACCGATAGTAGGTTACCTATAGGAGGAGGGACGTAGGTTACTAAAGATAATAAAGCTATAATAGAGAAGTAGTATTAGTTAAGAAGGAATAGTATATAAGTAGTATCTCTTATTTAAAGCTACTATTATATTTATAGGAAGTACTAAGAATATAGCTAAGCTACTTTAGGTTCTATAAGGCTAAGAAACTATTTAATAAAGTATAAATATAGAGATATAACTTCAACACGTAGAGATATAAATATATTAATAGTATTTACGGTTTTATATATATATCTTCTATAAATCTGCTTACTTCTAGATAATATTATTATATACTAAGCTCGGAATATATTTTTGAATAAAAATTAAATATATTTATTTAATCTTTATTTAAAAATATATAGCTAGCCGTTTATTCTTCAATAAAGTAATTCTTTAATGAAGTAATTCTTTAATAAAGTAATTCTTCAATATATTATTAAGGAGAGATACTTATTTATTAACTATTATAGAAATATTCTTCTTATATATAAAGAGCAACTGATTTATAATTTAAATATAAGCCTAGTAGTCTTCTAGTAGTTAAAGAGGGAGATATTAGTATAGAATATATTATTTACTAGTATACTAAATAAAATATATCCTCCTAGCTCTAAATTTATTAAATCAACTCTTCTTCTTATTACTACGAAGCCTCCTCGCCAATTCTATATCCTTAGACTAAATTGTAATACGATTTGTATAAATAGTATAGAGGTTAGTATCTAGGAATAATATATTAGTACTAGTACTAGTATAATAGGTTAAAATATAACTTACCTTCAAAAAGACTAATAAGATAGTATTCTATAGCCTCTTAGAGTACTTATATTATAGTTACTTAAAATCGAAGGTCTTCCTTGATATCACGGGAGACCCTAGTATATACTAAAAGGTAAGGTAGTAGATAGAACTAAGTTAACTAACGAGCTAGAGAGGGGGAGGAGCTCTCTCCTTATACTCTAACGAGGAGACTATACTCTAACGTACGGTCTCCGGTTCTACTTCTTTCGTAGTCTATTCTTCCTTCCTTTTAGCTACTAGGGTACCAGCCCCTAATATTAGCCCTATTCTTCCCCTTTAGCGACCGGCTAAAAACGCCTAGCTCCTACTAGTTTATTATAAGGAGTCCTAAAGCCGCGGACTCCCCTCCTCTCTCCGGTACCTTTCCGGCGGTCTTGCTTATATAACTTATACGTAACCCTTATTTAGGTAATAGTAGCTCCGCCCCGGGCCTAGGCCCTTATAAGTTACTTTTTATAGTACGTACGCCCGGGTATACCCCGTACGTCCGCGTACTTACCCTACTACTCGGTACCTATTTCCCTTGAAAGACTCGATAACCTCCTAAAGCCGGGCGTTCTATTATAGTATCTATAGTAACCTATCCTCCTACCTTCCTAGTCGTTAGGAATAGAGTCTACCTATACTAGAGGCGTCTCCGGTCTCTATAACTCCTACGGAGAAGTCTCCGGTCCGCGTAACTAGCTATTTAGACGTATCCTAAGTATTATAGTACGTCGTTCGGCTGGCCCCCGTCCTAGGACTAGGTAGCCCGGGTAATTTAGCTAGCTTCTGTAGGTTTCTCTCGTATCGCTTATAAACCCTCTTAGATAATACTAATTCGATCCCCCTCGAAGTTGCTATCGACTACCGTATAATTATATATATAATTATACCTTAATTAGTATCTCCTAAAGGGTATAAATACCCCTATCCCCTAGGCTTTTTTTTTTTTATTAAGCCCTTATATATATATATATATATATACTATATATATATATAGTAAGTATCTCCTACCTAGCGCTAAGATAGCGGCCTCTACTTTAAACTAACCGTATTTAGCCTATCGTACTACTGCCGCTACTACTACTACTCCTACTATATCTTCTAGTAGTTCTACGCCGCCCCCCGCTTCCTCTCTACCTACTACTATAGATTCCCGCTTCTTCGCCCTCTTCGGAGGTACGAGAGCCTCTAGTCCTCTACTACTACTAACTTATTCTACGTAGCTACTATCCGTTCCTCTAGGGACGGGTCCCGCCGCTGCCTAGGATACCGAGCCGCCCGCCTATAATCCTTAGCCGCCCGCCTATAATACCTAGCTACTCGTCTAAGACCCCTAGCTACCTACCTAGGACCCCGCTACTACTACTACTAACGCCGCTAATATAACGCCCGCCCCGTCTTCGCCGGAGTCCGACTATACTACCGCCGCTATTACTCCTACCCGTACCTCTATCTCCGGTCGCTCGTCCTTTACCTCCTCGCCCGTTACCGCCCGTCGTACCCCCGCTACCCGTAAGAATACCGCCGCCCGCCGCCCTTAAGGCCTATAAGCTCCTCCGGTCCCTAGTAGACTAGGCCCTCGTCCTATTATAAGCTATATAAGCTCCCCTTCTTAATACTCCTACTAACTATATAAAATAGAACGGTCGCCGCTACTACTACTACTACCTTCGAGGTAGTAGTAATAAATTTTATAATAGCTAGTCTAGTACCCGGCTCTTAGGTATAGGGACCCCGGCGGTCTAACTATAACTAAGGGAGGAGAGAAGGGGGGGGGGAGGGGAGGGGGTTCCTTTTACGCTTTTTCTTTCTTTCTCTTTTCTCTTTTTTTTTTATAGGTACGCGTAGTAGCGTTTAGCTATCGCCGCCCGTACTAAAACCGGAGGGGTCCGGATAAACCCTAAAATAAATAAAAAAAATATTCTAAAATTAAACTCTAATCCTAACTCCTAGTAAATACCCGAAATATAACTTACCGTAATAGCCTCGTACGCCCGCTCCTTCTTAGCCGCCCTCTGCCGAATTCCTATAGGGGGCTATCGTTTTCTTATATAGGTCCGTAAACTAGTTCGAACTCGTCTATAGCTATAGTATTCTTTACGGCTTCTAGCGGCTCCTACGTTATATCGTAGTAACCGTACTATTTTACTAGGGCCTCGCGCCCTCGTCCCCGCCTAGCCTTCCTAGTATATAGGATCCTCTCTACTTCGAACTCCTCGTACGACTCTAGTAGTATAGGGCCTAGTTAGGAGTCGTTGATAACCTACCTAAGTAGTAGGTCGTCTAGGTACCGCCGTAAAAGGTTAGGGTAAAATATATTATATATCCCGCTAGGGATACCCTTAAGCCGTACGGATATCGGGCTAATAACTTCGGCTACTATATATTTAGCGTATCGTACGTCTAGCTTCTTCTTTAGCCTCTTACTACTATAGTTCCTTAGGTCTAGCTATACTTTATCGCCAACCTAGAACCTTCGGGTAGGGACCTACCGCCTATTATAGGACTCCTCCTATTACTATTACGAAACCCCTATTAGCGATTAGTATAGCTCCGTAATCCTCCCTATCCTCCGAACGAATTCTTTAGCCCTCTATTTAGCGGGGATCGGGACGGATTCTATAGCTACCTCCTCTAACGGTATAGCCGTAGGGGCTTTAAAGCCGTATATCGTAAAAAATAGCGATATACCGATTCCCGTATAGTATCGGCCGTTTACTACTAACTAGGCTACGGGTAGCTACTAGGCCTAGTTATTCTAGTTAAAGTTTATAAAGTACCGTAGGTACGCCTATACTTCCTAGTTAAGGCGCTCCGGGCCTCCGTCTATTTAGGGGTAGTATACGCTACTTAACCGCTACTCGACGCCTAATAGGCGATAGAAGTATCTCTAGAAGGCGCCCGTCTAGTTCCTTCCGCGGTCCGATATTATTACCCTAGGTAGCCTATAGTAGCGTACCTAGTATCTTAGGAATATTTCGGCGTAAGCCTCCGCGTTAGTAGTAGGTATCGCTTTAAAAACTACGGTCTTACTTAGCCTATCCTTTATTATATAGAGGTTTATATTACTATTAGACTCTAGGAGTTCTACTATAAAATCGATTAATAACTCCGAGAAAAATCTATTAGGGACCGGGAGCGACTATAGGAGACTATATTTAGCGCTACGCTAAACCTTATTACGGCTATAGCCGTTATAGTTCTATATAAACCTCCGTATATACGAGGCTATTAGTAGCTAGTAGAAGTCTCGGCCTATAACGGAGAGCGTATTCTCCCTACCTAGGTAACTAGTTACCGCGGAGTTATAGTTCTTCTAAATTAGCTTAGTCCTTAAATTATCTAGACCCCTTATATCGTCGTCTAACTCCTTTCGCTCTACGTCCGTTATAAACGGGGTACTAGGTACCTATAGCTTTCCCTAGTATCGTAATAGGCCTTAGGTATCGATCTTATAGTCTACGATTTGAATTTTAATATAGGCCCTAGTAGGAATAGCTCGCTCGCTAGACTATACCGCCTAGAATACCTATTGATAGTATATATCTTTAGTAACTACCCTATTCTAGAGCTCGTTAAGGGTATTTTCCTAGAATAGGCCTCGACCTATACCAAAAACCCTATATCCCGTCGCTATAGGGGCGGCTAGCGTATACTTAGTTAGGCTAGCCTCTAGGATTAGCTATTAGACCCTCGAAGTATAATCGTAGTAATCTAGGTTATTCTAATCTCGTCTAGATAGCGCGTCTAGAACTATTACTTCTAACCCCGGGCGATATACTATAGAGAACCTATATCTTATTAGGGTCTCCGTAAACTATATCTATCGCTCGGATAGCCTTTACTTTTTTATAAAGTATTCTAGGTTCCTATAATCTATTATAATTATAAACGGACTATAGCTACGAAGCTCCGTATCCTAGTACTATAGGTACTAGACTACGGCTAGTAACTCTTTATTATAGATATCGTAATTAATTTCGGCCTTATTTAGTTTTTCTAAATAGAAAGTAACTAGGTAGCGAACCCCGCTAGTCTCCTAGCTTAGAACCCCGCCTAGCGCGAAGCCGCTACTATCGGCCTCTAGAAATGTTAAAAGCGCGGGATCCTATTATCGTAGTACTAGAGCGCTTATAAAATACTCCTTTAAATCGTCGAAAGACGCCTAGGCCGCTTCGTCCTAGGAGAACGTAGTATTTACCCCGGTTAGTAATATAAGCGGGGCGGCGCGCGTAGAGTAGCCCTTAATAAATATTCGGTAATAGTTTATAAATCCTAGGAACCTACGTACCTCCCTCTAGTTACGTAGGACCGCCTATTCTTAGACGGTTTAAACCTTCTCCGGGTCGGCCTAAAGGCCCCCCCCGTCGGCGTAAATAATAAAACCTAGATACTTAATACTCTTCCTCGCGAATTCGCTCTTCGCGGGGTCTAAGTATAGGCTAGCGTCCTAAAGCGCCCGGAGAACGGTACGTACCTTCTTAAAATAGTCTTTACGGCTCCCTCGGGTATAGATTAGTACGTCGTCTATATACGCCGAGGCGTATTTATCGAGGAACTTCCGAAGTACTATATTAATATACTATTAAAAACTAGACGGGGCCCTAGCTAAACCGAATAGAGTTATAAGCTACTTAAATAGCCCGTACCTAGTCCGGAACGCTATCTTATACTCGTAACCCTAGGCTATCCTAAGCTTCTAAAATACGCTTACTACGTCTACCTTTAATAAGTAGGTATAGCCCGCGAGGTTCCGGAGGGTCTCCGAAATAAGTAGAAGAGGGTATCTATCCTCCTTAGTTACTATATTAAGTACTCTATAGTTATAGTAGAACCTTAGGCCCCCCGCGGGTTTCTAGATAAAAAGTACTAGCGCCCCGCCGTCTAAGCTTAATAGCCGAATAAACCCCTTAGCTAGTAGCTCGTTTAACGTTTTCCGTAGGACTAGGAGCTCCTCCTTAGATATACTATAGAGCGGCCCCTATAGTAAGGACTCTATTATCCCGTTAGGCTTCGTACGTAGCTCGATTCTATAGTCTACCCCCGGCTAGTAGAGGGCGAGTTTTTCCGCCTCTAGGCTTAAAAATAGTAGGATTATATCGTAAACCTCCGGGGGGAGTTACGCGCGGAGTTCCGCCTCTATATTAGGCCTTTTCTCTGTTATAGCCTTCTCGAAGTCCTCTATTACTATAGCGGCGACCGTTACTAAATAACTATCTTCTACCTTTTTAATATAGAAGGTTACTAGCGTAACTATAAAGTTATCGGTCTCTAGCTATACCTATTCCGTTAGTATTAGCGTAGCGTCCCTATCGGAGCTCTCCGATCGATAGGCTACCGTACGAGGATTACCGTCTTCTACTACTTTAGGGGTAGATTCTACTACCTACCTTACTACCCGCCCGTAGTATAGCCGGCCTTCGTCGGGCGCTATCCGGATACGGTTATATACCTTCTAGGGGTTCCCTAAAATAACCGGAAAGGCTAGTTTAGGGACGTAGTATACGTAGACTACCTACTTAAAGCCGGCTATCTTAAGTTTTAGGGCGACTACCCCCTAAATACCGGACCCGGCTATATCGCCTATAGCGCCCCGGATCCGTCTCGTCGTTTTTCCTACCTTAGGGAGTCTAAGCCGTTTAGCTAGGTCTCTATCTATTATAGCGTAGTACTAATAGCCTTCGTCTATTAGGGTAGATACGTAGGAAATACTATTAATTACTACGTCTATAAGTATATTATTCCCGTCTATATTTACCCGGTAAGCGTCCTAGTCCTCTATTAGTACTCGACCTACTCCCTTCCTCTATCTTTAGAGGGGAGCTATCCTTTTCCTAGCGGGTTAGACTCGGTAACCTCTAGGACCGGGGCGGTCTCCGTTACGGCCGGGACCGTTAAGATATTTATCCCTACCTCTTTTTAGGAGGGTTACTCGGCGGGGCGGTATACGTAGTCGCTTATACGGTACCCGCTCCCTCCGTACTAGAAGTAGAGACCCTTCTCCTTACGGCCGTCTAGCTCTACCTTAGATACTTACTTCGCCCTTAGTATAGCGCTACTCCCCCCTTACGTAGGGGGGCGGGGCGTAGCTACCTTAGCTCGGCCTACGACCTATACTAGGGTTATAATAGTATCGCCGTCTACGGTACTACCGTATAAGGCTAAGCTTATAGCTGCCGCGGTATAGGGGTTACCGCCTAACTACTTCTACTTAGACCGCTTAGTCGAGAATCGCGCGGCGAACTAGCTAGTATATTCGTAGTTCTATATAATACGTCTAATCTCCGCGGCAAATTAGGTATACCCCGTCTCCCTCTATATAGTTACTAGAAGTATATTATCCTAGTTATAGAGGGTCTTCTATAGCTACTATATCTTAACCTCGTCGCTCTACTAGGAGCTATTAGATACTAGTAGGAGTTCGTTAAAGATTAGCTAGTAATCCTACTATAGCTAGCCGTCGTTATATTTTAGGCTTACTAGCTTTTCTAGGGCCGTCGTCTTTTCTATAGAGTCCGTAAAAATACGCTTAATCTCTAAGAGAAAGTCCTTAGGGTTCTATTTACTATTAGGGCCGCTAGCTACCTAAAATCCTCTTATACGAGCCCTTTTCTCGTAGGTTAGGTAGTCGTTAATAGTATCCTAGTAAAAAGGGGTAGGAAGTACTAGCTTCTATACGGCCCTCGTCCTATAGGAACTCTAGATTCGGAGAAAAAAATCTCTAAAAGTAGCCGTAGACCTATCCTATTATAGCGGTCGCTATTCTCGAGGTCCGTAGACTAGGTTGTCCGTCGCGGAGTCTAATCTACCTAGGCCGCGGTCCTAGATAGCTAAGACTAGGCTCTAGATAGATACGTCGTTACCCTTTAGCTCTACGTAGGCCTTATCCGCCTTAAGTAGACCGGCCTACGCCCTCTATAGCTAGGCCTCCTACTCCTCTAAGCGGGTAGCCTAAGCCTACTACTACGCTATTAACTACTAGATAATAGTACTATAGTTATACGGCGTAATATCGCTACCGTCGCCCTCCGTAGGGTCTATCGTAGTCTCTATAGCTTCTAGAGCGCGTCGAGAGAAAAAATAAAAAGAGTTAACTTAATATTACGGGAGACCCTAGTATATACTAAAAGGTAAGGTAGTAGATAGAACTAAGTTAACTAACGAGCTAGAGAGGGGGAGGAGCTCTCTCCTTATACTCTAACGAGGAGACCGTACTCTAACGTATAGTCTCCGGTTCTACTCCTTTCGTAGTCTATTCTTCCTTCCTTTTAGCTACTAGAGTACCAGCCCCTAATACTTGAAATTATATACAACCTCTCGAATAACCCTACTAAATAGTATTTTCTATATAAGGAGGTCGGTACTCTTCTAGTAGCGGCGGATCTTACGTAGAGTAACGGCTAGAAAGTATTAGAGACTACTAGGATACTACTAGGAATTCTACGTAATATATAATTCTAACTTACTTCCTAGCTTATAACGGTAGGGCTTTCTTATACTACCTATATTACTTTTACCTTTCCTAGTAAATTGTTTTCGAGTAGCCAATCCCCCTAAAGGCTTTACTAGGGCCTTACTACTAGTAGTATTTCGAGCCTTAAGCGTAGATCTTCTTCTAGTAGCTATAATAGTACTTTTACTAGTACTAGTAACTACCTTACTAGCTATTAGTCTCTTTACTAGTATCTTTCTTACTAGTATCTTTTTTACTACTAGTTCCTTTCTTACTAGTCGTGGTAGTAGTAGTACTACTACTACTACTTCTACTACTACTACTTCTATTACTTCTACTACTGCTACTAATACTACTACTACTAATACTACTACTACTAATACTACTAGTAGTAGTAGCCTTAATTTAGGAATAGAATCTAAGGGTTCGCTAGGATCTTCTAGTATTTAAGTATTAAGTATTACCTAGTCAGAATCCTATATTTAAGTAGTATCTAGCTTTTTTATAGTAGTATTTAACTCTCCTCTAATAGTATCTAACTCTTAAGTATTAAGTATTACCTAGTTAAAATGCTATGGTTAAGTAGTATTTAGCTTTTTTATAGTAGTATCTAGCTCTTCTCTAATAGTATCTAACTCTTGAGTATTATTAATTAGGTTTTTTAGAGTAGTTTCTAGGTCTTTTTAAGTATCCTTAAACTTATTATCTTCTTTATCTAGCTCTTTAGATTTTGGTATTTTAAATAGGGTCTTTTCCCTAGAAGTCGGGTTCTTCATCTTAGTCTTCCTATACTTACTAATAATATTTCTATTATTATCTACCATCTTAAGATCTAAGGCTTACGAAGGTAAGGAAATACTTAAGGAATAGCTAGTACTTCTAGTTCTAAGTAGCTCTTCTTCAATTTAGGTACTAGCCGGCTAGGAATTAAGATCTAGATCGCCTAGACTACTAGGATAACTACTAGGCTCTACTAGTTTAATTAGAGGAGAATCTAGTAGAGGTAGGGTAGCCTTTTTTAATTCGTTAGCTACTCGAAGATCTACTATAGAAGTAAGGCTACGCTAGCGGGTACCCTTACTACGTACTATTAAATAATTAGTAATAATTATTAGTTGATTTACTTTTAATTTAGTAGTTGCTAGTAGTAATCTAGTAGTAATATAGGTTGAAAAGTAAGGATAAAGCTATATAGATTATTAGCGTACGTACGGACGTAAAAACTCTATAGCGCTAGTAAACTAGCGTACCGATATCGGACGACTATACTTTTCGTACTATATAGCGTAAATATATAAAATACTTCTACTAATTATACTAATTAAATTTAAGCTTAACTCTACTTCAATCTCGCTTATTTTATAAGCCTTGAACTACTAGTAAACTACTAGGCTTAGCCTAGCGCAAATCTATAGATCTATAAATAATAGCGCTACTAAAACTAACTAAACTTCTCTCTACCAATGTTTATATAGTTAAAGAACGTACGCGGCGTAGTAAAAAGAGAGGCTTTAATCTCTAGGTTATAAGGAGTTAGCGTATATTAAATTAAGTAAAGTTAGAGGCTCGTTAAAAACTAAAAAAGTCTAATAGTTGGAATCTTCTCTTAGATACTAAGTAGCGGTCCTAAATTGCGTAAGCTAAGTAAGCTATTAATAATAAGCGGTAAGAACCTAGTAGTATCCTAGTAGTAATATATACTAATCTAGCCCTAGAATATCGAATAGTACCTATCCTAGCCTCCTCAAACTAGACCTACTTACGCTTTTCGATTTCGGTGATTAAGATAAAGATATAAATAATAGAGTAGAAGAAAGCTCTAGTTAAGAATCGAGTAAAGAGGAGGAGATAGATATTAATATAATACCCTAGGCTTAGGGTAGTAATATTACTATACTATTCGACGAGTCCTACGATTAACGCTATATAGAGTTTTATCTAGTCGTCTTTACGTAAGTAAGACGGTCCTAGTAAGCAATTAGGAAGGGGTTGGTAAATTTAATAAATAGTAGTTTGAATTTAGTTAAGGGTACGTATAATATCTATAAACTTCTTTTAGAAGAAGATTTAGAGGTAAGTCTTTTAATTTCTAGTAGTCTCCTAGTAGTTTCTAATATCCTTTTAGAGTCTAGTAAGCTTATTCTATAATAAAGATAGAGAAGAGTAACTACTAGTCTACCTAGCCGATTAACTACCCTTAATCTCTCCCCTTCAATTCTTTTCTATAGAGTAGGTTACTTTAATACGAAATCTCCTAGCTTATTACTATAATTTCGATGAAAGGCTTCCTAGTCCTACTTATTAGTAGGATATATACCCTATAGATAAGATTAAGCTAAAGGAGAATCTACCTAATAGAGAGCTTATAATGGAGGTATAGGAGTTAATATTTAGTAAAAAGGTAGAAGTAAAAGAGAGATTTAGTAGAATAAGGGATATAGATAAGGTTAATCTTATTATAAAACTATTAGTATTATAGGCGACTAATAGTTTAGGTTATACTCTTAATATAGATAAGAAGATATAAGAGCTCCAAGCTACTACTAAAAAATTAGCTAATAAAGTTAATAGGTCTAAGGATAAGGATAAACGTACTTTTTAATTAGATGTTAAGAGTAATAGAGAGGAAGATAAAGAAGAAGAAGAAGAAGAAGAGGAGGAGGATAACTAGATTATTAATAATATATATATAGAAGATCTCTCTAAATGAGAAAAACCCTAGTTTTAGCTATTATAGTATTATCAAACGTAATTTCTATTTATCTACTTACTTTAACTACTAGGAGACTACTAGGAGACTACTAGGAGACTACTAGAAATATATAAATATTAAATACAAAATCTACTAACTATTTACTACTAAATCTAACTATACCTCTATACTCTATATAGTTAGGGCCATTATTACTTACTATTAGGTTATATCTTAGTAGTTATATAAGCGCTAAGAAAGTATCACGTAGACCCGCGCTAGTATAAACGGGGCGGGTTCTCCTCCAATCTATAACCCGCCCCGGGACCCCGCCCCAACCCGTTAGAACCCGACCCGCCAACGGGGCGGGTTCCCTACCCCAAAACCCGCCCCAACCCGCCCCGTTGGGGACCCTAGCGGCGGCTGTACGCGTTAAGTAGGAGGCCGCCTCGTATAGCTCTAGGTTTTGAAAATTCCTAACTTTATACTAGAAGAAAAAAAATTTTTATTTTGGTCTACTACCAACGTACTAACCCGCGGTAAGTAGTCTATACGTATAGGGAATAATAATAATAAGAATACGAACCTTAACCCTTTTGGTTTTTTCTTTCTCCTTTAACTTACTAATATATACGCCCGCTCCTAGTACCTAACTCTCTTACCCCTTATATAACCCTCGTACCCTCCCCTTAACCCTTAATATAAATTAATAAGTAGCTAAGGAGATCCTTATATTTAATAAGCGCCTCGCGGTACTAATATACGTCCGCTATATACGCGACCCGCAACGCGTCGGCTCCTACTATATCCTACTACTATAGAAGTATAACTACTATAACCGTAGCCGGTATAACTACGTCCCTATAAGTATACGTACGCTTCGCGCGCCCTTCTCGCTTAAATTTTAGCTAAACTTTAGTAGGTTCCTAAGTAGTTCTATCCTATAGTAAACGTATTACTAGAGACTACGTCTTAAATTACCGACGGTAAGTTCGCGTATATTTAGTACGTCCTAGACGCGTTTTAAATTCTATTATTTTCTTAAGGGTCTAGCTTATATATTTTTTTAAGTAGCTACTAATAGAGGAGTACCTAGCTCGCTACTATAAGCGCTTCGACCGTATTACGACCTAATAGCTTACTACTAAAGGTAAGAAGGGTAGGTCTAGTAAGACTAAGTCTAAGGCCGACGATAACTCCCTAGCTACGCTAGCCCTACTCGAGTAATATATAGCGACCGATACTCTTAGGGATATTACTAACTAGTTAAGATAGATTATAAGTTTAACCTTAATACTTACTTGGCGTATACTAACTATATATAGAACGAGGACCCCCTTATTACTCCTCGTAATAGGTAATTCCCTAGGGATTAGGTTTTATCTAATACCCTATAGTCAACTAGGGGTTAGCGTATTATACGTAAGGACCCTACGGTAGGTATACGTAGCGTAGCCGATAATAAGGCTAATAACTATTAGGTCCCTATTATAGAGGATAATATAGATATAGATAGTTAGTTAATTAGTAAGTACGTAGGTAGTACGCTTCCTATTCGGCGTTCTAGTACGGGTAGTAGGTAGCTGTTATATTTGAGTATTAGGTATATTTATACAATTTTCTTTTTTAGGGCTTGGTTAGGATATATTAATAGTATATATCTTACTAGCGCCTTATATACGTCTTAGTACTAAGCCGCTTTACGGCTATAATCTATTTAACTCTACTTACTTTAAGTATCTTCTAGATCTTCTTACTCCTAGCTCTTTAGGGTTATCTCTAGTCGATCTCTAGGCCTATATAGGCTCTATACGTACCGTACGTAATTCGAATTCCTTAATAAGTTTACTAGAATTTCCTATATCCTTTTTTAGGGTCTACTAATTAAAGTCTTCTAGGTATCTAACTTATTTTATAAGGTATTAGCGTACGGCTCCCTTACGCCTCGTATTAATAATCTCTTCTACTTCCTATTCCTCTTTACCCTCTACCAACTCTAGTAGGGGTAAGTACTTAATATCTTCCCCTACTCTCTAGTAGTACTTCTCTAGGAGGGGTACCCTAAATATAGGGTGTATTTTTATAGTAGGTAGGAGTTAGAGCCTATAAGCCTATAAGCCTATAGGTTCTATTACCCTAAAGGGGCCTATTATCCGCTAGGATAGCTTCTTACTTAGGGTTTTTAAGCGAAGGTTCTTAGTTAAGACTAGGATAAGGTTACCCTTATTAAATTATATTAGCTTATACTTCTTATTATAAGAGGACGACTACGCTTCGGTCGCTTTTTACTAGCGTACCGTAAGCTTAGAGCGTAGGAGGTATAACCCCTTAATACGGTCCTTTATAGCTAGGACTTCTCTACCCTTAGGCCTCTCTTCTAGGTTGAAATGTATCCTAGGGTTATACCTATATATAGCTATAAAGGGGGAGATCCCTATAGAGGAATACTTGCTATTATTATACGTAAACTTAGTAACTAGGAGGAGCTTGGCCTACGTACCCTAGTTCTCTAAATAGAAAGCCCTAAGGTATTCCTAGATTGTCTAGTTTTGCCTCTTAGTTTACCTATCTATCTATAGATAAAAGGCTATACTAAGGCGTCGCTTAATCCTCGTATAGTAGTATAATTCCGACTAGAAACTTCTAGTAAACCTAGAGTCTCTATTAGATATAATCCCCCTTAGGGCCCTAAACCTTATAAAGAGTAAAGACCTTATCTACTAAGATCTCTACTAGATCTATAGTAGTTAGCTTCTTAGTTACTAGGATATAGAGCGCTATCTTCGTATAGTAGTCTAGGAGTACTAGTAACGTATCGTACGCCCGGCCGGTAACCTTACTAGCCGGGACCCCGCTTATAAAGTCTATAGTTAACTCCTACTATAGCCCTTCTAGTTAGGGGAGGGACTATAAGTCTCTAAAAGGCGCGTACCTCTTAACTTTAGTTCTCTAGTAGACTTTATAAGTCTTAATATACTCGTCTACGTCGCGAGATATATACGTCTAGAAGTACTTTCGCGTAAGTAAATTATAGGTTCGAGTAACCCTAAAATAGCCCGTAAAGGTATTATTATAGTATAGCCTCAATAGCTCTTGTCTAACTATAGCGTTATTTAGGATAAAGATCTTTCCTCTAAAGGTAATATATCCTAATACTTATCTTAACTATTAGTAGGGGGCTAGGGGCCTATCGGCTTATTTAGTAAGTCCGCGTAGACCTTACGAACTATAGGGTCTTTACGTTAAAGTTCCTAGAATCCTAATAGTATATTAGATAGGTCTATATAGGTATATTCTCCTTAAAGGACCTTACGTACGCGGATACGTATAGTACCCGGTCTTATAGCTAGTTCCCCCTAGCTAGAGATAGGATAGATTTAGTAAACCTAACTTATAGCGTTACTACTCGATAACTATAAGACGTATACGCTCGAGTCCGGTCGCGTCCGTCTAGCGACTACGGTACCTTTATATAGGGTATAAACTAGTTATATTTTAACCCCCTAGGTCTACTAGGTAGTTAGGCTCTCTACTACTACTATTCTTAGTATTAGCCCTAGCTTTTTCTAGAGGGTAGGGAGGAGAGTACTCTCCTATTATACTAGGGCTTCGTAATTAGGGCGTCTCGAAGGCGCCTCCGCTAGGTTCTTTATACCTAGCCTATAGGTAATAACGAAATTATAGGCCGCTAGTAATATAGTCTAGTAGGCCTAGCGGCTATTTAGCTACTTCAGCTTACTAAACCCTAGGAGGTTATTATAGTTAGTAAGGACCTTAATAGGGTATATACTCCCTTTAAGGTAGTATCGTTAATATAAGAAGGCCGCTATAATAGTAAGTAGTTCCTACTCGTAGGTTTTATAATTACGCTCCGTAGAGGTTAGCTTCCTTAACTAGAATATAATTAGATACTAGTACCTAGACTATCTAAACCTAGTATCCTAGGGTTAGGTAAGGATTATAGCGGCCGCTATAGTAGAGGTATCTATCTCTATCCTAAGTCGCCGGTTTAGGTCAAAGTATCGTAGTAGTAGGGTAGTTATAAATACTTCGATAAGGGTACGAAACGCGTATATAGCCTCTATTAGCTATTAGAAGGGTCTATATTACTTACTATTTTTCGAGCCTTTAAATAGCTCTATAAGCGGCGCAACGATCCGCGAGTAGTATATAATAAATCTATAGTAGAAGTTATAGAATCCTAGAAAGACCTAGACCTCTATATAGGTCTTTAGCTCTAGCTATTCCGCTATAGTTACGACTCGCTTACGATCTATCTAGACTCCGCTAGTATTAACGATAAACCCTAGGAATTCGACTTCTTCCGTAAAGAACTTATACTTTTTGAGATTACTATAGAGTCTAAACTATTATAGCCTTATTAGTACCTCGCGTACGTATCGTATATATTCTGATCTAGTTTTAGAGTAGATTATTATATTATCAAGGTATACTATATAGATACTATCTACTAATCCGCTTAAAGCCCTATTAATATAAGCTTAGAAGGTTATAGGGGTATTAGTAAGTCCGAAAGGTATAACGAGGTACTTAAAGTAACTATATTACGTACGAAACGCGGTCTTCTACTCGTCTCCTAGGCGTATTCGAATTCGGTAGTAAGCGTTCTTTATATCGAGTTTAGTATAATAGCGCGCGCCTTATAAGCGGTCTAGGAGCTCTAAGATTAGGGGGAGCGTATACCTATTTTTAATAGTTACCTTATTTAGCCCCCTATAGTCTATATAGAGTCTAAGGTCTCCTCCTTTCTTTAGTATAAAGAGAATCCTAGCCCCTATAGGGCTAGTAGAAGGTCGTATCTATCTACTTATAGTCGCGTCGCTAAGGTACTATCGTAGAATACTAAGCTCCTTTACTAAAAGGTTATATATTTTTCCGAAGGGGGGGTCTACTATAGTTTCGATTACGTATTCCGCGCCCTCTACGGTCGGTATATAAGTAGTAAGCTTATTATTAAAGTCGTCTTTAAAATCTTCGAATTCTAGTAGGAGGGATATTATTATAGGTTCTTCTTCTTCGAATTCGTCGACGCTTAGGATTAGCGTAATTACTAATATCCTCGCTCCGAAGTTCGAAAATAGACGCTAGGTCTTCCTTAAGTAATTCTTTAGCTAAGACTAGCTAGACCTAGCTTCTTATACTCTTAAACCGCTATCTTATTTTACTAGTATTTAATTTAATACCTACGTTATATAGGGCTAGTATACCTAAGATATAGCTTTACCCTAGCCTTTCTAATACGTAGAATTCTACCTTAACCTTCTTAGTAACCCCTAGGTAATCTATAGCTTACTAGATCGCTTTATATACCCCTAGGTATCCCGCGCGCTCTCCGCCTCCCTATCGTATTAGTAGAGCTAGGATATTAATAGCTTCTAGATCTATTTCGAGGGCCTAGATAGGCCTAATAATATTAACTTCTATACCTATATCTAAAAGGGTTATTACCGAGTATTAGGAGGTTAGGCTATAGATAATAGCCTTAGTAGTAATAGACTTCCGTACTACTAGCCCTTACTTCCTAGAACTTAGAAGTACCCGACTTATAGCTTTACTCCCCTAGCTAGGATTACCTATATTTCGCTCCTACGTCGTATACGCGGTTAAGGCGACGCGGACTCGTTTCCTACTAGGTCGTAGTACTAGTCTAAGGCTAGTTTAGTAATTTCCCTCTCTTTTTTAGGTTCCTTATAGTTATTAGTATAGTAGCCTATCTACCTATAGTTAAAGTACTAAATAGTAGTAAGGTCCTTATTACTACCCTTAGGCTAGATAGGGGTAGAGTTAGCTTTAGAAAGCCTTAAGTTTATAGCCGCTAAGCTTACGGGTAGTCTACTTCCTAACTTAGCGTCGTATTATAGGAGTCGGCGCTTCTAGTCTCTTTCTAATAGTTTAGAGGTAGAGGCCTTCCTCTTATCTAATTCTAAGCGCGTAGCTAGCGCGACGATTACGTCTCGAGTCTTAGGAATTTCCTAGTAATTAGAGAGTATACCCCGGATTTCTAGCCTTAGTTTATACTATAGGTAGTTCCTTAGTTAGGTCTCTATATATAGTTTATCCAACTAGGACTCTAGGCCTATAAGGTAAGAGTTAAAGGATATAGTCGACTAGTCTACGCCTTACTTACTATCTATATAGTATTATATTGCTTCGAGCTAGCGGTTAATAGGGTCTTCGATTAGATCTAATAGGAAGGTTCGAAAGTATTCCTATATTAACTAGTCTTCTAAGAGGGAGGGCTCCTTCTCTACCTATAAGCTATAGGGGGTACCCTTAATAAACTAGAGGGTATAGGATATCTTTATAATTTCGGTACCGAAGGTATTAGGTACTTAGTAAAATATATTCTTAGCGCTCTAGGTCTAGTTACGGTACGTATATACGCTTTTCCCTTCGTATAGAGATAATTTCTCTAGTTAGAGTTCCTTTAGGGGTTAAGAGTATTAACTCGCTAGGGTAGAGCTAAAGTATCGTACGGTTTACGACCCTATCTCGAGTTCTATCTTATTTACTTCTAAGATAAGCTTTACTAGTTATAGCTACTTCTTATAGACGGCTAGCTTACGCTCCGCTTACTTAATAGCTACGTCGATATCTTCCTTAGTTTAGGATTCTATTTCCTCTTAGGATAATTTACCTTATTAGTCTTCGCTTATATTTCGCTCGCCTATAGTAGTCGACCCTCCTATAAGGCCGCTACTCTTCGCGCGTATCGTCCTTTAGGAAGCTATCTCTTACTAGACCTATTAGGTTAGGAGAGCTATTAGAATTATAAAGGGGATAATAATAATAAGTATAGTAAGAGATAGATTTATAGATAAACTAATAGCTAAGGAGGGCCTCCTCCTATTATAATACCTAAGTATTTATAGGTGTTAGGGGCTAGTACCCTAGTAGCTAAAAGGAAGGAAGAATAGACTACGAAAGGAGTAGAACCGGAGACCGTATATTAGAGTACGGTCTCCTTATTAGAGTATAAGGAGAGAGCTCCTCCCCCTCTCTAGCTCGTTAGTTAACTTAGTTCTATCTACTACCTTACCTTTTAGTATATACTAGGGTCTCCTATAATATTAAGTTAACTCTTTTTATTTTTCTCTCGACGCGCTCTAGAAGCTACGGAGACTATAATAGACCCTACGGAGGGCGATAGTAGCGATATTACGCTATATAACTATAGTACTATTATATAGTAGTTAATAGTATAGTAGTAGGCTTAGGCTACCCGCTTAGAGGAGTAGGAGGCCTAGCTATAGAGGGCGTAGGCCGGTCTACTTAAGGTAGATAAGGCCTACGTAGAGCTAAAAGGTAACGATATATCTATCTAGAGCCTAGTCTCGGCTATCTAGGACCGCGGCCTAGGCGGATCGGACTCCGCGACGGACAACCTAGTCTACGGACCTCGAGAATAGCGACCGCTATAATAGGATAGGTCTATAGCTACTTTTAGAGATTTTTTTCTCTAAATCTAGAGTTCCTATAGGACGAGGGCCGTATAGAAGCTAGTACTTCCCGCCCCTTTTTACTAGGATACTATTAACGACTACCTAACCTACGAGAAAAGGGCTTATATAAGGGGTTTTTACTTTTTAGGTAGCCGGCGGCCCCGACGGTAAACGGAACCCTAAGGACTTTCTCTTAGAGATTAAGCGTATTTTTACGGACTCTATAGAAAAGACGACGGCCCTAGAAAAGCTAGTAAGCCTAAAATATAACGACGGCTAGCTATAGTAGGATTACTAGCTAATCTTTAACGAACTCCTACTAGTATCTAATAGTACCTAGTAGAGCGACGAGGTTAAGATATAGTAGCTACGGAAGACCCTCTATAACTAGGATAATATACTTCTAGTTACTATATAGAGGGAGACGGAGTATACCTAATTTGCTATAGAGATTAGACGTATTATATAGAACTACGAATATACTAGCTAGTTCGCCGCGCGATTCTCGACCTAGCGGTCTAAGTAGAAGTAGTTAGGCGGTAGCCCCTATACCGCGGCGGCTATAAGCTTAGCCTTATACGGTAGTACTATAGACGGCGATACTATTATAACCCTAGTATAGGTCGTAGACCGAGCTAAGGTAGCTACGCCCCGCCCCCCTACGTAAGGGGGGAGTAGTACTATACTAAGGGCGAAGTAGGTATCTAAGGCGGAGCTAGATAGCCGTAAAGAGAAAGGTCTCTACTTCTAGTACGGAGGGAGTAGGTACCGTATAAGCGACTACGTATACCGCCCCGCTAAGCAACCCTCCTAAAAGGGGGTAGGAATAAATACCTTAATAGTCCCGGCCGTAACGGAGACTACCCTAGTCCTAGAGGTTACCGAGTCTAACCTACCGGGAAAAGGATAGCTCCCCTCTAAAGATAGAGGAAGGGAGTAGGTCGAGTACTAATAGAGGACTAGAACGCTTACTAGGTAAATATAGACGGGAATAATATACTTATAGACGTAGTAATTAATAGTATTTCCTACGTATCTACCCTAATAGACGAAGGCTATTAGTACTACGCTATAATAGATAGAGACCTAGCTAAACGGCTCGGACTCCCTAAGGTAGGAAAAACGACGAGATAGATTCGGGGCGCTATAGGCAATATAGCTAGGTCTAGTATTTAGGGGGTAGTCGTCCTAAAACTTAAGATAGCCGGCTTTAAGTAGGTATTCTACGTATACTACGTCCCTAAACTAGCCTTTCCGGTTATTTTAGGGAACCCCTAGAAGGCGTATAACCGTATCCGGATAGCGCCTAACGAAGGCCGGCTATACTATAGGCGGGTAGTAAGATAGGTAGCGGAATCCGCCCCTAAAGCGGTAGAAGACGGCGACCCTTATACGGTAGCCTATTAATCGAAGAGCTCTAGCGGGGATACTACGCCAACGCTAACGGAATAGGTATAGCTAGAGACCGATAACTTCGTAGTTACGCTAGTAACCTTCTATATTAAAAAGGTAGAAGATAGTTATTTAGTAATAGTTACTACTATAGTAATAGAGGACTTCGAGAAGGCTATAATAGAGAAAAGGCCTAATACGGAGGCGGAACTCCGCGCGTAACTCCCCCTAGAGGTTTACGATATAATCCTACTATTTTTAAGCCTAGAGGCGGAAAAACTCGCCCCCTACCGGCTAGGGGTAGACTATAGAATCGAGCTACGTACGAAGCCTAATAGGATAATAAAGTCCTTACTATAGGGGCTACTCTATAGTATATCTAAGGAGGAGCTCCTAGTCCTATAGAAAATATTAAACGAGCTACTAGCTAAGGGGTTTATTCGGCTATTAAGCTTAGACGGTAGGGCGCTAGTACTTTTTATCCGGAAACCCGTAGGGGGCCTAAGGTTCTACTATAACTATAGAGTACTTAATATAGTAACTAAGGAAGATAGATACCCGCTTCTACTTATTTCGGAGACCCTCTAGAACCTCGCGGGCTATACCTACTTATTAAAGGTAGACGTAGTAAGCGTATTTTAGAAGCTTAGGATAGCCTAGGGTTATAAGTATAAGATAGTATTCTAGACTAGGTACGGGCTATTCGAGTAGCTTATAACTCCGTTTAGTTTAGCTAGGGTACTATCTAGTTTTTAACGGTATATTAATATAGTACTTTAGAAGTTCCTCGACGAATACGCCTCGGCGTATATAGACGACGTACTAATCTATACCTAAGGGAGCCGTAAAGACTATTTCGAGAAGGTACGTACCGTTCTCCGGGCGCTTTAGGATACTAGCCTATACTTAGACCCCGCGAAGAGCGAGTTCGCAAGGAAGAGTATTAAGTATCTAGGTTTTATTATTTACGCCGACGGGGGGGGCCTTTAGGCCGACCCTAAGAAGGTTTAAACCGTCCGAGATTAGGTAGTCCTACGTAACTAGAGGGAGGTATGTAGGTTCCTAGGATTTATAAACTATTACCGAATATTTATTAAGGGCTACTCTATACGCGCCGCCCCGCTTACGTCGCTAACTAGGATAAATACTATATTCTCCTAGGACGAAGCGGCCTAGGCGTCTTTCGACGATTTAAAGGAGTATTTTATAAGCGCTCTAGTACTATAATAATAGGATCCCGCGCTTTTAACGTTTCTAGAGACCGATAGTAGCGGCTTCGTACTAGGCGGGGTTCTAAGCTAGGAGACTAGCGGGGTTCGCTACCTAGTCGCTTTCTATTTAGAAAAACTAAATAAGGCCGAAATTAATTACGATATCTATAATAAAGAGTTACTAGCCGTAGTCTAGTACCTATAGTACTAGGATACGGAGCTTCGTAGCTATAGTCCGTTTATAATTATAATAGATTATAGGAACCTAGAATACTTTATAAAAAAGTAAAGGCTATCCGAGCGATAGATACGGTTCGCGGAGACCCTAATAAGATATAGGTTCTCTATAGTATATCGCCCGGGGTTAGAAGTAATAGTTCTAGACGCGCTATCTAGACGAGATTAGGATAACCTAGATTACTACGATTATACTTCGAGGGTCTAATAGCTAATCCTAGAGGCTAGCCTAACTAAGTATACGCTAGCCGCCCCTATAGTAATAGGATATAGGGTTTTCGGTATAGGTCGAGGCCCGTTCTAGGAAGACGCCCTCTATTAGGGGCTAGTACCCTAGTAGCTAAAAGGAAAGAAGAATAGACTACGAAAGGAGTAGAACCGGAGACCGTATATTAGAGTACGGTCTCCTCGTTAGAGTATAAGGAGAGAGCTCCTCCCCCTCTCTAGCTTATTAGTTAACTTAGTTCTATCTACTACCTTACCTTTTAGTATATACTAGGGTCTCCCGTAATATTAAGTTAACTCTTTTTATTTTTCTCTCTACGCGCTCTAGAAGCTACGGAGACTACGATAGACCCTATAGAGGGCGATAGTAGTAATATTACGCTATATAACTATAGTACTATTATCTAGTAGTTAATAGTATAGTAGTAGGCTTAGGCTACCCGCTTAGAGGAGTAGGAGGCCTAGCTATAGAGGGTATAGGCCGGTCTACTTAAGGCGGATAAGGCCTACGTAGAGCTAAAAGGTAACGACGTATCTATCTAGAGCCTAGTCTCGGCTATCTAGGACCGCGGCCTAGGTAGATCGGACTCCGCTACGGACAACCTAGTCTACGGACCTTAAGAATAGCGATAGCTATAATAGGATAGGTCTACGGCTACTTTTAGAGATTTTTTTCTCTAAATCTAGAGTTCCTATAGGACGAGGGCCGTATAGAAGCCGGTACTTCCCGCCCCTTTTTACTAGGATACTATTAACGACTATCTAACCTACGAGAAAAGGGCTTATATAAGGGGTTTTTAGGTAGCTAGCGGCCTCGACGGTAAACGGAACCCTAAGGACTTTCTCTTAGAGATTAAGCGTATTTTTACGGACTCTATAGAAAAGACGACGGCCCTAGAAAAGCTAGTAAGCCTAAAATATAACGATAGCTAGCTATAGTAGGATTACTAGCTAATCTTCAACGAACTCCTACTAGTATCTAATAGCGCCTAGTAGAGCGACGAGGTTAAGATATAGTAGCTATAGAAGACCCTCTATAACTAGAATAATATACTTCTAGTTACTATATAGAGGGAGACGGGGTATACCTAATTTACTACGGAGATTAGACGTATTATATAGAACTACGAATATACTAGCTAGTTCGCCGTACGATTCTCGACCTAGCGGTCTAAGTAGAAGTAGTTAGGTAGCGGCCCCTATACCGCGGCGGCTATAAGCTTAGCCTTATACGGTAGTACCGTAGACGGCGATACTATTATAACCCTAGTACGGGTCGTAGACCGAGCTAAGGTAGCCGCGCCCCGCCCCCCTACGTAAGGGGGGAGTAGTACTATACTAAGGGCGAAGTAGGTATCTAAGGCGGAGCTAGACGGCTATAAGGAGAAAGGTCTCTACTTCTAGTACGGAGGGAGCGGGTACCGTATAAGCGACTACGTATACTACCCTACTAAGCGACCCTCCTAAAAGGGGGTAGGAATAAATACCTTAATAGAATAACGGTCCCGGCCGTAACGGAAACCGCCCCGGTCCTAGAGGTTACCGAGTCTAACCTACTAGGAAAAGGATAGCTCCCCTCTAAAGATAGAGGAAGGGAGTAGATCGAGTACTAATAGAGGACTAGGATACTTACTAGGTAAATATAGACGGGAATAATATACTTATAGACGTAGTAATTAATAGTATTTCCTACGTATCTACCCTAATAGACGAAGGCTATTAGTACTACGCTATAATAGACGGAGACCTAGCTAAACGGCTTAGACTCCCTAAAGTAGGAAAAACGACGAGATAGATCCGGGGCGCTATAGGCGATATAGCCGGGTCTAGTATTTAGGGGGTAGTTACCCTAAAACTTAAGATAGCCAGCTTCGAGTAGATAGTCTACGTATACTACGTCCCTAAACTAGCCTTTCCGGTTATTTTAGGGAACTCCTAGAAGGCGTATAACCGCGTCCGGATAGTACCTAACGAAGTCCGGCTATACTACGGGCGGGTAGTAAGGTAGGTAGCGGAATCCGCCCCTAAAATAGTAGAAGACGGCGACCCTTATATAGTAGCCTATCGATCGGAGAGCTCTAGCGGGGATACTACGCTAACGCTAATAGAATAGGTATAGCTAGAGACTAATAACTTCGTAGTTACGCTAGTAACCTTCTATATTAAGAAGGTAGAAGATAGTTATTCGGTAATAGTCGCCGCTATAGTAATAGAGGACTTCGAGAAGGCTATAACGGAGAAAAGGCCTAATACGGAGGCGGAACTCCGCGCGTAACTCCCCCTAGAGGTTTACGATATAATCCCGCTATTTTTAAGCCTAGAGGTAGAAAAACTCGCCCCCTACTAGCTAGGGGTAGACTATAGAATCGAGCTACGTACGAAGCCTAACGGGATAATAGAGTCCTTACTATAGGGGCCGCTCTACGGTATATCTAAGGAGGAGCTCCTAGTCCTACGGAAAATATTAAACGAGCTACTAGCTAAGAGGTTTATTCGGCTATCGAGCTTAGACGGCGGGGTACTAGTACTTTTTATCCGGAAACCTACGGGGGGCCTAAGGTTCTACTATAACTATAGAGTACTTAATACGGTAACTAAGGAAGATAGATACCCGCTCCTACTTATTTCGGAGACCCTCCGGAACCTCGCGGGCTATACCTACTTATTAAAGGTAGACGTAGTAAGCGTATTTTAGAAACTTAGGATAGCCTAGGGTTATAAGTATAAGATAGCGTTCCGGACTAGGTACGGGCTATTTAAGTAGCTTATAACTCCGTTTAGTTTAGCCGGGGTACCGTCTAGTTTTTAATAGTATATTAATATAGTACTTCGGAAGTTCCTCGACGAATACGCCTCGGCGTATATAGATAACGTACTAATCTATATCTAAGAGAGCCGTAAAGACTATTTCGAGAAGGTACGTACCGTTCTCCGGGCGCTTTAGGACGCTAGCCTATACTTAGACCCCGTAAAGAGCGAGTTCGTAAGGAAGAGTATTAAGTATCTAGGTTTTATTATTTACGCTAACGGGGGGGGCCTTTAGGCCGACCTTAAGAAGGTTTAAACCGTCCGAGATTAGGTAGTCCTACGTAACTAGAGGGAGGTACGTAGGTTCCTAGGATTTATAAACTATTACCGAATATTTATTAAGGGCTACTCTACGTACGCCGCCCCGCTTACGTCGCTAACCGGGGCAAATACTACGTTCTCCTAGGACGAAGCGGCCTAAGCGTCCTTTAACGAATTAAAGGAGTATTTTATAAGCGCTCTAGTACTATAATAATAGGATCCCGCGCTTTCGACGTTTCTAGAGGCTAATAGTAGCGGCTTCGCGCTAGGCGGGGTTCTAAGCTAGGAGACTAGCGGGGTTCGCTACCTAGTCGCTTTCTATTTAGAAAAACTAAATAAGGCCGAAATTAATTACGATATCTATAATAAAGAGCTACTAGCCGTAGTCTAGTACCTATAGTACTAGGATACGGAGCTTCGTAGCTATAGTCTATTTATAATTATAATAGATTATAGGAACCTAGAATACTTTATAAAAAAGCAAAGGCTATCCGAGCGATAGATACGGTTCGCGGAGACCCTAATAAGATATAGGTTCTCTATAGTATATCGCCTAGGGTTAGAAGTAATAGTTCTAGACGCGCTATCTAGACGAGATTAGGATAACCTAGATTACTACGATTATACTTCGAGGGTCTAATAGCTAATCCTAGAGGCCAGCCTAACTAAGTATACGCTAGCCGCCCCTATAGTAACGGGATATAGGGTTTTTAGTATAGGTTGAGGCCCGTTCTAGGAAGACGCCCTTAACGAGCTCTAGGATAGGGTAGTTACTAAGGATATATACTATTAATAGGTATTCTAGGCGGTATAGTCCGGCGAGCGAGCTATTCCTACCGGGGCCTATATTAAGATTTAAATCGCGGACTATAAGATCGATACCTAAGGCCTATTATAATACCGAGGTAAGCTATAGGTACCCGGTACCCCGTTTATAACGGATATAGAGCGAAAGAAGTCGGACGACGATATAAGGGGTCTAGATAATTTAAGGACTAAGCTAATTTAGAAGAACTACGACTCCGTAGTAACTAGTTACCTAGGTAGGGAGAATACGCTCTCCGTTATAGGCCGAGACTTCTACTAGCTACTAATAGCCTCGTATATACGGAGGTTTATACGGAACTATAACGGCTATAGCCGTAATAAGGTTTAGTATAGCGCTAAATACGGTCTCCTATAGTCGCTCCTAGACCCCGGTCCCCGATAGATTTTTCTTAGAGTTATCTATCGATTTTATAGTAGAACTCCTAGAGTCTAACGGTAATACAAACCTCTATATAATTAAGGACAGGCTAAGTAAGACCGTAGTTTTTAAAGCGATACCTACTACTAACGCGGAGGCTTACGCCGAGATATTCCTAAGATACTAGGTACGCTACTATAGGCTACCTAGGGTAATAACGTCGGACCGTAGAAGAAACTAGACGGGCGCCTTCTAGAGATACTTCTATCGCCTACTAGGCGTCGAGTAGTAGTTAAGTAGCGTATACTACCCCTAAACGGACGGAGGCCTGGAGCGCCTTAACTAGGAAGTATAGGCGTACCTATAGTACTTTATTAACTTTAACTAGAACGACTAGGCCTAGTAGCTACCCGTAGCCTAGTTGGCGGTAAACGGCCGATACTATATAGGAATCGGTATATCGCTATTTTTTATAATATACGGCTTTGAAGCCCCTACGGCTATACCGTTAGAAGAGGTAGCTATAGAATCTATTCTAGTCCCTACTAAATAGAGGGCTAAAGAGTTCGTTCGGAAGATAGGGAAGATTATAGAGCTATACTAATTACTAATAGGGGTTTCGTAATAGTAATAGGAGGAATCCTATAATAGGTAGCGGGTCCCCGCCTAAAGGTTCTAGGTTAGCGATAAAGTATAGCTAGACCTAAGGAACTACGGTAGCGAGAGGCTAAAGAAGAAGCTAGATACGCGATACGCTAAATATATAGTAGCTAAAGTTATTAGCCCGATATCTATACGGCTTAAAGGTATCCCTAGCGGGATATATAATATATTCTACCCTAACCTTTTACGGCGGTACTCGGACGACCTACTACCCGGGTAGGTTATTAACGACTCCTAACTAGGCCCTATACTACTAGAGTCGTACGAGGAGTTCGAAGTAGAGAAGATCCTATATACTAGAAAGGCTAGGCGGGGATAAGGACGCGAGGCCCTAGTAAAATAGTACGGTTACTACGATATAACGTAGGAGCCGCTAGAAGCCGTAGAGGATACTATAGCTATAGACGAGTTTAAACTAGTTTACGGACCCGTATAAGAAAACGATAGCCCCCTATAGGAATTTAGCAGAGGGCGGCTAAGAAGGAGCGGGCGGACGAGGCTATTACGGTAAGTTATATTTCTAATATTTACTTAGAGTTAAGATTAGGAGTTTAATTTTAGAGTATTTTTTTTATTTATTTTAGGGTTTATCCGGTCCCCTCCGGTTTTAGCGCGGGCGGTAATAGCTAAACGCTACTCCCCGCGCCTATAAAAAAAAAGAGAAGAAAGACCGTAAAGGAAACCCTTCCCCCCCCTCTCCCCTCCTCCCTTATATAGGATTAGACTACCGGGGTCCCTATACCTAGGAGCCGGGTACCGGGCTAGCTATTATAAAATTTATTACTACTACCTCGTAGGTAGTAGTAGTAGTAGCGGCGACTATACTATTTTATAAAGTTAGTATCGGTATTAGAGAGGAGGGCTCGGGTAACTTATAGCGGGACGAGGGCCTAGTCTACTAGGGACTAGAAAGCCTTATAGGCCTTAAGGGTAGCGACTAGGCTAGATAGAACGGACTCGCTATAGACGGTTAGCGTACGTTAATAAACGGAATACGGGATATACCTCTAGTCTTAACCCGACCGGGTCTACGCGGTATAGGCTAAGCCGGCGAGCTAGGGCCTAGTCGGTTAGCGGGAGAAATAAGACGGACCGTAGTACGTATATTAGGGTATACTAAGCCCGGTACTAGGTATAGTACGTATAGGCGAGAGAGGGCCGGTAGCGCTTACTATTATTTTATAAGTAGTTAGCCGGAGTCCGAGTAAGCTTTACTAGTTATAACTTACGGGCGGAGGCTTCTAGTAGCGGTAGTCCCGACTAGTAGACGCGTATATAGTATAATATATAGGCCTATAGGCCTAGGAATAAGAGTTAATATATAGTTACTATAAAAGACTAGTAGACGTACGGTTCTAACCAGCTACTTAGGTATAGTAGTAGGAGAGGTAAGAGCGGCGCGGGTAGTATTCTTACGCTAGCGGTAGGCGGTAGTATTCTAGCGGGCGGTATCTTAGCGGGCGGCGACGGTACGGATAGGCGAGGAAGATAGTAAGGAGCGACCGGAAATAGAAGTATAAGTAGGGGAAGTAGTAGTATAGAAGACTATTAGCGACGGGGTAGGAGTCGTATTTATAAGGAGGGCGGTAGTAGTAGTAAAGAGACTAGCGTCGGCGGATAATAGTAGGGGTATACTAGGGGTCTCCGAGTTCGGCGTACTACTAGTAGTAGTAGTAGGATCCTAGGAGTCTAGGACGAGCGGCTATAGGTTTTAGGCGGGCGACTAAGGGTCCTAGGTAGGCGACTAAGTATTCTAGGCGGTAATAGGACCCGACTCCGAAGAGCCGGACGGTAGCGGCTTAGACTTAGGTAGTAGACTATTAGGAACGTTAGGGGCCTTAACGCTACTAAAGAGAGAACGGATACTAGATATAGTAGTAGTAGTAGTAGCGGTACGACGAGCTAAATATAGTTAGTTTAAAACGGAGGCCGCTACCTTAGTACTAGGTAGGAGATACTTACTATATATATATATAGTATATATATATATATATATATATATAAGGGCTTAATAAAAAAAAAGCCTAGGGGATAGGGGTATTTATACCCTTTAGAAGATACTAATTAAAGTATAATTACGCGTATAATTATATAGTAGTCGATAGTAACTTTAAGGGGGATCGAATTAGTATTATCCAAGAGGGTATATAAGCGATACGAGGGAAACCTATAGAAGCTAGCTAAATCGCCCGGGCTACCTAGTCCTAGGACGGGGGCTAGCCGAAAGACGTACTATAATACTTAGGATACGTCTAAATAGCTAGTTACGCGGACTAGAGACTCCTCTATAGAAGTTATAGGGACTAGAGATACCTCTAGCGTAGGTAGACTCTATTCCTATCGACTAGGGAGGTAGAAGGATAGGTTACTATAGATACCGTAATAGAACGCCTAGCTTTAGTAAAGTTGTCTAGTCTTTAATAGGAAATAGGTACCTAGTAGTAGGGTAAGTACGAGGACGTACGGGGTATACCTAGGTATATATACTATAAAAATAACTTACGAGGGCCTAGGCCCGGGGCGTAGCTACTATTACTTAAATAGGGGTCCGGCTACCTAAAACAAGGGTTACGTACGAGTTATATAAGCGGGACCGCCTAAAGGGTACCGGAGAGAGGAGGGGAGTCCGTAGCTTAAGGGCTCCTTATAATAAACTAGTAGGGGCTAGGCGTTTTTCGCCGGTCGCCGAAGGGGAAGAATAGGGCTAATATTAGGGGCTAGTACCCTAGTAGCTAAAAGGAAGGAAGAATAGACTACGAAAGGAGTAGAACTAGAGACCGTATATTAGAGTATAGTCTCCTCGTTAGAGTATAAGGAGAGAGCTCCTCCCCCTCTCTAGCTCGTTAGTTAACTTAGTTCTATCTACTACCTTACCTTTTAGTATATACTAGGGTCTCCCGTAATACCCTTAACGAGCTCTAGGATAGGGTAGTTACTAAGGATATATACTATTAATAGGTATTCTAGGCGGTATAGTCTAGCGAGCGAGCTATTCCTACTAGGGCCTATATTAAGATTTAAATCGCGGACTATAAGATCGATACCTAAGGCCTATTACGATACTAAGGTAAGCTATAGGTACCCGGTACCCCGTTTATAACGGACGTAGAGCGAAAGGAGTCGGACGACGATATAAGGGGTCTAGATAATTTAAGGATTAAACTAATTTAGAAGAACTACGACTCCGTAGTAACTAGTTACCTAGGTAGGGAGAATACGCTCTCTATTATAGGCCGAGACTTCTACTAGCTACTAATAGCCTCGTATATACGGAGGTTTATATAGAACTATAACGGCTATAGCCGTAATAAGGTTTAGTATAGCGCTAAATACGGTCTCCTATAGTCGCTCCTAGTCCCCGATAGATTTTTCTCGGAGTTATCTATCGATTTTATAGTAGAACTCCTAGAGTCTAACGGTAATACAAACCTCTATATAATTAAGGATAGGCTAAGTAAGACCGTAGTTTTTAAAGCGATACCTACTACTAACGCGGAGGCTTATACCGAGATATTCCTAAGATACTAGGTATACTACTATAGGCTACCTAGGGTAATAACGTCGGACTACGGAAGGAACTAGACGGGCGCCTTCTAAAGATACTTTTATCGCCTACTAGGCGTCGAGTAGCGGTTAAGTAGCGTATACTACCCTTAAACGGACGGAGGCCCGGAGCGCCTTAACTAGGAAGTATAGGCGTACCTATAGTACTTTATTAACTTCAACTAGAACGACTAGGCCTAGTAGCTACCCGTAGCCTAGTTAGTAGTAAACGGCTAATACTATACGGGAATCGGTATATCGCTATTTTTTACGATATACGGCTTTAAAGCCCCTATAGCTATACCGTTAGAAGAGGTAGCTATAGAATCCGTCCTAATCCCCGCTAAATAGAGGGCTAAAGAGTTCGTTCGGAAGATAGGGAAGATTACGGAGCTATACTAATCGCTAATAGGGGTTTCGTAATAGTAATAGGAGGAGTCCTATAATAGGCGGTAGGTCCCCGCCCGAAGGTTCTAGGTTAGTAATAAAGTATAGCTAGACCTAAGGAACTATAGTAGTAAGAGGCTAAAGAAGAAGCTAGACGCGCGATACGCTAAATATACGGTAGCCGAAGTTATTAGCCCGATATCTATACGGCTTAAGGGTATCCCTAGCGGGATATATAATATATTCTACCCTAACCTTTTATAGCGGTACCTAGACGATCTACTACCCGGGTAGGTTATCGACGACTCCTAACTAGGCCCCGTACTACTAGAGTCGTACGAGGAGTTCGAAGTAGAGAAGATCCTATATACTAGGAAGGCTAGGCGGGGATAAGGGCGCGAGGCCCTAGTAAAATAGCGCGGTTACTACGATATAACGTAGGAGCCGCTAGAAGCCGTAGAGGATACTAATTACTATAGCTATAGACGAGTTCGAACTAGTTTATAGACCTATACGAGAAAACGATAGCCCCCTATAGGAATTTAGTAGAGGGCGGCTAAGAAGGAGCGGGCGGACGAGGCTATTATAGTAAGTTATATTTCTAATATTTACTTAGAGTTGAGATTAGGAGTTTAATTTTAGAGTATTTTTTTTTATTTATTTTAGGGTTTATCTAGTCCCCTCCGGTTTTAGTACGGGCGGTAATAGCTAAACGCTACTCCCCGCGCCTATAAAAAAAAAGAGAAGAAAGACCGTAAAGGAAACCCTCTCTCCCCCCCCCCTCCCCTCCTCCCTTATATAGGATTGGACCGCCGGGGTCCCTATACCTAGGAGCCGGGTACCGGGCCGGCTATTATAAAATTTATTACCGCCGCCTCGTAGGTAGTAGTAGTAGTAGCGGCGACCGTACTATTTTATAAGGTTAGTATTGGTATTAGAGAGGAGGGCTTAGGTAACTTATAGCGGGATAAGGGCCTAGT
This sequence comes from Venturia nashicola, assembly GCA_004522665.1. Taxonomy (NCBI): domain Eukaryota; kingdom Fungi; phylum Ascomycota; class Dothideomycetes; order Venturiales; family Venturiaceae; genus Venturia; species Venturia nashicola. The sequence continues at coordinate 572,677 of SNSD01000006.1, forward strand.
CTACTAGGGACCGGAGAGCCTTATAGGCCTTAAAGGCGGCGACTAGGCTAGATAGGGCGGACCCGCTATAGACGGTTAGTATACGTTAATAAACGGAATACGGGATATACCTCTAGTCTTAACTCGACCGGGTCTACGTAGTATAAGCTAAGCCGGCGAGCTAGGGCCTAATTAGTTAGTAGGAGAAATAAGACGGACCGCGGTACGTATATTAGGGTATACTAAGCCCGGTACTAGGTATAGTACGTATAGGCGAGAGAGGGCCGGTAGTACTTACCGTTATTCTATAAGTAGTTAGCCGGAGTCCGAGTAAGCTTTACCGGTTATAACTTACGGGCGGAGGCTTCTAGTAGCGGTAGTCCCGACTAGTAGACGCGTACGTAGTATAATATATAGGCCTACGGGCCTAGGAATAAGAGTTAATATACGGTTACTATAAAAGACTAGTAGACGTACGGTTCTAACTAGCTACTTAGGTATAGTAGTAGGAGAGGTAAGGGCGGTACGAGTAGCGTTCTTACGCTAGTAGTAGGTAGTAGTATTCTAGCGGGCGGTATCTTAGCGGGCGGTAACGGTACGGACGGGCGAGGAAGACGGTAAGGAGCAACTAGAAATAGAAGTATAAGTACGGGAAGTAGTAGTATAGGAGACTATCGGCGACGGGGCGGGAGTCGTATTTATAAGGAGGGCGGTAGCGGTAGTAAAGAGACTAGTATTAGTAGACGATAGTAGGGGTATACTAGGGGTCTCTAAGTTCGGCGTACTACTAGCGGTAGTAGCGGGATCCTAGGAGTCTAGGACGAGCGGCTACGGATTCTAGGCGGGCGGCTAAGGGTTTTAGGCGGGCGACTAAGGGTCCTAGGTAGGCGACTAAGTATTCTAGGTAGCGACGGGACCCGACTCCGAAGAGCTAGATAGTAGTAGCTTAGACTTAAATAGTAGACTATTAGGAACGTTAGGGGCCTTAGCGCTACCGAAGAGAGAACGGATACTAGATATAGTAGTAGTAGTAGTAGTAGTACGACGAGCTAAATATAGTTAGTTTAAAATAGAGACCGCTACCTTAGTACTAGGTAGGAGATACTTACTATATATATATATATAGTATATATATATATATATATATAAGGGCTTAACAAAAAAAAAGCCTAGGGGATAGGGGTATTTATACCCTTTAGGAGATATTAATTAAAGTATAATTACGCGTATAATTATACGGTAGTCGATAGTAACTTTAAGGGGGATCGAATTAGTATTATCTAAGAGGGTTTATAAGCGATACGAGGGAAACCTATAGAAGCTAGCTAAATTACCCGGGCTACCCGGTCCTAGGACGGGGGCTAGCCGAAAGACGTACTATAATACTTAGGATACGTCTAAATAGCTAGTTACGCGGACTAGAGACTCCTCTATAGAAGTTATAGGGACCGGAGACGCCTCCGGCGTAGGTAGACTCTATTCCTATCGACTAGGGAGGTAGAAGGATAGGTTACTATAGATATCGTAATAGAACGCCCGGCTTTAGTAAAGTTATCTAGTCTTTAACGGGAAACGGGTACCTAGTAGCGGGGTAAATACGAGAACGTACGGGGTATACCTAGGCGTACGTACTATAAAAATAACTTATAAGGGCCTAGGCCCGGGGCGTAGCTACTATTACCTAAATAGGGGTCCGGCTACCTAAATAAGGGTTACGTACGAGTTATATAAGCGGGACTACCTAAAAGGTACTAGAGAGAGGAGGGGAGTCCGCGGCTTAAGGGCTCCTTATAATAAACTAGTAGGAGCTAGGCGTTTTTCGCCGGTCGCTAAAGGGGAAGAATAGGGCTAATATTAGGGGCTAGTACCCTAGTAGCTAAAAGGAAGGAAGAATAGACTACGAAAGGAGTAGAACCGGAGACCGTACGTTAGAGTATAGTCTCCTCGTTAGAGTATAAGGAGAGAGCTCCTCCCCCTCTCTAGCTTATTAGTTGACTTAGTTCTATCTACTACCTTATCTTTTAGTATATACTAGGGTCTCCCGTGACAATAGGCGTAGCGCGTACGCTAAGGAGGCGCACGTAATAGTACTATAATATAAGGCGTAGGTCTTTAGCTAGCTAGTCCTTACAAAAAGGTCTATATTACTTACTATTTTTCGAGCCTTTAAATAGCTCTATAAGTAGCGTAATAATCCGCGAGTATCGTACGATAAACCTACGATAGAAGTTATAGAATCCTAAAAAGACCTAGACCTCTATATAGGTCTTTAGCTCTAGCTATTCCGCGATAGTTACGAGTCGCTTACGATCTATTTAGACCCCGCTAGTATTAATAATAAAGTTAAACCCTAGGAATTCGACCTCTTCTATAAAGAACTTATACTTTTTAAGGTTACTATAGAGTCCGAATTATCGTAGCCTCGTTAGTACCTCGCGTACGTAGCGTATATATTCTAATCTTATTTTGGAGTAGATTATTATATTATTAAGGTATACTATATAGATACTATCTACTAACCCGCTTAATACCTTATTAATATAAGCTTAAAAGGTTATAGGGGTATTAGCGAGTCTAAAAGGTATTACTAGGTACTCGAAGTAGCCGTACCGCGTATAAAATATAGTCTTCTACTCGTCTCCTAGGCGAATTCGGATTCGGTAGTAAGTATTCTTTATATCGAGCTTAGTATAGTATCGTACGCCTTATAAGCGATCTAGGAGCTCCGAAATTAGTAGGAGTATATACCTATTTTTAATAGTAACTTTATTAAGCCCCCTATAGTCTATATATAGCCTTAGGTCTCCTCCTTTCTTTAGTATAAAGAGGATCCTAGTACCCGTAGGGCTAGTAGAGGGTCGTATCTATCCGCTCGTAATCGCGTCGCTAAGGTACTATCGTAGGATACTAAGTTCCTTTACCGAAAGGTTATATATTCTCCTAAAGGGGGGATCTACCGTAGTTTCGATAGTATATTCTACTCCGTTTATAAGTAGTATACGAGTAGTAAGGTTATTATTAAAGTCGTCTTTAAAATCCTCGAATTCTAGGGGGAGGGATATTAGTTTAGATTCGTCCTCCTTAAACTCGTCGACGCTTAAGATTAGCGTAATATCCTCGCTCCGGAGTTTAAAGATAGACGCCGGATCTTCCTTAAGTAATTCCTTAGCTAAGACTAGTTAAACTTAGCTCCCTATACTCTTAAACTACTATCTTATTTCGCTAGTATCTAGCTTAATACCCGCGTTATATAGGGCTAGTATACCTAAGATATAGCTCTATCCTAGCCTTTCTAGCGCGTAGAATTCTACCTCTACCTTCTTAGTAACCCTAAGGCAATCTACAGCCTACTAGATCGCTTTATATACCCCTAGGTATCCTACGCGCTCCCCGCCTCCCTATTATATAGGTGGAGTAGGTATATCGATAGGTTTTCGATCTATTTCGAGGGCTTAGATAGGCCTAATAACGTTAACTTCCGTACCTATATCTAGGAGGGTTACTATCGAGTATTAGGAGGCTAGGCTATAGATAATAGCCTCTATAGTAATAGACTTCCGTACTACTAGCCTTTATTTCCTAGAGCTCGGAAGTACTCGGCTAGTAGACTTATCTCTTAAGTTAAGGCTAGCTACGTTTCCCTTCTACGTTATATACGCGGTTATAGCGACGCAGACTCGTTTCCCGCCGGGTTATAGTATTAGTCTATAGCTAGTTTAGTAATCTCTCTCTCTTTCTTAGGTTCTTTATAGTTATTAGTATAGTAGCCTATCTACCTATAGTTAAAGTACTAGATAGTAGTAAGGTCGTTATTACTACCCTTAGGCTAGATAGGGGTAGAGTTAGCTTTAGAAAGCCTCGAGCTTATAGTTACTAAGCTTATAGGTTATCTACTTCCCGACTTAGCGTCGTACTTATATTATAGGAGCCGACGCTTCTAGTCTCTTTCTAATAGTTTAGAGGTAGAGGCCTTTCTCTTATTCGATTCTAAGCGCGTAGCTAGCGCGACGATTACGTCTTAAGTCTTAGAAATTTCCTAGTAATTAGAGAGTATACCCCGGATTTCTAGCCTTAGTTTATACTAGAGGTAGTTCCTTAGTTAGGTTTCTATATATAGTTTATCTAGCTGGGACTCTAGGCCTATAAGGTAAGAGTTAAAGGATATAGTTAACTAGTCTACGTCTTACTTACTATCTATATAGTATTATATCGCTTCGAGCTAGCGGTTGATAGGGTCCTTAATTAGGTCTAATAGAAAGGTTTAGAAGTATTCCTATATTAACTAGTCTTCTAAGAGGGAGGGCTCCTTCTCTACCTACGAGCTATAGGGGGTCCCCTTAATAAACTAGAGGGTATAGGATATCTTCGTAATTTCAGTACTAAAGGTATTAGGGGCTAGGCGGAATATATTCTTAGCGCTTTAGGTCTAGTCGTAGTACGCGCGTATACTCTTCCCTTCGTATAGAGATAATTTCTCTAGTTAGAGTTCTTTTAGGGGTCGGGAGTATTAACTCGCTAGAGTAGCGCTACGGTATCGACTATCGCGTAGTTTATAATCCTATCTCGAGTTCTATCTTATTTACTTCTAAGATAAGCTTTACTAGTTATAGCTACTTCTCGCGGACGGCTAGCTTACGCTCTACTTACTTAATAGCTACGTCGATATCTTCCTTAGTTTAGGATTCTATCTTATCTTAAGATATTTCCTCTTATTAGTCTTTACTTACGTTTCGCTCGTCTATAGTAGTCGACTCTTCTATAAGTCTACTACTCTTCGCTTATATCGTTTATTAGGAAGCTATCTCTTACTAGACCTATTAGGTTAGGAGAGCTATTAGAATTATAAAGGGGTTAATAATAATAAGTATAGTAAGAGATAGATTTGTAGATAAACTAATACTAATAGCTAAGGAGGTTACTCTCCTAGTAAAGTATCCAAATATATATAGGCGTAGTAGGCGTACCAAGTAGGTATACGTAATATACTATATTAGTAAGGCGTATACCTTACGTAGGTCTAGTCCTTATACGTAGACCTATCCTATTATAGCGGCCGCTATTCTCGAGGTCCGTAGACTAGGTTATCCGTAGTAGAGTCCGGTCCGCCTAGGCCGCGGCGGCGCGGTCCTAGATAGCTAAGAGCCTAAGACTAGGCTCTAGATAGATATATCGTTACCCTTTAGCTCTACGTAGGCTTTATCCGCCTTAAGTAGACCGGCCTATACCCTCTATAGCTAGGCCTCCTACTCCTCTAAGCGGGTAGCCTAAGTCTACTACTATACTATTAATTACTAGATAATAGTACTATAGTTATACGGCGTAATATCGCTACTATTACCCTCTATAGGGTCTATCGTAGTCTCTATAGCTTAATAGCTTCTAGAGCGCGTCGAGAGAAAAAAAGAGAAGAGTTAATTTAATATTACGGGAGACCCTAGTATATACTAAAAGGTAAGGTAGTAGATAGAACTAAGTTAACTAACGAGCTAGAGAGGGGGAGGAGCTCTCTCCTTATACTCTAATAAGGAGACTATACTCTAACGTACGGTCTCCGGTTCTACTCCTTTCGTAGTCTATTCTTTCTTCCTTTTAGCTTCTAGGGTACCAGCCCCTAATACCTAGCCGTCTCTAACTATTAGAGTAAAAAGATACTACCCTAAGTAGTTCGTTTTATACGTCGAGTCTATTAATACTAATCTTCCGTATTTACGTAGGATCTTAAGCCTCGAGGCTATTATAAAGACTATACTATATACTTTAGTACGATTATCTACGGTAGCTCTCTTACTAGCTAGTCGGTTAGCTTTAATCTAAAACGCCTACTACCCTCCTTAAGCCTCTAATAACTCCTCTATATAACTATTTACTTAGTATTCCTAGGGATTATCCTAATAATCTATACGAGAGTCGGTATTTATTTTAATATCTTAGCCGTAGTTTGAGATACGGTAGCGGTTAAGGTAAGTACTACCGGTATTACTAAGTTAGTTATCGCTAAAGCGCCTAAGTTTAACCAAATTAGTAGCTTACCCCCCTAAACAATATTGCGATAAGGACTTACCCGGTACCTTTTAACGCCGTAAGCGTTACCGCCGCGCCGAGACCTTACAATAGAAGATTATAGTACTTCTTAATAATTATATCGTTACTACGCTTTATATCTAAGTAGTTTAGATCGTATAAGTAAGCCTCTCTATACTATACTATCTTAATTATCCTATCGCGCGTTTTCAACAGCTTCATCTTATACTTATAGGTAGCCCTAATTAAGACGACTTTATATACGGTAGTAGTACTACCCTTAGTTACTTTTGTAGCCTTACGGCCGAAAGAATATATATAATATCGTATACGTACGCCTTTTTTGGTCTCTTTACTCTACGATCTATAAACGTACTATATATTACTAATATAAGGGAAGTATTTAGCGAAGTCGTTATCGTCGGAGAAGGTATATTTAGCCTCGAATATATACTAACGTATTCTTTTAATATACGGAGGATTTTTAAGGGCTAGATTAACGCTATCTAGTATAGGTATATTATATTTATCCGCGTTATTCTTCTAATACTTCTTATAGATACTATTATCTTTATCGGTAGCTCGTTTTTTAGATATTATAGTGGTTTTGTATAGTGGTTTAAAGGTATATATATAGATTGAAACTTAATACTAAACTAACTTATATATAGATAATTAGTAGTAGTAGTTAGTATATATATAGTATATATATAGGAAAAAAAAGACGAAGTTCGACGAGCGATAGGAAGTACGGACGGCCTTAACCCTATCGCCCATAGTAGGCCCACCAAATGGTAACGTAGTACCGTCTATACTTCCCGCCGTGCGTCGTGCACCGTCTTCCGGTATTCGAGGTATGTTACGTTCAATACCGCCAAGAATCTTTAAGTTTCAGACGGTCCCATTCTCCGGCACGCCCGGATGCTATAGTATATTAGGTGATAACAAGCAAGATCACGGATCTTACATATTACTGGCACGGGGTTGCGCCAATAAGAGACGGGATGTGTAAACCGTGGTGTCGCTCGCGCGTCCATATTATTTTTATTCCGGTCAATCACTGAGATCGCTATTCAGAGTCTTACAACGATCTACTGTGCCCTCTCGATAGACCTTTAAACACACACGTGGTGGTTAGTACCTTTCAAGGTGAGATGCGTGTCTCAAACCCGATAGACTGGAGGACCATCTTGAATCGACGAACCGCGTTTTTCATCAGCACACATGGAGACTATCGCGTATATTGGGCATTATAAACAGGCACACTCTGCACCCCTCAACCCGATGACGTATCGCAAAGCCTTCAGTTCGGCAGTACTTGTGCTTCGACGTCAAGGTATAAAAGGGATCACTTTTTCTGATTGAAACATACCTGGTATAAAGCTCCAAAGGTCATGCGCCAAAGAACAAAAGCGAGAATTAGCGCATTGCAAGCAGTCGAAATGTTAGATTGAACGTCAAAACGTGTCCTTGGGTAGTTCATGGTTTAAGCACATGTGATCAGAACCTTAGCAGCCACTTAGACTAAGAAAGAAACCTGGTCTCAGGGTGCGATACTGAGACCCCAACGTCGAATAGCAGGGATACCATGTGGAACTTAATCGTAACGTCCAACGATCACAGCCACGAGGAAAAGCTCAATCGCCAAAGTCAGCGAAGATAGGGTCACTAGTACGATATTGAACAATTGAAAAAACTCCAAGATCAGATTTAGAGAGCCTCTATAAACTACAAGATGACGATCAATAAAGAGACTATCCCAAACGCCAATACCCAAGATCATCTCTAGACAATAGTTAACGCCAGAAGTAATGTATGATTTCAGCAATTGTGTTGCAGAAATTGGAAAGGCCACGAGCTTGTAGAGGATAAAGAGCTAAAAGCAGACGAAACCGCTTGGGAAGTGGATGATTTGACAAGACAACGCTAATTCGATAAAGAGACAAAATTGTAGTGGGCCTGTGGCAGCTGCTATAATGTCTATTGCAGTATGAAGGTCGTTGAGGACATCTGGAGGAGGACAGGGTGCTTTCATTTCGAGTATCAATGAAGACGACGCCGATCATATTTTCATGCTTGAGACGGTGTCAAGCTAGGTATTGTTTTTAACTTGTCTTGGTGTGGGAAGCTGATGGGAATGTACTCACAAGCACAACTTCTAAACCTCAATGGTAGTGCAGCCATCGCAACGTTGATGACCACATTCTGTACACGCTGGTGCAATTTCTGCTACACGTGGGCCAGACCCACAAGAGCAGCAGTTGACGAGAACTATGCCGTCGATTGGCTCTAGACTGCTACCTCGGTATGTGACGACGTCGAGGCTGGCTATTTCGAAGTGTTGTAGTTGAGGGCCAGAACCACATTCTCTTCCCAGTATCGACATGATGTGGGATGGGTACGATGTCTTGGGAGACGTAACGGAGTTAGCGATGATGCTCTGTTTCAGATCGATCTGGGGCATATTGGTAGTGTTGTTGATGTCGAAAAAGTTGCCAGATAGGGAGTCGAGCAAGTCGAGATCGAAATAAGAGCTGAATCGAAGTATACAAGGGTGAGGGTCGAGGGGTGAAACGATGAGATGAGTAGTTGAAGATGAATTGGAGAGGAGAACTCTATCGTGATCGTGTTAGGCTTATATCTCCCTTCGTCCTGACGGGCATGTGTCGAGTATTATTTCAGTGGCAGCAATGGCTGTGCAAAACCAGCGCCCTCACCACGACAGCTAATTTGCCTTGCAGCTTTCCCTCCGAGGCCATGCCATTACGGGAAGGCCGACTGAAATGTTAGGCAAAGTAAGGAATGAAGCAGCAATAGGCCCAGAAAGCTGTCCCAGACAGCCATAATCCACTCACGCCCGTCGTATTAGTGGTTGCCGGTGCCATATCTTGATACCCAAAGGTTGAGAGAGAACCGGCCCCAGAGCCAAGTCTCAAAGAAAGTGGAGGTCGCAGTCCGGTGTTAATGGGAAAAGTAATGCGTTGGCCGCTCGAGAGGCCGCCGGCGAAGAAATCCGCCTCCCAGTGGCGAAGCAAGGCACTACTGCTGTGAATCGCTGACCGAAGAGGGAGAACAAGGGAAAGTAAAACAATTTGTGACTTTGAGTCGAGTTGAAAGTTGATGAGTACACCGCAAGGTCAGTTTCAAGATCTTCCCTGGCATATATGATTGAATGCGTGGCTGGTGTAAAGTCTCGGTGTACCAAAGTTTACAATTTGGCAGGCATCTTTGTTGTCCAAAAGTGCTCGTAGACAGCCCATGGGGCATGCTGGCGTATGTATTGGACAAAGACAAGACAAAAACCGGATGAATCCTGAGGCGCAGCAAATGGCAGCCTTGCCACGGCAAACTAGCCCGGAAACGTGATATGCGCTTGACGCCGCCAGGGCTGCAAGGCTGAGCCCACGAGATTTGCGGTGGTTTCTTGTCTACAAGCACCGCCTCTGGAACATTCCATGAACTAGCCTGATTAGCTACAGATTGTAGTTGCCTCTCGAGGTCGAATTTGACAGCGTCACTCACCTCGGCACAAAACTGTGCTGCGTTGCAAATCGAGTTGTCTCAACGAAAAGCGTCGTACGCCTGGAAACAGTGATTCTCGCGCAGACTGAGTATAGTAAAAACGACCTTCTTATACAACGACATCTTGAAACAAATGCTAGTAACCAGAGAGATGTCAAGATTTATCCTAATTTTAAAAACCGAAAGTGCTAAACCAGTAATGATGGTGGAAAAAGAAGTATCGTCAAAATCAATCATCACATTGCCACTGAACGCCAAAACGAACCAGGATATCGTAATTACATCATGAAGCATTCACTCCTCGCTATTGCGTCAACAAATAACAGTACCAAGAATCTCAACAGTTGTTAGCTAGCGCCTTTGATAGGATCTCAAGTTTCCACTGCAACATGAGGGAAGCGTGGGCAAGCACTAAATCTCTTCCACAACACAAGAGCCGCATTTCGGGTGGCGGCACTCAGGACAAGCAGGGTGATTTGCGACTGTCATGGGTCTATTTCCGCAATCACAACACTTCCAAAACTGCTCAACGCCGTCAGAAGGCACAGGCAGCGATCCAATTGTAGCAGGTGAAATCGTAGACGCGGGAGTATATGGCCCTAGCCAGCCAGGCGAGAGGCCAGATTGGCCAGAAGATTCTGACGATGAGCCAGCCAGCAGAAGAGATTTTGCGCTGGTTGTGCACACGTTTCTTCGTCTGGAATGGTCAGACTGGTTTGGAGAATCGACGAATAGTAAAAGCTCACCTCGCTCGTCCCTTGCCCGTTAAAGTGGCTGTCGTCGAGTGAAGCCGGTTTCTTAGACATGTACGAGTGGAATGTTGAGATGTAGGTCCCTGTGTAGGTTGGATGTAAACAAAATCACAACGGGAGCAGAACTCGTGTTGACATTCAATGCAGCTCGCATATAACTGGTGCAACCATGGACCTGCTAGGCAATGGCAACAATTGCTGGCGTTGGACAACGGCATGATAATGGTGGACTAAGCAGATATGACGGAGTAGTATAGAATAATGAGTCGGGATGATGTGCTAACAGAGTCAGGTTAGGAGCAGGGCAATATATATTGGACCGTCAAGCATAGCTGCCATTATGAGGGAGCAGCACTAATGACACATGAACAGAGCCGAATCCGAATTATGCGTCTTGTTTCTTGCGATGATAGATGTGACCCAGGCGGAGCTCCAGACAGCCTGGGGTCCATTGTGTACATCCCCGTGAACTAAAAATGTAGCATGGCCATGATTCTAGGGGTGGGGTACCATGGCGGAGCCGAGCCAGATTGGTTGATGGACTCAAGGACGGGCGTGCGCCTGAAACAGAACGTGAATCGAGACAAGGTAAGCGTTCAAGAAGGACTGAGTGACTTCCGGGAAGCACCGGTTTGCCTAGATGCAGGCTCCTATGGGGGAGCTTTTCATGGCTATGAATGAGTGTATACGATCCGCAGGAAGGCTCAAATCAGCAGCAGCGAGACTTGAACGAGAGTTTGAGGCGCCGCTCAGGACCAGATTGAAATCGACACCGAATTCTGATCACTTTCATGGTCGTGGGGCTTGGAGAGGGCAAGGTGTTGTGGTTTTGCGTTGTTGAGTGAGAAGGCTGCTGTTCAAAGCCTTGGGGGTGAATGATGGTGGTCTTGTGGTGCATTCCGATAAGCCTCGCTATTGAGGCCGGCTCCACCAAGCATAGGGAGGGCAGACTTTCCAAGCGAAAAAGAGTTAGTGATGCTTGGTGAAGAGATATGATGGGGACGAACCAAAGGAAGTGGTGGTGAGAGGAGACATGGAGAGATGCCTGGGGTTCATGGTGTGGTGGCCTTGAAAACAAGCGCGCAGCTAAATTGAGGGGCACAGGCGCTAGCTAGTATCGACGCATGCCCAAACCTACGCCGTTATGATGAGAAGTTCAGGCAAAACGGGGACTTCCAACCACCTTGGAGGAGATCCGGCACTGAAAACGTGGGGCAAGATCGTCTTCGAAAGTCTGAATAACTAGAAAAGGGGAATTTCGACGAAAAATGTATCTCTTAAACTTAACGGCAACTTTATGTCTTGTAGTCATGTTCCTCTATCTACGTTGCATGAGTAGATATACGCGGGGCTCGTGGTACTAGAATAACCAGGCGCTACCGTTCAGCCTATAATTTGCCCTTCGCAACCTTGTCCTTTACAAAACTAGCATTCACAGCCTTCTCAAACTCCTCGTACATCAGAAAACTAGGAACATCCCCCGGAGGCAGAATCTGCCCAAAGTAGCACCCACAGATCCCATCCTTCTGATTGATCCACCAGAACAAATTCGGTAGCCCAGACCACTGGATACTGCCCTCTGCGCGTCCTGTTGTCGACACCTCAGTCAAGTTCGTAATACCTCCAAGAGCATAGTCCAGCTTCGTATCTTGTGGCAGGTTTCCAGCGAGGCCGTAAGACATTGGGTTTGCGTGTATAGCCGCAAGGTGGGCAGGATCATTGAGATGGGGCGACATCATGTTTGGGATCGTGTCTCGAGACTTGAACAACTTTCCGTTGTTCTGAAGAACAGCGATAAGGAACTTGATGTAATCGTTCGCTGTACTGAAAGCTCCTCCGCCCCCGCTCTCCCTTACATTCACCAGTCTGAATGGATCAAACGGACCTCCAATTCCTCCATGCTCAAGTTTGCCTTCATCATTTCGAGTGCTCATTGAGGCCAGGCGGGATAAGAGATCTGGGCGCTCTTCAAGATGGAACGCTGTGCTTGTCATGCCGAGAGGCGTCCAGATGTTCTTCTGCATATATTCACCGAGACTGAGGCCAGAAACTCGAGATACTGCTACACCGACCCAATCTAGGGAGTAGCCGTATGTCCATCCCTCATCGGGCTCAAATAGCAATGGCACCAGGTAGGCCACGGCTGGATCAACAGACCGCGTCTTTGCTTTGTTCTTTTTCGCTTGCTGATTAGACCATTGCCTCCATGCGAACAGTTTCGGATGGGTAAACTCGTAAGCTATTCCCGATGAATGTGTCAAAAGATTGCGGAGAGTGATCTTATTCTTGGCTGGCCTTGAGACTGGGCCTTCATCGGTCATCTTGATAAGGATTTGGATTCCTTTCAGCTCCGGAAGTACTGTTTGTGCGATATCGTCGTCCAGATTCAAGAGACCAAGCTCAACTAGTTGCAGGGCGGCAACAGACGTCATCAGTTTAGTACACGATGCGATCCAGCATATAGTGTCTGCGGTGAACTTTTCTGTTGCCGGCTCGATGATAACCCCTGCATCGTTTGGTTTTTCTACTGTTGCCCTGGGAATATAAGTCCCAGATGACATAGAGGTAAGAATCCTTCCTAAGGACATAAGGATCAGAACAAGTTCATCAGGAAAGCACATGATTGTAAGACATAGTGAGCTTACCATTAGAATCTGCAGCTATAACTGCAACATTGGGAAGCGATTGATCATCATCAGAGCTGGTAGCTCTTTGTAGCTTCTGCTCGAACTCCGCAAGTGGTGGAAGCATCTTCCAATCTCGAAGTTTACGTTCTTGGGAGGCGCGACTCTTGTTCTTGATCCACATCTATTCGGTCGGATATGTCATATATATAACACGAAAGCTAGAGTAAGGGGCCAGCTTGTGCCAGTACCATGCCGAGGTTAAGGCTTGGACTTAAAGAGGAGTGATGTAACAAAATCTGCGAATAACAATGGCAACAATATGGATGACCTGAGTGTTCAAGATCTGCCCAAAACGATTGACCTCTGATGGAGAAAGATGACTAAGGCAGACAAATGTCACCTTAGTACTTAGGACAAGCATCGGCTTCCTGGTGGCGAACTCCGCATCTCGAAATAGCATCTCTAATTATTCTAGAAGCAGCAAGGAATCTCTGTTGGAATTGGCGGGAAATGATGAAAACAAACAGGTTAATCAGTGGATGCAATGAGTACTATATTAGAATCGATACATGAGAAAGAGACTCCCGTGACATTCACGTGATGAAGAGCCTTCACAGAGTCCGGTCTTCTCTCATCATCGTAAACAAATACAACCACATTTCGACATATATTGTCTTCCTTCTCAGACATGCTATCACGTCGTCCATACCATACAAAGTCTGAATTAAGAGCTAACCCGATGCCCATTCCGGCCGCAGATCTTCGATGTCGTGATCGCGTCGACCGATTTCACAATCCCTCATCAGACAGCTTTGCAACGTTCATCCCATACCCGCGAATCACACTCAGCTATGGAGCTTCTTGGTACATCTCCGGATATCTGCTTCTGTCCAATGATGCATTTCCTATTGCGCCACTGACAAGTCTAAACGTTCCAGCCGAACTGGTGCAATCCATGTCCAAATCCTCTCATTGTGCAAGTGCGATTCCAGACTCGTTTCGGACTACTACTTTATTGAGACATCACCTCTACGTAGCTAGGGAACCACTGGAAACATTCTTACTCTTCTTCTCTCTTTGATCATATCTGATCAATCTCTTCCACATTTTCTCCCTTCAACGCTTATCCGGACCAGTTTCAAGCGCGGCCACCATAGATCGCAGTCATGTCCGAGCTCGAGAAGACACCACTAGAGACTGACAAAAACAACGCGCTTCGTGAGTCTGAACTCGGTAACCAAAAGGCTTTCTCCGATAGCAGCAATGAAGTTCTCCACGAAGGCATCAATGAAAAGTCTTTACTGCGTAAATTGGATCTGAAACTCTTGCCTCCACTATCCTTGCTTTACTTGTTATCTTTCCTCGATCGGAGCAATGTCGCCAATGCACGAATCGAAGGCTTGGTTGCAGACCTCCATATCACAGGAAATCAATACTTGACGGCGCTAACGTTGTACTTCATTGGATATGTGATCTTTGAGGTGAGTACCATCCACCTTTCATACACGACTTTCAATCTAACGCCTCTTCCAGGTTCCTTGCAATATCGTTCTCAAAAGATGGACTCCTCAATTGTGGCTCCCAACCTTGACTTTGACCTGGGGAGTTGTTTCAACGCTCATGGGGGTCACCCAAAACCTATCTGGATTCTTCGCCGTTCGCTTCTTTCTCGGTGTGTATTGATGCTCTTTTCGTAAGGGTTGCTGCTAATGAATGATTAGGTGTCGCTGAAAGTGGACTCTTTCCAGGGGTATGTTACTACCTCAGCATGTGGTACAAGCGTCGCGAACGGCAGTATCGAATTGCCCTATTCTTTAGTGCTGCCTCACTAGCTGGTGCTTTTGGGGGTATCCTGGCCTTTGGAATTGCAAAAATGAACGGCATCGGCGGCTATAAGGGATGGTGAATTGGAGCGTGTCTCATTTGCTTGCTTCCTTCTGACATAAGCAGGCGATGGATCTTCATCATTGAAGGTCTCCTTACGGTGGTCATTTCTTGTGCTGCATACTTCTTCATCTCAAATTACCCCGACACCGCCAAATTCCTCTCCGACAGGGAACGATCTTTCATCCAAGCACGTCTGGCTGCCGACTCAGACTCGACTCGCAATGAAGTTTTCACATGGGCCAATGTTAAAAAAGCGTTACTCGATCACAAATGTTGGCTCTACGGCTTGGCCTTCCACACCATGAGTCTTCCGCTTTATACTCTCTCCCTTTTCCTGGTAAGCATCTCCCTTCACCGCTACAAAAAGTTCGTGACCTCAATGCACTTCGCTATACGACCATTCTTGATACTCCTCGATTTCAAATCGACGACAGTGGACTTCACGCAAATACAATCTCAAAATCGCTGGAAAATTTTCGGCGTCGATCTGGAGTCAGATGACTCTACACAGAGATTTGCAAGATGTAGCCATACAAGAAGACGATCTGTTTAGCAACCGCACCGTCTCGCCTCCTCAATTAAACTCCCAAGACTAACATCACGCTTAGCCCTCCATAATAAAAGACCTAGGCTACACCTCAGCAAAAGCCCAACTCCTCTCCATCCCCGTCTACGCCCTCGCAACCCTCCTCACAGTGCTAATAGCCTACACGTCCGAACGTTTCCACCTCCGCTCCCCCTTCGCAATCGCCTCCTCCCTACTCGCAATGATCGGTTACATAATCCTAATAACCAATACCCACCCCTCCAAATCCCCCGGAATCAGTTATTTAGGAACCTTCTTCGCCGCCGCAGGGATCTATCCCGCTACTGCTCTCGCTCTCGCCTGGCCTGCTAATAATGTCTCTGGACAGACGAAAAGAGCTGTGGCGAGTGCGATGCAGATCTCCATTGGGAACTTGGGTGCTGTGCTTGGGACACAGCTTTATAGACCCAAGACTGCGCCCAGGTATCTGTTAGGACATGGGTTTGCGCTTGGGTATTTGTGTGCGAATGTTGTTGTTACGGGGGTGATTTGGTGGGTTCTTGCCAAGGAGAATAGGAGGAGGGAGGATAGTGGTGTTAAGGGTGGTTATGAGGATGTGGGTGTTGGGGAGGATTGGGAGGGTGATGATGATCTGAGATGGAGGTTTAGCACTTGATGGACCTATAGTCTGGTATTCGTCCATTCACATGTTTCTTTGGGTCCTAGATAACGATAACAATATCTCGTTTTTCGTAGTCAATCTTGGGTCTTTGAGAGTGAGCCCGCGATTCCCTATCGATTCCCTATCGATTCCCCATCCCCTGGATTTGTCGGCGATTCATTCCCTATTGTTGTCATAGTCTGTTCTTTTCAAGGGTTAAGAAACAAGTCAATGAACATCCGCCTGAACTTACAGCCCCAATAATACACGGAAAGACTCAAAGGGTCAGAAATCGCTCATCTTAAACACATAAAAACGGGATGGACCAGCCACAATAATCATCTTTGACACAGACAAACACACACTCTCTCTCTCTGATTCACGCAAAAGCAAATAAACAGTCAACAGTTCTGCAATTAAAGCACGCGAGAGACTAACGGGAATTCAACTGAATCCTGGGTGTGTCAGGCGTCCTCGGGTCCTTGACGTCGAAAAATCGCCATCCAATGCATTTTAGGTTTTCCTCGAGAGTGGTATTACCTCCAGAGGTGTAGAGATGGTCACCACACGCGTAACCTCCGTCAATTGGCTTTGCAACGAGTCTATTGGTAGAGCATTTCATACATTGGTCGTCCAGTTGTCAATCGCAAGCCTGCCATAGGATTTGTACAAAATCCTCGATACAGATTTGCCACTTGCTGCGATAGTTGTTGAAGGAGGCCGCGAGTGTGTTCGACACAGGGTTTTGTTGGATAGATAGACATTAGAAATGGATTTTACCTAGTTATCGACATGACCTAGTTGTCGAAGATAAATCATGGCCTCTCTGTGCCTATTAGCAGGAGCTTCTTCAAAATCTCAGAAGTGGTTGAAGTCTTTGTTTTTGGTAATGCACGAGCAGGGCTTCACAATCGGTTCCATCCTTGAGCTGTATGCATGATGATTGAAGCCCACTGAAGACTAGGATTGAAGATAATGATTGCTAGAATAGGTGCAGAGGGAATTGTCGGTGTTGGTGTACGAGGATAGAATCTGGGTGGAATACTAGGGAGAGCCGGGGACTTGGGATGACGAAGCGGAGGCTTGCACCTCACCATAACAACACCAATATTCGGCGCGTCATAACATAACAATCACCGCCAAAATACCCCAAGATACGTGTCCTTCCGCTTCCTCGCACTCAAAGGCGCGACATCGTCTCCAAAAATGGCGCGAAAAGTGACGGAAACGCCCATGACAGCGAAAAGGAGGAAACTGAACGACACCACAGCTCCCAGCAGTGCGCCTGCAAAGAGGAAGTCAAAGCGGGACCAGGAATTGGATCTATACGACGATATTGACGGCGGCCTGACAAAAAGCGAACCGAAAAAGAAAAGAGGCTGGAAAGGATGGGTTGAGATTGACGAGGATGAGGTGACCTCCGAGGAGGAAGAGGTCGTCGCTACGACCACACCAGCAAAACGACAGACAAAATTAAAAGCCAGTGGTTCCTTGAGCTCAATCGCGAAGAAGGCGTCAATTAGCGGGAAGAGTAAAGGAACGCCGAAGGACCGTGCAGTATTAGAGAATGACGAGGATGAGAACGAGGACGAGACTCGAGCGACTGCATCAAAAGAGACTGGACGTTCAACTGCAAAGAATCGATTTCGGAGGAAAGCCATAAGCTCCGAGGAATCTGACAAAGAGCTGCCCGAGGCAGAGAGTCCAACTAAGAGACTTGTTAGTCGACGAAGGAGTGCTGGGTCCAAGAAAGTTATTCAGGAAGATGAAGACATGGAAGATGTCGGGATACCTGCGAAATCCACGGCACGGAAACGCAAAGTCTCGGCAAAGAATATCACGATAGAGACTCCATCAAAGGCACAGAATCGACCACGGAAGGGGATTGAGGAAGACGGAGACGAAAGCGAGAGCGAAGAACTTGCTATTGCCAGAACACCATCAAAAACGCAGAAGTCAAGAAGACAGCTGCGTCAACTTGATGATACCAATGAAGAATCGGAAGCTATGGACATTGATCTGATCCAGGAAACTCCAGCGTCACACAAAATGACTGCTACAAATGGCATATATGCCGACAAAACAATTGCGAGCGCCGAGATCACATTGATTAAGTCCATCGTCCTATCAAAGTTGACACAGCGACGACCAGTGCCTTTAACCAATCTAGATACAGAGTATGCCAAAGTTCATCAACTGCTCGAAGCGACTGTTAACAGCGGAGAATCCAATTCAATGCTACTCATTGGTGCGCGTGGAAGTGGGAAAACGGCCTTGATCAATAGAGCTCTTCTTGAACTGTCTCGATCGCAGAAGCAGCATTTCCACATCGTGAGATTGAACGGCTTCGTTCAAACCGACGACAAATTAGCACTGCGTGAAATTTGGCGTCAACTCGGACGTGAAATGGAAATCGAGGACGAGGAAGGCACAACGAACAAAAGTTACGCAGACACGTTAGCTATGCTTCTGGCTCTGCTTAGCCACCCTGACGAGATATCAGCAGAGAGCGGAGATCAAACGGCCAAATCTGTTCTTTTCATCATGGATGAGTTCGATCTTTTTGCTCAGCATCCGAGACAGACGCTCTTGTATAATCTTCTGGACATTGCACAAAGTCGTAAAGCCCCAATTGCTGTTCTGGGATTGACCACGAGAATTGATGTCACCGAGGCGTTGGAAAAGAGAGTCAAAAGTCGATTTTCACATCGATATGTTCATCTGAATCTGGCAAGAACTTTGAGCGAATTTGTAGACGTTGCAAAATCTGCGCTGAAGATCTTGCCTGCCGAAGTTTCTTTTGAGGAGAAGACAGTTTTGGTCAACTCTGAGGCTCTGAGCACAAAAAAGAAGGGTCACAAGCTTGATACGCTGGAATCGTGGAATCGTGCTATCGACGTAAGTTCCCATTTTGCTTCTTACCATCCACGAACTTCATAACCTGTAAAACACCAAAACTGACTGAACCATAGTCCATCTTCGCCAACACAACGTTCCAACGCATAATACTGCACCCACCATATCACACATCAAAATCCCTCCCGACCCTCTTCTCATCCCTCCTCCTCCCAATAACCTCCCTCATCTCCCTACCCACCCCATCAGATTTCCTCTCTACCCAAATAAGCTTAACACCACCCTCATCAAACCTCCACCTCCTCTCCTCTCTATCAAACCTCGCCCTATCCCTCCTAATCGCCGCCTCTCGCCTCTCAATAATCCACAACACAACCACCACAAACTTCCCCCTCGCCTACGCCGAATACGTCAACCTCGCCAGTAAAGCCCGCATCAACGCCAATGCCGCGGGTCAACTGGCCACGGGCTCCGGAATGAGGGTCTACGGCAAAGAAGTGGCGAGGAGGGAGTGGGAGGGTCTTGTCAAACTTGGTCTTTGCGTGCGGGTCGGTGGTGGGGCATTTGGCGCTGGTAATGCTGTTGGAGGTGGCGGTGGAAGAGATATGGTCAGAGTTGATGTTGCGCTCGAGGAAATTCCGGCCAGTGTCTTCGAATTGGGAAATGTAATGGAGAAATGGTGTAAACAGATTTAGTCGGACGTCAAGGTCGGATTTTACCTCACCCAGGACGTGATGTGATGAGGTTGGCAAGAAACGAGAATGGTTGTGGAGGATTTATTGCCGATTCGGGCAATCTTCCCATCTACATGTTTCATCCGGAATGATTATCCATTGAGGAGCATGCATTTTTGACGACTGGATTCTCTTGTCGTAGAAAAAGGTTCGGGAATTGACTCAACCTAACTTCTTGATGCCCCTTAAATCGCAATATCTGACTACATACTAGATTTGCAGAATTTCGCGTTCATCTTAAATGTCTGAGATTATGGACAACAAGTCACGCTGATGCCGATATGCCTCTCCACGCCCTAGATCCAGTTTTTGAGGTTAGAAGTACAAGTATAGCGATCCGAAAATACCTCCCCTACTCCATCCCACGGAACGTCCACAGCAGGCTAAGTTCCGTATCCATAACAGGCCTGGCAGACTGACGACAGTCTGTCGAATGGTCTCACATCTAGCCCTGGCTGACGCGAGCCCTTTTGCGCCCAGTGTGAACGACTGGTGTACCCTGGATCGCCGGCTCTTTTTGCTTCTCCCTTTGATCCAAAACAAGCGACAGCACATCGAAACCGAATTGTGGGAATTCGAGACACATGGTACGGAACTCGCCTTCGGCTTCGTGTCTGAGCACATGAGACCTGGTGGCCCAGAAAGCAGCAACCGGCTTGCGAATAGTAGTGTCCTGTGTGTCTGTCTCTTTGTAAACGAAGCGTGCGTATGCGAGTTCTCCTTTTGCGGTGGAGTCGGAACGGTGGATCTTGGTGTGAGCGAGGGATTTGAGAGCGGGGAGGCCGAGCTTGTCGGCGAGTGTGTAGACGCGCGCGTGGCGGAGAAGGGCGACGCCTTCGTTGTCTGGTGCGGGGACGGTTGGATCGAATTCGAGGGCAGAGTCCTTGCGATTGTCCGCGCGCTTTGGAAAGTATTCGTCGTTGTAAAGGTATTCGAGGACGGAGCCTACCGCCATGAGATTGTCCGACGGCGCCTCTATGCGGCGCTAGACTTGATCAGCAGGATAGCAGAGCGCATTATTGCGATTATGATCACTTACTGGTCCGCCTGCTGAGAATTCAGAGCACTTCGCTGCAAACCAAGGCGACTTGGAGAGGATGGCTGCGTGGGCACTCAATATGATCGTTTCTGTACCATCATTGACAGACACTTCGACCATAGGTGATCTCAGGTAGCTATGAGAACCGGATTAGCTCAAGGCACGCAATTGGAGCTATACGCCATGCATTGGAAGCTTCATACTCGAGGAAAGTAACCTTGACAGGTACATCTGGTTCGATCTCAGGCAAGTTCGTCTCATTTTCGCCTTCGCCCTCGCCCTCGCCCCCGCCCTCGCCCTCAGCTGGCGCATCTTCCTCGGCCACTAGCATCTCAACATCGTCCTCAGGAATCTCCTCAAGAGTTGGGTCTTGGTCGGCCATTCTAGCTGTATGATGCGAAAATTAGGGGGGCTGGTCAAGCTGTCGACGGAGCCGTGATGCTTGGAACAATGGATGCGCGGGCCAAAGAAACGGATTCGCTGTATCGATGCGACTAATTAGCGAGTGACAGTACAGCGCGAGCACGTCGCGAAGATGATGGGATGGTGGTGAGAGCTTCGTGGAGCGTGTCGAGCTTCGACCCTCAAACGCTAACGACGCAGGTACCACATCCTGATTGGGTATAGCTGCACGTGAGAGGCCGTTATCTACTGGGACGTTCCTTTCTCACCTCCGCCTCCTCTTCTCTCGGCGGCTTATCACAAACTCCAATCTGTCAATTGGTGCAGGCCTCTGACTTGTACCAAGGACGCCGTTAAATACCCACTCGATTTCAACGCTATCGGACTTTCCTTCAACTTTCCTTCAACCATGATTGCACCCTCTCAAGGTGAAAAGAAAGAACGTTTGTCCACGCCACTCTCCATCTGTCCTTGCAACACCGAGAGTTCCACTTACAGCTTGAGTGAATATCGACTATCGGTAATGTTCTTCTGCATCCAGTAGTTTCCTTTTAGCTTACTCATTGTCACTTCTTCCAGCGCTCGTCAGAATAAGGTAGTGCTGTCATCACTGCGAATCCACAAATTCAGATCCTTCCGGTGCTTCACACTCTCTCTTCTCAACATGTCCTGCAGGATGGAAGTCTACATAGACGGCGGTTGCAGATCCAATGGCCAGGATTGGGCTATCGGTGCTGCCGCTGCTTGTTTCAAGAGTCAAGGAGGAGAATGGGACCAGTCGTGGATAATGGAATTGCCGCGTGGACGCTATGAACGCAAACCGACAAGTCAGCGTGCAGAGCTTTCCGCTGTCATTATGGCCCTGAATAAAATCATCGAGAAGGCGAACACGCTACCAACAAATGCTTGGCCCGAGGTGACAATCTACACCGACTCGAAGTACGTTGTCGGTTGTATGAGAGACTGGATCGTCAATTGGCAACAAAACAACTTTCGGAATGCCAACGGAAAGGAGGTGGCAAATCGCGACCTCATCGAGGAAGCGTCTGACCTCGATTATGATGTTCTGGAAATGGGAACCATTGACTACGTCTGGATTCCAAGAGAGCAGAATACGTTCGCTGACAGAATGTGCAACGTATGCCTGGATAAACAAGAGCGGAGAATCACCCAGAGGCATTAGCAAGCAGGCCCATCAGCTTCTGACCTTAAATCCTATATTTTGCGCATCAAGATAAAAACAGGCGGACTGTGTTGCAGAATACTAATTCATTGAGGGGCGTGTGGAAGCGTGGTTATGATATTGCAGGCTTTGATGGCGTCGAGAAATGAAGGTTTAATGGGTGGAGGCGGATGGTGAATGGGTACGCTGGCTGTTGAAGGACCGGTGGAAAATCCTAAATGACACACATTGTAAAACTGAGTACGCAGCATTAAGCGGCATGAAAGAATCGATGGGCCATGGTATCTTACTTTCCGGTTGTATTTTGAAGTCTACTACTCTGAACATGTATCTCCACTGAGCCGAGTGCTCCACTGAGCCGAGTGTTCGCTTGAACGGATAAAAAGTCCCTTGAACTCAAGGCCTTGTAGTGAGTTTAGGAGGACAGGCTGCCACCTAGGGTGCAAGACGAGATACCTCTTGAGTACTCGATTCGTCAAGTCATGCGGATCTGACGCGATTGTCGAAAACAATCGAGTCTTTCCATTGAGGAACGAGGCATGGACTTGCGGTTGCGCAATTATGCTGATATGATGGGCTCGCTGTGATGGATTATTTGTCCGATCCGTTGTCGAGATGATGTTGTTCTGTAGTGTTGGTTTGTTGCAGATTTTCACCGGATGGATGATTGGCGACGAGTCATGAACGAATCAGCCGAAGCCCGATCGAGTCAATTGTATGAAGACGTTTTCATGTCTCCGCTACCACTGGGCAATTCGGTCACTTTCGCCCTTGGTTATCTTCTCGCCTCGGAAATATTGGTCTCTTGGTCTCGCCCCTCTATCGGTGAAGCCTCACCCGCGCGGGGAACGCTTTCGTCAACGGCAACGGCTCAACATGGACATGGAGTGCGGGACGTCCATATTCTGTGGAGAGGATCGTCTCAGCAGGTATCGTTTGCAGTAACGTGTAACGGTCGGTCAGACACGAGGCAGTATTCATCGTCGACTCGTGGTACCAAGGCTGAAACCTCCAGCGATAAACACGGCCTTTGCTGCCGTTATGTACTGATCGATGGAGAGAGCAGTACCGCGTTGAGCTGCCTGCAGGTGTGTACATTGCTCTGCCAGAGTAGCAATTTCAATTCCCTGCTGTCCGTATGACTTGATTCTGTATTTAGCCACATGCAGGTGAAAAGACGGCGCCCAATGGCTAGTGACTGGGGTGACAATGTGCGCCTATCGCGCTATCTCTGTAGCATAACCCATCGCTGGTCAATACCAGCCACAATGCCACATTGACGTACACAGTACTCCGTAGGTCCAAGGCTCCATCTCATCGAGTGTTGCACAAGACTTCCGAATACACGGTCAACATGGTCTCATGTGCATGAGCGGGAGTGCCCGTCAAGACAGTCTGTTGGGAAGAAGGATCGGAAATCTGGATAATTTCTGGGTTGAAGGCACATTGCGGATCATCAAATTAACAGGCGTCCTTCCAGAAATTCTAGCTATCAGGGCGTCATCTCTGGCTTTGAGCAGTGTGATAGCGAACGAGAGGTTGAACCAAGAGGATATGGAATCCTGCTGGACAGCGAGAAGTGATTGTGCGAATCCCAGTAGTGTGGATCAACGACCGTTATTCGGCAGCCAGGATATGCAACGTGTTCATCGGTGGGCGGCATGGTTTCGAACTTTGGGGACATCTGCATGAGATCTTCGACACAATACCCCTCCGGCTGGAAAGACATCTTGCCATCCGCAATGAATGTCCCACCGGCTAGTCTCGCGGAGCTACCATCATCAGGCACGATCGACAGGTGTCCGAGTACGAACAACAGGTGAACACGAGACAGGCCGCTTGTTACTTCAGTCAACCGAGCCTGATTTCAGGTGGCGGATCTGCGATGAGGCCAACCCCGCAGCTGGTATCTGATGGCTCGAAGCTTCAGGTTTCCTAGAAAGCAGGTCTACTTGTGGGCTACTCGAAGTCTCCTGCTCGTAACCCTTGCTGCATGCTTTTCTATTCCGGTGGCGACTGTTTTCCAATGAGTTTGACAGCCCTTTGAAGATATTCAGGTCGAAATCGTTCCCCTTTTGTACCACCTCGTTTTTCGTTGCTGCTAATCGAAACCATCTCTCTGCACGAGGAACCAGATCGTCGGGACGTCTCAGGAAATGACCGAATCGATGCCAGACTTTCGGGAATTGGTCGAAATCCACGATCGCCAATTTCAAAAGGCCGCCATTGATCGAAGAATTTACTTCGTACCTGTGGATGAGGTACGTCTGTTCGCCCTCTTCCATCACTTCATGTCGCAAGGGGTGGAACGATGACACATCAGCGCGAGGTTCGATTCTGAAAAAGTCTAGAAGCTAAAAATTTACCAGCACGAGGAAGACAGACTTACGCTTCAGCATCAAATATTTTTCGACCTCATGGGAAGAGAGTTATTCCTCCCGCCTTTGGAATACCCCATGCGAATTCTGGACTGCGGAGCTGGCTTCGGTAATTGGGCTTGTGCGATGGCGGAATATTTTGAATCCAGCCAAGTACGTTCGGCAGTCGATTGCGACATTGTCGCTAGCAGCTCGCCAGAGTCATCGTCCCGCTGACGAAGCTCACCGCCTAGCAGTATTGATGGAACAACCACGAGTAACGCGGTTTGAAGGCAGCGCTTCCAAAGCACAAATTCTCTGTAGTAGCATTAGTAACCGTCCTACTAACTAACAAGCATTCAGGTGACAGCCATCGACATTTACCCAGCGGTCCTACCAGAGAGTTCCGACAACCTTGAGCAACAAATATGGAATCTCAACGACACTCTTGCTGGGACATATGAGAGAGGTTACTACGACCTCATACACTCGCGATGCGTCGGACCTGGTATTACTCGCAGTCGGTGGCGAAGCTATGTCCGGGATCTCTCGAAGTTGCTATGCCGGCATGGATGGCTACAAGTCGCCGAGTACTATTACAACATTCAATCCGACAACGGTCGATTGACTGAGAGCCATGCATTATACAAGTGGGGCACATTGTATAGAGGAGCCCAGGAAGCGTTGGGACGTGATCCGAGGGTGGCCAGGAATCTCAAGCAACAGTTGGTCGAAGCTGGACTGCATGATGTGAGGGAGCATGTGTTTCGTGTCCCCATTGGCGGCTGGCATCCAGGTAAGCGGAACTTGACTACTGGACGCGAACGCTGGAGCTGGAAAGAAGCTCTAAGCGTCAGGTATGAGATTGTTCAAGCAGGCAGAAGTGTATCATGGTCCACCCGAATTCGATGCTATTCTCGTGTGCGTCTCTTGCTGGTTTGGCTGACCAACGGTCCTTTTAGACTCCATGATGAACAACATTGGCATCCATAATGTGTGCAACATCGACGCAATGTTGGACTCTCACGCCATTTGGCCCTTGACGCATGTGGTATGAGAACCCGC
This sequence comes from Venturia nashicola, assembly GCA_004522665.1. Lineage (NCBI taxonomy): Eukaryota > Fungi > Ascomycota > Dothideomycetes > Venturiales > Venturiaceae > Venturia > Venturia nashicola. Next base: position 598,288 of record SNSD01000006.1, read on the forward strand.
CCCTCTTTTTCCGAGGCATGTTGGTAAATACTGATGAGCAAACAGAACCGCCTGTCGGCTGCTGGGGCATGGACGAAGGAGCAAGTCAGCTGGTTGACCGCCGCTGCAAAACAGGAAGCTAGAGACATTAGTCTAAAGCTTTACATGGAGCTGTCAGTTCAATCTCTTGTCCAGTCCTTCGGTGGCCTACTGATCTATCCAGATACGTTGTTTGGGGTCGGAAAAGGTGATGGAGTGATTGCATCGTGACACGATACAAGTGCGTGGATTCGTATAGAGTGTGTGCATGCTGGTAGGTGGTATTGGTCATGCCTCATGGACGTGATTGGGTTGGGGCAAGCTGCTGAAATGGAGGATTTGTCAAGGTGTCTTTCAAGGCGTCAAAGATATCTGGGTTGAAGCATTCGTTGGAGTTCTGTTTAGAGTTATAGACGTTTTCAGCGACCTTTACTTGACCCCGTTCCTGACATACCTCGCCGCTCACCGTATCCACCAATGACTAGCAGCTTGATGCCTGGGGCATACGGTCATTGAACAAAAGCCAGACACGACGTCGTCCACTGGCCTCCAGTCTATCTTTTCTCTTTCGAGGGTTTGGTGAATGAATAAGCAGAGTAATCTATCAACCGCCATCGTCTGTATGTTGACGGCAATACAGGAAGTCTTGACTGAAGCAGCAGACGAGACGGTGGATGAGCGAGCGTTATGGAGTTGGCAGAAGCTTCATAAGTCTGGGGGAGCATCCGTCACCACCATCCCGACGACTCGTTTCCCACTACTCATCTAGGATTCGGTACCGGTAGAAGACCCCGACGACAATCGGATCATTTCCCGACCTGCCACCAGCTAGCCAACGGCTCGCACGAGCCTCTCGGAGTTCCACTGTTATTAACCGTATTTACAAGTAGGAAAACTTCTAGAGACATCTCTTCTTGATATTTCTAGGATTTAAGCGCTATCCGACTTTGGTCGTGTTTGTAGGTAGCATTTATTAAAGCCCTCTGTATTTCATCAGGTTCAATTGAGAATCATCTCATTTGGGTCTGACAGGAACTAGTAGCTACATGATTTTCGTACCACCAATTGATGCGTTTCAAGTTTTCTCATTTCTATGAAGGTCATCAGGCTTTCGGCCGTCACCAAGTGTCTTCATGGTTGTCAGCACCTGCTTGCTAGATCGATTGTGACATTATCTTGATTTCTATTCAGAGTCCAAAGCAGACGTCGCTGCTCGTCAATTTCTTGGGAACGTCAATCGCAACAGAGCATAGCGTGTAGAGTGCTTTGGCCATAGAACCCCATTGCTTTGCGCTTGAGGAGTTCGTAGTCAGGCCACGTACCTTGTTCGAAATGCCCAAATTATCGAATCCAATTTAAGCTGGTCTTCTGGTCAATCAATAGAAGTCATTGGTCAATCAATAGAAGTCATTGGTCAATCAATAGAAGTCATTGGTTAATCAATAGAAGTCATTATTCAATCACTAGAAGTCGTTGTTCAATCAATAGAAGTCATTGTTTAATCACTAGAAGTCGTTGTTTAATCAATAGAAGTCGATGTTCAATCAATAGAAGTCGATGTTCAATCAATGGAAGTCGTTGTTCAATCAATAGAAGTCATTGTTTTGTCCTTTCGTCAAGTCAGCAGATATCATCTCCGGTACTTCGTGCTTGCAGACTCTTGAATAACTCGGGAGTATAACAGTGCTCGAGCTGTCAGAATTCTATGGCTTTAGATCTAAACTTGCAGTCTCTTGAACAGCTCGGGAGTATAACAGAAGCTCCGACATTGACGAAAGTCTACATGAAACCAGGATGTTTGCAAGGTAGTAGTATTGAGCTTTGCTAGCGGAGGTGGTGTCCAATGAAGGGTGTATATATTTCATTAGAGCTGCGGCCGATGCGTGGGGTGTGGGTTTTGCTTTTCTCAAATCGCGATGCGAAGCGAAGCGACCTGCCGCGATAGATGCCTGAGAGTTGCCTCAGGCGTATTTGTCAGCCATAAATAAGAGCAATCTGCCCGCTGTCCGCATAAGCAGCCCTTATTAGGCGATCCCAGCCCCCGGCCCCGGCTTTCCAGGGGGGCATGAAGCCACTGCTCGACGCGTCGCTCCATCATCAACTCCCAGCCTGATATCAGTCAAGTCCCTCGACTCCGAGTCTTCGAGCACCTCCAGCACGCGAGGTGATAGGGATTTTACCCTGTGTCCAATCAATTGCCAATCCAGCTCATTCAAATGCCCAACTTCCTCACTCTGTCTTTTCAGGGGCCGTCTCCAGAACGCTGAGCTTTGCTTCAGACAATTGCTTTCTCAATGACCAAGTTGAAGGATTCCCAGATAGTCCTGGCCGTGGAAGATATCGATTCCGAAAATGGCAGCATCAATCTCCGGCAATACGATGAAGAAGACGAGTCCCCACTCTTGCTCAACGGACTTGGCAGCAATGAAGGGGATCTTGATTGTTTCCTGGACCCTGTGTCGTTGAAAAGACTCCCATGGTATACGAGACCTTCTGTATGTCAATCCTGCTACTGTTCATCGCTCCCACTCTGACAAGGCTAGGTCTATTGGTTGTTGGTGCCATTTGCCTTGTCTGCCTTGGCTTTTGGTGGAGTTATCGTTCCGAAAGGTACAGCTGAAACTCAAAGCTCTGTCCCAAATTATACAAGCTGATGTTTGATAGTAAATCTTGTATTATCCCTCATCTGTCACGAGTTTTTGAGAGGGGAGTCAAGTGTGAACCCGCATTACATTTTCTCTTCATCACTTGATGAAAGGTATTCATCGCCAAGCCTGGATGGATTAGAATTGACTGACGGAGAAAAGGTGTCGCGTCCCTGCAATCCAGTCTAAGGTTTCTTTTTTCAAGTTGAGCATGTCTGTCCTATCAGGATCGATGGCGGCAATCGTAGCTCCTAAAGTTGGCGAGTTTTCAGATCGGTATGGCCGTCTTCCTATGATTGTTTGGATAAATCTGGGGATGATCATCAACGAGATCATTACTATCTTTGCTGCGCAGTTTCCTGATACGGTCTCCGTGTACTGGATTCTCGTTGGTTCTGTATTCGACGGACTGGGAGGCTCTTTCATCGCTGCTATGGCAGTGTCTCATTCCTAGTAAGCACGGCCCTTCTATCTGAAGGCCTTGATTTCTGTCGCTTGTATACTAATATTCTATCAGCGCTTCAGATGTGACTCCTGCAAGTAAACGAAATGTAGTCTTCGGCTATTTCCATGGCTGTATGTTCACTGGGATAGCTCTCGGCCCGATCATAGCAGGCTATATCATCAAGGTCACCGGCGATGTGATCACGATGTTCTATTTGGCAGTTGCTTGCCACTTCATCTTTATTCTCATGCTTATCTTTGTTATTCCAGAATCGGTTCCAAAAGCCCGCCAGATGATGGCGCGACAGAAGTACAGCGACGCTGTTAATTCTAGACCAATCACCAGCCCACTGCGCAAACTCCAGTCGTTCAATATACTCGAGCCTTTGAAAATTCTGTACGCACCAGGAGCCCCTCCTGCCGTTCGGCGTAACCTCATCCTCCTTGCCTCAACTGACACAATTGTTTTTGGGGTGGGTATGGGAGCAGCAATTGTAATTTTGCTATATTCGAATTATGCATTCGGCTGGGACCAATGGGAGCAGTCGAAATTTGTGTCTATCATGAACAGCAGCCGGGTCTCTTGCTTGCTCATACTCTTGCCTGCCATCACGAACTGGTATCGATACCGCCAGCAACGCAGACAGGGCCTCCCGAACACGTCAAAGGAAACTCATGGTCCCGAAGGCACAGACAACTTTGAGTTAACTGTCATTCGAATCGCCATATTGGCGGACACTCTTGGATTCCTAGGTTACGCTCTGTCCCAAAATGGAACCCAATTCCTCCTCTCCGGGGCCATCGCGGGTATAGGTGGAATTGCATCGCCATCGATGCAAGCTGCACTCACCAAGCACGTTCCGAAAGAGCAAGTTGGGCAATTATTGGGTGCAATGGGATTACTGCACGCGGCTGGCCGGGTATTGGGCCCGGTGCTGTTCACAGGGATTTATGCGGCGACGGTGGCTGTCTTCCCCCAAGCCTACTTCCTGATCTTGACGGCCATGTTTTTTGTTGCTTTCATTGTTAGCTGGAAGATTCAACCACACGGTGAGTGCTTCCCTTCCAATTACGTATCCTGAACAATCGCTAAATTCGGTTCCCTAGTTAGACTTTCGCAACGAAGCTCGCCGCCTTGACTAGACCTTTCTGAAAATAAAGAAAATAAAATAGGACATAAAATGTTTGATGATACATCACTACATGGTAAGGGTATGGATTGGCGAAGTCTACTTGCAAGCTCGCAGCGCCAATAGTCAGTTCATCCTTTTGTTTCCGCTTCCATTCCTGAGAATTAAAGCGCAGAAGCCTCAGCTCAGTTCAATTTGGATTTAGATGAAGTCTTGATAGTTCTCTACATCAAAAAGTCATTGCCTGGGAGACAAATTTCATCTTCCCATTGTGATTCACTTGGGCTAAAGCTTTTGTAACTTGCAAGAGTGCATGCTTTCGTAATCTTTCTTTTGAACCAACCCAACATTGACTCTAGAATGCCCCCGTTCAAGGTACTATCTTCGTCGCAAATCTTCCTAAAGCAAACCATTAGCTGTGCACGGATGAAAGACATCTGATCCAGGACGACTTGTGTGGGCTGCTTTCCCCTTTGCATCTGGAAGACAAGCGCAACCAAAATTTCCGGATGCGGAGTCGTCGAGCTGACAAAGGCCGAATGTATGTGAAAGAACTCTACGAAGCCAGCCTCATTAGATCTTATCAAGATCATTTATGCAATAAGCAGGTTAAAGCACGAAAGCAGAGCCTTGAATGAAAACGGGATCATTGGGTCAGGAAAGCATGCTTGCACAACATACAAAAGCTGTCCAGGTCATCAACATCACTTTCGAGGCCAGCCATACAGCTTATAACAAGTCCGGGAATTGAGCTTGCTCTACCAGAACTTACCTCAACCATAATAATTTTTAATCATGTCGCAGTCTCGAAAAGCCTCTCGATCATCACGACCACCAAATACACCACGCTCCATTGCACCTGCACCGATCGCTGTTCCAACTGGATCTAATCTTAGTATGCCAAGGCAAGAACAACCATTCTCCCAAAACCTAGATTACGGCGCACCTTCGATGAATCTTGCTGGTTCAAGTTCATCTGACCGCCTACCATCAAACTCAATGATACCACCATCTAAGACTGCATCGACCCAATCTTACGGGCTTAGTGTCTCATCATCAAGTCCCAATCCATCAACCTCAAGCCTCCTCATGAGACCACCATCCACTCTAGGAAACACTATCCCCTCACCAAGTCCAACCACTATCTATGCCCTTCCACCATACACCCCATACCCAGAATTCCTCGCACCCTCACCAAGTCCCATCCCTTCCTCTTTCCAAACCCAAGCCCTAAGCCCAACGCGAGAAGACTACCAAGCATACGCCCACTTCTGCCGCCAAATCCTAGAAACATTTCGAAACATGGCGAGAGGTCTCCTCGGCGCCCGACCAGGTCTCTATCAGATCCAACAAAATCACGATACGATTGCAGTACCCATCCCCACAAGACAAGAACATCGTCGTCTAGCCGCCCAAACATCTGCCGCCGTCTCCGAGCTATGTCAATACCTCCCTCTCCCCCCAACGCCACCCTACCACGACCGCCGAAGCCAAGAAGATATCGCTCTTACTTCGCAGACTCTCTGGATCATCTCTTACCCGCATCATTTAACGGCGGCGGGGGAGATGCGATCGGGATTGACAGATTACTTCCGCAACGCGGATCGAAATCTGAAGATTCTATGTCGGAATGTGGAATGGGGGTTTCTCGCTCGGAGATGTCGGAGGAAGTTTGCGCTATTTATTGAGGAGTTGCCTTGGTTTGAGTTTGAGACTATGTTTGATGAGGGGGAAGGGGAATATTTTGTTCCGCAGCGGGTTGGTGTTTAAGTTATAACTGAGATTGTAGGCTGCTGGCAGCGACATGATTCTTGGGTCGGCTTGTGTGGTGATGTATTAATAATTCATTAGATACGAGATGAGTGGGGGTTTTGGCGGGTTGAGATTGAAAGAACGATAGGAGCTGGTAAACACCTCTACAGTTCTTAGCATAGCATGTGTCCAACATAAAATTTACCAGACAAGTCTAATTGTATGAACTGATTATCCAAAGATTATTGATTGATTGATTGATTTTTTTTTTTTTGATATTCTTTGAGGCTGAGATAACCTTACCATCACATACAAGCAGGTCCAGCCGACGGCACAATGAAGACTTATTTCGAGCAGGACCCAAAGGTAATATCATACAAGTATGCTCTCCATCCATCATCCAGACATAACGCATCAAAACAAGCCAGCGTCTTCTCACCAGACATACAGCTCAAACTAAAAACTAAAACAATAGGCCGCCCAATTAGGTCGAAAATGAAGCGGGGTAATAACATAATGCATACAACTAGATATGGGTGGGATATCTAAAAAGGGGGCGGTCAAGATGACCGAAAGAAGAAGTTTGCGGTGATGTGCATGCCATTTAATCGGAGAGCGTGAAAGTGATGGTGCCGCTACTGGCAGCAACCGTACAACCGGCGTTCCCATCCGACTTGCAATCACTGTACCCTTCTCCAGTGCAGTACTTTCCGTTCCTGTACCGACAAGGTATGCTTCCACCGTGGATAGTAATTGTGTACGGCAGAGTTGCGACTTTTTGGGATGGATAGTTCTTGAACAAGGAGACATAGGCGACTCCATTAGAAATTCCGACACCGAGATTGGCAGGCGCGAAGTTACCGAAGTCATCACCTTGGTCGCCCCAGACACAAGCCTTTTCGACAGAGTAACCTGGCATGTTGATGTAGTACTGTGCGGAAGTGCCTGCTCCAGATCTAGTCTTCCAGAATGTGGCTGCGTCCGGTACAGCTAGTTTGCGGGTTTTCCCAGGGAGAACATCGAGGGGAACGGACATATTTTCATCCCCTAAGCCGGAGATTAACTTCAGTCCACAGGAATGATTACTTAAAGCACTTACCGGGGTAATTTGTACGGCAGACAGCGACGTTTTGGCTGAGTTTGTTTTTCACGACAACCTTAACCTGGTCGTTACCAGGCGCGCATAAATAAGGTACTTTAGGGTTGGTGAGCCATAATTTGCCTTTGCGACATACAACGCCCCCAAGTGATTGACCCTCTGCGCCTTGTACCGTGGGCCATTGCCACTTCAGCAGTCCTTCTCCGCAGGCGTATGAGCAGTATGAATCTTCGAGGCAACAAGTGTCGCCCATACATTGGCTTCGAGTCATAGTCAGAATGTCGGATACGCCGTGAGGCAGGATACGTTGAGGCTTTTGCACGGAGGCCCATCCTCCTAGGTTGAGCCAAGGAGTCGGCAAAGCTCCATATTGCCACGGGAAGTCGGAACAGGAGAGCTGGCCATCAGGAAAAGGAATGTCAGCGTTAATAGATTCGTACTTTCCTGAGCTTTTTTGCGCCATTACAGCAGGCTTGACTTCAGGCTTAGGAGCAGGCGGTTCTGGAGATGGGGCTGGAATCTGGGGAGCAGGCGGGGCTGGAGTCTCGGGAGCAGGCGCGGGAGCGGGAACTGGAGGAGGCACAGGGGTGGGTGAGGTCGCTGGTTTCTCTATAACAGGGGCAGGCGGAGGAGGTGCCGGTGGTGGAGGGCCTAGTGAATTGAGTATTAGCACTCTGTGAGATGGTATGCACAGTTGCTTTGAGAAGAATAGGGTAGCGCAATATGCCTGCTAGGTATGGTGGCTTTTCGAGAACCCAAGCCAAAAGTCATTGGCGCAGCAGGACAGAAATTTTGATGTCGGCTCTGCTGTAACGGAATGTTTACAAAGCCAAAACGTGTGCATAACGCAACTTCGATTATAAGAAGCACAGTGCTCGCTTGTCGCCGCCAGCTAGAGTATAAGAAACATCTGCATACTGTATCTGGCGATTATAGACGATAGAGTGCACCTTGTGTCACTTTCATGAAGCCAAAATAAGGAGTTCAAGGATGCGTGGTCCGCTTGCGCAAACTAAGGAATCATAACTTACCAGGAGGTGGCGGAGAAGCCTTAGTAGGCTCGGGCTTAGGGGCCGGAGGTGGGATAATCGGGGCTTCAGGCGCTGGAGGTGGCGGGACAGGTGCTGGAAGCGCTGGCGGTGGGGGCGATGGTTTCTTGGTCTAATTCGGTCAACATCCCGCTGTCCACATATAGGTGCAGTTGACCTACCAACACAGTCGTTGCAGGTGGCGCAACATAAACAGTTCCATTTTCGTCGTCTGCCCATTTCAAAGTTCCCTTCTCAATCCCTTCTTTGCATTCCTGTTCTGAAATGGCATGGCCTTCGAGCCAGCACTCAAGTACTGTCACCGAAATTTCCGCAGTGGTAATGTCCCTCTTTGCATGGACGTGAGCATGTCTATGGTGCACATGAGAGTAGGCCACAGCTGTGCCTACAGTTGCGGCTAGGACAGGTAGAATGAGTCTCATTCTTGATCCAACGGCACACTCGGGTACCAGAATTCTTCAGACCAATTCGACTGTCGAGAAAGAACTGGATTTGGGATTGAAACTATTCGGTTTGACTGGACGTAAGACAGTGCTTCCGCTTTCAGAATTTCTTGTCGATGTCCCTTCGAGTGTAACCAGAAACGACTGACTTTTGGAACCTATCAAAGAGATGGAACTTTTTCTTTGTGTGAGTATCCAGTACCAGGGTCTTGGCTAACGCAGGTCTTCTAAAAGAGAGGTGTGATAGTCCAATGAAGTGACGAATGGCGGTATGAAAAGAGCGACAAGGAAAGAAGTTTCCAATGGGCTGAAGTTGATGTGGTCTGGCAAAGGAGTGTGCTGATGGGCGAGGAGGAAAGATTGGAGAACAAACTGGCCCAAACCGCGCAAAAAGCTTCGAACTAGGTAGCAATCAAGAGTTATTAATTTGTCGAGTCCCGCCTGGGTCAGCTGGGAAATTGGACATGACCTTTGGATTCCCACTCGATTACCACAGCCTGTCAGCTCCCAGGCCGGAAATGACATCTTGCAGGCCCTAACTGCCAATCTTTGCGGTAGCTATAGTAGACAAAAATACAATTCTGTTAAACCTGTCAGAATGACCATCGACCGGCTGAGATCTGAGTCCACCCGGGTGGAAGCATGGATATGAAACATGCCCGACAGGCCAAAGAAACCTCAGCGTTCCAGGAACATATATTAAAATGCCAGCATTGCCATCCATGATTGACCACGGGTTCCATGTACAAGAGAACCAGGCAAAGTCCTATCACTCACCGCTGCCTTGGTTACGAGGCAGTTTCCCCTGCATTGATGGCGGTTGCCCAGATTTCGCCAGCTGTAAGTGGAATCGTGGGTGTTGAGCGCGTAGCACGATGGCGGTGGGTCTGGTGATTGAGAGCAAGATCCGAGTTGGCATAGAATTGCAAAGACCAAGTTGTTGTTGTTGATGATGACGCCCAAACATTGGTGTGTTTTGGGGGTTGAATTGTCGAATTGTTGATGATGGATGATGTTGATGGTTTGTCTTGGATGTCCTTGCGGAGTAAATTCGGCTTCGGAATAGCCGAGAGCGGCCGAGCCCCTCAAGGATATCTTCCACCAAACAATGCCAGCTCTCTAAACCAAGGCCCTCGTGACTTGGACGATACGAGTAGAACAGATGAACGATCCATGAGTCTTCTCTGCCCTGCTTCCCTGCGTCCCGAATCCCCGGCTTGTTTTTTACAGGCCAAGTCAGACGCACATCTTACTGTGGTATACAGTACATAGTACTCCGTATGCACAGTATAGCAATATATCATTAATTCAAATCTCTCCCAAAGCTGTTCAAGCCTTCTTATATCCTGGTCACATCCTGTCACAGTGCTTCGATTGCTTCAACGGTCCCTTGAGGGTGAAGCGTATCGCCATGCGATAACGTGGACACTGCAGGAAGTAAGCATGTATAATGCTGTAAACAGGTCTGCATGTGCGATTCCCGCCATCGTGCAATCCCTCTTGTACCTGCTGACTGAAATTCCAGACATGCAAGACTCATGTGACATGTCCTTGAGATATGTTCTTTCTGACACGTCCAAGAAGTACCTGCAATTTCCGAGGGAGCATAATGAGTACGACCACGGCCATGCGCTTTTCAAAGGTTCTGAATTGTTATTCCCAAAGGATTGCGGACCGAGAATAGATCGCAAAAATATCGTATTTCTACTATATCTATATCTCTTAGCAAGGCTTCGACAGCGGAAGCGTTGTGACCTGCCACGTCGAGTAGATGCCAGATAGCAGGCCACGCCACGGCCATATCTCCGAACCATTTGACGGAGCTGACTCAGCTGAGCCACAGTCTAACGGCTAGGGACACCCGATCAACGTCGGATCTGTCTGTGACCCCGGACGATCGCTCCGACAGATTACTACTCCAACAAGGAGAGATCGATATCGCAAGACCGGATGATGCTGAAGATCCACCTTCTTGAACCTCGTCTAAGCTCCTGCTGTTAGCGTTCATACCGAGGAGTGCTCGATCGGCTATCCACCTCACCGACGGGAAACAACAACATTCATGCGCATTGAACTACTTTGATCGGAAGGGCGATTACTTGTCTGTGGCCTGTGCTTTCTAGCCGTTGCGTCTTCCATTATCGCATATGATACTCTCCAAAATTTCGGGCAGGACTAACAGCAGGAAAAAGTGAAGATGCCCAGCTATGAGCACACACGCCAAGACAAGAGCCCTGACCGTTCCAACTATGCAAACTCGTTCAGTAGATGATACATAGAAGATTTTGTTCGCCCCAGGCATTGGAGACCGTACCTTTAGAAATAAAATCATCAGCGCAGTGCGCAGGGTTCCGGAACTATCGCGAAGTTGATATAGACCATCGGAGGGAGCCGTAAAGCCTATAAGGCACGCGAAAGGGCTGGATTTCACGTCGACCAGGACAAGCTGATCTCACAGGCGCCGCGAATAATATGATGAGGTGAACCATGGTTGCCGTAGCAAGCAAACATATACTGATCGACGTGTACAAAGTATTTTCGATCATCTTTTTCAAGCGTTCTCGGTGATGAGATGGTGTTGATCATCCACGGAAGCGTGGTGAACCTTGAGCGAGTCGTCGTCATTTGTCGCAGCAACGCAAGCAGCACTGTAGAGGATGGCCGACTGATCTGTTGTAACAAGATGGGTCTTCTCGCCATAGTCCTAGACGAATCATTAGGAAAGATCCAACACCGATTTTGAATCCCGGAATCATATTTCATGGCCAAAGCATACACTGGGATTCCTTGCTTCCCGCGAAGGCGAGACTCGGATCAGCAGTAGCTGCTGCACTTACTGTATTTTGGCTGTTACTTCTTCGAGCACTGCACCACTCTTTATAATACTGCGCTGGTCTTTTGTACAGAACCCCAGTGTACGAATGTAACCGTGCAACACAGTAGATAGCGATAGTTATCTAGATATTCCAATGGTTGTTCCTAAAGCGAAACTCCTCAAGCTGAGATATTGGCTCGACCACTAGAGAGCAGAGATGGCAGAAACGACGTCAATTAGCGACCTCACAGCGCGTGAATCATCGCTTACGTAGAGCTCAATGTATGCGCCGTGTGCTTGTGTCACAGATGAGAAGACGTTCAGGGCGTGATTTGGGGAGTATCTCGTAATAGTTCCGACGGTACCTAGGGCGTAAATTTTTTGGAGATCGTGGCATAGGCAAACGACGATCGAGAGAAGACGGCAGCAAACAACTTATTGCAGTGACACGAAAGGGATCTTCTGCTACTCCGAAACTGCCGACATTGAGAGTGGTTTTTGATATGGTGCTCGTGAAATTCGCCCCTTGGCATGCGGAATGAACAGGTTGATTTTCTTCCAGAGAGATCTGGTAAATGGTAGGATGGCCAAGATACTGACAGGAGCAAGACTCTCATAGTCAACTCTTATGCTTGTCTCGTCAGAGCCTCGTACTTAACTTAGGATTCTTGATAGGTTCTCGAGAAGTGAACTGTTCGGGACCTTTCAGCGGGCGAGGAGAAACTGATATGATTCGGCCGTCTAACCAGGGAGATATGTCCACATGGTGTCCTCTCCAGCGCCGGCCAATGACATTTGCAGCTTCTACATACTGTGGTAGTATAAATCGATGTTGTTGTTCATCATGGTGTCTCGGGAATGGTCCACGATCCTCTCCACATTTGCGGCCTTGTGCCCTGAGCAGGCACCTGACCAGCATGGTTAACGCCATGGGAACATTCTCACTCTCGCTCTCGCTCTATCCTCTACCTTAACCTCAAACCTTCATTTGAGACTCTACAAGTTTGCGGATCTGCTGTGGGCTCTCGAATGGAAAGCTGAATCCCGGACTTTCACGCCTTTCACCGAGGATTAACAAAACCTGCTCGCGGGTCGAAGACGAAATGTCCGCTGGCTCCGTCTTGGGAGGATGAACTTGCTGAAGTGGAGGACATCCTCGGATAAAAGAGCTGGTTGACCGCATGGTCATCGAATAGGACGTGTGCTCCGCTGTCTCCGAGCGTTCTTTGAGCAGTTTGCAAACCATACCACGGACCAAAATGAGGCAAATTCAGAAAGAGATGGGGCTCCGTGGTGAATGGTGGATGTGATAAGCGGCGAAGCGATTTTGAGCCAGCAAAGTACATCACGGCATTCGGTGCATGAGGGATCTATCGAAAAGAGAGTCGGAAGACTACTCTGGATGTGTTGAGGTGTGTTCCGTATAAGCAGGCAATCATATGCGTGGACTGATCCGACGTGACGGAGCTGGAGAATAAGATTTAACCACACCGGATCAATCCAGGAGCACCCAGTGCAATTGGGCTGGGTGGAATCGGAACTGGATCTGGACGTCTTTGGTACGCGCTGGACTGAAGCGCAAAATCACAAGGCCGCCATTCGACCGAAAAGGAAGAGCTTGGAGCGTGCGGCCGGGAAGTTGGACATGAGGAAGTCGAATACGACGGCAAGAAATGTCTCGAAGATGCTTTTAGAGCTGCTCAGCGGTTATGGCCCTCTTAAGCACACCGTCGGCAAGGCTTGATAACAGGTTGTACGCCACGCGCTCGCTTCCATGCGTGTCGCCTAAACACAGAGTAACACCACCCAGCCACCGAATCACATTGCTTACACCAAGATGAAGGTTTGGAGCGGTGTCGTTGAGGATAGTGACATGGGGTTTTACTACATCCCTCTTTGACGCCAGTGCCACCTATATAGCACTTTGTGCGCGCTTTTGAATTTATCGACGGCGGGACAAGTCGCTGGAACGACCATAGTTATTCTCCAGCTGCAAGGCGGATTTAGAGAGTGTGTCACTCAAAGAGCCCAGCGCCACTTTCTCCAACGCAAGCCTTGTGTACGTGGAAACACGCGGCACGCCCGGACAAAATACGCTTCACGGCTTATCTCTTCCTTCGGTTTGGTTGTCAATTTCTGCAGAGATGCGTTAAACCGGTGCCACTGGGCTTCGTCGCTTTTCTACCCCAGGATGAGAGACTCAAAACAGGGTCATCACTAGCACAGAGGGTTTCGCAAAATATCTCATATCCGAACCGTATTCGAGAGACAAGATCTTTTCTAACAACGCAGAAATTGACCGTTCTGCAAACAAAAACAAAAGCTCTAATCATATTATAAGTTGTAAAACTCCTGGCGAGATTTCCTCTCAGTCTGTCTAGGAGTTAAGCGCTATCGGACTTGAGTCGGGTATGTGGTACTTATTAACGCCCTCTATAGTTAAGAACCTCAAGATTAATGGAGCCTGCACCGCTGAGACACTTGGAAAGGCACTGAAACGGCGTGCTATTATGGTGCGAAAACGTCAAAAATATGATGGATTCATCGTATGGCGACAGGCATACCGCCAAACATTCGATTCATGTATCATACAAGCAACCCTCTTCCTCGTCCGCATCCCGTTTTCGAAGTTGGTCGTAACTCCTGCTTCTCAGCCATGTCTATTCTCCACAACAACACGGTCGATATGTGCTTGGCATTCCGGTATCTAGTCGAACAAACATAGCGTACTGCTCTTCAGGGTCTTTGCTCAAGCAGTCATCCTCCCGGACTCAAAATGAGAGCCTATTTGCTGCAAACTATGGTTGTATCAGCAGTTTGACTCCGTAAATTATGTATTCTTTGAGGCCTCACGATTCATCCCTTGATTGGACATTTTTTGGCGTAATTGCCATCGCTGGAATCCGTGCGAGAGCTCTCTCTTCAAACGCCTAAGCCAAAGTCGAATTCTACGGCGGCCTGCAAAACTTCTCATGAATGGTAGTGCAGAGGCAGGTCCAGGAGCCAATAGTGAGAATATTAGAGATGGTGAGGATACTGTTGGAGACAACGAGGGACTAGATGCTTTCGAATGCCTCTCTTTATAGTCCTTATGGTAGACCGCCACGTACTATTCAACTTGCCCATCGAGATATCTTGCGATGAGCGCGCCCTGAGCTTGCCCTCAACTTGAATTTACGCAACAAAAGCTCCATCACCACCCTTAGTTCCACTTCAAACTCCACTGCTGCTCCGTATACCCCGGTCGTGGTACTTGGCACGATGAAGTCTGATTCCCAATCTTGACCCGGAGCTCTGACAATCATCAGCATACCCACTTCGCCCTGTAGGGCAATCCTTCGTCGTAGGTGAAGCTTAGTTCAGGGGCTGGTTTCTTTTCGGCACGAGGACGTCAACTCTCACCACTATGCATAGCAGAGATGCGCTTCAGTTCCCTTTGCATTAAAATTCATAGGCTTGCCTCGCGCCCTGCGAACGGCCACAAAATCACAGCAGACTAGATCCCAGAGATTCACCCACTTGCTGAATGCCACATGGCCGAGGTTTAGTAGCCGTAACCTCACCGCCCGTTTCATCGATGTCAACGCCGTCAATCACAGATCCGGTCAACACCTCGTTTATTTTGAAACGATATTACGCTCGATTCCACCAGAGAGCCAACTTCCTTGATCGTCGTATCGTGCTGAAGTAACGGTCCACCGCAACTTAAATCCGCCTCACAGAAGATATCATTCTCCAAGCGCACATAAGCGGGAATAGGCTGGTTTTCAACGGTGGATCAACCTCCGCGCGCCCGCGCCAGATATGCGTTTCTTACCGATCGCATTGTCATCACTTTACCGTAGTGGCTCGCTTCCCGCACCTGCGCACTCCCACTTTTTGGCGTCTCATACGCATGCAGACATGCGAGCTGGTTGCACAACCCCTTCCATACGCCGAGAGAATCCATATCGACCTCGCAGACAAGCAACGAATCCTTGAGGGTTGGGTGAAGGATGGATGTATTATTCGCATCATTCACATCCGCCGCGCCCCGAGAGAACAAATCAAAATACCATGACCCCAGATTACAGACCGGTATTCCCCCTTTTCCATCGTTTATGTCTAGTCGAAGACATGGTATCCCACACAATGCTACGCTGCTCCTGGATCATGCGGCTCGCACTGGGTTGTATCCACAAAGGAACAGTTTGTGCTGCATCCTTGATCTTCGTTGCGGACTTGTGGAGTGCATTCTGGTGCTGATTTGACATGAGTGGAAACACCTGTTTGAACCATGCAGACGACAACTGCTCAGCTAATAACTAAGATCCGATCGAATATATTTAATGGGAGACCATTGACAATAAAATCTTGGCGAGTCAAAAACTGTCAAGACGTAAGCGGGAGTTTGGGGTAAGCCAGTGTGAGGCCCGAGCCGAACCAAAATCCGAGTCGTGAAAGGCAGCCATTTTGAGCAACAGACAGAAAACGAGGACCCTAGTAGAGCTTTTCCTCCAACAGAACTAACGTCAGCTGCTCTGGGCGAGTGTCCAGTTCAGGCAATTGATTGTTGTGGGCCGAGTCTGAGAGATGTTGCGAGAATTGCTGCCTTCAATGGTGAAGTTGATTCCATTCTGACGGCGACTTGCAATGTGAACTTGAAGTTGTCAAAGGAAAGTCTCCTCGACAAGGGCGTTTGGGTTGGATTTAACTTGTCAGGGCTGAGTAGATTTGAAGTTAGATCGGAACGTGTATTCTATTAATAAGATAACCGCTAGAGCTATAGGATCTTAGCGAGTAATACGTGTTTGCTTAATAGTCATGTGACAGATTCCTGACAGCACTGACTCGACTGTGCCTTGCTCACGTGCGAAAAATACGTTGTGCCGGGGCCTACAGCTATCGGCGCCCACACATCAACCTCTCGCCTCTTCTGCCTCCCTGCGCCAAATCATTGCCCCCAACGCTTCTACACTTCTCTCCGTCGGACTCGCATGGTGATAGGAACCAGACGCTCTTATCTGTCTTCGCGAAGATGAAAAGGATTCGCGCTGCGTTTCAATCGACACAGGCAAACAATTTGGTCGTGGTTGATGCATCGGACAGTAGTGCCCCTCCATGATACCACCGTCCAGATGAGATCCGAGAAGAACGCCTTATGCAAGGCTTTGACGCCTCACAGCTGCGACCGCATTGTGACACCATCAAGCCACCACACCAATGGCATGGCATCAAGGTACTCCGCCGCCGCCTCACAGCTGCGACCGCACTGTGACACCATCAAGCCACCACACCGATGGCATGGCATCAAAGTACTCCGCTGCCGCCTCTTGCTGTAAAGTGATGATGAGCATCTCTTGCATGCGTGCGAATCGTGTCATGCTCGCGTGCTCCACTACCATCCTGGTGCTGCGTACGGCATAGACAAAGGCGCGGAAGAAACCAAAATGGAAGCACGCGAAGTAGCAATGAGATATACATTACTGCCTACGAAGGAATGTGCAAGCTTGCTCATTAAATTCGGAACGAAGACACCGTCCATGAAACTTCTCGGTACAAATTGTGTAGGATCAGAGAACCTCTCTTCATCTTTGCATATTCTTTCTCAATCATGTCAAATGTCAATTCGCTACACAACAGCATCCTCGAGAAGTCGACAGCATTCCGTTATCAGCTCGAACAAACAGCGCGTGCTGCTCCCCAGGTCCTTCGCTCAAGTACCTTTGCAACGTGGCAATGTTATTGGGTGGATTGGTTGCCATGTTGAGGATTGCGGAGTGGTAAGGGCATGGAATGGCAGTATTGATGCCGTTGACGAGGGAGGCAACTACAGTGATAGTGGTTGTAGCGTTTTGTCGTTGGCCTGGTTCAAATTGTGCGCCAATGCCCGCGAGACTATTCACATGAGGATTTCAAGACTATATATTGGATTCCGGAAAAGCTTACCCGTGCAACAATTCACCACTCATCGGCGTGAGACTCATGGTGTAGAGAATTTGCTTGTACGGCGTTCGCTAAATGAGGGTATAGGACGTTCGACTGATGATCGAATAGAAAGCTGACCAACAAAGGCGATAGTTTTGTTCGAGGGTGCAATTGAGCGTAGCGATGAGTGCAATAGTGGATGGGCGAGACTGGACTGGCAGAGGATATCATTTGTATACCAAGTTGAAGATTCAAAGGATTGCACTCTTGGCCCCGAGGGACACAATGGCGCTACACACTCCCTACTCCCTCCGCGCTGGGATACCCGACAGAGTGGTCATGAAAAAGAGCCATCGATGTCATTTCATGCGTCAGCAAACCGCCATTCATCGTGGGCCCAAGAGACTCAGCCGTTCCCTCCCGGATCTTAGCGGTGAGATGTGCCCTGCCCCTCTTTCCTGGATCGTCCCTGAACGTATGCCGGGCGTTTTGTTTCAAACGTCTGTCGAGGTCGAAGGCGGCCTCCTTCACCTTGGCAGCGGACGGATGCAAGCAGCCTTGACCATCGATCCAGCGATCTGCAGGAACGAGGTTTACGAAGTTTCCCCCCCAAGTGTTCCATTTTGATGCCTTCGTACTTTTCAACAAGGCAACAAATGACCAGGTCATGTTCCTGTGGATGTCAATTGCCTCGCCTAGCGCAATCATATGGAACCATGACCTTGTTCCTCACCAAAAACTGATGTGTGGGCAAACTTGAATGAGGCTGAAAATCAGTAGTCCACGTTTGTAGGCTGAAACGCGACCAGGTCCCTAGCGATTTGACAACGGGGCCAAACATTGCACCAGTTGATACACCTCGACGTGCAGATAGCCGTGAATATAGTTTGTGTGAGGAGATACAGTTCGAGGCCGAGAAAGCTGGTGTGACTGAAGTTGTTTCTGATCTATGTAAGCATCGCTTGTTTCGATCTAAGAGATCTAGTAACCTAGTTATACTAACGACCCTGCTCATCACTGACAGGCAATATGTGTTTGCTGGCTGAAATAGGACTGCTATGCGCGGGTGCGAGTAAGGCTATCCATACCGGATCAACGGATCAACGGATCAACGAATTCCTCGTTTTCGCAGGGAAGACGGTGCTGTTCTTATGAACCAGTATTGGACAACGTTGGATGGCGAGGAATAGCGGCTGATCGAATTAAGGATGCTACAAACGACCACAAGGTGTTGATACTTAGGGTGTCGCACGGACCGATCGACCGACTTCCCGTTTTCGGCTGTGGCTTCACGTGGCTATTAACCCTGTACCGCCATGGATGGTCTAGGGTCCAGAGCACAGTGGCAACTGTAGTCAGGACAGACCATATTGGGCTGAGGGCCTACCCAACTAGAAGGAGAGTCCCAGGAATGCCACCAGAGTGCATATGTAGGTACAGGGCCCAGTCTATCAAGTATATTGTACTTTTCTACCCCTAGAGGACTAAAGGTAGACAATAAATACTCTCTACAGTAGAGACAACGGACTGGGAAACCCTAACACATACAAGGAGAGGCTTGAGTTCCCTAAGTAAGTAGCTTATTCAGCAGTCTATCCTAGACCAATTTTCCCTTGCTAGGGAGGAGGAGATGGAGCTGAGAGTAAGGAGAGAGGGGAGTAGCCTAGAGTAGGGGAGGACTAGGGGGAGTATAGAGGGATGGAGACTTTCATTTATTATAAAGTTAAACTGCAGTAAGAGGTGGATAGTGCTACACAGCTTCAAAAGGGTGAGGGGTTTTATGCCTGGTGCTTTTACCCTTAATAAACTAGGTACTTAGTGATGGCAGCTTGGCCCTAGATAGGCATAGATCAGCAATACAAGAATTTTATATATATATTAACCCGGTACCAGCTGGATGCAAACTCGCTTTGCCTTATGCGGGATCAGCGTTCCAATCCGTTTTGCGCGTTACTGTCGGGTCATGAATTCTTTCCCGTTCTATAATCTTTACTTTCTGCCCTGTTTGAGGGTTTAGGCCGAGAAATATTTTACTGCTTTTATTTCCTAAAAGAATGGTAGAATAATAACAAGGTCCACGAATCTCTTTCGCGCAAGAGCGGATTCTTGTCCTTTATAATACTTGGTTAGCAATGAAAGATAGCCCTAATCGACTCGAAGCTCCCAAGGTCCAGATTGCCCGTCTGTGCCGTCACTCCAATCTTCTATCCGAAATATTTTCAAATGGTTTGAGTGGTAGGAGAATTTTGGGTCGGCGTTTGTTTCGCTGAGAGGGAATATCTTATCGAGTCCTAGTGCACATGTGAGACTCTTCGGAGGTTGAATAAGATACTTGTGACAAAGGAAGTGACATATAACATGAGAAAGGAGTATCTCCGACTGGCCGCATACCTACCCATCCCGTGAGGCATCATTCTTAAATTAAGCATAACTATTTCCCGAGGATAGAAGTGAGCACCGTCGCTGAGCATAGATGGTCCAGTCTTTCCGCATTCTATAACGCCGTATAGTTTCCTTCTCAGCCTACAACATAGCCTCGATATCAGCATCAATCTTCAACCCTCCATCTGCAAATTCAGCATAATCATCCATGCCGACCATGTTCGCAATCTTCCTCTTCTTCGCGCTTGGCTCCTCACCCACTCCGTTCGTGGGCGCCTGCTTTGCGAAAGTCCCTTCTCCTTCCAACAGTCTCTGTGGAAGCATTTCAAATGCGGGTGGCTGAGGCTCAGCAAAATTGTTCAGTTCCTCTTTGATCACGTCCGCACCCGTCGTACTCACAAATCCCTTGGGCGTCCCAACAGGCGTGATACTCTCAATGGGGGGCATAGGAGGCGTCAAGGGTTCTGATTCAGGCCGCTCTGGCTCTGCCTCATTAACGAGACCGCGGAGTATGCCATCTTCCACTTCTCGTCTTTTGGCATCTGTAAGTGTTTTCTTGGAGTTGATGTCTGCGAGTTGTGCCTCTTCTACCACGAGCTCTTCCTTGTTGCGCGTCAAAATCCTTTCGAGGCCTTCGACTAGAGCGCGACGTGCTTTTATGCTTTCCGCGACAGCACCCTCGGCATTGGCAAGACTTTTGAGCAGGGCACCGAGACGATTAGCGTGAACGGGCGCGGAGGGTGTTGGTGTGCTTAGATCCGTCTGCTTTTCATATTCGGCGAGAGCGCTGGCAATGGTAGGCTTGGAGAGGACTTCTGATTTGGTGATTTTGGCCTGGTGAGCGAGGATGCCTTGGTATTCAGGTGGCGCGGACGATGCTGAGAAGAGAGAGCCGCCCAGAGCTGGTTTCTTGCCTCCTCCCCGGGCTTTGTCGACTTCTATCAAGCTACTGTTAGGGGTGACTATCTATGAGACGAGGAAACACGTACCATCAATCTTGGCCTCGACTTCTGACTGCACAGCAGGCTGGAAGATCCTGCGTTCCCGCCATACCTCTACAACGCGTCGTATCTTCTGTTGAATATCGATGGTAGCTCCACGGTATGCATCTGCAGCTGCTTCGGCAATGATCTGTAGTAATTAGGACAGCTTCGAGTATCAAAGGAGCTTTGAGCTTACCGGACCGAAATCATCAACGAACTCGGATCTCTTGCGAGCTTTCGATTGCTGAACAACTTCTGGAACACCATGTTAGCATCGATCTTTGCAGGTATAGAAGATCACATACCATTGGCAAGATATATGAGATTTAGGCGTTTGGGTGCTGGAGAGTCCTTGAGCCGTTGAGCCCAGACTTGCGCCGTCTCTTTGGAGTGCTTTCTGTACACAAAAATGAGTTAGTCGGCCGGCCAAAGATACAGACAAGAACCAAACGTCTCGATGAAGAGGAACACAGTGTCGGCATACCGGTGGAACATGATCCATTGAGCAACAGTAACGATGGCCTCTTGCGTCTCGTTCAGGGCCGACAGCTTCGCGCGCACAGCATCTCCTGTATACGACATGATGGGTGGTCACTCTCAGATGCGCAGCTATATATTCTCCCTGGTCTTGGTTCCCCAGACTGAATGAACTCCAATCTCCACTTCAAGTTGTGATGTTTTGTGATGATTTGTGGTTGGAAGAGCAAGTCTCAAGACCCTCCCAAGTAAACCAAGTCCACAAGCACGGACATTTCTTGGCAGTGTCTCCTAAGGTCCACGGTTGTATGGGAATCGCGAGGCCAGTTGGACTTTGCGACAACAACATTGGATGTCCATAACAACACCGGAGGAATCATTGAGCCTCACACACGCATACACACAGCCCTTCCTACCGCCTATTCAAGCTCAAATATCAAAGAAGAACGTTTGTCAACACCCAACATGGCAGACCGCTTCCCATCCCTAGAGGACTTTGACGAAGGTAGCCTCAGCCATCCGCAGCAAAAGCTCATTTGTAACCATCCTAACATCGTACCTCAGGCCAGACTGAGATCCGCGGACCCACAGCTGGCTCCACCGATGCTGCCAGCTTCCTTGAGCGCGAGCGAGCTGCCCTAGGAGAGGACGCCGACCTGTTTACCTCTGCCAACGACAACCTCGCGACTGTAGAAGATGCTGGCGAAGACGATTTGATTGGTGGCGGCGGAAACAACAACTTCATCTCGAATGGCAATGACGACGATCTTTCTGGGTTTGAAAGCTCCTTTCCAGCCATAGATACATCCAACGACGTGAGTTTGCGCTTGTTAACCATCTCCAAGCAGCATGGCTCGTGTTGCAACTTCGGCTTCTGCGTACCAGGTTGAAGCTACCAAGTTCATTCGACATTTCGGTACACAGCGGAACAGTGTTGCCATCGGTTACTTCAAGAAGCCGTGCGCACGTGTAAACACGAGGGTATCATCTGGAGCTAGGACTCGGTGTATATTGACATATCACTAACATCAATGTAGCATATGGGCCCAGGCGGCACAGTAACTGGCTCCTCCTTCCTGCCGGGTGCTCCACAGCCATCCTATTCCGCAACGCCGTACCAACAAGAAGAGGAGCCAGAGGTCATAAAGGCATGGCGCGAGAAGCGTGCGGCAGAGATTGCGAAGCGTGACGAAATCTCTGCTGCTAAGAAGCAATCAACGATCAAGGAGGCCCAACAAGCTCTTGACGACTTCTACGACAACTACAACGACAAAAAGGAGAAGAACATTGCACAAACGCGGCGCGAGGCCGAGGAGTTCTTGAACTCACGGGATGACACGACCGCTGGCGGGACGAGCTGGGAGCGTATCGGCAAGTTGGTGGACCTGAGTGGAAAGGGCCCTAGAGGTGGTGCCGGTGGAAGTGGAAAGGAGAGGTTCAGAGAGCTGTTAGTAAGCTTGAAGAAAGACGAAAAAGCGCCCGGCGCAACTGGCTACTAGATGGTAAGGAGTGAATTCGTGGGGCGGTGGGAAGTATACCATAAAACGGAACCTCACAATCCAATATCGATATCGATACATTTCTGGCAAGCCGGCCTCGAAAAATCGCCAGAAAATTAGCGATATCGATCTTTAATTGAACATGATCAAGTGCTTTCGCATATGGGATGGGATGGGCAGGAACGTGATTGCATCCTCTGCCCAAAAGTTGGCCATACAGGATGGATTGATAATGTCTTGCATGTAACCTGGAACAAATCTATTTTAATCATTGCATACATCACCATCCTGGCACTCTAATCGTCTCTGTTGTCGCTATAATCCTCACACCAGGAAGTTCTGCGCTGAGAGCAGCGAGCGGTGGGATAGCGAGTACATACTTGGTCGACTGTGGCTCACACCATCCCTGCTTTATGTCGGCCCTTGGCCTCCGATCTTCCTTTCCTCTGCCGAAACCCGTTCTTCACTGCCAAACAGGCTGACTCTCGCAACCTACAGTAATCCTTGCAGATAGACTGTTTGTTGTTCACATTGTTTCGTTCCACCGGTTATCGATATTGTATTTTTTATTCCCACCAGCTACAAGGCTGGCAGTTCATGTTTGTCTGCCGAGGAGTTCTTGCACAGTATGTTGCGGAGAAGTTCGGTGCGATCAAATGATCAGCCTTGCAGCCTTGTCCAGTGCAGAATATCGGATCTTTATCGACTAGGTCATTTCTTATGTCATCATAGTCGATACGAGTAGGGGAATTGCCCTCTTATTCGAGAATCTTGCATGCATAATGTCAGCCCATGCCAGGGGCAGGAAGGGTGGGAGATAAGTATTCCAGGGTCACTACAGTGATGAGGCCGCCACGGCACGTGATGTTCATACTTTCTAGTTTTTTGCTCCGAAAATGGAATCATTGAGTCTCAAAAGCTTCCAACTAGGTGTCTAAGTGGACATTGGCCAAAGAGACTGAGCTTCTGTGAAGTCGTGAAATAGTGCTTCGGATCATGTCACGCGTCTTGCCCCACCTCGATTTCAAGCTCAAAAGTTCTTCACTTCATCGCAACAACGTCAATGTTGATCTCTTTACCGCTCTATTCCTTCCCAGTAAATCCTTGACTTTATGAGTTGTTGATGCCGCCGCCTTTCTAGCAACGCGGTGTGACGATCAATATCTCAAGAGGACATAACCCAGGGTTGAAAGAGAATTAATACCGAATCTATCCCAGCAACAACATGGTCGTCTAGGGTTACATTCAGTGGAGTTTTATCAGCTCAGATGAGTTCATATTCTTGCCCCTAGTCATTACATTCCTGTTCCCATCTTCGCTACAAGTAATAGCGCTACCAACATCTTTTAAACCCCAACCGAATCTGGAACAAAGGCAAGATCAAATGGTTGAACTTCCATCGGGCTTTCGGAAGACTGCTTGCTCATTGATCACTTGCTGCTTGATGGTCAGTATCAATACTGCTCTTTGTGTCGGCTTGATTTCTGAACGTGCTAAACACAATGAGGGAGAACAGGAACAGGCCAGCCTTGCTGTTCGGCGGATCTCATCCGAATGTCTTCAAGGCCCCCCCCCCCCCGACTCGGCGGCTCCGCCACCGTTAACACGTGACAAGGCTTTGCGATATACGGCCCAATGCTGGAATATCTCATCGATGTGATCATGCGCTTTGGCCATCTCTTCACGATTCGCTCGCCTCCCCAGTCGAGGTACGGAGTATAGCGGAGCTCCAGTGGCCTCATCAATTCAATGCTCCTCTCCAGTGCCTCGAAATGGAAAGTACCCTTAATTCTCTAGAGTCCTCTAACTCCAGGTTGGTTTCGACAAACTTCTGGCAATGTTAGATAAAAGGATCGCCAGAAAGTTATCAATATCGATCTAAAGGTGTAGACATTGATCTTATTCTAGCTGCACCAGGAGGGCCACTGGATTATTGAAGCTACTACAGCTGCTGTGGAGCGACTACTAGTAATTTGCATGAGGCCGCCGGTCAGCCTTCCACGTGACTCTTGTGTAAGATCTCTTTATCACTTTACAAATTACATCAACAGGACTCAGTTTTTAAAGGCCCATTTTCAAGCACTGAGTGTCAAAATTTCTAATGCTGCTTGGCGATGTGGATACTCACCTACGTGCTGGCATGAACCAGGGTTCAACGCGTCCCGCCACACTCAATCTCCAACAAAAATACCACATTCCAAGATCTGATTAGCTATACTCATGCCGTACATAAGACTGATGGTTCTATAGTGTACTACTATCTCGGGTTTCCTCCATCCGCGAAAAGAATAGCGCCTTTACAAGTTCAACAACATTGGAATGGAATACATGTGGGTTGGTATATCTCATGATCTCGACATCGCCCACGGCACTTCCATATTCCTACAATCCGTACTCGTCGCAATTAACCACCTCAAAAACAAAGCGTGATGCTTTGCACGTCAATTACTCTACGCATTTATCCTCCAATATCAACACCCCAACCTTGGACGCTCCATCCTCTCCCTCACTATCATGGCCCAACTCAAGCTCTGGACCGACGGTCTTACACGTACACATTCCGTGGGTCGACAAAATGACGGCGCCGTCGAAACCGTCGAAACCAAATATAGAACACTGCTCGGCTGCGCCTTCAGCTAGGAACCGCTCGAGAGGCAGTTGTTCGTGGTCGAGGGAAATAGGGCTCAAAGCCATTACTGTTCCATGTTGTAGGCAGGTCGGGCTGTCGGATTTGTTTACCAGCGCAAGGCTTTCCACCCCTGTGGCTTTAGTCAAGTTTTTGACCTGGTATATGTTAGGTTGTAAAATTAATGTCAGTAGGAGAGACGGCTTACCAGACTTGATGCACTAGCAACAATATCAGCCCCCTTGTGGTCTTCAGCGGCAGGCGTTGAGACACTGTCATGTTCGCTATTCGTCAGCAAAGCAACGACCTGGAGATGAGCACAACCTACACTTCTTCTTTGGTCGAGATCAGTTTCTCTGAGATATGAGATGCCATGATAAGATGCCGTGCGCAAAAGGGTTACTGAAGTTGGCAGGTATTGAAAGCGCAAGGGAGACTTGGGGGTGCGATAAGATATGTGAGTGCATCATTTTCATTCCTGGTGGGAGCAGAAAGCTAAAATATACACCCAACATTGAGGAAGATTGATAGTTAAGGCGTACGATGGTTACAATCGAGAAGAAACGGTTGATGTGTCGAGCTGCTAATCTCAGTTTTCGTGCTCTGCCCTGGTCGAACGAGATTGACCCGTCCTTTACTCTTTGGATTCAGACATAGAGACTAATCAGTTCGTGCGAAGAAAATCTTAGTCGTCGGCAAGGTACCTGCATGACCCGGGTATGCAGATAATCAGCGGCTACCTACCGCCTTGATCGATCTCTGAGGACAGGTACTCGGTCACATTTTCTGATCTATCGACAACTATAGTCATCAAGGCACCTCGGTTCGCGTAGAGATCCCCACATTGCATGGGTTCCCCTCTTTCTCAACCATCAAGAAGTATGCACTTTTGAAAACTTGCAATAGCCAAGGTAGAATCCCATGCATGATGACACATTGCCATGTTCAACTCAAGAATTGTTGTGTATTGTTAATTATTCCGTGGTAGAAATTTCTGTAACAAGATTCGTCGTTCATTCGATTCATCTGAGGGCGGTGCAGCTCTTCAGGTCCAACACCAACCCTGCTCTTTCCCATGGAATTTGCAACCGGTTCCTCGCCCTGTCACATTTGCACATGAATTGCCCCTGAATCCGGCAACGTCGGAGAATGGCAGCGAATTGGAACAGTGAGACAAAAATTCTGCAAGGTCTCTGCTAACATGCGGCCCGGAGCCGGACAGCCCCTGTGTTGTGTTCCTTCAGGAACGGGTGGCTGCATGGAGGTGACGAGACGGAAAGAACGATCACAAAATGACAGAATTTTTGACATGGATCGGCTCTGCTGTACATCCACGAAATCGTTGTCCAAATTCCCCTCGTTAGCGTTCGCGTGGACCATCGTATCTACAGAAGCCGCTCCGCTCTAGATCTTCAAGAATCGTCTAGGACGGGAATTGTGTCAGGGTGTTATTGTATTGACCGGGTAGTTCTCTCTAGATATGAGTTTGTTCCTCTTGCGACCCTGAATCCGGAATCCTCGGTTGCAACCTCAAGGTCTGACCTGATGGACATCCAAAACCTTTGTCAAGAATGGGTAGATTTGGAGTTAGATCGGAACGTGTATTGTATTCGATAAGATAATCGCTGGAGATTGTTAGAATCTTAGCGAGTGTTCTCTACATCAACCAGCTCGCAAGCTCGCTGGAATAAAAATACGTGTTCGCTTAATAGTCATGTGATAGATTCTTGACAACCTTCGGGTCAGCCTTCCACGTGATGATGCGAGCTGGTCAAGAAGCACAAACAAAGCTATGCCAAGCCCGCTGACATAATCTCCGCGCTAGCGAAAACTGGGTCTTATCAAAGAAATCTTCCATAATCTGAACATGGCAGAATCAATACATCTAGCTATGTTATCCCAGCCAAACTCACCATGAAGCGCAAATTGAACGAAAACGATGTCCCAGAAGAAGTCGCTGAGCCTTCCAAGAAACCCTTTTGGGATTCTTCAGCCGCCTTCGACAAACTAGGACTGGACCCTCGTCTCCTCCAAGGCATTCTCAATCAGAAGTTCAGCAAACCGACTCCAATTCAGGCTCGTGCAATTCCCCTGGCTTTTGAAGGAAAGGACATACTCGGTAATCCATTGCTAAAAGACATCCGTTCAGTCCCCAACCACTAACTTGATTCAGCCCGTTCCAGAACAGGATCTGGCAAAACCGCCGCATACGTCCTCCCTATCCTCCAGTCGATCCTCAAACGCAAAGACTCTTCGGCTACGAAATCCACTTCCGCTCTCATACTGGTTCCCACCAATGAGTTGGCCGGGCAAGTCACCAAAGCAATCCAGGCATTTGCCTCGTTCTGTGCCCAACATGTCCGCGCCGAGAATCTGGCCCGCAAAGAGGACGATAAAGTACAGCGCGCTCGACTCGCAGACAATCCGGACATTATCGTGGCGACCCCGTTCAAAGCGGCCATGCATATCAATAGCACAGCTTTGAAAGTGGACAGCCTCAAGCACCTGGTCATCGACGAGGCCGATTTAGTGCTAGCATACTGCAACAACCAAGATCTGGAGAGCGTGCAAAAAGCGCTCCCTGTTGGTGTGCAGGCATTTATCATGAGTGCGACCTTGGGCGCAGAAGTGGAAACCTTGAAGAAGATGTTCTGCACCGATCCCGTCGTGCTACAGCTGGACGATGAAGAGAAGGGCGCCGGCGATGTCGCACAATATGTGGTCAAATGTGGCGAGGAGGAGAAGTTTCTGTTGATATACGCCATTTTCATGCTGAAGCTCATCAAGGGCAAAACTATTGTTTTTGTTCAGGACATTGATCGCTGCTACAGACTCAAGCTGTTCTTGGAACAGTTTGGTATCAAGAGCTGTGTCTTGAACTCGGAGTTGCCCGTCAATTCACGGATCCACGTAGTGGAGGAATTCAACAAGGGCGTTTACGACATCATTATTGCATCAGACGAACACGAAGTCATCGGCAACGAAGACAGACGGAAAAGAAGCAAAGTGGCTGAGGAGGAAGAGGAAGAAATCGTGGAAGATGAGGCGGAAGAGAAGGATGTTGATGGTGACGACGTGGACGCAGAGGAAACGAAGTCTACCACAGTAAAGTCGGCTGAACCGCCCAAAAAGAGGAGGAGAAAGGACAAACGCGACAAAGATTACGGAGTGGCTCGTGGAATCGACTTCAAGAATGTTGCCTGCGTACTAAACTTCGACCTTCCAACGACTTCGAAATCATACACACATCGAATTGGCCGCACGGCCAGAGCGGGCCAAAAAGGTATGGCCTTGTCCTTTGTGATCCCCAAGAACGAATATCGCAAGCATCGGACGACCACAATAACGAGCACCGAGCACGATGAGAAGGTTCTTGAAAAAATCAAGCAGAGGCAGGCAAAGAAAGATCAGAAAATTCTTCCTTACGCTTTCGATATGACAAAACTGGACGGGTTCCGCTATCGGCTGGGCGATGCTTTGCGCGCCGTGACGAGTGGAGCCATTCGAGAAGCACGACTTCGCGAGCTTCGACAGGAACTTATCAAGTCGGAGAAATTGAAGCGCCATTTCGAGGAGAACCCAGATGACTTACGACACTTGAGACACGACGGCGAATTGAGGGCTGCGAGAGTGCAACCCCATCTCAAGCATGTTCCAGAGTATCTATTACCAGGTGGAGGGAGAAAGGTTTTGCAAACCGAGGTGGGATTTGTTGGTGTTCGGAGAGAGTCAGATAACCGAGTACGAAGGGCGAGAGAGACGAAACGGCGGATGGGCAAAGTTGTGAAGCCAAAAGGGAAGAAGGTCAATCCTTTGCAGACGTTCAAGACGAAGAGCAAAAAGTAGACTGGCTCTTTGATTGGGAATTTTAAATAGCGGGCTAACATTCAGCGAGATGCCGTATAGCAATGACTGATGCATCGGAAATGGACGCTTGACACAGCCCATTTGCATAGCCATCATACCTGACTATTAACCTTCCAGCCTTTCACCCAACTTGACCTGCCAAATCTGCTTATAGTTTTCGTTTTCCGTTGTGAAAATCCACTGCCCTGTTCTGATTCACAAAGCTCGACTTCACTTTCGCCGCCGCAACCTTTGTTACCGTGGAAATGCGTCCACATAAGGGAACGACTCCATCTATCCAGGCGCTTCGACGACTTACCGCTCTGACTGAACACCTCTCAAGGTACTTCTTAATCCATTCTCAATATGTTTGCGTCAATCAGGTCAAAAGACAAGAATCATTTCTCTCGACGCAATCGGAAGGGGCCAGCTCTGGTTGCTACACATACACCATGTTGTCGCACAAAGCTACATCTCGTCTGCTCGTCCTTGATCCTGGAACATGGGGCCAGCCGTTGACCGGGTCTCTGGAAGTTCTCGCGCACGACAGCGGCTGCATCTACGATGCGCTGTCGTACTTTTGGGGAACAACAAAGTCTGACCAACTGGAAGTCATGAATCTTGGATTGTACTTCCGGACCCTCCGTCAAAACTTCGGATTGCTTGCCATCTTGGATTCCTGATTGGTCCAACATCGAAAACACTGAGTCCTTTGTACGATACCGTGATCGCACAGGCTTCAATGCGTCGCGGTATGTCAAATTGCGTCTTTGGCATTCCGAAGATGATAGTTTACTCCACGCTGACGGGCAATTTGTCGACATCATTGAACAAGTGAGACAGTCGACACCAGAACGGCTGTGAAGAAGTTAAATGATACTCGGGAATGGTTGCTGAAATGCTACGCCGTCGCCGCCGGCAAAACCGGACTCCATCCAGAACTGGTCATCACGACGGAATTTCTGCAGAACGAAATGTTGAAAGATCGGCTTTGTGCCGAAAGCTGCGCAAGCTGGCGATATTGTTTGTATACTCCATGGCGGCGGAGTGCCTTATGTTCTGCGGCCCATTGGGGATGGATTCTATTTGGTTGTCGGAGAGTGCTATATTGACGGCATTATGCACGGAGAAGCTCTGTCCGAGGGGCGTCGACCCCAAGAATTCAAGATTCGATAGCGATCTTAGGAAGTAAGATTCTTGAGACATTGTCGTCATCCCATCTTTACTACCTCGTTCATCCTCTCGCGCAAAGTATGCATTTTTGCTGGACTCGAGGTTAGATGTTCAGATGGCTCAAATTCCATCACTACGGTCACAAACCCGATTTTGCAGCCTGTAACAAGGTTTTAACAACGTTTTTAATAAGATTTAGATTTATAGCCTCTCGTAACGTATAATCGATAAATTTATACTTAGAACTTATTAAAGACTCGTTACGATCCCTTAACGAGGTCGTTACTAGCTAATTTTTTAGTATTTTTAAAGTTTATTACGTATTTTCGCTCCCCCTTCGTATAATCCCGTATAATTAAGACCCCTAATTCTAAACTAGTTTAATATAATCGTACCATTACTACTACTACTACTACTACTATAGCTATTTACTACTTATCTTTATTATACTTGAACGTTAAAAAGTACGTTCTTAGCTTACCTACTACTAAAAACGTTATCCGAAACGCCTTCGCCGTTACTACTATAAGTCTATAAGTTCCTCGTATAGCGTATATTCTAGGGCTTTAGGGCCCTTAAGTCTAATAAAAGTACGCCCTTATAGGGCTACTAATATAGTAGTAGTAATATTATTTATTCTCTCTCGCTCCTTCGTAGTAGCCTTTAAATTAGCTAATCTTAAAGCCTTAGTAGCCTTAATTTCGGCGGTTTCGGCCGATTTTCGCGTTAGTATACGCTTTTTTTGTAACGGACCGTCGGCTACGACGCCTAGTATCTCGATTTAGCTTATATTCTTCCGTTTTAGAGCAGTTTTTAGTATAGAAATAGGGGTTTCTACTATAGAAGAGCTTAGACGTACGATAGGGGGTATCTTAGGTAGTAGTTTACGAGATTTCGGCTTTTAGAGAGGTTTAATTAGTAGCTAATTAGTATCTATTAAATCTACGGTATCTTCGGTATTAACTTAGATATCTCTATTACTCTTAGCGTCCGAGAAGTTCCTAGAATCGCTATTTATAGGGCTATCTATCGCCCTAGGGCGAATTACCTAGCCGTTAGTATTATTATTACTATCTACTTTATTGCTATTATCCCCTAAGGTATAAGTTTAAACTTAAGACGAATCTAGCTCTATATCTATATTAGTTTAAAGTAGGGCTAGGCCTAGGAACGACTTAAATATAGGGCTAGAATCTACTATACTAGGCGCTACTTTTTGAACGATATTACTACGTATATATATAATCTTTAGCTTAAAAAGTACGTTAGCTAGCTATCCGCTAACGTACTTATAAAGTACTAGGTAATCCTAGGTAACTACTACTAAGGCTCTCTACTTTTAATCGCGAGATTACGTTAGCTAGGGACGTAGTATTAGGGTTCCTCGCTACGTAGTACTATAACTTTTTAGTACGTATTTAAGTATGTAAAAAGATTGATAATAACAAGTATAGTAAGAGATAGAATTGTAGATAAACTAATAGCTAAGGAGGTTACTCTCCTAGTAGAGTATCTAAATATATATAGGCGTAGTAGGCGTACTAAGTATACGTACGTAATATACTATATTAGTAAGGTATATACCTTACGTAAGTCTAGTCCTTATAATTATCCCCCCTCCTATTACTATCCTATAGATCTGGTCCCCAGATCTAATTGTATAGTATAGAATATTATACGGTACCTAAGGGGTAGGTATAGTTAGTACTTATCGTATTTAGCGAGCGTAAGGATAGGCTATAAGGCCGCCTTATACGGCTCTAGGCTTTAGGAATTCCTACTATAATACTAAGAATTATTTTAGTTAACTACTAAACTACTCGTCCGCGGTAAGTAGTCCGTACGCCTACTTACCGACTATAATAAATAATTATCTCGTAACCTTTTAAAATTTTTTATCCTTCTCCTTTTAATAATAATAACCTATATATACTAAAGCTTTTCGCTCGAAACCTATAAATTTCTTATAATCTCGTCGTACCCCTCTCGACACTTTATATATATACTTAATTATAAATACTTAGTCTATAGAAGAATTCTTAGTCTATAATATAAGGCTTATTACCTCTATATACATTCGCTATACGTGGGACCCGGGATATATAACCGCCTATAACGCCCCTATCCTATAGAAGTATAACCGTTATATACGTAGTAGGTATAACTATATCCTAGTAAGTATACGTATACTTAGCGCGCCCCCTACGCGCTAAGACTTTAGTTGAGTTAAGCTAACCTATTAGGTTCCTCCCTAGTTCTACCCTATAGTAAACTAGTTGTTAGAGACGGCGGTATAGATCGAAGGCGGTAAGTTAGCGTATATTCGGCGCGTCCCCGACGCGTTATCTTTTTGTTTTATTTTATTTTTCTTTTTAAGCTAACACTTACTTTCTTTAGAGGGATTACTAATAGAGGATTACTTAGCTCGCTACTATAAGCGGTTCGACCGTATTATAACTTAGTAGCTTACTACTAAGGCCTAAGGGTAAGAAAGGTCGCTCGGGTAAGACTAAGTCTAAGGCCGATAATAATTCCCCCGCCGCGTTCGCCCTACTAGAATAACGCGTAGCGATAGATACCCTTAAGGACCTTACTAACTAGCTAAGGTATATAGTAAGTTCGAAGTTCGAATAGTTCGATATTAGTAATAGTTTAATATTACCTATTAATTACCGTCTACTAATCGTACGTAGAATAAGGATATTACCCTCCCTACTCGTAATAGCTAATTTCCTAAGGACTAGGTATTATCTAATATACCTATATCAATAGGTAGGTAGCGCGTTATACGTAAAGACCCTACTACGGGTATACGTAGCGTCGGCGACGACGCTATTTACGACTTCTAGAACCTCTAGGATAAAGAGGAGGAGGAAGGGGATAAGGATAAGGATAAGGAAGATAGTAGGGGGGTAGAGGTAGAGATAGATAAGGAAGATAGGGATAGAGATAATCCTATAGAGACCTAGAGGGCTAGCTCTTAGAGTAGTACTAGTAGTAGTAGTAATAGTACTACTATTAGCTAGGATAATAATAATAATAATATATTAGACGACTAGCTAGGAGGCTAGTACTCTAACTCTACGTTTCGGATATATTTAGCGGGTATTATTAGTATATAGCGGCTGGCTTTAGTATAATCTATATTTATACTTATATTCTATATTTTCTTTCTTTTCTTTTTATCTAGTAGTAGTACGCGCTTAATACGCGCTTACTATATATTATATACCCGCGCCACTTCTCGGTAATTAACTCTACTCTCCTTAATTTTTATATCTTTAAGATCTTCTTAATCTAGGGTTTTCGGGCTCTACTTAAGGGGTATCTATAGCCCTCGTACTTCCTATATAGGGTAGCTAGGCTTTAAAATCTTAAATTATCTCTTTTAAATTCCCTATTTCCTTCCCTTAGATCTACTAGTTAAAGTTATCTAGGTATCCTACCTACTTTACGAGAT
This sequence comes from Venturia nashicola, assembly GCA_004522665.1. Lineage (NCBI taxonomy): Eukaryota > Fungi > Ascomycota > Dothideomycetes > Venturiales > Venturiaceae > Venturia > Venturia nashicola. The sequence goes on from SNSD01000006.1 coordinate 632,036, forward strand.
ATTTACGTACGGCCCCCTTACGCCTCGCGTTAAGGATTTCTTCGATCTCCTATTCTTCTTTACCCTCTACTAACTCTAGTAGGGGTAAGTACTTAATCTCCTCCTCTACTCTCTAGTAGTATTTCTCTAGGAGGGATACCCTAAATATAGGGTATATTTTTATAGTAGGTAGAAGTTAGAGCCTATAAGCCTATACTCCTATAGGCTCTAGTACCCTAGAAGGTCCTATTATCCGCTAGGATAGCTTCTTACTTAGGGTTTTTAAGCGAAGGTTCTTAGTTAATACTAGGATAAGGTTACCCTTATTAAATTATATAGGCTTATACTTCTTATTATACGAGGACGACTACGCTTTAGTCGCTTTTTACTAGCGTACTATAAGCTTCGCGCGTAGAAGGTATAACCCCTCGATACGGTCTTTTACGGCTAGGACTTCCTTACCCTTAGGCCTCTCTTCTAGGTTAAAATATATCTTAGGGTTATACCTATATATAGCTATAAAGGGGGAGATTCCCGTAGAGGAATACTTACTATTATTATACGTAAACTTAGTAACTAGGAGGAGCTTGGCCTATATACCCTAGTTTTCCGAATAGAAGGCTCTAAGGTATTCCTAAATTATCTAGTTTTACCTCTCGGTTTACCTATCTATCTATAGATGAAAGGCCGTACTTAGGCGTTACTTAATTCTCGTATAGTAGTATAACTCCGACTAGAAACTTCTAGTAAATCTAGAGTCTCTATTAGAGATAATTCCCCTTAGGGCCCCGAACCTTATAAAGACTCTTTCTACTAAGATCTCTACTAGATCTATAGCGGTAAGCTTCTTAGTTACCGGGATATAGAGCGATATCTTAGTATAGTAATCTAGGAGTACTAGTAACGTATCGTAGGCCCGGCCGGTAACCTTACTAGTAGGGATCCCGCTTATAAAGTCTATAGTTAACTCCTACTATAGCCCTTCTAGTTAGGGTAGGGACTATAAGTCCCCGAAAGGCGCGTACCTCTTAACTTTAGTTCTCTAGTAGACTTCGTAAGTCTTAATATACTCGTCTACGTCGCGAGATATATACGCCTAGAAGTACTTTTATATAAGTAGATTATAGGTTCGAGTAACCCTAAAAATGCTAAAATAGCCTATAAAGGTATTATTATAGTATAGCCTTAATAGCTCTTGTCTAAATATAGTATTATTTAGGATAAAGATCTTTTCTCTAAAGGCGATATATCCTAACGCTAGTCGTAACTATTAGTAGGGCCCTATTAGCTTATTTAGTAAGTCCGTATAGACCTTACGAACCGTAGGGTCTTCGCGTTGAAGTTCCTAGAATCCTAATAGTATATTAGATAGGTCTATATAGGTATATTCTCCTTAAAGGACCTTATATACGCGGGTATATATAGTACCCGGTCTCTTAGCTAGTTCCCCTAGGCTAGAGATAGGGTAGATTTAGTAAACCTAACTCGTAGTATTACCGCTCGATAACTATAATATATATACGCTTAAGTCCGGTTACGTCCGTCTAGCGACCGCGGTACCTCTATACGGAGTATAAACTAGTTATATTTTAACCCCCTAGGTCTACTAGGTAGTTAGGCTTTCTACTACTACTATTCTCGGTATTAGCCTAAGCTTTTTCTAGAGTATAGGGAGGAGGGTACTCTCTTACTATACTAGGGCTTCGTAATCTAGGCGTCTTAACGGCGCGTCCGCTAGGTTCTTTAAACCTAGCCTATAGGTAATAACGAAATTATAAGTAGCTAGTAGTATAGTCTAGTAGGCCTAACGGCTATTTAGCTATTTTAGTTTACTAAATCCTAGGAGGTTATTATAGTTAGTAAGGACCTTAATAGAGTATATACTCCCCTTAAGGTAGTACTACTAATACGAGAAGGCCGCTATAATAGTAAGTAGTTTCTACTCGTAGGTTTTATAATTACGCTTAGTAGGGGTTAGCTTCCTTAACTAGAATACGATTAGGTACTAGTACCTAGTATCTTAAGGCTAGGTAAGGATCGTAGCGGCCGCTATAGTAGAGGTATCTATTTCTATCCTAAGCCGTCGGTTTGGGTCGAAGTATCGTAGTAATAGGGTAGTTATAAATACTTCGACGAGTATACGAAAGGCGTATATAGCCTCTATTAGCTATCAAAAAGGTCTATATTACTTACCGTTTTTCGAGCCTTTAAATAGCTCTATAAGTAGCGTAATAATCCGCGAGTATCGTACGATAAACCTACGATAGAAATTATAGAATCCTAAAAAGACCTAGACCTCTATATAGGTCTTTAGCTCTAGCTATTCCGCGATAGTTACGACTCGCTTACGATCTATTTAGACCCTACTAGTATTAATAATAAACCCTAGGAATTCGACCTCTTCTATAAAGAACTTATACTTTTTAAGGTTACTATAGAGTCCGAATTATCGTAGCCTCGTTAGTACCTCGCGTACGTAGCGTATATATTCCGATCTTATTTTAGAGTAGATTATTATATTATTAAGGTATACTATATAGATACTATCTACCAACCCGCTTAATACCTTATTAATATAAGCTTAAAAGGTTATAGGGGCGTTAGCGAGTCTGAAAGGTATTACTAGGTACTCGAAGTAGCCGTACCGCGTATAAAACGTAGTCTTCTACTCGTCTCCTAGGCGAATTCGGATTCGGTAGTAAGTATTCTTTATATCGAGCTTAGTATAGTACCGTACGCCTTATAAGCGATCTAGGAGCTCCGAAATTAGTAGGAGTATATACCTATTTTTAATAGTAACTTTATTAAGCCCCCTATAGTCTATATATAGCCTTAGGTCTCCTCCTTTCTTTAGTACAAAGAGGATCCTAGTACCCGTAGGGCTAGTAGAGGGTTATATCTATCCGCTTATAATCGCGTCGCTAAGGTACTATCGTAGGATTGTAAGGACTAGCTAGCCAAAGACCTACGCCTTATATTATAGTACTATTACGTACGCCTCCTTAGCGTACGCGCTACGCCTATAAATACTTAGGTATTATAATAGGAGGAGGCCCTCCTTAGCTATTAGTTTATCTATAAATCTATCTCTTACTATACTTATTATTATTAATCCCTTTACAATTCTAATAGCTCTCCCAACCTAATAGGTCTAGTAAGAGATAGCTTCCTAACGAGCGAAACGCTAGCGAAGACTAACGAGGGGAAATATCTTAAGACGAGATAGAATCCTAAACCGAGGAAGATATCGACGTAGCTATTAAGTAAGCGGAGCGTAAGCTAGCCGTCTACGAGAAGTAGCTATAACTAGTAAAGCTTATCTTAGAAGCAAATAAAATAGAACTCGAGATAGGGTTATAAACCGCGTAATACCGTAGCTCTACCCTAGCGAGTTAATACTCTCGACCCCTAAAGGAACTCTAACTTAGGGTCCCTAACGGGGCGGGTTGGAGCGGGTTTTAGGGTAGGGAACCCGCCCCGTTGGCGGGTCGGGTTCTAACGGGTTGGGGCGGGGTCCTAGGGCGGGTTATAGATAGGAGGAGAACCCGCCCCGTTTATACTAGCGCGGGTCCACGTGATACTTTCTTAGCGCTTATATAACTACTAAGATATAACCTAATAGTAAGTAATAATAGCCCTAACTATATAGAGTTTAGAGGTATAGTTAGATTTAGTAGTAAATAGTTAGTAGATTTTATATTTAATATTTATATATTTCTAGTAGTCTCCTAGTAGTCTCCTAGTAGTCAAAGTAAGTAGATAAATAGAAATTACGTTTAATAATACTATAATAGCTAAAACTAGGGTTTTTCTTATTTAGAGAGATCTTCTATATATATATTATTAATAATCTAGTTATCCTCCTCCTCTTCTTCTTCTTCTTCTTCTTTATCTTCCTCTCTATTACTCTTAATATCTAATTGAAAAGTACGTTTATCCTTATCCTTAGACCTATTAACTTTATTAGCTAATTTTTTAGTAGTAGCTTGGAGCTCTTATATCTTCTTATCTATATTAAGAGTATAACCTAAACTATTAGTCGCCTATAATACTAATAGTTTTATAATAAGATTAACCTTATCTATATCTCTTATTCTACTAAATCTCTCTCTTACTTCTACCTTTTTACTAAATATTAACTCCTATACCTCTATTATAAGCTCTCTATTAGGTAGATTCTCCTTTAGCTTAATCTTATCTATAGGGTATATATCCTACTAATAAGTAGGACTAGGAAGCCTTTCATCGAAATTATAGCGATAAGCTAGGAGATTTCGTATTAAAGTAACCTACTCTATAGAAAAGAATTAAAGGGGAGAGATTAAGGGTAGTTAATCGGCTAGGTAGACTAGTAGTTACTCTTCTCTATCTTTATTATAGAATAAGCTTGCTAGACTCTAAAAGGATATTAGAAACTACTAGGAGACTACTAGAAATTGAAAGACTTACCTCTAAATCTTCTTCTAAAAGAAGTTTATAGATATTATACGTACCCTTAACTAAATTCAAACTACTATTTATTAAATTTACTAACCCCTTCCTAATTACTTACTAGGACCGTCTTACTTACGTAAAGACGACTAGATAAAACTCTACGTAGCGTTAATCGTAGGACTCGTTAAATAGTATAGTAATATTACTACCCTAAGCCTAGGGTATTATATTAATATCTATCTCCTCCTCTTTACTCGATTCTTAACTAGAGCTTTCTTCTACTCTATTATTTATATCTTTATCTTGATTACCGAAATCGAAAAGCGTAAGTAGGTCTAGTTTAAGGAGGCTAGGATAGGTACCATTCGATATACTAGGGCTAGATTAGTATATATTACTACTAGGATACTACTAGGTTCTTACCGCTTATTATTAATAGCTTGCTTAGCTTACGTAATTTAGGACCGCTACTTAGTATCTAAGAGAAGATTCTAACTATTAGACTTTTTCAGTTTTTAACGAGCCTCTAACTTTACTTAATTTAATACGCGCTAACTCCTTATAACCTAGAGATTAAAGCCTCTCTTTTTACTACGCCGCGTACGTTCTTTAACTATATAAATATTAGTAGAGAGGAGTTTAGTTAGTTTTGGTAGCGCTATTATTTATAGATCTATAGATTTACGCTAGGCTAAGCCTAGTAGTTTGCTGGTAGTTTAAGGCTTATAAAATAAGTAAGATTGAAGTAGAGTTAAGCGTAAATTTAATTAGTATAATTGGTAGAAGTATTTTATATATTTACGCTATATAGTACGAAAAGTATAGTCGTCCGATATCGGTACGCTAGTTTACTAGCGCTATAGAGTTTTTACGTCCGTACGTACGCTAATAATCTATATAGCTTTATCCTTACTTTTCAACCTATATTACTACTAGATTACTACTAGTAACTACTAAATTAAAAGTAAATTAACTAATAATTATTACTAATTATTTAATAGTACGTAGTAAGGGTACCCGCTAGTATAGCCTTACTTCTATAGTAGATCTTCGAGTAGCTAACGAATTAAAAAAGGCTACCCTACCTCTACTAGATTCTCCTCTAATTAAACTAGTAGAGCCTAGTAGTTATCCTAGTAGTCTAGGCGATTTAGATCTCAATTCCTAGCCAGCTAGTACCTAAATTAAAGAAGAGCTACTTAGAACTAGAAGTACTAGCTATTCCTTAAGTATTTCCTTATCTTCGTAAGTATTAGATGTTTAGGTAGTAGATAATAATAGAAATATTATTAGTAAGTATAGGAAGACTAAGAAGAAGGAACCGACTACTAGGGAAAAGACCCTATTTAAAATACCAAAATCTAAAGAGCCAGATAAAGAAGATTATAAGTTTAAGGATACTCGAGAAGACCTAGAAACTACTCTAAAAGACCTAATTAATAATACTTAAGAGTTAGATACTATTAGAGAAGAGCTAGATACTACTATAAAAAAGCTAGATACTACTTAACTATAGTATTTTAACTAGGTAATACTTAATACTTAAGAGTTAGATACTATTAGAGGAGAGTTAGATACTACTATAAAAAAGCTAGATACTACTTAAATATAGGATTCTAACTAGGTAATACTTGATACTTAAATACTAGAAGATCCTAGCGAACCCTTAGATTCTATTCCTAAATTAAGGAGGAGATTTATATTACTACTACTACTAGTAGTATTAGTAGTAGTAGTATTAGTAGTAGTAGTATCAGCAGCAGTAGTAGAAGTAATAGAAGTAGTAGTAGTAGAAGTAGTAGTAGTAGTAGTACTACTACTAGTCTACTACTACTAGTAAGAAAGGAACTAGTAGTAAAAAAGATACTAGTAAGAAAGATACTAGTAAAAAGAATACTAGTAAAGAGACTAATAGCTAGTAAGGTAGTTACTAGTACTAGTAAAAGTACTATTATAGCTACTAGAAGAAGATCTACGCTTAAGGCTCGAAATACTACTAGTAGTAAGGCCCTAGTAAAGCCTTTAGGGGGATTAGCTACTCGAAAACAAATTACTAGGAAAGGTAAAAGTAATATAGGTAGTATAAGAAAGCCCTACCGTTATAAGCTAGGAAGTAAGTTAGAATTATATATTACGTAGAATTCCTAGTAGTATCCTAGTAGTCTCTAACGCTTTTTAGCCGATGCTCTACGTAAGATCCGCCGCTACTAGAAGAGTACTAACCTCCTTATATAGAAAATACTATTTAGTAGGGTTATTCGAGAGGTTATATATAATTTTAAGGAAGACCTTCGATTTCAAGTAACTATAATATAAGTACTCTAAGAGGCTATAGAATACTATCTTATTAGTCTTTTTAAAGGTAAGTTATATTTTAACCTATTATACTAGTACTAGTACTAATATATTATTCCTAGATACTAACCTCTATACTATTTATACAAATCGTATTATAATTTAGTCTAAGGATATAGAATTAGCGAGGAGGCTTCGTAGTAATAAGAAGAAGAGTTAATTTAATAAATTCGGAGCTAGGAGGATATATTTTATTTAGTATACTAGTAAATAATATATTCTATACTAATATCTCCCTCTTTAACTACTAGAAGACTACTAGGCTTATATTTAAATTATAAATTACTTACTCTTTATATATAAGAAGAATATTTCTATAATAGTTAATAAATAAGTTTCTCTCCTTAATAATATATCGAAGAATTACTTTATTAAAGAATTACTTTATTAAAGAATTACTTTATTAAAGAATTACTTTATTAAAGAATAAACGGCTAGCTATATATTTTTGAATAAAGATTAAATAAATATATTTAATTTTCATTCAAAAATATATTCCAAGCTTAGTATATAATAATATTATCTAGAAGTAAGCAGATTTATAGAAGATATATATATAAAACCGTAAATACTATTAATATATTTATATCTCTACGTGTTAAAGTTATATCTTTATATTTATACTTTATTGAATAGTTTCTTAGCCTTATAGAACCTAAAGTAGCTTAGCTATATTCTTAGTACTTCCTATAAATATAATAGTAGCTTTAAATAAGAGATACTACTTATATACTATTCCTTCTTAACTAATACTACTTCTCTATTATAGCTTTATTATCTTCAGCAACCTACGTCCCTCCTCCTATAGGTAACCTACTATTAGTAGGTAAAAACGACGCCTGTTTTAAATAGATACTAAATAACTCTAAGTAGTTCTATAACTAGTAGATTATAATACGATAGTACCGGGAAAATATATTAGTCCCTACCCCTAACCTTCTAGTATACTATATAGGGAGCTAATAGGAGAGCTACGGGCTAGTAGTATTTTGTTAAAGGTACTCTTCGTATTTCTAGTAAGCCTCGTACTATCTATATACGATGCGATCTAGTCGTGAAATATCTATATAAGAATAGAACTAGTTAAATCAGTTCTTACGTAAAGACGAGGGTATATCTATCGACCTCCTTAGCGTAAGGAATAGTATAGCTAACTATAGAAGAGGGCCTAAGGGTAGCCGTAAGACTACTAGGAGACTACTAGGTTTTCTAATTTTAGTTCTACTAATATTCTACTCTAGAATCGACGAGTTAGGACTAAGATAGCGAACGCTAGAAGCCTTATACTATCCCTAGCTAATTTCGACGAATAACTCCTTCGTACGATTATTATATATAAGTAGTTATTAATAACTATCGATAACTTAGAATTCCTACGCCTAGTTATATACCTCGAACTTAAGCGACGGCTCCCTTCGTTATTAACTATTACTAATAAAATCCTTACCCTACGAAAGAAGTTAGAGGAGTCTATCCGTAAACGCCTCCTACTAGTACCTTAGAAAGTCTTAATCGTCCTCGACGGATAGTCTACGCTACGCCGGAATAGCTTCCTCGTAATTAAAGTATACTAGGTTTATAATTAGACCCTAATAGAAGCTTTAATCGGTTTCGAGCCCTACTATAGCGCTTATACTAGTAGGGACCTTACTAGAGTTATAATAGCGCGCCTTAAGTATTTCAATCTCGGTACTAGGGTTATTACTTTTACTACGGATAACGCGTTGAATAATAAAACAATAGTATAGTCGGTGAATAAATATATTAAGGTACTTAGTAGGGATATTCCTAATATAGTAAACGAGATCGCGCTATATCCCTATATCTCTTATATTATATAACTATATTATAATAGTCTCCTCGTAGATATTAAGTATCGGCCGAAAAAGGAGGAGTTTATTAGGAACTAGGAGGCGGAGGAAGAGGAGAGGGTTCTAGTAATTACTAGAGGGGAGTCTACTAACTCTAAGCGTAGTATAAGTTATTTTCCTTCTTTTAGCCTCCTAGTAGTCTCCTAGTAGTCTCCTAGTATTCTCCTAGTAGTCTCCTAGTAGTCTCCTAGTAGTCTCCTAGTAGTCTCCTAGTAGTCTCCTAGTAGTCTCCTAGTAGTCTCCTAGTAGTCTCCTAGTAGTCTCCTAGTAGTCTCCTAGTAGTCTCCTAGTAGTTTCGTAATACTAATTCTTCTATAAAGCTACTATATACGGTTATAAAGGCCCGTTAAATTACGATCTTTATTAACTTAAGCGAAGGCCGATAGCTTATATTCTCGGAGATTTAAATAATCTAGTATCGCGCTTACTACCCTATTCCGGCTAATATTCGACTTCTACGATATACCTAAGATATTAAGACGAGATAGGACTCGACGTACTATATACTTATATAACTTCTAAGATTAAGAGACCCGATTAATTAATTTATAGATAAGGAATATCGATACCTTAGCCTAAGCGAAGATAAATAGGGCTAAGTTTCCTACCTTATTACTATCCTCCGTTCCTTCGCGGTATATACGTAGCTTATTAGCTCCACGCGTAACCTAATAATCTACTTAGTCTTCGATATCTATAATCGACTATTTATATACCTCGAGAATATAGAGGAACGGCTTAGAGATAAGAACCGTTAGTAGAAGTAAGAGATTAGTCGGGTATATAGTAAGGCGGTAGATAAGCTTAGGGTCTACTATAGTATAACGTCTAATATATAGGCTGGAAAGTACTATAGTATAGTAATCCTACTCTATCCTCGTTATAAGCTTAATACTTAGAACCAGCCTAAATAGTAGCCTATACTAGAAGATCTACTCGATTAGTAGGTATATTATTAGACGGAACTATACGTTCTATATAATACTTAATATACGTAGCGAAACCTAGTAATACGCTACGTTAAAGTCCTATTATCGCTCTAACGAGGGTATATTAACCTCGATTCGGTTATAGATCTCCGTATAGTAGTAGAGCCTTCTACTAAGTATAATACGCGCCTAATAGCGACGCGCGTAGTAATAGATATATAGCGAGAGTTCGATAAGTATCGCTTATAGAGTAAGCGAAAACCCTAGTCCCTAGTAGTCTTCTAGTAGTCGCTAATAATCCCTAGATAAAGTACGGGTAGATCTTAAGGAACTATTCTAGTAATAGAGATCTATTAAGTACCGGTTCCTACGGATAGTAATAATAGTAAAGGATCTCTTTACTATCTAAGCGGCCGGTATTAGTATTGAACGAGAGTTTAGTATTACTAGTAACTTTAATACGGATAATAAGTTATATAGCGTATAGGTTCTTAGTACGTTAATAGTAAGTAACTATAAGTAGATAGTAGATTCTAAGTAGTATATACTTAACTACTATTCAATAGGGAGAAGGGATATTTATATAACTAAAGATAAATTAGCTACTAAGCGAGCTAAATAGACTAAGGAACTTATTCGTATAGTTAACGAGATATAGAGGTTAGATAAAATTAGTAATAGGGAGGATACTACGGACCCTAATAATACGCTACTACTAGCTAAAGGAGCTTCTCCCCCTATATAGAGGTTAGCGAATAGATTACGACGGGATAATAAGGGTCTATTAGGTAAGCGGCTCGAAATAGTTAAGGGTATAGGAGATCGTATTAGTAGTCGTATTATAATACGTCGGCGAACCTAAGCTACTACCCGAAGTATAGGAAGGCGTAGGAGGGGTCGCGCTATAAGACTACTAGTAGTATTACTAAGAGGTAGTATAGATCTTTAGGCGATAGTTAATAGCCGACGTAGTTATAAAGGTAATAATAAGGGCCCTATAACTAGGAGCGGAGCTTGTCGTACTTAGTTTCAAGCTCTTAACTTTCGAGCCGTAGATTTAGTTATAATATAACTTATTATAAGCTCTATAACTACTAGAAGACTACTAGAAATATTTCGACTATTATTATAACTACTAGAAGACTCTTTTTAACTACTAGAAGACTACTAGAAATACCGCGTATATTCTAAATATACTAACGGTATTATATACGGGTTATAACGGGTTAGGTCACGAGACCCCGCCCCTATCTAACGGGGCGGGTTAAGAGCTTAGCGGGGCGGGTTAGGTTAGGGTTTTATACTTATAACCCGCCCCGAAAACCCGCCCCACCCTACCCCTAACCCGCCCCCCCCGTTTGGCCCCGCCCCGTTGGGGACCCTACTCTAACTAGAGAAATTATCTCTATACGAAGGGAAAAGCGTACGTATATACCGCGACTAGACCTAGAGCGCTAAGAATACGTTTCGCCTAGTACCTAATACCTTTAGTACCGAAATTACGAAGATATCCTATACCCTCTAGTTTATTAAGGGTACCCCCTATAGCTTATAGGTAGAGAAGGAGCCCTCCCTCTTAGAAGACTAGTTAATATAGGAATACTTTTAAATCTTCCTATTAGATCTAATCGAAGACCCTATTAACCGCTAGCTCGAAGCGATATAATACTATATAGATAGTAAGTAAGGCGTAGACTAGTCGACTATATCCTTTAACTCTTACCTTATAGGCCTAGAGTCCTAGTTAGATAAACTATATATAGAGACCTAACTAAGGAACTACCTATAGTATAAACTAAGGCTAGAAATCTAGGGTATACTCTCTAATTACTAGGAAATTCCTAAGACTCGAGACGTAATTATCGCGCTAGCTACGCGCTTAGAATCGAATAAGAGGAAGGCCTCTACCTCTAAACTATTAGAAAGAGACTAGAAGCGTCGACTCCTATAATACGACGCTAAGTTAGGAAGTAGACTAGCTATAGGCTTAGCGGCTACGAACTCGAGGCTTTCTAAAGCTAACTCTACCCCTATCTAGCCTAAGGGTAGTAATAAGGACCTTACTACTATTTAGTACTTTAACTATAGGTAGATAGGCTACTATACTAATAACTATAAGGAACCTAAAAAAGAAAGGGAAATTACTAAACTAGCTTTAGACTAGTACTACGACCCGGTAGGAAACGAGTCTACGTTACTTTAACCGCGTATACGACGTAGGATCGAGACGTAGGTAACCCTAGCTAGGGGAGTAAAGCTATAAGTCGGGTACTCCTAAGTTCTAGGAAGTAAGGGCTAGTAGTATAGAAGTCTATTACTACTAAGGCTATTATCTATAGCCTAACCTCCTAATACTCGGTAATAACCCTTTTAGATATAGGTATAGAAGTTAATATTATTAGGCCTATCTAGGCCCTCGAAATAGGTCTAGAAGCTATTAATATCCCGGCTCTACTAATACGATAGGGAGGCGGAGAGCGCGTAGGATACCTAGGGGTATATAAAGTAATCTAGTAAGCTATAGATTGCCTAGGGGTTACTAAGAAGGTTAAGGTAGAATTCTACGTATTAGAAAGGCTAGGGTAAAGCTATATCTTAGGTATACTAGCCCTATATAACGCGGGTATTAAGTTAGATACTAGCGAAATAAGATAGCGGTTTAAGAGTATAGGAAGCTAGGTCTAGCTAGTCTTAGCTAAAGAATTACTTAAGGAAGACCTAGCTTCTATCTTCGAACTTTAGAGCGAGGATATTATACTAATCCTAAGCGTCGACAAATTCAAAGAAGAAGTACCTATAATAATATTCCTCCTACTAGAATTCGAAGATTTTAAAGACGACTTTAATAATAAGCTTACTACTCGTATACCGACCGTAGAGGGCGCGGAATACGTAATCGAAACTATAGTAGACCCCCCCTTTAGAAAAATATATAACCTTTTAGTAAAGGAGCTTAGTATTCGACGATAGTACTTTAGCGACGCGACTACGAGTAGATAGATATAACCTTCTACTAGTCCTATAGGGGCTAGGATCCTCTTTATACTAAAGAAAGGAGGAGACCTTAGACTCTATATAGACTATAGGGGGCTAAATAAGGTAACTATTAAAAATAGGTATACGCTCCCCCTAATCTTAGAGCTCCTAGACCGCTTATAAGGCGCGCGCTATTATACTAAACTCGATATAAAGAACGCTTACTACCGAATTCGAATATACCTAGGAGACGAGTAGAAGACCGCGTTTCGTATACGATACGGTTACTTTAAGTACCTTATTATACCTTTCAGACTTACTAATACCCCTATAACCTTTTAAGCTTATATTAATAAGGCCTTAAGCGGATTAGTAGATAGTATCTATATAGTATACCTTAATAATATAATAATCTACTCTAAAACTAGATCGGAGTATATACGATACGTACGCGAGGTACTAATAAGGCTACGATAATTTAGACTCTATAGTAATCTTAAAAAGTATAAGTTCTTTATAGAAGAAGTCGAATTCCTAGGGTTTATTATTAATACTAGCGGAGTCTAGATAGATCGTAAGCGAGTCGTAACTATAGCGGAATAGCTAGAGCTAAAAACCTATATAGAGGTCTAGGTCTTCCTAGGATTCTATAACTTCTACCGTAGGTTTATCGTACGCTACTCGCGGATCGTTACGCCGCTTATAGAGCTATTTAAAGGCTCGAAAAATAGTAAGTAATATAGACCCTTCTTATAGCTAATAGAGGCCGCGTACGCGTTTCGTACCCTTATCGAAGTATTTATAACTACCCTACTACTACGATACTTTAACCTAAACCGGCGACTTAGGATAGAGATAGATACCTCTACTATAGTAGCTACTATAATCCTTACCTAACCCTAGGATACTAGGTACTAGTATCTAATTATATTCTAGTTAAGGAAGCTAACCCCTACGGAGCGTAATTATAAAACCTATAAGTAGAAACTACTTACTATTATAGCGGCCTTCTCGTATTAGCGATACTACCTTAAAGGGAGTATATACTCTATTAAGGTCCTTACTAACTATAATAACCTTCTAGGGTTTAGTAAGCTAAAGTAGCTAAATAGCTACTAGGCCCGCTAGACTATATTACTAGCGGCCTATAATTTCGTTATTACCTATAGGCTAGGTATAAAGAACCTAGTAGACGCGCCTTCGAGACGCCCTAATTACGAAGCCCTAGTATAATAGAAGAGTACCCTCCTCCCTACCCTCTAGAAAAAGCTAGGGCTAATACTAAGAATAGTAGTAGTAGAGAGCCTAGCTACCTAGTAGACCTAGAGGGTTAAAATATAACTAGTTTATACCCTATATAAAGGTACCGTAGTCGCTAGACGGACGTGACCGGACTCGAGCGTATACGTCTTACGGTTATCGAGTAGTAACGCTATAAGTTAGGTTTACTAAATCTATCCTATCTCTAGCTAGGGGGAACTAGCTATAAGACTAGGTACTATACGTATCCGCGTACGTAAGGTTCTTTAAGGAGAATATACCTATATAGACCTATCTAATATACTATCGGGATTCTAGAAACTTTAACGTAAAGACCCTATAGTTCGTAAGGTCTACGCGGACTTACTAAATAAGCCGATAGGCCCCTACTAATAGTTAAGACTAGCGTTAGGATATATTACCTTTAGAGGAAAGATCTTTATCCTAAATAACGCTATAGTTAGACAAGAGCTATTAAGGCTATACTATAATAATACCTTTACGGGCTATTTTAGGGTTACTCGAACGGTCGAACCTATAATTTACTTATATAAAAGTACTTCTAGACGTATATATCTCGCGACGTAGATAAGTATATTAAGACTTACGAAGTCTACTAGAGAACTAAAGTTAAGAGGTACGCGCCTTTTAGGGATTTATAGTCCCTCCTCTAACTAGAAGGGCTATAGTAGGAGTTAACTATAGACTTTATAAGCGGGGTCCTAGCTAGTAAGGTTACCGGCCGGGCGTACGATACGTTACTAGTACTCCTAGACTACTATACGAAGATAGCGCTCTATATCCTAGTAACTAAGAAGCTAACTACTATAGATCTAGTAGAGATCTTAGTAGATAAGATCTTTATAAGGTTCGGGGCCCTAAGGGGGATTATATCTAATAGAGACTCTAGGTTTACTAGAAGCTTCTAGTCGGAATTATACTACTATACGAGGATTAAGCGACGCCTTAGTATAGCCTTTTATCTATAGATAGATAGGCAAACTAAGAGGTAAAACTAGATAATCTAAGAATACCTTAGGGCTTTCTATTTAGAGAACTAGGGTACGTAGGCTAAGCTCCTCCTAGTTACTAAGTTTACGTATAATAATAGTAAGTATTCCTCTATAGGTATCTCCCCCTTTATAGCTATATATAGGTATAACCCTAAGATACATTTCAACCTAGAAGAGAGGCCTAAGGGTAGAGAAGTCCTAGCTATAAAGGACTATATCGAGGGGTTATACCTCCTACGCTCTAAGCTTACGGTACGCTAGTAAAAAGCGACCGAAGTATAGTCGTCCTCTTATAATAAGAAGTATAAGCTAATATAATTTAATAAGGGTAACCTTATCCTAGTCTTAACTAAGAACCTTCGCTTAAAAACCCTAAGTAAGAAGCTATCCTAGCGGATAATAGGCCCCTTTAGGGTAATAGAACCTATAGGCTTATAGGCTTATAGGCTCTAACTCCTACCTACTATAAAAATACACCCTATATTTAGGGTACCCCTCCTAGAGAAGTACTACTAGAGGGTAGGGGAAGATATTAAGCACTTACCCCTACTAGAGTTAGTAGAGGGTAAAGAGGAATAGAAGGTAGAAAAGATTATTAATACGAGGCGTAAGGGAGCCGTACGCTAATACCTCGTAAAATAGGTTAGATACCTAGAAGACTTTAATTAGTAGACCCTGAAAAAGGATATAGGAAATTCTAGTAAACTTATTAAGGAATTCGAATTACGTATAGTACGTATAGAGCCCGTATAGGCCTAGAGGTCGACTAGAGATAAGCCTAAAGAGCTAGGAGTAAGAAGATCTAGAAGATACTTAAAGTAAGTAGAGTTAAATAGATTATAGCCGTAAAGCGGCTTAGTACTAAGACGTATATAAGGCGCTAGTAAGATATATACTATTAATATATCCTAACCAAGCCCTAAAAAAGAAAATTGTATAAATATACCTAATACTTAAATATAATAGCCACCTACTACCTATACTAGGACGCCGAATAGGAAGCGTACTACCTACGTACTCGCTAATTAACTAACTATCTATATCTATATTATCCTCTATAATAGGGACCTAATAGTTATTGGCCTTATTATCGGCTACGCTACGTATACCTACCGTAGGGTCCTTACGTATAATGCGCTAACCCCTAGTTAACTATAGGGGATTGGACAAAACCTAGTCCCTAGGAAATTACCTATTATAAGGAGTAATAAGGGGGTCCTTATTCTATATACGGTTAGTATACGCTAAGTAAGTATTAAGATTAAACTTATAATCTATCTTAACTAGTTAGTAATATCCTTAAGGGCATCGGTCGCTACGCGTTACTCGAGTAGGGCTAGCGTAGCTAGGGAGTTATTATTAGCCTTAGACTTAGTCTTACTAGACCTACCCTTCTTACCTTTAGTAGTAAGCTATTAGGTCGTAATACGGTCGAAGCGCTTATAGTAGCGAGCTAGGTACTCCTAGGGTCCCCAACGGGGCGGGTTGGGGCGGGTTTTAGGGTAGGGAACCCGCCCCGTTGGCGGGTCGGGTTCTAACGGGTTGGGGCGGGGTCCCGGGGCGGGTTATAGATAGGAGGAGAACCCGCCCCGTTTATACTAGCGCGGGTCCACGTGATACTTTCTTAGCGCTTATATAACTACTAAGATATAACCTAATAGTAAGTAATAATAGCCCTAACTATATAGAGTATAGAGGTATAGTTAGATTTAGTAGTAAATAGTTAGTAGATTTTGTATTTAATATTTATATATTTCTAGTAGTCTCCTAGTAGTCTCCTAGTAGTCAAAGTAAGCAGATGAATAGAAATTACGTTTAATAATACTATAATAGCTAAAACTAGGGTTTTTCTCATTTAGAGAGATCTTCTATATATATATTATTAATAATCTAGTTATCCTCCTCCTCTTCTTCTTCTTCTTCTTCTTTATCTTCCTCTCTATTACTCTTAATATCCAATTGAAAAGTACGTTTATCCTTATCCTTAAACCTATTAACTTTATTAGCTAATTTTTTAGTAGTAGCTTAGAGCTCTTATATCTTCTTATCTATATTAAGAGTATAACCTAAACTATTAGTCGCCTATAATACTAATAGTTTTATAATAAAATTAACCTTATCTATATCTCTTATTCTACTAAATCTCTCTCTTACTTCTACCTTTTTACTAAATATTAACTCCTATACCTCTATTGTAAGCTCTCTATTAGGTAGATTCTCCTTTAGCTTAATCTTATCTATAGGGTATATATCCTACTAATAAGTAGGACTAGGAAGCCTTTTATCGAAATTATAGCGATAAGCTAGGAGATTTCGTATTAAAGTAACCTACTCTATAGAAAAGAATTAAAGGGGAGAGATTAAGGGTAGTTAATCGGCTAGATAGACTAGTAGTTACTCTTCTCTATCTTTATTATAGAATAAGCTTACTAGACTCTAAAAGGATATTAGAAACTACTAGGAGACTACTAGAAATTAAAAGACTTACCTCTAAATCTTCTTCTAAAAGAAGTTTATAGATATTATACGTACCCTTAACTAAATTCAAACTACTATTTATTAAATTTGCTAACCCCTTCCTAATTACTTACTAGGACCGTCTTACTTATGTAAAGACGACTAGATAAAACTCTACGTAGCGTTAATCGTAGGACTCGTCGAATAGTATAGTAATATTACTACCCTAAGCCTAGGCTATTATATTAATATCTATCTCCTTCTCTTTACTCGATTCTTAACTAGAGCTTTCTTCTACTCTATTATTTATATCTTTATCTTAATTACCGAAATCGAAAAGCGTAAGTAGGTCTAGTTTAAGGAGGCTGGGATAGGTACTATTCGATATTCTAGGGCTAGATTAGTATATATTACTACTAGGATACTACTAGGTTCTTACCGCTTATTATTAATAGCTTACTTAGCTTGCGTAATTTAGGACCGCTACTTAGTATCTAAGAGAAGATTCTAACTATTAGACTTTTTTAGTTTTTAACGAGCCTCTAACTTTACTTAATTTAATACGCGCTAACTCCTTATAACCTAGAGATTAAAGCCTTTCTTTTTACTACGCCGCGTACGTTCTTTAACTATATAAATATTAGTAGAGAGGAGTTTAGTTGGTTTTGGTAGCGCTATTATTTATAGATCTATAGATTTGCGCTAGGCTAAGCCTAGTAGTTTACTAGTAGTTTAAGGCTTGTAAAATAAGCGAGATTAAAGTAGAGTTAAGCGTAAATTTAATTAGTATAATTGGTAGAAGTATTTTATATATTTACGCTATATAGTACGAAAAGTATAGTCGTCCGATATTAGTACGCTAGTTTACTAGTACTATAGAGTTTTTACGTCCGTACGTACGCTAATAATCTATATAGCTTTATCCTTACTTTTCAACCTATATTACTACTAGATTACTACTAGTAACTACTAAATTAAAAGTAAATTAACTAATAATTATTACTAATTATTCAATAGTACGTAGTAAGGGTACCTACTAGCGTAGCCTTACTTCTATAGTAGATCTTCGAGTAGCTAACGAATTAAAAAAGGCTACCCTACCTCTACTAGATTCTCCTCTAATTAAACTAGTAGAGCCTAGTAGTTATCCTAGTAGTCTAGGCGATCTAGATCTCAATTCCTAGCCGGCTAGTACCTAAATTAAAGAGGAGCTACTTAGAACTAGAAGTACTAGCTATTCCTTAAGTATTTCCTTATCTTCGTAAGTATTAGATGTTTAGGTAGTAGATAATAATAGAAATATTATTAGTAAGTATAGGAAGACTAAGAAGAAGGAACCGACTACTAGGGAAAAGACCCTATTTAAAATACTAAAATCTAAAGAGCTAGATAAAGAAGATTATAAGTTTAAGGATACTCGAGAAGACCTAGAAACTACTCTAAAAGACCTAATTAATAATACTTAAGAGTTAGATACTATTAGAGAAGAGCTAGATACTACTATAAAAAAGCTAGATACTACTTAACTATAGTATTTTAACTAGGTAATACTTGATACTCAAGAGTTAGATACTATTAGAGGAGAGTTAGATACTACTATAAAAAAGCTAAATACTACTCAAATATAGGATTCTAACTAGGTAATACTTAATACTTAAATACTAGAAGATCCTAGCGAACCCTTAGATTCTATTCCTAAATTAAGGAGGAGATTTATATTACTACTACTACTAGTAGTATTAGTAGTAGTAGTATTAGTAGTAGTAGTATTAGTAGTAGTAGTAGAAGTAATAGAAGTAGTAGTAGTAGAAGTAGTAGTAGTAGTACCACTACTACTACTACTAGTAAGAAAGGAACTAGTAGTAAAAAAGATACTAGTAAGAAAGATACTAGTAAAAAGAATACTAGTAAAGAGACTAATAGCTAGTAAGGTAGTTACTAGTACTAGTAAAAGTACTATTATAGCTACTAGAAGAAGATCTACGCTTAAGGCTCGAAATACTACTAGTAGTAAGGCCCTAGTAAAGCCTTTAGGGGGATTAGCTACTCGAAAACAAATTACTAGGAAAGGTAAAAGTAATATAGGTAGTATAAGAAAGCCCTACCGTTATAAGCTAGGAAGTAAGTTAGAATTATATATTACGTAGAATTCCTAGTAGTATCCTAGTAGTCTCTAACGCTTTCTAGCCGTTACTCTACGTAAGATCCGCCGCTACTAGAAGAGTACCGACCTCCTTATATAGAAAATACTATTTAGTAGGGTTGTTCGAGAGGTTATATATAATTTTAAGGAAGACCTTCGATTTCAAGTAACTATAATATAAGTACTCTAAGAGGCTATAGAATGCTATCTTATTAGTCTTTTTAAAGGTAAGTTATATTTTAACCTATTATACTAGTACTAGTACTAATATATTATTCCTAGATACTAACCTTTATACTATTTATATAAATCGTATTACAATTTAGTCTAAGGATATAGAATTGGCGAGGAGGCTTCGTAGTAATAAGAAGAAGAGTTAATTTAATAAATTTGGAGCTAGGAGGATATATTTTATTTAGTATACTAGTAAATAATATATTCTATACCAATATCTCCCTCTTTAACTACTAGAAGACTACTAGGCTTATATTTAAATTATAAATTACTTGCTCTTTATATACAAGAAGAATATTTCTATAATAGTTAATAAATAAGTATCTCTCCTTAATAATATATTAAAGAATTACTTTATTAAAGAATTACTTTATTAAAGAATTACTTTATTAAAGAATTACTTTATTAAAGAATAAACGGCTAGCTATATGTTTTTGAATGAAGATTAAATAAATATATTTAATTTTCATTCAAAAATATATTCCGAGCTTAGTATATAATAATATTATATAGAAGTAAGTAGATTTATAGAAGATATATATATAAAACCGTAAATACTATTAATATATTTATATCTCTACGTGTTAAAGTTGTATCTTTATATTTATACTTTATTAAATAGTTTTTTAGCCTTATAGAACCTGAAGTAGCTTAGCTATATTCTTAGTACTTCCTATAAATATAATAGTAGCTTCAAATAAGAGATACTACTTATATACTATTCCTTCTTAACTAATACTACTTCTCTATTATAGCTTTATTATCTTTAGTAACCTACGTCCCTCCTCCTATAGGTAACCTACTATTAGTAGGTAAAAACGACGCCTGTTTTAAATAGATACTAAATAACTCTAAGTAGTTCTATAACTGGTAGATTATAATACGATAGTACCGGGAAAATATATTAGTCCCTACCCCTAACCTTCTAGTATAGGGAGCTGATAGGAGAGCTACGGGCTAGTAGTATTTTATTAAAGGCGCTCTTCGTATTTCTAGTAAGCCTCGTACTATCTATATATAATACGATCTAGTTGTAAAATATCTATATAAGAATAGAACTAGTTAAATCAGTTCTTACGTAAAGACGAGGGTATGTCTATCGACCTCCTTAGCGCGAGGAATAGTATAGCTAACTATAGAAGAGGGCCTAAGGGTAGCCGTAAGACTACTAGGAGACTACTAGGTTTTCTAATTTTAGTTCTACTAATATTCTACTCTAGAATCGACGAGTTAGGACTAAGATAGCGAACGCTAGAAGCCTTATACTATCCCTAGCTAATTTCGACGAATAACTCCTTCGTACGATTATTATATATAAGTAGTTATTAATAACTATCGATAACTTAGAATTCCTACGCCTAGTTATATACCTCGAACTTAAGCGACGGCTCCCTTCGTTATTAACTATTACTAATAAAATCCTTACCCTACGAAAGAAGTTAGAGGAGTCTATCCGTAAACGCCTCCTACTAGTACCTTAGAAAGTCTTAATCGTCCTCGACGGATAGTCTACGCTACGCCGGAATAGCTTCCTCGTAATTAAAGTATACTAGGTTTATAATTAGACCCTAATAGAAGCTTTAATTGGTTTCGAGCCCTACTATAGCGCTTATACTAGTAGGGACCTTACTAGAGTTATAATAGCGCGCCTTAAGTATTTCAATCTCGGTACTAGGGTTATTACTTTTACTACGGATAATACGTCGAATAATAAAATAATAGTATAGTCGGTAAATAAATATATTAAGGTACTTAGTAGGGATATTCCTAATATAGTAAACGAGATCGCGCTATATCCCTATATCTCTTATATTATATAACTATATTATAATAGTCTCCTCGTAGATATTAAGTATCGGCCGAAAAAGGAGGAGTTTATTAGGAACTAGGAGGCGGAGGAAGAGAAGAGGGTTCTAGTAATTACTAGGGGGGAGTCTACTAACTCTAAGCGTAGTATAAGTTATTTTCCTTCTTTTAGCCTCCTAGTAGTCTCCTAGTAGTCTCCTAGTATTCTCCTAGTAGTCTCCTAGTAGTCTCCTAGTAGTCTCCTAGTAGTCTCCTAGTAGTCTCCTAGTAGTCTCCTAGTAGTCTCCTAGTAGTCTCCTAGTAGTCTCCTAGTAGTCTCCTAGTAGTTTCGTAATACTAATTCTTCTATAAAGCTACTATATACGGTTATAAAGGCCCGTTAAATTACGATCTTTATTAACTTAAGCGAAGGCCAATAGCTTATATTCTTAGAGATTTAAATAATCTAGTATCGCGCTTACTACCCTATTCCGGCTAAGATTCGACTTCTACGATATACCTAAGATATTAAGACGAGATAGGACTCGACGTACTATATACTTATACGACTTCTAAGATTAAGAGACCCGATTAATTAATTTATAGATAAGGAATATTAATACCTTAGCCTAAGCGAAGATAAATAGGGCTAAGTTTCCTACCTTATTACTATCCTCCGTCCCTTCGCGGTATATACGTAGCTTATTAGCTCTACGCGTAATCTAATAATCTACTCGGTCTTCGATATCTATAATCGACTATTTATATACCTCGAGAATATAGAGGAACGGCTTAGAGATAAAAACCATTAGTAGAAGTAAGAGATTAGTCGGGTATATAGTAAGGCGGTAGATAAGCTTAGGGTCTACTATAGTATAACGTCTAATATATAGGCTAGAAAGTACTATAGTATAGTAATTCTACTCTATCCTCGTTATAAGCTTAATACTTGGAACCAGCCTAAATAGTAGCCTATACTAGAAGATCTACTCGATTAGTAGGTATATTATTAGACGGAACTATACGTTCTATATAATACTTAATATACATAGCGAAACCTAGTAATATACCGCGTTAAAGTCCTATTATCGCTCCAACGCGGGTATATTAACCTCGATTCGGTTATAGATCTCTATATAGTAGTAGAGCCTTCTACTAAGTATAATACGCGCCTAATAGCGACGCGCGTAGTAATAGATATATAGCGAGAGTTCGATAAGTATCGCTTATAGAGTAAGCGAAAACCCTAGTCCCTAGTAGTCTTCTAGTAGTCGCTAATAATCCCTAGATAAAGTACGGCTAGATCTTAAGGAACTATTCTAGTAATAGAGATCTATTAAGTACCGGTTCCTACGGATAGTAATAATAGTAAAGGATCTCTTTACTATCTAAGCGGCCGGTATTAGTATCAAACGAGAGTTTAGTATTACTAGTAACTTTAATACGGATAATAAGTTATATAGCGTATAGGTTCTTAGTACGTTAATAGTAAGTAACTATAAGTAGATAGTAGATTCCAAGTAGTATATACTTGACTACTATTTAATAGGGAGAAGGGATATTTATATAACTAAAGATAAATTAGCTACTAAGCGAGCTAAATAGACTAAGGAACTTATTCGTATAGTTAACGAGATATAGAGGTTAGATAAAATTAGCGATAGGGAGGATACTACGGACCCTAATAATACGCTACTACTAGCTAAAGGAGCTTCTCCCCCTATACGGAGGTTAGCGAATAGATTACGACGGGATAATAAGGGTCTATTAGGTAAGCGGCTCGAAATAGTTAAGGGTATAGGAGATCGTATTAGTAGTCGTATTATAATACGTCGGCGAACCTAAGCTACTACCCGAAGTATAGGAAGGCGTAGGAGGGGTCGCGCTATAAGACTACCGGTAGTATTACCTAGAGGTAGTATAGATCTTCAGGCGATAGTTAATAGCCGACGTAGTTATAAATATAATAATAAGGGCCCTATAACTAGGAGCGGAGCTCGTCGTACTTAGTTTCAAGCTCTTAACTTTCGAGCCGTAGATTTAGTTATAATATAACTTATTATAAGCTCTATAACTACTAGAAGACTACTAGAAATATTTCGACTATCGTTATAACTACTAGAAGACTCTTTTTAACTACTAGAAGACTACTAGAAATACCGCGTATATTCTAAATGTACTAACGGTATTATATACGGGTTGTAACGGGTTAGGTTATAAGACCCCGCCCCTATCTAACGGGGCGGGTTAAGAGCTTAGCGGGGCGGGTTAAGTTAGGGTTTTATACTTATAACCCGCCCCAAAAACCCGCCCTACCCTACCCCTAACCCGCCCCCCCCGTTTGGCCCTGCCCCGTTAGGGACCCTAGGTACTCCTCTATTAGTAGTTACTCTAAAAAATATATAAGCTGGACCCTTAAGAAAACAATAGAATTTAAAACGCGTCTAGGACGCGCTAAATATACGCGAACTTACCGTCGGTAATTTAAGATATAGTCTCTAGTAATACGTTTACTATAGGATAGAACTACTTAGGAACCTACTAAAGTTTAGCTAAAATTTAAGCGAGAAGGGCGCGCGAAGCGTACGTATACTTATAGGGACGTAGTTATAGTAGCTACGGTTATAGTAGTTATACTTCTATAGTAGTAGGATATAGTAGGAGCTAACGCGTTATAGGTCGCGCGTATAGCGGACGTATATTAGTACTATAAGGCGCTTATTAAATATAAGGATCTCCTTAGCTACTTATTAATTTATATTAAGGGTTAAGGGGAGGGTACGAGGGTTATATAAGAGGTAAGAGAGTTAGGTACTAGGAGCGGGCGTATATATTAGTAAGTTAAAGGAGAAAGAGAAAACTAAAAGGGTTAAGGTTCGTATTCTTATTATTATTATTCCCTATACGTACGGACTACTTACCGCGGGTTAGTACGTTAGTAGTAGACCAAAATAATTTTTTTTTCTAGTATTAAGTTGGGAATTTTCAAAACCTAGAGCCGTACGAGGCGGCCTCCTACTTAATATATATAGCCGCCGTATAGTACTAACGGCTACGATACGTACGTATATAGGCTCTAAGATTCTCTCCTTATAGAAAAATTATTAATAGGATCAAGGGACTAGATCTATTAGGGGGGGGATAATTATAAGGACTAGCTAGCTAAAGACCTACGCCTTATATTATAGTACTATTACGTACGCCTCCTTGGCGTACGCGCTACGCCTATAAATACTTAGGTATTATAACAGGAGAAGGCCCTCCTTAGCTATTAGTTTATCTATAAATCTATCTCTTACTATACTTGTTATTATTATCCCCTTTATACTAGGTATACCCCGTACGTCCGCGTATTTACCCCGCTGCCCGGTACCCGGTTCCCGTTAAAAACTAGCCAAGTTTACTAAAGCCGGGCGTTCTATTATAGTATCTATAGTAACCTATCCTTCTACCTCCCTAGTCGTTAGGAATAGAGTCTACTTACGCCGGAGGCGTCTCCGGTCCCCGTAACTCCTATAGAGGAGTCTCCGGTCCGCGTAACTAGCTATTTAAACGTATCCTAAGTCTTATAATACGTCTTTTAGCTAGCCCCCGTCCTAGGACTAGGTAGCTCGGGTAATTTAGCTAGCTTCTATAGGTTTCCCTTATATCGCTTATAAACCCTCCTAGATAATACTAATTTAATCCCTCTCGAAGTTGCTATCGACTACTATATAATTATACGCGTAATTATACCTTAATTAGTACCTCCTAAAGGGTATAAATACCCCTATACCCTAGGTTTTTTTTTTTTTTGTTAAGCCCTTATATAGATATATATATATATATATATATACATAGTAAGTATCTCCTACCTAGTACTAAGGTAGCGGCCTCTATTTTAAACTAACCGTATTTAGCTCGTCGTACCGCCGCTACTACTACTACTATATCTAGTATCCGTTCTCTCTTTAGTAGTACTAAGGCCCCTAACGTTCCCGATAGTCTACTACCTAAGTTTAAGCCGCTGCCGTCCGGTTCTTCGGAGTCGGGTCCTACCGCCGCCTAGAATACTTAGTCGCCTACCTAGGACCCTTAGTCGCCCGCCTAAAACCCTTAGCCGCCCGCCTAGAATCCGTAGCCGCTCGTCCTAGACTCCTAGGATCCCGCTGCCGCTACTAGTAGTACGCCGAACTTAGAGACCCCTAGTATACCCCCGCTGTTATCTACCGACGCTACTAGGTAGCGAACCCCGCCGGTCTCCTAGCTTAGAACCCCGCCTAGCGCGAAGCCGCTACTATCGACCTCTAGAAACGTCGAAAGCGTAGGATCCTACTATTATAGTACTAGAGCGCTTATAAAATACTCTTTTAAATTATTAAAAGACGCCTAGGTCGCTTCGTCCTAGGAGAACGTAGTATTTACCCCGGTTAGCGACGTAAGTAGGGCGGCGCGCGTAGAATAGCCCTTAATAAATATTTAGTAATAGTTCGTAAATTCTAGGAACCTACGGACCTCCCTCTAGTTATACGGGACTATCTAATCTTAGATAGTTTAAACCTTCTCCAGGTCGGCCTAAAGGCCCCCTCTATTAGCGTAAATAATAAAACCTAGATACTTAATACTCTTCCTCGCGAACTCGCTCTTCGCGGGTTCTAAGTATAGGCTAGCGTCCTAAAGCGCCTAGAGAACGGTACGTACCTTCTCGAAATAGTCTTTACGGCTACCTTAGGTATAGATTAGTACGTCGTCTATATACGCCGAGGCGTATTCGTCGAGGAACTTCCGAAGTACTATATTAATATACTATTAAAAACTAGACGGTACCCTAGCTAAACCGAACGGAGTTATAAGCTACTTAAATAGCCTATACCTAGTCCGGAACGCTATCTTATACTCGTAACCCTAGGCTATCCTAAGCTTCTAAAACGCGCTTACTACGTCTACCTTTAATAAGTAGGTATAGCCCGCGAGGTTCTAGAGGGTCTCCGAAATAAGTAGGAGTAGGTATCTATCCTCCTTAGTTACTATATTAAGTACTCTATAGTTATAGTAGAACCTTAGGCCCCCCGCGGGTTTCCGGATAAAAAGTACTAGTATCTAGTACCCTACCGTCTAAGCTTAATAGCCGAATAAACCCCTTAGCTAGTAGCTCGTTTAATATTTTCCGTAGGACTAGGAGCTCCTCCTTAGATATACCGTAGAGCGGCCCCTATAGTAAGGACTCTATTATCCCGTTAGACTTCGTACGTAGCTCGATTCTATAGTCTACGGTCTACCCCCGGCTAGTAGGGGGCGAGTTTTTTCGCCTCTAGGCTTAAAAATAGCGGGATTATATCGTGAACCTCTAGGGGGAGTTATACGCGGAGTTCCGCCTCTATATTAGGCCTTTTCTCTATTATAGCCTTCTCGAAGTCCTCTATTACTATAGCGGCGACTATTACTAAATAACCGTCTTCTACCTTTATTACGACTCGAGTAGCAAGGCTACCCTAGTAGTTATAGTTAGATAGTATAAATAGCTCGTAGGTCTACGGGACCCAAAGGAATTAATAATCTTTACTTATACTAGCGTGGATATACGCTTTTCCGTGATATTTAGTAGCTTAAGACCGATAGGTCTACTAAAAAACCAATACTAATACTAATAAGGATCCTCTCTAAGAACTAACGCGTAGCTTAACTAAAGGCGTTCCTATACGACTACGCCGAGGCGAGTCTCTACTAATAAACTAGATCCGACCAACTACTAAATACTAGAACTAAAACCAATTAGTCGTTATACTACTAGTCCTATAATTCTATACTAAGCGGCTTTAGTACGAGTTATAACTCGTCCTATAACCGCTCGCCTTAAAAATAAGGTACTAATACTACTAAGCCGGTCGCGTAGGAGTATACCTTCCCGTATACCTATACCTTCCCGTATAAGCTCGGCTAGCTATTTCCCGTATAACTCGGCTAGTTCGTCCTAGCCTTCCCGTATACCTACGCCTTCCTATATAAGCTCGGCTAGCGCGCTTTTACCTTACTATCGCTTCGATAAACTACGGTAAGTACGTAAATTACCGCGTATATAAGACGGTACGAGCGTAGCTCGTACTACCTCTACTAAGTACTTAATATTAACCCTATCCTTAGATTTACTACTCTTTTTAGATCGACTCCCTACTTCTTTCTTAGTACTACTACCCGTAGGTATAATACCTCTTAGCTCTTAATACTAGCGCCGAATACGGGGCCCTCTACGCCTCTTAGTTCCAAACCGCTAATTAGCGAGAGTACGATCTAGTAGGCCTACTAGATCTCTACCTTCTTTTCGGCTTAAGACCGATATAAGAAGCTCGGTTCCCCCGCCCTCTTCGAAGCTATAGCCCGTATACTTACTAATTACCCTATATATATACCTAATAACTCGCTGACCTACTACTCTCGAGAACCTATATAAGAGTATACTCTACGTTCCTATAGGACCTCGATATTAGGATCGGCTACTACTAAGTCCTCGATACTAATAGAAACCGAGTACTACGAATACCCTCCTAACTAGAATACTACCGTCTATAGAACCTTATCTATTAAGGCGGTAATTAAGTAACTAGAAAAAGATCTCTAGATCTCCCGAACTACTACGAATAAGGCTTCCGTTATATCTACTTTATATTCGCCCGCCTTACGGTTAGCTAAGGCTCGTTTACTCTCTCGCTCCGAGGCGCTATTACGCGCCTCTAGCCAAGGCGACTTGGAAAGACTACTAATAAGGTAGTAAATTAGGACCCGAGTAGTATCCGAAATAAAGAGGCTATATATAGTCCGCCCCGTACGTATACGCTAACTATCTATTAGCTAACCTCGGATAGATTACGACTCCGAACCTAAGTAAGAAGAGATAACTACTACTCGATCCCGTAGTAAGGAACCCGTACGAGCCGACCCTATTCTCTAAGCCGAGGAAGGCCCCGTATATACTATATTAAACGACGCTAAAGCCTAGGAGCGAATTAATAATACTATACGATAGTCCGAAGTTCGACTCTAGAATATACTATAAGCGGCTATACGTAAGGAAAGAGAGAACGCGGAGGCTACCGTAACTACGGAGCGCCTCGTAGCGAAGACTAAGATAGATCTCTAATAGGCCTACTACGCTATAATACGTAAAGAATATATAGAACTTATTAAATTAAGTAAGTAAGTAGTCGAAGCTACGCGGAACGATATAATAGCCGCCTAGAAGCGAGCTAAACGCGAAATCGAGGCTATAAAAGCTAAAGCCGAGAAGGCTATAGCTTAAGTATATACTACTCGTTCTACGGTCCGCGAAGAAGTATTAAGGAAGAGTAACGAGCGGCTTCTTCGAGCTAACCTACCTACTAGAACCCGTTAAATAGGCGAGTCCTCGTAATAGGTAGCTACTTAAGCCCCTAGCCCCCTACTCGACGAGTCCCTTATAGGTTACCCCCCTATCTAAAAGGCGCCTACCTATAAGCTCTTTGATCTTTTCGACGGGCCCTTAAGAGCTTCTCCCTTTCCTCGCGACGAGTTCGTTAAGCCCCGTTAGTATACCGGACCGAAGACGGCTATATAGTACGCTAGTTCCGACCTAGACCGCTTCTACTAAGAAGTAATATATAAGGAACCCTTATACTAGTACGACTTCTCGAGCGCTAGAGTAGAAGCTCTCTTAACCTCGGCCCCGACGCTAGTATACGGAGCGCCTACCGTAGAGGATAAGTACGGAGTATACGAACGATATACTCCTCCGCTAATACGGAGTTACGGTCGCGGTAATATATATTATACCTACTTACCGAAACGCCGATATAGATTCGAGAATATCGGGTTACTATATCGCCCGCGTTTAACTACGTAGAACGCTTACGTTTACGAATAGGAACTTACGTATACTCTCGATAATAATTTAGATAAAGATTCCGATAAAAGCTAGAGGTTTAACCCGGACTATATTAGATACTTCGACCCTAACCTCTACTCTAAGGATACGGTAGAAGAGCGTAATAGTAAGTACTTCTACTAGATAGTAGAACTATTTATCGAAGCCCTAGAGGACGCGTATAGCTCTACGTTAAGTCGAACCCTATAAGTTAATATATCTAAATATCTTCGAGGCCCGGCCCTTAGTTAGTATAACTCCTAACTCTCGACCTTAGAGAAGAACCGACTTAAGTTAGGGTAAGGAGTCGCTAACTAGTACGAAGCCCTATAAGATAAATTCTAGATAAGGTACCTCGACGTATTATATTAGTACGAGCGCTAATTTCTAT
Organism: Venturia nashicola; assembly: GCA_004522665.1. NCBI lineage: Eukaryota > Fungi > Ascomycota > Dothideomycetes > Venturiales > Venturiaceae > Venturia > Venturia nashicola. Next base: position 661,736 of record SNSD01000006.1, read on the forward strand.
CGCTCGATAACGTAGCTAAGGGCTATTTAGTATTAGATTTTATTATAACTACCGCGCGGTTCCTTAAGGCCGCGGGGTTTTACTAGGACTATTAATAGCTAATAAAGATATAGGCTAAGCTCGACCCGGGAATTAGGCTACTAATCCTAATACCCTCTAAACGTACGTATATAGACGAATTTATATAGTCGATCGAAGAACGCTAGTTCGACTTCTAAGACTTCGATAGGAGCCGGTCTAATAGTAAGTACCCCTTCCCTAGAGGACGGGACCCCTCTCGTAGTAATCTACGAGATAGTCTTAGGTAGAACCGGAACGCTAATTAAGACGGTTAGGATTACTCTTACAGCTATTAGGACCGCTAAGGCTCTAACCCTAATACTACTAACTAGGACCGAAACGAGACTAAGAGGAACTCTTAGACTCCTTAACTACGCTTTAATTCGATAGGTTACGGCTAAAACGGCCGAGACGTAGCTAGAGAGACTAATCCTAATAGAACCGGTAATAGTAAATAGGATAGGTTTAAGTCGCGCGATACTCCTAGAGACGATTGAAGGGATAACCGGGATAGATTACGGGATAACCCTAGCTACGATAATAGCTACCCCTATAATACCTTAAGGGACGATTAGAGAGATAACTAAGATAGATCTCGGGATAACTATAGTCGTAATAATAGCTATCGCGGTAAGTCCCGAGATAATAATAGGAAACTAGAAGTAAACTACGTAGCCTTCGACGATAGAAATAATACCGCTTAAAATAGTAAGCTCTTACTAATAGTTAATTACTTCCTTAGCGCTAATCTCGTTCCCCCGGCCCTATAATTAAATATACGAGTAGAAAATCAGGAAGCTACTCCTAAAAGGCTATAGAACGCGAACGATTCGAAGCGTAGTTTATATAAGGTATATACTACTAAATTCCCGTCTAGTAATAAGCTATAGTAGTACTTACGCGATACCTATAGATTTCCTAGGAAAGGGTAACCTCTAGAACCTATCGCCGTGAACTACGCCGGCGTATACGACTACCTACGCGAACGACTACTAATTATTACTAGTACCCTAAAAGGCCTTTCTACTATAGTCGATAGCTTTCGTAAATATAACTACGCGGAGTATATAGTTAGGTTCTCGCCTACCGCGAATAATACTAAGTTATACCTTAATACCGGATACTATATATTAACTATCGGGCGTTCCTACTTCCGGGATATAGTCTAAGCCGTGAACCCCCTCGTTAAAGCCGAGACTATAGACGTCCCGTAAATACTTACCGGCGTTACCGGAGGGACGAGCGTATCCTAAAAGGCTATAATAGAGGCGTTTATCCCTACCTCGATCTAAAAGAAAAAGGTACTACTTCGCCTCGAATTCGAAGTTAGAATAGTCGATAACTTTAGTACCGGACTCCTACTTGGTATCGACGTACTCCTACCGTACGGTATCGATATCCTAATATCTACGCGCGAGGCGAGATTTACCTAGTACTAGAACGCTACTATCGACGTCGACGTATCGCTACGGAGGCCTAAATTTAAGGAAGTACGCGTTTTAGTAAAGGAAAATACTACTATCGTTAAGGGGATAGCTACCCCTATACTAATTAAGGCGATCTACTTACTAATAGGTCGAGATCTAGAATTCCGGTTCTACGGGTCCGATACGCTCCGTAAATTCTATAACGTAGGTAGTCGACTATATAACTAGATTATAGACGAGAACTTCTCGTACGTTATTATACGAAATAACGGCCCGGACGATATCGCTATCCCTAGAGGAGCGTCTCTTAGAATCCTATCCGAATACTAGTACGATAGATATTACTACCTTTTTAAGAAAAACTACTACCTCGTAGCCCTTCCGCCTCCCGAAGAAACGGGACCGGAAACGTAGCTCGAAAACGGGGTAATAGTATACGGAGATCCGGATACTATACGGAAGATAGCTACCGTAGTTAACGAATTCCCCGACCTATAGGCTATAAAAAATATAACTATTAAGGTACTATAGGAGGACTAGGTAAGTATCCCTATCCTTTTAGAGTTCAAGGAGAATCCGAAGTTAGATACGCGTATTTATAGACTATATAAGGAGGCTCGCGAGGAAATTAATAAGGTATTCGACGGATTAACCTAAGACGGTAAAATATCGAGAATAACTAAACTAACTCTATTCGCCTTCCCGGTATTCGTAGTATAGCGAAATATACCCCAACCTAACGACTTAATTAAGTATAAACCCCGAGTCGTCGTCGACCTACGAGGATTAAATACTATATTAATTAAGGACTCTTACCTACTCCCCCTCTAGGAGGACTTCCTCGCCTAGCTCCGAACTAAAAAATATATCTTAGTATTCAATAGTTTGAGTTTCTTCTACCAATAGCTAATTAAGGAGGAGGATCGCTATAAATTCGTAGTAAATATATACTAAGGATAGGAAATGTTTTACGTCCTTATTATAGGATACTATAACTCGGTATAGTACGTATAGCGTAACCTTAATAAGATCCTCTACGAGTTCGATTTCGCCGAAGGGTATATTAACGATATACAAGTAGCCTCCGTTACTCTCGAGGAATACTATTACTACCTACGTATAGTATTCGCGAAACTATCGTATTTCGGGTTCTCTCTCGCTCCTAGGGTCCCTAACGGGGCGGGTTGGGGCGGGTTATAGGGTAGGGAACCCGCCCCGTTAGCGGGTCGGGTTTTAACGGGTTAGGGCGGGGTCCCGGGGCGGGTTATAGTTTAGAAGAAAACCCGCCCCGTTCACCCCAAACGGGTTTTCCACGTGATTTTTATAGGGTTATATATATAGATATATCAATATATTATATTCCTATTAGGTAGAGTATAACCTAGAGGCTATAATAAGTATTTAAAAAATTAAAATTTATATAATAGATCTATAGTTATTAAAGTTTCTATAAAAAAACTCCGGGTTCCCCCCTTAAAAACCCGCCCCTAACTAACGGGGCGGGTTTAAGGCTTGGCGGGGCGGGTCGGGTTAGGGTTATTACTTTATAACCCGCCCCTAAAACCCGCCCCGACCCGCCCCTAACCCGACCCCCCCTATTTCGCCCCGCCTCGTTAGGGACCCTACTCGCTCCGCTAAAAAGCTTCCTCGGCTACCCTTCCGTAAGGCTTCTCGGTATATACGTTAACGCTTATAGGCTAAGTATATAGGTAGAAAAGATCGCGGTAGTTAGAAACCTAGTATTCCCTACGAAGCTTTCGGATCTAGAATCTATTATAGAACTTACGGGCTACCTTCGCTATAACGTCCCCTACTACGCGTAGCTAAACGAAGCGCTATAGCTTAAGAAGACGCGCCTTCTTAAGGAGGCCCTACTAAAAGGCCCCGGATATAAAGTATACGCTAATCGTATTATCGTTCGCGAAACGGAAGAGCTAGCGTAGTCGTTCTAGGCCGTATAGAACGAAATCTATAAGAATCGAACCCTATACTATTACGATGGGAGTCGACCCCTCTATATCGACGTTAATACCTTACGAGAGGACGGATACGGCGCTATACTATACTACGTAGACGGAGACCTCGATCCTACTCTAGTTAATAATACGGTCGAATATAAAGATAACGACGGAACGGCTCGTACGATAGAAATTTAATAAGCTACTATCTTCCTACTATATAAGATTTAACCGATTCTATTCCTCTCTAAGTCTCTTACCGCTACCGTATAAAAGTACTAGCCTACGGAGCTAGAAGTCGCTAGGGTCTACTAGATTCTACGGAAGGTAGCGTATATAGTACGTTCCTTATCGAAGACGTTCCTCTTTATAGACTATAAAGTAATTATAGCGATAGCTACCTAAACGAATCTTAATAAGACCGTAAACCTCGACCGCTTAAGTATAAAGTTAGTATTAGTAAGCGCTTTTATCTCTATATTTAAAGGTCTATCGTTCTTATATAGACCCGGGAAAAACTATATTATCCCCGACGCCTTAAGCCGCTTAAAACGAAGGACGCCGGAGCTCGATTATACGGACGACCTTAAGGACGTCGTAGCCCTAGGGATCTACTATATAACCCTAGTCGAAATAGACGATAAATTTAAGGAATACGTCTAGCGCGGTTACTCTAAAGACCCTTACTAGGCTAAGATTTACGCGTAGCTACGAAGTAGGAATCTCCTCGTTACTATACTACCTACCCCTACTACTCTCTAGAATCCGCCGATATAAACCGACGACGCTACGCCCTTCCCGGCCGTATACCCTCGACCTACGAATTAGGAACTAGAAGAGCTATTAGGTGGCCCCCTACCCGGATTAAGATTCTTCGAGAAGAACGGATTCCTATACTATACTAATAAGAAGAACGGCTACGAGCGACTATATATACTAGAGCTATACGAAGAAGCTATCTACTAGATCGCCTATAACTACTACTACTACTAAGGATACTATCGTATATACGATCGCGTCGCCTCGGCCTTTTATATCCGTAGAATAAGTAGGTCTCTAAAAAAATATATCGATTACTACCCGGAATACAACGTTAACCAAACCAAGAGATACCTACCTTACGGAGAATTATACCCTATCTAAATATCCTCGAGGCCTTTCTATACTATTACCTTAGACTAGCTTACTAACCTCCTACTAGTATTATCGAATAGCTACGACTCGCTATTAATAATAACGGATAAAGCCTTTAAGGCGATATTACTCGTTCCGGGACTATCTACCTAGACCGTAGACTAATAGGCCGAAGTCCTCCTCCGAGAACTTTAGGCGGCTAACTAGGGGCTCCCCTCCTAGATTATCTCGGATAGAGACTCGAGGTTTATAGATAAACTATAGAAAACGGTATTCTACCTTACTAAGATAAACCTTTTGTTCTCGATAGCCTTCTATCCGTAGACCAACGGATAGAGCGAGCGTACTAACTAGATAGTCGAAATTACGCTAAGATACGAGATAACTACGAACCTAGACGAGGAATAGCTTAGTTTCCTCGTATATATATAATAGTATATAAATACGAGCCCTAACGCTATAATAGGACTAAGCCTATACTAAATCTTATTCGGCTTCTAACTAAGTAATATATTCCCAGCCTTAGAAGGGCTATTAGCGGCTAACTACTCTACGCTTCGATAGCGTTTCTAGGATATAGTAGAAGAGGCGATAGCCTTCGCTAATATCTATATAAAAATACGCTACGACTCGAAGTATAAATAGATAAGATTTAATAAGGGCGATACGGTATACCTACGCCTCTACTACGGCTATAAAATCCCGGGCTAGTTATACCGTAAATACTCTAACTAGCGTATTCGCGTCCGCGTTAAGCGATAAATATCTAGCCTCGTATATAAGCTCGAGCTACCTAAATATATATATATTTACCCCGTAGTCTCTATCGTATAACTCGAGCCGGCTCTAGTAGGATTAGACCTATATTATAGAGAACCCTACCCTAAGCTAGGGCCGGAAGAGGTCGACGAGGATAGTATACCTATCTATAAGATTAAACGGCTCCTAGATAGGAGGTTTACCGACGCCGGAAAAAAATAGTACCTTATTAAATAGCGAGGTTAGGGCCCGGCTAATAACGTATAGTACTCTAAGGAGGACCTCGATATAGTTAAAGACCTTATAAAGGAGTACGATAAGAAGTACCCCGTATAAGCGAAAAAGACCTCTAAGAGGTAATAGCGGCGTAAACGAGGTAAGGAAAGACGAGAATAGGAAGCGCGTAGTAACTAGATACTATCTAATAACGAGCCTTAATACGAGTAATCGCCTCGACGATAAATACGACGGATAACGTACGTCTAAATACTAGTACCTCCTCCGCCGAATTTTCTATTATAACCGCGCGCCTATACGGCGCGAAGCAACGACATTTTTCTAATACCGCGATACTACGATACGACCCTATATATACTACTATTAGTTAAACTTTTCGTAAGAATACTTCTTCTCCTATATACTAACTTCCCCCCCCCCTACCTAACTAGTAATAGTCAAGTTGGACACAATATAAAGTTCTAGGTATTAGTTATAATTAGTCTTATACCTACGTTATATTACTATAATATATAGTCCTTAAGAATATAGGATTATTTAATTGGGTTTTTAATAGTCTAGGTACTAAGAGACCAACCCTTACCGTAGCGCTACGAAAGAAGATAGGCGCGCTACCTCCTAAGTAAAAAGATATCTATTCCTTCGAGTTACTACGAGGAAACCTTACTAGACTTAGGTTCGATCGTCTACTATAGACCGCCTACCTTACGGGCCCTAATAAACCCGTAAATACTGTAGTCTTATATATAAGTTATATATACCTAGGTTATCTACGTAGTATTATCTACCCGTAGATATATAAATACTTAGCTATCGAGTACTAGGTCCTAGTATCTCGAACCGGCCTAGAACTTAAGAGACTCGACCTCCCTATTAAAGATATTACTAAATAAGGTATTTATAAGCCTAGACCTAGGCTAGTAAACTACGACGTCGTTAAAGAACTACTATACCTTAGCGAACTCCCTAGTTTTACCTTAGACGAGGAACTCGTACTCTTTATAAGAGGCGGCCTTTCGTAGGTAGAAGAATCCTAGTATATCTACGCGAACGCTATAGTCGGCGATAATATTACCCTACTATAAGTACTCGTACTTCGCGAAGTCTAAAGCTACCGCCCCTACTTAGAACTTATCCTATAGGCGCGGTTCGTAATAGACGGCGTATTCTACGATCTGAAATCTCTAGGTTTAGCGTTAAGGGAAATCGGATATAATATCCCCGAGGTAGTACGGAGGGCGAGATTAATTTAGTTAAACTTAGCGTAGGACCTAGAGTCGTACAAGGAAGAACCTATATAAGCGATACTACCTATCTACGCGGGCTATATCTTCGTATTAACCGACGACCCGTTTAAACTCCGGGGCTTTATAATCCTATAGTAGGATAGGCTTCTAATCTACTTATATTAACTTATTAGTAATACGGGTATCTCTTATAGAAACCTTACCGACGGTACTAACGACTTAACTATTAACTACCCCGAGTTTATTAACTTTACTAAGTACTACCTAGGGTACTTCTACTTTATAGACGTACTGTACCGATTGTATATACGAGTAGTAGAAGAGAAGTATAATAAGTATAATAACCCCGACGAGTTCTTATCGTAGACCGGCGAGAAAATAGAATAACTATACGAACTACTACTAAGGTACCTCTTAATCGTACGCCTCGCCTAGAATATTATTTCTAAGAATTCTATCTATAGTAATATATCTAATTATAGCTTTACGGCTATAGGCCAATTCAACGATACCCTAGGAGTATAGTTCCTTTAGGGCGTATACGACGACCTTATCCCGCTTATCGACGACTTGAAGATAGGGTACGTCTTAAAGATACTTAACCCTAATAAGAATAAGAGCCTATACGTAAAATAGCTTATATACGACGGCCCCCTAGAGGTATACCCTAACTATAACGTCTATATATTAGACGCTATAGCCGCGTACTTCCTTAATACTAGAAGCGAAGCCTATAGTAATAGGGAGTTCGTATACTCGTACCCTACTACGTTCGAGATCGATAGTCTAAAGCTCGTTTCTATAAGGCCCTCTATCCTAAGAGAGGTCTAGTACCCTAGTATAGAATTCTACCTTTAACGACTAACGTATATCTTTACCGGATAATAGCTATATCCGGACGGAGTCTATTAGAATAGCCCGACGATAGCTAACGGTCTCGCTACGAAGGTACTACCCTAGTACTACCCCTATAATAGTACTAGGGAGCCTATAGGCTAGGTTTAGTCGAGGATACTATTTATAGCCTAGAAACCGTTCCTAGTAGACTTCGATACTAGTAAATTCGAAGCTATACTAAAGATTATCGACGACTAGCTAATATAGCTAACGATACTACCCTACTACGATAGAGTACTAAAGCTTAACTAGAACAATAGGATTATCGGATACTAAGCCGTCTAGATAACTAACGTATAAGCTAAATAGGATAACTACGTTAGAATTATATAAGAGATCCTAGATAGGGTCCCCAACGGGGCGGGGCGAAACGGGGGGGGTCGGGTTAGAGGCGGGTCGGGGCGGGTTTTAGGGGTAGGTTATAAAGCTATAACCCTAACCTAACCCGCCCTACCAAGCCTTAAACCCGCCCCGTTAGTTAGGGGCGGGTTTTTAAGGGGGGAACCCGGAGTTTTTTTCTAGAAACCTTAATAACTATAGATCTATTAGATGTATTTTAATTTTTTAAATACTTATTATAGTCTCTAGATTATACTCTACTAAATAGGAGTATAATATATTAATATATCTATATATATAACACTATAAAAATCACGTGGAAAACCCGAACGGGGCGAATAGGGCGGGTTTTCTTCTAAACTATAACCCGCCCCGGGACCCCGCCCCAACCCGTTAAAACCCGACCCGCTAACGGGGCGGGTTCCCTACCCTATAACCCGCCCTAACCCGCCCCGTTAGGGACCCTAATCCTAGACGGCAATAGAACCTAGGTACCTAATATATTTACTAACCTCGGCGACGAATACAGGATCTATAGAGGTACGGTAGAGGCCGAGTAGTCTCGGAACTTATACCGAATATAATATCGGCCTATATATACGTAGATAGAGTTAGTAAAGGCCTCGTATAATAACCCTACGTACCCGGTCTTATAGTACGACTAGACTAGAGAATAGGTAGTCTCTAATTTCGATAAGTACTAGCTAGGATCGCGTATAGTTACCGAGCCCTACCGCTACTTTATATAGTCGTCCAACTATAAGATTATTAGTACCTATAACCTATTAGCTAACTACCTACTATACTATACCAAGCCGTAGTATAACGATAACTTCTAGGTTACCGAAATACGAGATCTACTATAAGTCGGGGATACCTACGGATATATAGTTATAATAATCAGTAAGAAGTATACCGACGTAACCGTAGCTACTACTACTACTAGACTATCTACTAAAAAGTCTAAAAAAGCGTAGGGTAAGTAGCCGGCGAGAATAAAGTAATAAGGAAAGAAGCTAGCGCCTTCTAGTTCCGATATTATAACGACGTTAGTACGGGCTACGTTATATAACGCGACGGTAGCTTATAAGGAAACTTTAGCTTAGAACATTTCTCCTCTAAATAATAACTTATAGCTACGCCCCTCTAATAATAATATATCTTCTAGTATAGTAGCTATACCCTCCTCTACCCTAGTAGTAGCTAGCTCCCTAGTATAACCCTTTAGCTAACTACTACCGCTACTAGACTACTAGGACTCGACCCTTATCGACTCGGGACCTAGTAGTAAATATAAGTAGAACCTTAACGACGGTAGTAAGCCGACTCTAAAGCGCCTATACGAGTTCGACCCCTTGAGGGCCTACCTAGGCTACGACGTTAACGAGCTAGAAGACCTTAAGTTTAAATTAGACGCCGTAATTAAGACCGTAGACGCCGCTATTATAAACGCTAACGCCGTAGAGTAACGGGTAAATATAGCCGAGGCCCTTACCTTCGCTATAATAGAAGCCGGCCTAGTAATAGCTAAGGATTCCGCCGAGTTCTAGCGCCTCGTCCTAAAGCCTATTACCGAAGCCGAAGACGTTTAAGCCCTACTTCTAATAGTAATAAAGCTAATCTATAACGGCCTCCGAAACTAGTCGAATAACCGCTAGAAATTCGTAGATACCCTTATCGACCTCGCCGCCTACTATAACTTAGAGGATAACTTCGGCTCGCGTATCGTAGACGCTATAGAGTCTAGTAACTACGAGTACTTTATATAAATTACCTAGCCCCTCTAGCGTACTATATAGCTACCTTACCGCCCCTAGTAGACTTTCGGATAGTAGTACTAGTACTAATAGCCCTACTAGTAGTAATAGTAGCCGTACTAGTAACCGTACTACTAGCCGTAGACTTACTAGTAGTAGTCGCCCTTCTACTAGGAGCCGCGATAAGGAGGAGGAGGAGCCGGTAGAGGATACGCCTTATAAAGTAATAAATAGGGGGCAAGTTATATATAATATATTTACGAACGAGGACGTTCGGATCTTTCCCTAGGGGGGGATCTATTACGACTCGAGTAGTAAGGCCACCCTAGTAGTTATAGTTAGATAGTATAAATAGCTCGTAGGTCTACGGGACCCAAAGGAATTAATAATCTTTACTTATACTAGCGTAGATATACGCTTTTCCGTAATAACCTTCTTAATATAGAAGGTTACTAGCGTAACTACGAAGTTATTAGTCTCCGGCTATACCTATTCCGTTAGCGTTAGCGTAGCGTCCTCGCCGGAGCTCTCCGATCGATAGGCTACCGTATAAGGGTCGCCGTCTTCTACCGCTTTAGGGGCGGATTCCGCTACCTACCTTACTACCCGCCTATAGTATAGCCGGCCTTCGTTAGGCGCTATCCGGATATAGTTATACGCCTTCTAGGGGTTCCCTAAAATAACCGGAAAGGCTAGTTTAGGGATATAGTATACGTAGACTACCTACTCGAAGCCGGCTATCTTAAGTTTTAGGGCGACTACCCTCTAAATACTAGACCCGGCTATATCGCCTATAGCGCCCCGGATCCGTCTCGTCGTTTTTCCTACCTTAGGGAGTCCGAGCCGTTTAGCTAGGTCTCCGTCTATTATAGCGTAGTACTAATAGCCTTCGTCTATTAGGGTAGATACGTAGGAAATACTATTAATTACTACGTCTATAAGTATATTATTTCTATCTATATTTACCTAGTATAAAGGGATCGATGATAACAAGTATAGTAAGAGATAAATTTATAGATAAACTAATAGCTAAGGAGGGCCTCCTCCTATTATAATACTTAAGTGTTTATAGGCGTAGCGCGTACGCTAAGGAGGCGTACGTAATAGTACTATAATATAAGGCGTAGGTCTTTAGCTAGCTAGTCCTTATAATTATCCCCCCCCTAATAGATCTAGTCCCTAGATCCTATTAATAATTTTTCTATAAGGAGAGAATCTTAGAGCCTATATACGTACGTATCGTAGCCGTTAGTACTATACGGCGGCTATACGTATTAAGTAGGAGGCTACCTCGTACGGCTCTAGGTTTTGAAAATTCCTAACTTAATACTAGAAAAAAAAAAATTATTTTAGTCTACTACTAACGTACTAACCCGCGGTAAGTAGTCCGTACGTATAGGGAACAATAATAATAAGAATACGAACCTTAACCCTTTTGGTTTTTCCTTTCTCCTTTAACTTACTAATATATACGCCCGCTCCTAGTATTTAACTTACTTACCCCTTATATAACCCTCGTACCCTTCCCTTAACCCTTAATATAAATTAATAAGTATCTAAGGAGATCCTTATATTTAATAAGCGCCTTACGGTGCCAATATACGTCCGCTATACGCGCGACCCGCGACGCGTCGGCTCCTACTATATCCTACTACTATAGAAGTATAACTACTATAACCGTAGCTACTATAACTACGTCCCCGAGTATACGTACGCTTTACGCGCCCTTCTCGCTTAAATTTTAGCTAAACTTTAATAGGTTCCTAAGTAGTTCTATCCTATAGTAAACGTATTACTAGAGACTACGTCTTAAATTACCGACGGTAAGTTCGCGTATATTTAGCGCGTCCTAGACGCGTTTCAAATTCTATTGTTTTCTTAAGGGTCTAGCTTATATATTTTTTTAGAGTAGCTACTAATAGAGGAGTACCTAGCTCGCTACTATAAGCGTTTCGACCGTATTACGACCTAATAGCTTACCGCTAAAGGTAAGAAGGGTAGGTCTAGTAAGACTAAGTCTAAGGCCAACGATAACTCCCCGGCTACGCTAGCCCTACTCGAGTAATACGTAGCGACTAATACCCTTAGGGATATCGCTAACTAGTTAAGATAGATTATAAGTTCAATCTTAACGCTTACTTAGCGTATACTAACCGTATAAAGAACGAGGATACCCTTATTACTCCTCGTAGTAGGTAATTCCCTAGGGACTAGGTTTTATCTAACACCCTATAGTTAACTAGGGGTTAGCGCGTTATACGTAAGGACCCTACGGTAGGTATACGTAGCGTAGCCGATAATAAGGCCAATAACTATTAGGTCCCTATTATAGAGGATAATATAGATATAGATAGTTAGTTAGTTAGCGAGTACGTAGGTAGTACGCTCCCTATTCGGCGTTCTAGTATAGGTAGTAGGTAGCTATTGTCTTTAAGTATTAGCCTATTAGGTATATTTATATAATTTCCTTTTTTTTAGGGCTTGGTTAGGATATATTGATAGTATATATCTTACTAGCGCCTTATATACGTCTTAGTACTAAGCCGCTTTACGGCTATAATCTATTTAACTCTACTTACTTTAAGTATCTTCTAGATCTTCTTACTCCTAGCTCCTTAGGGTTATCTCTAGTCGACCTCTAGGCTTATACGGGCTCTATACGTACCGTACGTAATTCGAATTCCTCGATAAGTTTACTAGAATTTCCTATATCCTTTTTTAGAGTCTACTAATTAAAGTCTTCTAGGTATCCAACCTATTTTACGAGGTATTAACGTACGGCTCCCTTACGCCTCGTATTAATAATCTCCTCTACCTCCTATTCCTCTTTACCCTCTACTAACTCTAGTAGGGGCAAGTGCTTAATATCTTCCCCTACCCTCTAGTAGTACTTCTCTAGGAGGGGCACCCTAAATATAGGGTGTATTTTTATAGTAGGTAGGAGTTAGAGTCTATAAGCCTATAAGCCTATAGGTTCTATTACCCTAAAGGGGCCTATTATCCGCTAGGATAGCTTCTTACTTAGGGTTTTCAAGCGAAGGTTCTTAGTTAAGACTAGGATAAGGTTACCCTTATTAAATTATATTAGCTTATACTTCTTATTATAAGACGACGACTACGCTTCGGTCGCTTTTTACTAGCGTACCGTAAGCTTAGAGCGTAGAAGGTATAACCCCTCGATACGGTCCTTTATAGCCGGGACTTCTCTACCCTTAGGCCTCTCTTCTAGGTTGAAATATAAGCCTATAAGCCTATAGGTTCTATTACCCTAAAGGGGCCTATTATCCGCTAGGATAGCTTCTTACTTAGGGTTTTCAAGCGAAGGTTCTTAGTTAAGACTAGGATAAGGTTACCCTTATTAAATTATATTAGCTTATACTTCTTATTATAAGACGACGACTACGCTTCGGTCGCTTTTTACTAGCGTACCGTAAGCTTAGAGCGTAGGAGGTATAACCCCTCGATACGGTCCTTTATAGCCGGGACTTCTCTACCCTTAGGCCTCCCTTCTAGGTTGAAATGTATCTTAGGGTTATACCTATATATAGCTATAAAGGGGGAGATCCCTATAGAGGAATACTTGCTATTATTATACGTAAACTTAGTAACTAGGAGGAGCTTAGCCTACGTACCCTAGTTCTCTAAATAGAAAGCCCTAAGGTATTCCTAGATTATCTAGTTTTACCTCTTAGTTTGCCTATCTATCTATAGATAAAAGGCTATACTAAAGCGTCGCTTAATCCTTATATAGTAGTATAATTCTAACTAGAAACTTCTAGTAAACCTAGAGTCTCTATTAGATATAATCCCCCTCGGGGCCCCGAACCTTATAAAGACCCTATCTACTAAGATCTCTACTAGATCTATAGTAGTTAGCTTCTTAGTTACTAGGATATAGAGCGCTATCTTCGTATAGTAGTCTAGGAGTACTAGTAACGTATCGTACGCCCGGCCGGTAACCTTACTAGCTAGGACCCCGCTTATAAAGTCTATAGTTAACTCCTACTATAGCCCTTCTAGTTAGGGGAGGGACTATAAGTCCCTAAAAGGCGCGTACCTCTTGATTTTAGTTCTCTAGTAGACTTCGTAAGTCTTAATATACTCGTCCACGTCGCGAGATATATACGTCTAGAAGTACTTTCGCGTAAGTAAATTATAGGTTCGAGTAACCCTAAAATGGCCCGTAAAGGTATTATTATAGTATAGCCTTAATAGCTCTTGTCTAACTATAGCGTTATTTAGGATAAAGATCTTTCCCCTAAAGGTAATATATCCTAATACTAGTCTTAACTATTAGTAGGGGCCTATCGGCTTATTTAGTAAGTCCGCGTAGACCTTACGAACCGTAGGGTCTTTACGTTAAAGCTCCTAGAATCCTAATAGTATATTAGATAGGTCTATATAGGTATATTCTCCTTAAAGGACCTTACGTACGCGGATATATATAGTACCTAGTCTTATAGCTAGTTCCCCCTAGCTAGAGATAGGATAGATTTAGTAAACCTAGCCCGTAGCGTTACTACTCGATAACTACGAGACGTATACGCTCGAGTCCGGTCGCGTCCGTCTAGCGACTACGGTACCTTTATACGGGGTATAAACTAGTTATATTTTAACCCCCTAGGTCTACTAGGTAGTTAGGCTCTCTACTACTACTATTCTTAGTATTAGCCCTAGCTTTTTCTAGAGGGTAGGGAGGAGGGTACTCTCCTATTATACTAGGGCTTCGTAATTAGGGCGTCTCGAAGGCGCGTCTACTAGGTTCTTTATACCTAGCCTATAGGTAATAACGAAATTATAGGCCGCTAGTAATATAGTCTAGCGGGTCTAGCGGCTATTTAGCTACTTTAGTTTACTAAACCCTAGGAGGTTATTATAGTTAGTAAGGACCTTAATAGGGTATATACTCCCTTTAAGGTAGTATTACTAATATGAGAAGGCTACTATAATAGTAAGTAGTTCCTACTTATAGGTTTTATAGTTACGCTCCGTAGGGGTTAGCTTCCTCGACTAGAATATAATTAGATACTAGTACCTAGTATCCTAGGGTTAGGTAAGGATTATAGCGGCCGCTATAGTAGAGGTATCTATCTCTATCCTAAGTCGCTAGTTTAGGTCAAAGTATCGTAGTAGTAGGGTAGTTATAAAGGCTTCGATAAGGGTACGAAATATATACGCGGCCTCTATTAGCTATCGGAAGGGTCTATATTACTTACTATTTTTCGAGCCTTTGAATAGCTCTATAAGCGGCGTAACGATCCGCGAGTAGCGTACGATAAACCTATAGTAGAAGTTATAGAATCCGAGAAAGACCTAGACCTCTATATAGGTTTTTAGCTCCGGCTATTCTACTATAGTTACAACTCGCTTACGATCTATCTAGACTCCGCTAATATTAATAATAAACCCTAGGAATTCGACTTCTTCTATAAAGAACTTATACTTTTTAAGATTACTATAGAGTCTAAATTATCGTAGCCTTATTAGTACCTCGCGTACGTATTATATATATTCCGATCTAGTTTTAGAGTAGATTATTATATTATTAAGGTATACTATATAGATACTATCTACTAATCCGCTTAAGGCCTTATTAATATAAGCTTAGAAGGTTATAGGGGTATTAGTAAGTCCGAAAGGTATAACGAGGTACTTAAAGTAACTATATCGTATACGAAACGCGGTCTTCTACTCGTCTCCTAGGCGTATTCGAATCCGGTAGTAAGCGTTCTTTATATCGAGTTTAGTATAATAGCGCGCGCCTTATAAGCGGTCTAGGAGCTCTAAGATTAGGGGGAGCGTATACCTATTTTTAATAGTTACCTTATTTAGCCCCCTATAGTCTATATAGAGTTTAAGGTCTCCTCCTTTCTTTAGTATAAAGAGGATCCTAGCCCCTATAGGACTAGTAGAAGGTTATATCTATCTACTCGTAGTCGCGTCGCTAAAGTACTATCGTCGAATACTAAGCTCCTTTACTAAAAGGTTATATATTTTTCTAAAGGGGGGGTCTACTATAGTTTCGATTACGTATTCCGCGCCCTCTACGGTCGGTATACGAGTAGTAAGCTTATTATTAAAGTTATCTTTAAAATCTTCGAATTCTAGTAGGAGGGATATTATTATAGGTTCTTCTTCTTCGAATTCGTCGACGCTTAGGATTAGCGTAATATCCTCGCTCCGAAGTTTAAAGATAGATACTAGGTCTTCCTTAAGTAATTCTTTAGCTAAGACTAGCTAGACCTAGCTCCCTATACTCTTAAACCGCTATCTTATTTCGCTAGTATCTAACTTAATACCCGCGTTATATAGGGCTAGTATACCTAAGATATAGCTTTGCCCTAGCCTTTCTAATATATAGAATTCTACCTTAACCTTCTTAGTAACCCCTAGGTAATCTATAGCTTACTAGATCGCTTTATATACCCCTAGGTATCCCGCGCGCTCTCCGCCTCCCTACCGTATCGGTAGAGCCGGGATATTAATAGCTTCTAGATCTATTTCGAGGGCCTAGATAGGTCTAATAATATTAACTTCTATACCTATATCTAAAAGGGTTATTACCGAGTATTAGGAGGTTAGGCTATAGAGAATAGCCTTAGTAGTAATAGACTTCCGTACTACTAGCCCTTACTTCCTAGAACTTAGGAGTACCCGACTTATAGCTTTACTCTTCTAGCTAGGGTTACCTACGTTTCGATCCTACGTCGTATACGTAGTTAAGGCGACGCGGACTCGTTTCCCGCCGGGTCGTAGTACTAGTCTAAGGCTAGTTTAGTAATTTCCCTCTCTTTTTTAGGTTCCTTATAGTTATTAGTATAGTAGCCTATCTACCTATAGTTAAAGTACTAAATAGTAGTAAGGTCCTTATTACTACTCTTAGGCTAGATAGGGGTAGAGTTAGCTTTAGAAAGCCTCGAGTTCGTAGCTACTAAGCCTACGGCTAGTCTACTTCCTAGCTTAGCGTCGTATTATAGGAGTCGGCGCTTCTAGTCTCTTTCTAATAGTTTAGATATAGAGGCCTTCCTCTTATTTAATTCTAAGCGCGTAGCTAGCGCGACGATTACGTCTTAAGTCTTAGGAATTTCCTAGTAATTAGAGAGTATACCCCGGATTTCTAGTCTTACTTTATACTATAGGTAGTTCCTTAGTTAGGTCTCTATATATAGTTTATCTAACTAGGACTCTAGGCCTATAAGGTAAGAGTTAAAGGATATAGTCGACTAGTCTACGCCTTACTTACTATCTATATAGTATTATATCGCTTCGAGCTAGCGGTTAACGGGGTCTTCGATTAGATCTAATAGGAAGGTTCGAAAGTATTCCTATATTAACTAGTCTTCTAAGAGGGAGGGCTCCTTCTCTACCTATAAACTATAGGGGGTACCCTTAATAAACTAGAGGGTATAGGATATCTTTATAATTTTAGTACCGAAGGTATTAGGGGCTAGGCGAAACGTATTCTCGGCCCTCCGGGTCTAGTCGCGGTATACGTATACGCTTTTCCCTTCGTATAGAGATAATTTCTCTAGTTAAAGTTCTTTTAGGGGTCGAGAGTATTAACTCGCTAGGGTAGAGCTATAGTCCCGCGCGGTTTACGACCCTATCTCGAGTTCTATTTTATTTACTTCCGAGATAAGCTTTACTAGTTATAGCTACTTTTCGTAGACGGCTAGCTTACGCTCCGCTTACTTAATAGCTATATCGATATCTTCCTTAGTTTAGGATTCTATCTCGTCTTAAGATATTTCCCCCTATTAGTCTTCGCTAGCGTTTCGCTCGTCTATAGTAGTCGACCCTCCTATAAGTCTACTACTCTTCGCTTATATTATTCGTTAGGAAGCTATCTCTTACTAGACCTATTAGGTTGGGAGAGCTATTAGAATTATAAAGGGATCGATAATAATAAGTATAGTAAGAGATAAATTTATAGATAAACTAATAGCTAAGGAGGGCCTCCTCCTATTATAATACTTAAGTATTTATAGGCGTGGCGCGTACGCTAAGGAGGCGTACGTAATAGTACTATAATATAAGGCGTAGGTCTTTAGCTAGCTAGTCCTTATACCTAGTAAGCGTCCTAGTCCTCTATTAGTACTCGACTTACTCCCTTCCTCTATCTCTAGAGGGGAGCTATCCTTTTCCTAGTAGGTTAGACTTAGTAACCTCTAGAACTAGGGCGGTCTCCGTTATAGCCGGGACCGTTAAGGTATTTATCCCTACCCCCTTTTAGGAGGGTCGCTTAGTAGGGCGGTATATATAGTCGCTTATACGGTACCCGCTCCCTCCGTACTAGAAGTAGAGGCCTTTCTTCTTACGGCTATCTAGCTCTACCTTAGATACCTACTTCGCCCTTAGTATAGCGCTACTCCCCCCTTACGTAGGGGGGCGGGGCGCGGCCGCCTTAGCTCGGTCTATAACCCGTACTAGGGTAATAATAGTATCGCCGTCTATAGTACTACTATATAAGGCTAAGCTTATAGCCGCCGCGGTATAGGGGCCGCTGCCTAACTACTTCTACTTAGACCGCTAGGTCGAGAATCGCGAGGCGAACTAGCTAGTATATTTATAGTTCTATATAATACGTCTAATCTCTACGGTAAATTAGGTATACCCCGTCTCCCTCTATATAATTACTAGAAGTATATTATTCTAGTTATAGAGGGTCTTCTATAGCTACTATATCTTAACCTCGTCGCTCTACTAGGAGTCGTTAGATACTAGTAGGAGTTCGTCGAAGATTAGCTAGTAATTCTACTATAGCTATCCGTCGTTATATTTTAGGCTTACTAGCTTTACTACTTTTCTAGGGCCGTCGTCTTTTCTATAGAGTCCGTAAAAATTAGGGTCCCTAACGGGGCGGGGCGAAACGGGGGGGGTCGGGTTAGGGGCGGGGCGGGGCGGGTTTTAGGGGCGGGTTATAAAGCTATAACCCTAACCCGACCCGCCCCGCTAAGCTTTAAACCCGCCCCGTTAGGTAGGGGCGGGTTTTTAAGGGGGGAACCTAGGATTTTTTTCTAGAAACCTTAATAACTATAGATCTATTATATATATTTTAATTTTTTAATTACTTTAAATAATCTCTAGGTTATACTCTATCTTATAGGAGTATAATATATTAATATATCTATATATATAACCCTATAAAAATCACGTGGAAAACCCGGATAGGGCGAACGGGGCGGGTTTTCTTCTAAACTATAACCCGCCCCAACCCGCCCCGTTAGGGACCCTAGTAAAACTACGCTTAATCTCTAAGAGAAAGTCCTTAGGGTTCTATTTACCGTCGGGGCCGCTAGCTACCTAGAAACCCCTTATCCGGGCCCTTTTCTCGTAGGTTAAGTAGTTATTAATAGTATCCTAGTAAAAAGGGGCGGGGAGTACCGGCTTCTATACGGCCCTCGTCCTATAGGAGCTCTAGATCCGGAGAAAAAAATCCCTAAAAGTAGCCGCCAACCTATCCTATTATAGCGGTTACTATTCTCGAGGTCCGTCGACTAGGTTATCCGTAGCGGAGTCCGGTCCGCCTAGGCCGTAGTCCTAAATAGCCGAGACTAGGCTATAGATAGATACGTCGTTACCCTTTAGCTCTATATAGGCTTTATCCGCCTTAAGTAGACCGGCCTACGCCCTCTATAGCTAGGCCTCCTACTCCTCTAAGCGGGTAGCCTAAGCCTACTACTATACTATTAACTACTAGATAATAGTACTATAGTTATACGGCGTAATATTACTACTATTACTCTCTATAGGGTCTATCGTAGTCTCCGTAGCTTCTAGAGCGCGTCGAGAGAAAAATAAAGAGAGTTAACTTAATATTACGGGAGACCCTAGTATATACTAAAAGGTAAGGTAGTAGATAGAACTAAGTTAACTAACGAGCTAAAGAAAGGGAGGAGCTCTCTCCTTATACTCTAACGAGGAGACCGTACTCTAACGTATAGTCTCCGGTTCTACTCCTTTCGTAGTCTATTCTTCCTTCCTTTTAGCTACTAGGGTACCAGCCCCTAATATAGAGGATAATATAGATATAGATAGTTACTTAATTAGCGAGTACGTAGGTAGTACGCTTTCTATTCGGCGTTCTAGTACGGGTAGTAAGTAGCTATTATATTTAAGTATTAGGTATATTTATACAATTTTCTTTTTTAGGGCTTAGTTAGGATATATTAATAGTATATATCTTACTAGTACCTTATATACGTCTTAGTACTAAGCCGCTTTACGGCTATAATCTAGTTAACTCTACTTACTTTAAGTATCTTCTAGATCTTCTTACTCCTAGCTTTTTAGGGTTATCTCTAGTCGACCTCTAGGCCTATATAGGCTCTATACGTACCGTACGTAATTCGAATTCCTTAATAAGTTTACTAGAATTTCCTATATTCTTTTTTAGGGTCTACTAATTAAAGTCTTCTAGGTATCTAACCTATTTTACGAGGTATTAGCGTACGGCTCTCTTACGCCTCGTATTAATAATCTCTTCTACTTCCTATTCTTCTTTACCCTCTACTAACTCTAGTAGGGGTAAGTACTTAATATCTTCCCCTACTCTCTAGTAGTACTTCTCTAGGAGGGGTACCCTAAATACAGGGTATATTTTTATAGTAGGTAGGAGTTGGAGCCTATAAGCCTATAACCTTCGTTAGGCGCTATCCGGATATAGTTATACGCCTTCTAGGGGTTCCCTAAAATAACCGGAAAGGCTAGTTTAGGGACGTAGTATACGTAGACTACCTACTCGAAGCCGGCTATCTTAAGTTTTAGGGCGACTACCCCTTAAATACTAGACCCGGCTATATCGCCTATAGTACCCCGGATCCGTCTCGTCGTTTTTCCTACCTTAGGGAGTCCGAGCCGTTTAGCTAGGTCTCCGTCTATTATAGCGTAGTACTAATAGCCTTCGTCTATTAGGGTAGATACGTAGGAAATACTATTAATTACTACGTCTATAAGTATATTATTTCCGTCTATATTTACCCGGTAAGCGTTCTAGTCCTCTATTAGTACTCGACCTACTCTCTTCCTCTATCTTTAGAGGGGAGCTATCCTTTTCCTGGCGGGTTAGACTTAGTAACCTCTAGGACTAGGGTGGTCTCCGTTATAGCCAGGACTATTAAGGTATTTATCCCTACCTTCTTTTAGGAGGGTTACTCGGTAGGGCGGTATATATAGTCGCTTATACGGTACCCGCTCCCTCCGTACTAGAAGTAGAGGCCTTTCTCCTTACGGCCGTCTAGCTCCGCCTTAGATACCTATTTCGCCCTTAGTATAGCGCTACTCCCCCCTTACGTAGGGGGATAGGGCGCGGCCGCCTTAGCTCGGTCTACGAGTAACGACCCGTACTAGGGTTATAATAGTATCGCCGTCTACGGTACTACCGTATAAGGCTAAGCTTATAGCCGCTACGGTATAGGGGCCGCCGCCTAACTACTTCTACTTAGACCGCTAGGTTAAGAATCGCGCGGCGAACTAGCTAGTATA
Source organism: Venturia nashicola (assembly GCA_004522665.1). Classification (NCBI taxonomy): domain Eukaryota; kingdom Fungi; phylum Ascomycota; class Dothideomycetes; order Venturiales; family Venturiaceae; genus Venturia; species Venturia nashicola. Next base: position 683,035 of record SNSD01000006.1, read on the forward strand.
TTCGTAATTCTATATAATATATCTAATCTCCGCGGTAAATTAGGTATACCCCGTCTCCCTCTATATAGTTACTAGAAGTATATTATCCTAGTTATAGAGGGTCTTTTATAGCTACTATATCTTAACCTCGTCGCTCTACTAGGAGCTATTAGATACTAGTAGGAGTTCGTCGAAAATTAGCTAGTAATCCTACTATAGCTAGCCGTCGTTATATTTTAGGCTTACTAGCTTTTCTAGGGCCGTCGTCTTTTCTATAGAGTCTATAAAAATACGCTTAATCTCTAAGAGAAAGTCCTTAGGGTTCTATTTACCGTCGGGGCCGCTAGCTACCTAAAAACCCCTTATCTAAGCCCTTTTCTCGTAGGTTAAGTAGTCGTTAATAGTATCCTAGTAAAAAGGGGCGGGAAGTACTAGCTTCTATACGGCCCTCGTCCTATAGGAGCTCTAGATCCGGAGAAAAAAATCTCTAAAAGTAGCTACTAACCTATCCTATTATAGCGGTTACTATTCTCGAGGTCTATAGACTAAGTTATCCGTAGCGGAGTCCGGTCCGCCTAGGCCGCGGTCCTAGATAGCTAAGACTAGGCTCTAGATAGATACGTTGTTACCCTTTAGCTCTATATAGGCTTTATCCGCCTTAAGTAGACCGGCCTACGCCCTCTATAGCTAGGCCTCCTACTCCTCTAAGCGGGTAGCCTAAGCCTACTACTATACTATTAACTACTAGATAATAGTACTATAGTTATACGGCGTAATATTACTACTATTACCCTCTATAGGGTCTATCGTAGTCTCCGTAGCTTCTAGAGCGCGTCGAGAGAAAAAACAAAAAGAGTTAACTTAATATTACGGGAGACCCTAGTATATACTAAAAGGTAAGGTAGTAGATAGAACTAAGTTATAAAGGGGATAATAGTAACAAGTATAGTAAGAGATAGATTTATAGATAAACTAATAGCTAAGGAGGGCCTCCTCCTATTATAATACCCAAGTATTTATAGGCGTAGCGCGTACGCTAAGGAGGCGTACGTAATAGTACTTTACTATAAGGCGTACGTCTTTAGCTAGCTAGTCCTTATAATTATCTCCCCCCCTAATAGATCTAGTCCCTAGATCCTATCAATAATCTTTTTATAAGGAGAGAATCTTAGAGCCTATATACGTACGTATCCCGGCCGTTAGTACTATACGGCGGCTATACGCGTTAAGTAGGAGGCCGCCTCCTACGACTCTAGGTTTTGAAAATTCCTAACTCAATACTAGAAAAAAAAAAATTTTTGTTTTGGTCTACTACTAACGTACTAACCCGCGGTAAGTAGTCCGTACGTATAGGGAACAATAATAATAAGAATACGAACCTTAACCCTTTTGAATTTTTTCTTTCTCCTTCAACTTACTAATATATACGCCCGCTCCTAGTACTTAACTTACTTACCCTTTATATAACCCTCGTACCCTCCTTATAACGCTTAATATAAATTAGTAAGTATCTAAGGAGATCCTTATATATAATAAGCGCCTCGCGGTACCAATATACGTCCGCTATACGCGCGACCCGCGGCGCGTCGGCTCCTACTATATCCTACTACTATAGAAGTATAACTACTATAACCGTAGCCGCTATAACTGCGTCCCCGTAAGTATACGTATACTTTACGCGCCCTTCTTGCTTAAGTTTTAGCTAAACTTTAGTAGGTTCCCAAGTAGTTCTATCCTATAGTAAACGTATTATTAGAGATAGCGTCTCAAATTACCGACGGTAAGTTCGCGTATATTTAGCGCGTCCTAGACGCGTTTTAAATTCTATTATTTTCTCAAGGGTCTAGCTTATATATTTATTAGAGTAGCTACTAATAGAGGAGTATCTAGCTCGCTATTATAAGCGATTCGACCGTATTACGACCTAATAGCTTATAGCTAAGGGTAAGAAGGGTAGGTCTAGTAAGACTAAGTCTAAGGCTAACGATAACTCCCCGGCTACGCTAGCCCTACTTAAGTAACGCGTAGCGACCGATACTCTTAGGGATATCGCTAACTAGTTGAGATAGATTATAAGTTTAACCTTAATACGTACTTAGCGTATACTAACCGTATATAGAACGAGGACCCCCTTATTACTCCTCGTAATAGGTAATTCCCTAGGGACTAGGTTTTATCTAATACCCTATAGTTAACTAGGGGTCAGCGCGTTATACGTAAGGACCCTACGGTAGGTATACGTAGCGTAGCCGACGACGAGGCCAATAACTATTAGGTCCCTATTATAGAGGATAATATTAATATAGATAGGTAGTTAAATAACGAGTACGTAGGTAGTACGCTTCCTATTCGGCGTCCTAGTATAGCGAGTAGGTGGTTGTTATATTTAAGTATTAGGTATATTTATACAATTTTCCTTTTTTAGGGCTTGGTTAGGATATACTAATAGTATATATCTTACTAGCGCCTTATATACGTCTCTATACTAGGCCGCTTTGCGGCTATAATCTATTTAACTCTACCTACTTTAAGTATCTTCTAGATCTTCTTACTCCTAGCTCTTTAGGGTTATTTCCGGTCGACCTCTATACCTATACGGGCTCTATACGTACCGTACGTAATTCGAATTCCTTAATAAGTTTACTAGAGTTTCCTATATCCTTTTTTAGGGTCTATTAATTAAAGTCCTCTAGGTATCTAACCTATTTTACGAGGTATTAGCGTGCGGCTCCCTTACGCCTCGTATTAATAATCTCTTCTACCTCCTATTCCTCTTTACCCTCTACTAACTCTAGTAGGGGTAAGTACTTAATATCTTCCCCTACCCTCTAGTAGTACTTCTCTAGGAGGGGTACCCTAAATATAGGGTATATTTTTATAGTAGGTAGGAGTTGGAGCCTATAAGCCTATAAGCCTATAGGTTCTATTACCCTAAAGGGGCCTATTATCCGCTAGGATAGCTTCCTACTTAGGGTTTTCAAGCGAAGGTTCTTGGTTAAGACTAGGATAAGGTTACCCTTATTAAATTATATTAGCTTATACTTCTTATTATAATAGGACGACTACGCTTCGGTCGCTTCTTACTAGCGTACCGTAAGCTTAGAGCGTAGGAGGTATAACCCCTCGATACGGTCCTTTATAGCCGGGACTTCTCTACCCTTAGGCCTCTCTTCTAGGTTGAAATGTATCTCAGGGTTATACCTATATATAGCTATAAAGGGGGAGATCCCGGTAGAGGAATACTTACTATTATTGTACGTAAACTTAGTAACTAGGAGGAGCTTAGCCTACGTACCCTAATTCTCTAAATAGAAAGCCCTAAGGTATTCCTAGATTATCTAGTTTTACCTCTTAGTTTGCCTATCTATCTGTAGGTAAAAGGCTATACTAAGGTATCGCTTGATCCTCGTATAGTAGTATAATTCCGACTAGAAACTTCTAGTAAACCTAGAGTCTCTATTAGATATAATCCCCCTTAGGGCCCCGAACCTTATAAAGACCCTATCTACTAAGATCTCTACTAGATCTATAGTAGTTAGCTTCTTAGTTACCGGGATATAGAGCGCTATCTTCGTATAGCGGTCTAGGAGTACTAGTAACGTATTATACGCCCGGCCGGTAACCTTACTAGCCGGGACCCTACTTATAAAGTCTATAGTTAACTCCTACTATAGCCCTTCTAGTTAGGGGAGGGACTATAAGTCCCTAAAAGGCGTGTACTACTTAACTTTAGTTCTCTAGTAGACTTCGTAAGTCTTAATATATTCGTCTACGTCGCGAGATATATACGTCTAGAAGTACTTTCGCGTAAGTAAATTATAGGTTCGAGTAACCCTAAAATAGCCCGTAAAGGTATTATTATAGTATAGCCTCAATAGCTCTTGTCTAACTATAGCGTTATTTAGGATAAAGATCTTTCCTCTAAAGGTAATATATCCTAATACTAGTCTTAACTATTAGTAGGGGCCTATCGGCTTATTTAGTAATTCCGCGTAGACCTTACGAACTGTAGGGTCTTTACGTTAAAGTTCCTAGAATCCTAATAGTATATTAGATAGGTCTATATAGGTATATTCTCCTTAAAGGACCTTACGTACGCGGATACGTATAGTACCCGGTCTTATAGCTAGTTCCCCCTAGCTAGAGATAGGACAGATTTAGTAAACCTAACTTATAGCGTTATTACTCGATAACTACGAGACGTATACGCTCGAGTCCGGTCGCGTCCGTCTAGTAACCGCGGTACCTTTATATAGGGTATAAACTAGTTATATTTTAACCCTCTAGGTCTACTAGGTAGTTAGGCTCTCTACTACTACTATTCTTAGTATTAGCCCTAGCTTCTTCTAGAGGGTAGGGAAGAGGGTACTCTCCTATTATACTAGGGCTTCGTAATTAGGGCGTCTCGAAGGCGCGTCCGCTAGGTTCTTTATACCTAGCCTATAGGTAATAACGAAATTATAGGCCGCTAGTAATATAGTCTATTAGGCCTAGCGGCTATTTAGCTACTTTAGCTTACTAAACCCTAGGAGGTTATTATAGTTAGTAAGGACCTTAATAGGGTATATACTCCCTTTAAGGTAGTATCGCTAATGCGAGAAGGCTACTACTATAGTAAGTAGTTCCTACTCGTAGGTTTTATAATTACGCTTAGCTAGGGTTAGTTTCCTTAACTAGAATATAATTAGATACTAATACCCGGTATCCTAGGGTTAGGTAAGGATTGTAGTAGCTACTACGGTAGAGGCGTCTATCTCTATCCTAAGTCGCCGGTTTAGATTAAAGTATCGTAGTAGTAGGGTAGTTATAAATACTTCGATAAGCGTACGAAACGTATACGCGGCCTCTACCGGCTATCGGAAAGGTCTATATTACTTACTATTTTTCGAGCCTTTAAATAGCTCTATAAGCGGTATAACGATCCGTAAGTAGCGTACGATAAACCTACGGTAGAAGTTATAGAATCCTAGGAAGACCTAGACCTCTATATAGGTTTTTAGCTCCGGCTATTCCGCTATAGTTACGACTCGCTTACGATCTATCTAGACTCTACTAGTATTAATAATAAACCCTAGGAATTCGACTTCTTCTATAAAGAACTTATACTTTTTAAGGTTACTATAGAGTCCGAATTATTATAGCCTTATTAGTACCTCGCGTACGTATCGTATATATTCCGATCTAGTTTTAGAGTAGATTATTATATTATTAAGGTATACTATATAGATACTATCTACTAATCCGCTTAAGGCCTTATTAATATAAGCTTAGAAGGTTATAGGGGTATTAGTAAGTCCGAAAGGTATAACGAGGTACTTAAAGTAGCTATATCTCGTACGAAACGCGGTCTTCTACTCGTCTTCTAGGCGTATTCGAATTCGGTAGTAAGCGTTCTTTATATCGAGTTTAGTATAATAGCGCGCGCCTTATAAGTAGTCTAGGAGCTCTAAGATTAGGGGGAGCGTATATCTATTTTTAATAGTTACCTTATTTAGCCCCCTATAATCTATATAGAGCCTAAGGTCTCCTCCCTTCTTTGGTATAAAGAGGATCCTAGCCCCTATAGGACTAGTAGAAGGTCGTATCTATCTACTCGTAGTCGCGTCGCGGAGGTACTATCGTAGAATACTAAGCTCCTTTACCGAAAGGTTGTATATTTTTCTAAAGGGGGGGTCTACTATAGTTTCGATTACGTATTCCGCGCCCTCTACGGTTAGTATACGAGTAGTAAGCTTATTATTAAAGTCGTCCTTAAAATCTTCGAATTCTAGTAGGAGGGATATTATTATTAGTTCTCCTTTATCGAATTCGTCGACGCTTAGGATTAGCGTAATATCCTCGCTCCGGAGTTTAAAGATAGACGCTAGGTCTTCCTTAAGTAATTCTTTAGCTAAGACTAGCTAGACCTAGCTTCCTATACTCTTAAACCGCTATCTTATTTCGCTAGTATCTAATTTAATACCCGCGTTATATAGGGCTAGTATACCTAAGATATAGCTTTGCCCTAGCCTTTCTAATACGTAGAATTCTACCTTAACCTTCTTAGTAACCCCTAGGTAATCTATAGCTTACTAGATTACTTTATATACCCCTAGGTATCCCGCGCGCTCCCCGCTTCCCTATCGTATTAGTAGAGTAGGGATATCGATAGCTTCTAGATCTATTTCGAGGGCCTAGATAGGCCTAATAATATTAACTTCTATACCCGTATCTAAAAGGGTTATTACCGAGTGTTAGGAGGTTAGGCTATAGATAATAGCCTTAGTAGTAATAGACTTCCGTACTACTAGCCTTTACTTCCTAGAACTTAGAAGTACCCGACTTATAGCCTTACTCCCCTAGCTAGGGTTACCCGCGTCTCGGTCCTACGTCGTATACGTAGTTAAGGCGACGCGGACTCGTTTCCTACCGGGTCGTAGTACTAGTCTAAGGCTAGTTTAGTAATTTCCCTCTCTTTTTTAGGTTCTTTATAGTTATTAGTATAGTAGCCTATCTACCTATAGTTAAAGTACTAAATAGTAGTAAGGTCCTTATTACTACCCTTAGGCTAGATAGGGGTAGAGTTAGCTTTAGAAAGCCTCGAGTTTATAGCCGCTAAGCTTACGGGTAGTCTACTTCCCGACTTAGTATCGTATTATAGGAGTCGGCGCTTCTAGTCTCTTTCTAATAGTTTAGAGGTAGAGGCCTTCCTTTTATTTAATTCTAAGCGCGTAGCTAGCGCGATAATTACGTCTTGGGTCTTAGGAATTTCCTAGTAATTAGAGAGTATACCCCGAATTTCTAGCCTTAGTTTATACTATAGGTAGTTCCTTAGTTAGGTCTCTATATATAGTTTATCTAACTAGGACTCTAGGCCTATAAGGTAAGAGTTAAAGGATATAGTTAACTAGTCTACGCCTTACTTACTATCTATATAGTATTATATCGCTTCGAGCTAGCGGTTAATAGGGTCTTCGATTAGATCTAATAGGAAGGTTCGAAAGTATTCCTATATTAACTAGTCTTCTAAGAGGGAGGGCTCCTTCTCTACCTATAAGCTATAGGGGGTACCTTTAATAAACTAGAGGGTATAGGATATCTTCGTAATTTCGGTACCGAAGGTATTAGGTACTAGGCGAAATATATTCTCGGCGCTCCGGGTCTAGTCGCGGTACGTATATACGCTTTTCCTTTCGTATAGAGATAATTTCTCTAGTTAGAGCTCCTTTAGGGGTCGAGAGTATTAACTCGCTAGGGTAGAGCTACGGTATTACACGGTTTACGACCCTATCTTAAGTTCTATTTTATTTACTTCTAAGATAAGCTTTACTAGTTATAGCTACTTCTCGTAGACGGCTAGCTTACGCTCCGCTTACTTAATAGCTACGTCGATATCTTCCTCGGTTTAGGATTCTATTTCCTCTTAGGATAATTTACCTTCTTAGTCTTCGCTTATATTTCGCTCGCCTATAGTAGTCGACCCTCCTATAAGGCTACTACTCTTCGCTCGTATCGTCCTGTAGGAAGCTATCTCTTACTAGACCTATTAGGTTAGGAGAGCTATTAGAATTATAAAGGGGATAATAGTAATAAGTATAGTAAGAGATAGATTTATAGATAAACTAATAGCTAAGGAGGGCCTCCTCCTATTATAATACCTAAGTATTTATAGGCGTAGCGCGTACGCCAAGGAGGCGTACGTAATAGTACTTTACTATAAGGCGTACGTCTTTGGCTGGCTAGTCCTTATATAAGTTAACTAACGAGCTAGAGAGGGGGAGGAGCTCTCTCCTTATACTCTAACGAGGAGACCGTACTCTAACGTATAGTCTCTAGTTCTACTCCTTTCGTAGTCTATTCTTCCTTCCTTTTAGCTACTAGGGTACCAGCCCCTAACAACTAAGAAGGTAGAGGTAGAATTCTACGCCCTAGAAAGGCCGGGATAGAGCTATATCTTAGGTATACCAGCCCTATATAACGCGGGTATTAAGCTAGATACTAGCGAAATAAGATAGCGGTTTAAGAGTATAGGGAGCTAAGTTTAACTAGTCTTAGCCGAGGAATTACTTAAGGAAGATCCGGCGTCTATCTTTAAACTCCGGAGCGAGGATATTATTATATTACGCTAATCTTAAGTATTAACGAGTTTAAAGAGGAGGAATCCGAACTAATATCCCTTCCCCTAGAATTTAAGGATTTTAAAGACGACTTTAATAATAACCTTACTACTCGTATACTACCCGTAAACGGAGTAGAATACGCTATCGAAACTACGGTAGATCCCCCCTTTAGGAAAATATATAACCTTTTAGTAAAGGAACTTAGTATCCTTATAAAGGGATTGATAATAATAAGTATAGTAAGAGATAGATTTATAGATAAACTAATAGCTAAGGAGGGCCTCCTCCTATTATAATACCTAAGTGTTTGTAGGCGTAGCGCGTACGCTAAGGAGACGTACGTAATAGTACTATAATATAAGGCGTAGGTCTTTAGCTAGCTAGTCTTTATAATTATCCCCCCCTAATAGATCTAGTCCCTAGATCCTATCAATAATTTTTCTATAAGGAGAGAATCTTAGAGCCTATATACGTACGTATCGTAGCCGTTAGTACTATACGGCGGCTATACGCGTTAAGTAGGAGACCGCCTCGTACGGCTCTAGGTTTTGAAAATTCCTAACTTAATACTAGAAATTTTATTTTTATTTTGGTCTACTACTAACGTACTAACCCGCGGTAAGTAGTCCGTACGTATAGGGAATAATAATAATAAGAATACGAACCTTTACTCTTTTAGTTTTTTCTTTCTCCTTTAACTTACTAATATATACGCCCGCTCCTAGTACCTAACTCTCTTACCCCTTATATAACCCTCGTACCCTTCCCTTAACCTTTAATATAAATTAATAAGTAGCTAAGGAGATCCTTATATTTAATAAGCGCCTTACGGTACTAATATACGTCCGCTATACGCGCGACCCGTAACGCTTTGGCTCCTACTATATCCTACTACTATAGAAGTATAACTACTATAACCGTAGCCGCTATAACTACGTCCCCGTAAGTATATATACGCCTCGCGCGCCCTTCTCGCTTGAATTTTAGCTAAACTTTAGTAGGTTTCTAAGTAGTTCTATCCTATAGTAAACGTATTACTAGAGACTACGTCTTAAATTACCGACGGTAAGTTCGCGTATATTTAGTACGTCCTAGACGCGTTTTAAATTCTATTGTTTTCTTAAGGGTCCAGCTTATATATTTTTTAGAGTAGCTACTAATAGAGGAGTACCTAGCTCGCTACTATAAGCGTTTCGACCGTATTACGACCTAATAGCTTACTACTAAAGGTAAGAAGGGTAGGTCTAGTAAGACTAAGTCTAAGGCCGATAATAACTCCCTAGCTACGCTAGCCCTACTCGAGTAACGCGTAGCGACCGATACCCTTAGGGATATCGCTAACTAGTTAAGATAGATTATAAGTTTAACCTTAATACTTACTTAGCGTATACTAACCGTATATAGAACGAGGACCCCCTTATTACTTCTTATAATAGGTAATTCCCTAGGGACTAGGGTTTATCTAATACCCTATAGTTAACTAGGGGTTAGCGTATTATACGTAAGGACCCTACGGTAGGTATACGTAGCGTAGCCGATAAAAAGGCCAATAACTATTAGGTCCCTATTTAGGGTCCCTAACGGGGCGGGTTGGAGCGGGTTATAGGGTAGGGAACCCGCCCCGTTAGCGGGTCGGGTTCTAACGGGTTGGGGCGGGGTCCCGGGGCGGGTTATAGATTAGAGTAGAACCCGCCTAGTTTACCCCGTTCGGGTTTTCCACGTGATTTTTATAGCGTTATATATATAGATATATATATATTTTATATTCCTAAAAGATACTCTATAACCTAGAGATTATTATAGGCTATTAAAAAATTGAAATATATATAGTAGTTCTAAAGTTATTAAGGTTTCCGTAAAAAATCTCCGGGTTCCCCCCTTCAAAACCCGCCCCTAACTAATAGGGCGGGTTTATATCTTGGCGGGGCGGGTCGGATTAGGGTTATAGCTTTATAACCCGCCCCGAAAACCCGCCCCGACCCGCCCCTAACCCGACCCCCCCCGTTTCGCCCCGCCCCGTTAGGGACCCTATCCCTATTGTAGAGGATAATATAGATATAGATAGTTAGTTAATTAGCGAGTACGTAGGTAGTACGCTTCCTATTCGGCGTTCTAGTATAGGTAGTAGGTAGCTATTATATTTAAGTATTAGGTATATTTATATAATTTTCTTTTTTTTGGGGGGGCTTAGTTAGGATATATTAATAGTATATATCTTACTAGCGCCTTATATACGTCTTAGTACTAAGCCGCTTTATAGCTTTAATCTATTTAACTCTACTTACTTTAAGTATCTTCTATATCTTCTTACTTCTAGCTCTTTAGGGTTATCTCTAGTCGACCTCTAGGCCTATACGGGCTCTATACGTACTATACGTAATTCGAATTCCTTAATAAGTTTACTAGAATTTCCTATATCCTTTTTCAGGGTCTACTAATTAAAGTCTTCTAGGTATCCAACCTATTTTACGAGATATTAGCGTATAGCTCCCTTACCCCTCGTATTAATAATCTTTTCTACCTCCTATTCCTCTTCACCCTCTACTAACTCTAGTAGGGGTAAGTGCTTAATATCTTCCCCTACCCTCTAGTAGTACTTCTCTAGGAGGGGCACCCTAAATATAGGGTATATTTTTATAGTAGGTAGGAGTTAGAGCCTATAAGCCTATAAGCCTATAGGTTCTATTACCCTAAAGGGCCCTATTATCCGCTAGGATAGCTTCTTACTTAGGGTTTTCAAGCGAAGGTTCTTAGTTAAGACTAGGATAAGGTTACCCTTATTAAATTATATTAGCTTATACTTTTTATTATAAGAGGACGACTACGCTTCGGTCGCTTTTTACTAGCGTACCGTAAGCTTAGAGCGTAGGAGGTATAACCCCTTAATACGGTCCTTTATAGCTAGGACTTCTCTACCCTTAGGCCTCTCTTCTAGGTTGAAATGTATCTTAGGGTTATACCTATATATAGCTATAAAGGGGGAGATCCCTATAGAGGAATACTTACTATTATTATACGTAAACTTAGTAACTAGGAGGAGCTTAGCCTATATACCCTAGTTGTCTAAATAGAAAGCCCTAAGGTATTCCTAGATTATCTAGTTTTACCTCTTAGTTTACCTATCTATCTACGGATAAAAGGCTATACTAAGGCGTCGCTTGATCCTCGTATAGTAGTATAATTCTAACTAGAAACTTCTAGTAAACCTAGAGTCTCTATTAGATATAATCCCCCTTAGGGCCCCGAACCTTATAAAGATCTTATCTACTAAGATCTCTACTAGATCTATAGTAGTTAGCTTCTTAGTTACTAGGATATAGAGCGCTATCTTCGTATAGTAGTCTAGAAGTACTAGTAACGTATCGTACGCCCGGCCGGTAACCTTACTAGCTAGGACCCCGCTTATAAAGTCTATAGTTAACTCCTACTATAGCCCTTCTAGTTAGAGGAGGGACTATAAATCCCTAAAAGGCGTATACCTCTTAACTTTAGTTCTCTAGTAGACTTCGTAAGTCTTAATATACTTATCTACGTCGCGAGACATATACGTCTAGAAGTACTTTTACGTAAGTAAATTATAGGTTCAACCGTTCGAGTAACCCTAAAATAGCCCGTAAAGGTATTATTATAGTATAGCCTTAATAGCTCTTGTCTAACTATAGCGTTATTTAGGATAAAGATCTTTCCTCTAAAGGTAATATATCCTAACGCTAGTCTTAACTATTAGTAGGGGCCTATCGGCTTATTTAGTAAGTCCGCGTAGACCTTACGAACTATAGGGTCTTTACGTTAAAGTTTCTAGAATCCCGATAGTATATTAGATAGGTCTATATAGGTATATTCTCCTTAAAGAACCTTACGTACGCGGATACGTATAGTACCTAGTCTTATAGCTAGTTCCCCCTAGCTAGAGATAGGATAGATTTAGTAAACCTAACTTATAGCGTTACTACTCGATAACCGTAAGACGTATACGCTCGAGTCCGGTCGCGTCCGTCTAGCGACTACGGTACCTTTATATAGGGTATAAACTAGTTATATTTTAACCCCCTAGGTCTACTAGGTAGCTAGGCTCTCTACTACTACTATTCTTAGTATTAGCCCTAGCTTTTTCTAGAGGGTAGGGAGGAGGGTACTCTTCTATTATACTAGGGCTTCGTAATTAGGGCGTCTCGAAGGCGCGTCTACTAGGTTCTTTATACCTAGCCTATAGGTAATAACGAAATTATAGGCCGCTAGTAATATAGTCTAGCGGGCCTAGTAGCTATTTAGCTACTTTAGCTTACTAAACCCTAGGAGGTTATTATAGTTAGTAAGGACCTTAATAGAGTATATACTCCCTTTAAGGTAGTATCGCTAATACGAGAAGGCCGCTATAATAGTAAGTAGTTTCTACTCGTAGGTTTTATAATTACGCTCCGTAGGGGTTAGCTTCCTTAACTAGAATATAATTAGATACTAGTACCTAGTATCCTAGGGTTAGGTAAGGATTATAGTAGCTACTATAGTAGAGGTATCTATCTTTATCCTAAGTCGCCGGTTTAGGTTAAAGTATCGTAGTAGTAGGGTAGTTATAAATACTTCGATAAGGGTACGAAACGCGTATACGGCCTCTATTAGCTATAAGAAGGGTCTATATTACTTACTATTTTTCGAGCCTTTAAATAGCTCTATAAGCGGCGTAACGATCCGCGAGTAGCGTACGATAAACCTATAGTAGAAGTTATAGAATCCTAGGAAGACCTAGACCTCTATATAGGTTTTTAGCTCTAGCTATTCCGCTATAGTTACGACTCGCTTACGATCTATCTAGACTCTACTAGTATTAATAATAAACCCTAGGAATTCGACTTCTTCTATAAAGAACTTATACTTTTTAAGGTTACTATAGAGTCTAAATTATCGTAGCCTTATTAGTACCTCGTATACGTATCGTATATACTCCGATCTAGTTTTAGAGTAGATTATTATATTATTAAGGTATACTATATAGATACTATCTACTAATCCGCTTAAGGCCTTATTAATATAAGCTTAGAAGGTTATAGGGGTATTAGTAAGTCTAAAAGGTATAACGAGGTACTTAAAGTAACCGTATCGTATACGAAACGCGGTCTTCTACTCGTCTCCTAGGTATATTCGAATTCGGTAGTAAGCGTTCTTTATATCGAGTTTAGTATAATAGCACGCGCTTTATAAGCGGTCTAGGAGCTCTAAGATTAGGGGGAGCGTATACCTATTTTTAATAGTTACCTTATTTAGCCCCCTATAGTCTATATAGAGTCTAAGGTCTCCTCCTTTCTTTAGTATAAAGAGGATCCTAGCCCCTATAAGACTAGTAGAAGGTTATATCTATCTACTCGTAGTTACGTCGCTAAAGTACTATCGTCGAATACTAAGCTCCTTTACTAAAAGGTTATATATTTTTCTAAAGGGGGGGTCTACTATAGTTTCGATTACGTATTCCGCGCCCTCTACGGTTAGTATACGAGTAGTAAGCTTATTATTAAAGTCGTCTTTAAAATCTTCGAATTCTAGTAGGAGGAATATTATTATAGGTACTTCTTCTTTAAATTCGTCGACGCTTAGGATTAGCGTAATATCCTTACTCTAAAGTTCGAAGATAGACGCTAGGTCTTCCTTAAGTAATTCTTTATCTAAAACTAGCTAGACCTAGCTTCCTATACTCTTAAACCGCTATCTTATTTCGCTAGTATCTAACTTAATACCCGCGTTATATAGGGCTAGTATACCTAAGATATAGTTTTACCCTAGCCTTTCTAATACGTAGAATTCTACCTTAACCTTCTTAGTAACCCCTAGGCAATCTATAGCTTACTAGATCGCTTTATATACCCCTAGGTATCCCGCGCGCTCTCCGCCTCCCTATCGTATCGGTAGAGCCGGGATATTAATAGCTTCTAGACCCATTTCGAGGGCCTAGATAGGCCTAATAATATTAACTTCTATACCTATATCTAAAAGGGTTATTACCGAGTATTAGGAGGTTAGGCTATAGATAATAGCCTTAGTAGTAATAGACTTCTATACTACTAGCCCTTACTTCCTAGAACTTAGGAGTACCTAACTTATAGCTTTACTCCCCTAGCTAGGGTTACCTACGTCTCGATCCTACGTCGTATACGCGGTTAAGGCGACGTAGACTCGTTTCCTACCGGGTCGTAGTACTAGTCTAAAGCTAGTTTAGTAATTTCCCTTTCTTTTTTAGGTTCCTTATAGTTATTAGTATAGTAGCCTATCTACCTATAGTTAAAGTACTAAATAGTAGTAAGGTCCTTATTACTACCCTTAGGCTAGATAGGGGTAGAGTTAGCTTTAGAAAGCCTCGAGTTCGTAGCCGCTAAGCCTATAGCTAGTCTACTTCCTAACTTAGCGTCGTATTATAGGAGTCGACGCTTCTAGTCTCTTTCTAATAGTTTAGAGGTAGAGGCCTTCCTCTTATTCGATTCTAAGCGCGTAGCTAGCGCGATAATTACGTCTCGAGTCTTAGGAATTTCCTAGTAATTAGAGAGTATACCCTAGATTTCTAGCCTTAGTTTATACTATAGGTAGTTCCTTAGTTAGGTCTCTATATATAGTTTATCTAACTAGGACTCTAGGCCTATAAGGTAAGAGTTAAAGGATATAGTCGACTAGTCTACGCCTTACTTACTATCTATATAGTATTATATCGCTTCGAGCTAGCGGTTAATAGGGTCTTCGATTAGATCTAATAGGAAGATTTAAAAGTATTCCTATATTAACTAGTCTTCTAAGAGAGAGGGCTCCTTCTCTACCTATAAGCTATAGGGGGTACCCTTAATAAACTAGAGGGTATAGGATATCTTCGTAATTTCGGTACTAAAGGTATTAGGTACTAGGCGAAACGTATTCTTAGCGCTCTAGGTCTAGTCGCGGTATATACGTACGCTTTTCCCTTCGTATAGAGATAATTTCTCTAGTTAGAGTTCCTTTAGGGGTCGAGAGTATTAACTCGCTAGGGTAGAGCTATAGTATCGCGCGGTTTATAATCTTATCTTAAGTTCTATCTTATTTACTTCGAAGATAAGCTTTACTAGTTATAGCTACTTCTTATAGACGGCTAGCTTACGCTCCGCTTACTTAATAGCTATATTAATATCTTCCTTAGTTTAGGATTCTATTTCCTTCTAGGATAATTTACCTTATTAGTCTTTACTTATATTTCGCTCGCCTATAGTAGTCGACCCTCCTATAAGGCTACTACTCTTCGCGCGTATTATCCTTTAGGAAGCTATCTCTTACTAGACCTATTAGGTTGGGAGAGCTATTAGAATTATAAAGGGGATAATAATAATAAGTATAGTAAGAGATAGATTTATAGATAAACTAATAGCTAAGGAGGGCCTCCTCCTATTATAATACCTAAGTATTTATAGGCGTAGCGCGTACGCCAAGGAGGCGTACGTAATAGTACTATAATATAAGGCGTAGGTCTTTAGCTAGCTAGTCCTTATACCTACGGAATCGGCTAAAGTATATACTAAAGTACGTAGTATATATTAATTATAGGGCTAATTATAAGGGCTTTAAATGTACGAGGGTTAAGTAGCTTTAAATACGGAATACGGCTTTAAATATACGAGAATACGGCTTCAAATATACGAGAATACGGCTCTAATATAGAATAGAGCTAGCCTAATACGGCCGATATTACGATCTTATTATAGCTTTAAACGCCTCGGATTAAGGCGTTTTAAGTAACTTATACGGAGATTATATTTATATCTCCGTACGGTATACTATAACTCTATTACCTAGGGTCCCTAACGGGGCGGGGCCAAACGGGGGGGGCGGGTTAGGGGTAGGGTAGGGCGGGTTTTCGGGGCGGGTTATAAGTATAAAACCCTAACCTAACCCGCCCCGCTAAGCTCTCAACCCGCCCCGTTAGATAGGGGCGGGGTCTCGTAACCTAACCCGTTATAACCCGTATATAATACCGTTAGTATATTTAGAATATACGCGGTATTTCTAGTAGTCTTCTAGTAGTTAAAAAGAGTCTTCTAGTAGTTATAACGATAGTCGAAATATTTCTAGTAGTCTTCTAGTAGTTATAGAGCTTATAATAAGTTATATTATAACTAAATCTACGGCTCGAAAGTTAAGAGCTTGAAACTAAGTACGACGAGCTCCGCTCCTAGTTATAGGGCCCTTATTATTACCTTTATAACTACGTCGGCTATTAACTATCGCCTAAAGATCTATACTACCTCTAGGTAATACTACCGGTAGTCTTATAGCGCGACCCCTCCTACGCCTTCCTATACTTCGGGTAGTAGCTTAGGTTCGCTAACGTATTATAATACGACTACTAATACGATCTCCTATACCCTTAACTATTTCGAGCCGCTTACCTAATAGACCCTTATTATCCTATCGTAATCTATTCGCTAACCTCCGTATAGGGGGAGAAGCTCCTTTAGCTAGTAGTAGCGTATTATTAGGGTCCGTAGTATCCTCCCTATCGCTAATTTTATCTAACCTCTATATCTCGTTAACTATACGAATAAGTTCCTTAGTCTATTTAGCTCGCTTAGTAGCTAATTTATCTTTAGTTATATAAATATCCCTTCTCCCTATTAAATAGTAGTTAAGTATATACTACTTGGAATCTACTATCTGCTTATAGTTACTTACTATTAACGTACTAAGAACCTATACGCTATATAACTTATTATCTATATTAAAGTTACTAGTAATACTAAACTCTCGTTTAATACTAATACCGGCCGCTTAGATAGTAAAGAGATCCTTTACTATTATTACTATCTATAGGAACCGGTACTTAATAGATCTCTATTACTAGAATAGTTCCTTAAGATCTAGCCGTACTTTATCTAGGGATTATCAGCGACTACTAGAAGACTACTAGGGACTAGGGTTTTCGCTTACTCTATAAGCGATACTTATCGAACTCTTACTATATATCTATTACTACGCGCGTCGCTATTAGGCGCGTATTATACTTAGTAGAAGGCTCTACTACCGTACGGAGATCTATAACCGAATCGAGGTTAATATACCCTCGTTAGAGTAATAATAGGACTTTAACGCGGCGTATTACTAGGTTTCGCTACGTATATTAAGTATTATATAGAACGTATAGTTCCGTCTAATAATATACCTACTAATCGAGTAGATCTTCTAGTATAGGCTACTATTCAGGCTGGTTCCAAGTATTAAGCTTGTAACGAGGATAGAGTAGGATTACTATACTATAGTACTTTCTAGCCTATATATTAGACGTTATACTATAGTAGACCCTAAGCTTATCTACCGCCTATTAGGGGCTGGTACCCTAGTAGCTAAAAGGAAGGAAGAATATACTACGAAAGGAGTAGAACCGGAGACCGTACGTTAGAGTACGGTCTCCTTATTAGAGTATAAGGAGAGAGCTCCTCCCCCTCTCTAGCTCGTTAGTTAACTTAGTTCTATCTACTACCTTACCCTTTAGTATATACTAGGGTCTCCCGTAATATTAAGTTAACTCTTTTTATTTTTCTCTCGACGCGCTCTAGAAGCTACGGAGACTACGATAGACCCTATAGAGGGTAACAGCGGCGATATTATACCGTATAACTATAGTACTATTATCTAGTAGTTAATAGTATAGTAGTAGGCTTAGGCTACCCGCTTAGAGGAGTAGGAGGCCTAGCTATAGAGGGCGTAGGCCGGTCTACTTAAGGCGGATAAGGCCTACGTAGAGCTAAAAGGTAACGACGTATCTATCTAGAGCCTAGTCTTAGCTATCTAGGACCGCGGCCTAGGCGGATCGGACTCCGCGACGGATAACCTAGTCTACGGACCTCGAGAATAGCGACCGCTATAATAGGATAAGTCTACGGCTACTTTTAGAGATTTTTTTTCTCCGAATCTAGAGTTCCTATAGGACGAGGGCCGTATAGAAGCCGGTACTTCCCGCCTCTTTTTACTAGGATACTATTAACGACTATCTAACCTACGAGAAAAGGGCTCGTATAAGGGGTTTTTAGGTAGCTAGCGGCCCCGATAGTAAACGGAACCCTAAGGACTTTCTCTCGGAGATTAAGCGTATTTTTACGGACTCTATAGAAAAGACGACGGCCCTAGAAAAGCTAGTAAGCCTAAAATATAACGATGGCTAGCTATAGTAGGATTACTAGCTAATCTTTAACGAACTCCTACTAGTATCTAATAGCGCCTAGTAGAACGACGAGGTTAAGATATAGTAGCTACGGAAGACCCTCTATAACTAGGATAATATACTTCTAGTTACTATATAGAGGGAGATAGGGTATACCTAATTTGCTATAGAGATTAGACGTATTATATAGAACTACGAATATACTAGCTAGTTCGCCGCGCGATTCTCGACCTAGCGGTCTAAGTAGAAGTAGTTAAGCGGCGGCCCCTATACCGCGGCGGCTATAAGCTTAGCCTTATACGGTAGTACTATAGACGGTAATACTATTATAACCCTAGTACGGGTTATAGACCGAGCTAAGGTAGCCGCGCCTCGCCCCCCTACGTAAGGGGGGAGTAGCGCTATACTAAGGGCGAAGTAGGTATCTAAGGTAGAGCTAGACGGCCGTAAGGAGAAAGGTCTCTACTTCTAGTATAGAGGGAGCGGGTACCGTATAAGCGACTACGTATACTACCCTACTAAGCGACCCTCCTAAAAGGGGGTAGGAATAAATACCTTAACGGTCCCGGCCGTAATAGAGACCGCCCTAGTCCTAGAAGTTACCGAGTCTAACCCGCCGGGAAAAAGATAGCTCCCCTCCGAAGATAGAGGAAGGGAGTAGGTCGAGTACTAATAGAGGACTAGGACGCTTACTAGGTAAATATAGACGGGAATAATATACTTATAGACGTAGTAATTAATAGTATTTCCTACGTATCTACCCTAATAGACGAAGGCTATTAGTACTACGCTATAATAGATAGAGACCTAGCTAAACGGCTCGGACTCCTTAAGGTAGGAAAAACGACGAGATAGATCCGGGGCGCTATAAGCGATATAGCCGGGTCTAGTATTTAGGGGGTAGTTACCCTAAAACTTAAGATAGCCGGCTTCGAGTAGGTAGTCTACGTATACTACGTCCCTAAACTAGCCTTTCCGGTTATTTTAGGGAACCCCTAGAAGGCGTATAACTATATCTAGATAGCGCCTAACGAAGGCTAGCTATACTATAGGCGGGTAGTAAGGTAGGTAGCGGAATCCGCCTCTAAAGCGGTAGAAGACGGCGACCCTTATATAGTAGCCTATCGATTGGAGAGCTCTAGTAGGGACGCTACGCTAATACTAATAGAATAGATATAGCCGGAGACCGATAACTTCGTAGTTACGCTAGTAACCTTCTATATTAAGAAGGTAGACGACGGTTATTCGGTAATAGTCGCTACTATAGTAATAGAGGACTTCGAGAAGGCTATAATAGAGAAAAGGCCTAATATAGAGGCGGAACTCCGCGCGTAACTCCCCCTAGAGGTTTATAATATAATCCCGCTATTTTTAAGCCTAGAGGCGGAAAAACTCGCCCCCTACTAGCTAGGGGTAGACTATAGAATCGAGCTACGTATAAAGCCTAACGGGATAATAGAGTCCTTACTATAGGGGCCGCTCTATAGTATATCTAAGGAGGAGCTCCTAGTCCTACGGAAAACGTTAAACGAGCTACTAGCTAAGGGGTTTATTTAGCTATCGAGCTTAGACGGCGGGGCGCTAGTACTTTTTATCTAGAAACCCGTAGGGGGCCTAAGGTTCTACTATAACTATAGAGTACTTAATATAGTAACTAAGGAAGATAAATACCCGCTCCTACTTATTTCGGAGACCCTCCGGAACCTCGCGGGCTATACCTACTTATTAAAGGTAGACGTAGTAAGCGTATTTTAGAAGTTTAGGATAGCCTAGGGTTACGAGTATAAGATAGCGTTCTAGACTAAGTATAGGCTATTCGAGTAGCTTATAACTCCGTTTAGTTTAGCTAGGGTACTATCTAGTTTTTAATAGTATATTAATATAGTACTTCGGAAGTTCCTCGACGAATACGCCTTAGCGTATATAGACGACGTACTAATCTATACCTAAGGGAGCCGTAAAGACTATTTCGAGAAGGTACGTACCGTTCTCTAGGCGCTTTAGGACGCTAGCCTATACTTAGACCCCGCGAAGAGCGAGTTCGCGAGGAAGAGTATTAAGTATCTAGGTTTTATTATTTACGCCGACGGGGGGGCCTTTAGGCCGACCCCGAGAAGGTTTAAACTATCCGAGATTAGGTAGTCCCGCGTAACTAGAGGGAGGTACGTAGGTTCCTAGGATTTACGAACTATTACCGAATATTTATTAAGAGTTATTCTACGCGCGCTACCCCGCTTACGTCGCTAACCGGGGTAAATACTACGTTCTCCTAGGATAAAGCGGCCTAGGCGTCTTTCGACGATTTAAAGGAGTATTTTATAAGCGCTCTAGTACTACGATAATAGGATCCCGCGCTTTCGATATTTCTAGAGGCCGATAGTAGCGGCTTCGCGCTAGGCGGGGTTCTAAGCTAGGAGACTAGCGGGGTTCGCTACCTAGTCGCTTTCTATTTAGAAAAACTAAATAAGGCCGAAATTAATTATAATATCTATAATAAAGAGTTACTAGCCGTAGTCTAGTACCTATAGTACTAGGATACGGAGCTTCGTAGCTATAGTCCGTTTATAATTATAATAGATTATAGGAACCTAGAATACTTTATAAAAAAGTAAAGGCTATCTAAGCGATAGATACGGTTCGCGGAGACCCTAATAAGATATAGGTTCTCTATAGTATATCGCCCGGGGTTAGAAGTAATAGTTCTAGACGTACTATCTAGACGAGATTAGAATAACCTAGATTACTACGATTATACTTCGAGGGTCTAATAGCTAATCCTAGAGGCTAGCCTAACTAAGTATACGCTAGCCGCCCCTATAGCGACGGGATATAGGGTTTTTAGTATAGGTTAAGGCCCGTTCTAGGAAGACGCCCTTAACGAGCTCTAGGATAGGGTAGTTACTAAGGATATATACTATTAATAGGTATTCTAGGCGGTATAGTCCGGCGAGCGAGCTATTCCTACCGGGGCCCGTATTAAGATTTAAATCGCGGACTATAAGATCGATACCTAAGGCCTATTACGATACTAAGGTAAGCTATAGGTACCTAGCGCCCTATTTATAACGGACGTAGAGCGAAAGGAGTCGGACGACGATATAAGGGGTCTAGATAATTTAAGAACTAAGCTAATTTAGAAGAACTACGACTCCGTAGTAACCGGTTACCTAGGTAGGGAGAATACGCTCTCCGTTATAGGCCGAGACTTCTACTAGCTACTAATAGCCTCGTATATACGAAGGTTTATACGGAACTATAACGGCTATAGCCGTAATAAGGTTTAGTGTAGTACTAAATACGGTCTTCTATAGTTGCTCCTAGTCCCCGATAGATTTTTCTCGGAGTTATCTATCGATTTTATAGTAGAACTCCCGGAGTCTAATAGTAATACAAACCTCTATATAATTAAGGATAGGCTGAGTAAGACCGTAGTTTTTAAAGCGATACCTACTACTAACGCGGAGGCTTACGCCGAGATATTCCTAAGATACTAGGTACGCTACTATAGGCTACCTAGGGTAATAACGTCGGACCGCGGAAGGAACTAGACGGGTACTTTCTAGAGATACTTCTATTACCTACTAGGTATTAAGTAGCGGTTAAGTAGTATATACTACCCCTAAACGGACGGAGGCCCGGAGCGCCTTAACTAGGAAGTATAGGCGTACCTAGGGTCCCTAACGGGGCGGGGCGAAACGGGGGGGGTCGGGTTAGGGGCGGGTCGGGGCGGGTTTTAGGGGCGGGTTATAAAGTAATAACCCTAACCCGACCCGCCCCGCCAAGCCTTAAACCCGCCCCGTTAGTTAGGGGCGGGTTTTTAAGGGGGGAACCCGGAGTTTTTTTATAGAAACTTTAATAACTATAGATCTATTATATAAATTTTAATTTTTTAAATACTTATTATAGCCTCTAGGTTATACTCTACCTAATAGGAATATAATATATTGATATATCTATATATATAACCCTATAAAAATCACGTGGAAAACCCGTTTAGGGCGAACGGGGCGGGTTTTCTTCTAAACTATAACCCGCCCCGGGACCCTACCCTAACCCGTTAAAACCCGACCCGCTAACAGGGCGGGTTCTCTACCCTATAACCCGCCCCAACCCGCCCCGTTGGGGATCCTAGGCGTACCTACGGTACTTTATTAACTTTAACTAGAACGACTAGGCCTAGTAGCTACCTATAGCCTAGTTAGTAGTAAACGGCCGATACTATACGGGAATCGGTATATCGCTATTTTTTACGATATACGGCTTTGAAGCCCCTACGGCTATACCGTTAGAAGAGGTAGCTATAGAATCTATCCCGATCCCCGCTAAATAGAGGGCTAAAGAGTTCGTTCGGAAGATAAAGAAGATTACGGAGCTATACTAATCGCTAATAGGGGTTTCGTAATAGTAATAGAAGGAGTCCTATAATAGGTAGTAGGTCTCTACCCGAAGGTTCTAGGTTAGCGATAAAGTATAGCTAGACCTAAGGAACTATAGTAGCGAGAGGCTAAAGAAGAAGCTAGACGCGCGATACGCTAAATATACGGTAGCTAAAGTTATTAGCCCGATATCTATACGGCTTAAGGGTATCCCTAGTAGGATATATAATATATTCTACCCCGACCTTTTACGGCGGTACCTAGACGACCTACTACCCGGGTAGGTTATTAACGACTCCTAACTAGGCCCCGTACTACTAGAGTCGTACGAGGAGTTCGAAGTAGAGAAGATCCTATATACTAGGAAGGCTAGGCGGGGATAAGGGCGCGAGGCCCTAGTAAAATAGCGCGGTTACTATAATATAATATAGGAGCCGCTAGAAGCTATAGAGGATACTATAGCTATAGACGAGTTCGAACTAGTTTACGGACCTATATAAGAAAACGATAGCCCCCTATAGGAATTCGGTAGAGGGCGGCTAAGAAGGAGTAGGCGGACGAGGCTATTACGGTAAGTTATATTTCTAATATTTACTTAGAGTTAAGATTAGGAGTTTGATTTTAGAGTTTTTTTTCTTTTTTTTTTTTTTAGGGTTTATCCGGTCCCCTCCGGTTTTAGCGCGGGCGGTAATAGCTGAACGCTACTCCCCGCGCCTATAAAAAAAAAAAAAAAAGAGAAGAAAGACTATAAAGGAAACCCCTCCCTTCCCCTCCCCTCCTCCCTTATATAGGATTGGACCGCCGGGGTCCCTATACCTAGGAGCCGGGTACTAGGCCGGCTATTATAAAATTTATTACTACCGCCTCGTAGGTAGTAGTAGTAGTAGCGGCGACTATACTATTTTATAAGATTAGTATTAGTATTAGAGAGGAGGGCTCGGGTAACTTATAGCGGGACGAGGGCCTAGTCTACTAGGGACCGGAGAGCCTTATAGGCCTTAAGGGCGGCGACTAGGCTAGATAGGGGAGACTCGCTATAGACGGTTAGCGTACGTTAATAAACGGAATACGGGATATACCTCTAGTCTTAACCCGACCGGGTCTACGCGGTATAGGCTAAGCCGGCGAGCTAGGGCCTAATCGGTTAGTAGGAGAAATAAGATAGACCGTAGTACGTATATTAGGGTATACTAAGCCCGGTACTAGGTATAGTACGTATAGGCGAGAGAGGGCCGGTAGCGCTTACTATTATTCTATAAGTAGTTAGCCGGAGTCCGAGTAAGCTTTACTAGTTATAACTTACGGGCGGAGGCTTCTAGTAGCGGTAGTTTTAACTAGTAGACGCGTACGTAGTATAATATATAGGCCTACGGGCCTAGGAATAAGAGTTAATATACGGTTACTATAAAAGACTAGTAGACGTACGGTTCTAACTAGCTACTTAGGTATAGTAGTAGGAGAGGTAAGGGCGGCGTGGGCGGCGTTCTTACGCTAGCGGCGGGCGGCGGTATTCTAGTAGGCGGTATCTCGGCGGGTAGCGACGGTACGGACGGGCGAGGAAGACGGCGAGGAGTAACCGGAAATAGAAGTACGAGTAGGAGAAGTAGTAGTATAGGAGACTATTAGCGACAGGGCGGGAGTCGTATTTACGAGGAGGGTAGTAGTAGTAGTAAAGTAACTAGCGTTAGTAGCTAATAGCGGGGGCTTACTAGGGGTCTCCGAGTTCGGCGTACTACTAGTAGCGGTAGCGGGATCCTAGGAGTCTAGGACGAGCGGCTATAGATTCTAGGCGGGCAGCTAAGGGTTTTAGGCGGGCGACTAAGGGTCCTAGGTAGGCGACTAAGTATTCTAGGCGGCGACGGAACCCGACTCTAAAGAGCCGGACGGTAGTAGCTTAGATTTAGGTAGTAGACTATTAGAAACGTTAGGGGCCTTAGCGCTACCGAAGAGAGAACGGATACTAGATATAGTAGTAGTAGTAGTAGCGGTACGACGAGCTAAATATAGTTAGTTTAAAATAGAGGCTACTACCTTAGTACTAGGTAGGAGATACTTACTATATATATATATAGTATATATATATATATATATATAGATATATATATATATATATAAGGGCTTAACAATAAAAAAAAAACCTAGGGGATAGGGGTATTTATACCCTTTAGGAGATACCAATTAAAGTATAATTACGCGTATAATTATATAGTAGTCGATAGCAACTTCGAGGGGGATCGAATTAGTATTATCTAAGAGGGTTTATAAGCGATACGAGGGAAACCTATAGAAGCTAGCTAAATTACCCGGGCTACCTAGTCCTAGAACGGGGGCTAGCCGAAAGACGTACTATAATACTTAGGATACGTCTAAATAGCTAGTTATACGGACCGGAGACTCCTCCGTAGAAGTTACGGAGACTAGAGATACCTCTAGCGTAGGTAGACTCTATTCCTATCGACTAGGGAGGTAGAAGAATAGGTTACTATAGATACCGTAATAGAACGCCCGGCTTTAGTAAAGTTATCTAGTCTTTAATAGGAAACGAATACCTAGTAGCGGGGTAAGTACGAGGACGTACGGGGTATATCTAGGTATACGTACTATAAAAATAACTTATAAGGGCCTAGGCCCGGGGCGTAGCTACTATTACCTAAATAGGGGTCCGGCTACCTAAATAAGGGTTACGTACGAGTTATATAAGCGGGACTACCTAAAAGGCGCCGGAGAGAGGAGGGGAGTCTATAGTATAAAGGCTCCTCGAGATAAACTAGTAGGAGCTAGGCGTTTTTCGCCGGTCGCTAAAGGGGAAGAATAGGGCTAATATTAGGGGCTAGTACCCTAGTAGCTAAAAGGAAGGAAGAATATACTACGAAAGGAGTAGAACTAGAGACCGTACGTTAGAGTATAGTCTCCTCGTTAGAGTATAAGAAGAGAGCTCCTCCCCCTCTCTAGCTCGTTAGTTAACTTAGTTCTATCTACTACCTTACCCTTTAGTATATACTAGGGTCTCCCGTAATACTACCTTATTATATACCCGACTAATCTCTTACTTCTACTAACGGTTTTTATCTCCAAGCCGTTCCTCTATATTCTCGAGGTATATAAATAGTCGATTATAGATATCGAAGACTAAGTAGATTATTAGGTTACGCGTAGAGCTAATAAGCTACGTATATACCGCGAAGGGACGGAGGATAGTAATAAGATAGGAAACTTAGCCCTATTTATCTTCGCTTAGGCTAAGGTATCGATATTCCTTATCTATAAATTAATTGATCGGGTCTTTTAATCTTAGAAGTTATATAAGTATATAGTACGTCGAGTCCTATCTCGTCTTAATATCTTAGGTATATCGTAGAAGTCGAATCTTAGCTAGAATAGGGTAGTAAGCGTAATACTAGATTATTTGAATCTCCGAGAATATAAGCTATCGGCCTTCGCTTAAGTTAATAAAGATTATAATTTAACGGGCCTTTATAACCGTATATAGTAGCTTTATAGAAGAATTAGTATTACGAAACTACTAGGAGACTACTAGGAGACTACTAGGAGACTACTAGGAGACTACTAGGAGACTACTAGGAGACTACTAGGAGACTACTAGGAGACTACTAGGAGACTACTAGGAGACTACTAGGAGACTACTAGGAGACTACTAGGAGACTACTAGGAGACTACTAGGAGACTACTAGGAGACTACTAGGAGACTACTAGGAGACTACTAGGAGACTACTAGGAGACTACTAGAAGACTACTAGGAGAATACTAGGAGACTACTAGGAGACTACTAGGAGGCTAAAAGAAGGAAAATAACTTATACTACGCTTAGAGTTAGTAGACTCCCCCCTAGTAATTACTAGAACCCTCTCCTCTTCCTCCGCCTCCTAGTTCCTAATAAACTCCTCCTTTTTCGGCCGATACTTAATGTCTACGAGGAGACTATTATAATATAGTTATATAATATAAGAGATATAGGGATATAGTACGATCTCGTTTACTATATTAGGAATATCCCTACTAAGTACCTTAATATATTTATTTACTAACTATACTATTATTTTATTATTCGACGCGTTATCCGTAGTAAAAGTAATAACCCTAGTACCGAGATTAAAATACTTAAGGCGCGCTATTATAACTCTAGTAAGGTCCCTACTAGTATAAGCGCTATAGTAGGGCTCGAAACCGATTAAAGCTTCTATTAGGGTCTAATTATAAACCTAGTATACTTTAATTACGAGGAAGCTATTCTAGCGCGGCGTAGACTATCCGTCGAGGACGATTAAAACTTTCTAAGGTACTAGTAGGAGGTATTTACGGATAGACTCCTCTAACTTCTTTCGTAGGGTAAGGATTTTATTAGTAATAGTTAATAACGAAGGGAGCCGTCGCTTAGGTTCGAGGTATATAACTAGGCGTAGAAATTCTAAGTTATCGATAGTTATTAATAACTACTTATATATAATAATCGTACGAAGGAGTTGTTCGTCGAAATTAGCTAGGGATAGTACGAGGCTTCTAGCGTTCGCTATTTTAGTCCTAACTCGTCGATTCTAGAGTAGAATATTAGTAGAACTAAAATTAGAAAACCTAGTAGTCTCCTAGTAGTCTTACGGCTACCTTTAGGCCCTCTTCTATAGTTAGCTATACTATTCCTCGCGCTAAGGAGGTCGATAGATATACTCTCGTCTTTACGTAAGAACTAATTTAACTAGTTCTATTCTTATATAGATATTTTACGACTAGATCGTATCGTATATAGATAGTACGAGGCTTACTAGAAATACGAAGAGCGCCTTTAATAAAATACTACTAGCCCGTAGCTCTATTATCAGCTCCCTATACTAGAAGGTTAGGGGTAGGGACTAATATATTTTCCCGGTACTATCGTATTATAATCTACTAGTTATAGAACTACTTAGAGTTATTTAGTATCTATTTAAAATAGGCGTCGTTTTTAGCTACCGATAGTAGGTTACCTATAGGAGGAGGGACGTAGGTTACTAAAGATAATAAAGCTATAATAGAGAAGTAGTATTAGTTAAGAAGGAATAGTATATAAGTAGTATCTCTTATTTGAAGCTACTATTATATTTATAGGAAGTACTAAGAATATAGCTAAGCTACTTTAGGTTCTATAAGGCTAAGAAACTATTTAATAAAGTATAAATATAAAGATACAACTTCAATACGTAGAGATATAAATATATTAATAGTATTTACGGTTTTATATATATATCTTCTATAAATCTACTTACTTCTAGATAATATTATTATATACTAAGCTCGGAATATATTTTTGAATGAAAATTAAATATATTTATTTAATCTTTATTCAAAAATATATAGCTAGCCGTTTATTCTTTAATAAAGTAATTCTTCAATAAAGTAATTCTTTAATAAAGTGATTCTTTAATATATTATTAAGGAGAGATACTTATTTATTAACTATTATAGAAATATTCTTCTTATATATAAAGAGCAAGTGATTTATAATTTAAATATAAGCCTAGTAGTCTTCTAGTAGTTAAAGAGGGAGATATTAGTATAGAATATATTATTTACTAGTATACTAAATAAAATATATCCTCCTAGCTCCGAATTTATTAAATTAACTCTTCTTCTTATTACTACGAAGCCTCCTCGCCAATTCTATATCCTTAGACTAAATTGTAATACGATTTGTATAAATAGTATAGAAGTTAGTATCTAGGAATAATATATTAGTACTAGTACTAGTATAATAGGTTAAAATATAACTTACCTTTAAAAAGACTAATAAGATAGTATTCTACAGCCTCTTAGAGTACTTATATTATAGTTACTTAAAATCGAAGGTCTTCCTTAAAATTATATATAACCTCTCGAACAACCCTACTAAATAGTATTTTCTATATAAGGAGGTTAGTACTCTTCTAGTAGCGGCGGATCTTACGTAGAGCAACGGCTAGAAAGCGTTAGAGACTACTAGGATACTACTAGGAATTCTACGTAATATATAATTCTAACTTACTTCCTAGCTTATAACGGTAGGGCTTTCTTATACTACCTATATTACTTTTACCTTTCCTAGTAATTTGTTTTCGAGTAGCTAATCCCCCTAAAGGCTTTACTAGGGCCTTACTACTAGTAGTATTTCGAGCCTTAAGCGTAGATCTTCTTCTAGTAGCTATAATAGTACTTTTACTAGTACTAGTAACTACCTTACTAGCTATTAGTCTCTTTACTAGTATTCTTTTTACTAGTATCTTTCTTACTAGTATCTTTTTTGCTGCTGGTTCCTTTCTTACTAGTAGTAGTAGTAGTAGTACTACTACTACTACTTCTACTACTACTACTTCTATTACTTCTACTACTACTACTAATACTACTACTACTAATATAGTAATACTACTACTACTAATACTACTAGTAGTAGTAGTAATATAAATCTCCTCCTTAATTTAGGAATAGAATCTAAGGGTTCGCTAGGATCTTCTAGTATTTAAGTATTAAGTATTACCTAGTTAGAATCCTATATTTAAGTAGTATTTAGCTTTTTTATAGTAGTATCTAACTCTCCTCTAATAGTATCTAACTCTTGAGTATTAAGTATTACCTAGTTAAAATACTATAGTTAAGTAGTATCTAGCTTTTTTATAGTAGTATCTAGCTCTTCTCTAATAGTATCTAACTCTTAAGTATTATTAATTAGGTCTTTTAGAGTAGTTTCTAGGTCTTCTCGAGTATCCTTAAACTTATAATCTTCTTTATCTAGCTCTTTAGATTTTAGTATTTTAAATAGGGTCTTTTCCCTAGTAGTCGGTTCCTTCTTCTTAGTCTTCCTATACTTACTAATAATATTTCTATTATTATCTACTACCTGAATATCTAATACTTACGAAGATAAGGAAATACTTAAGGAATAGCTAGTACTTCTAGTTCTAAGTAGCTCTTCTTTAATTTAGGTACTAGCCGGCTAGGAATTAAGATCTAGATCGCCTAGACTACTAGGATAACTACTAGGCTCTACTAGTTTAATTAGAGGAGAATCTAGTAGAGGTAGGGTAGCCTTTTTTAATTCGTTAGCTACTCGAAGATCTACTATAGAAGTAAGGCTACGCTAGCGGACACCCTTACTACGTACTATTAAATAATTAGTAATAATTATTAGTTAATTTACTTTTAATTTAGTAGTTACTAGTAGTAATCTAGTAGTAATATAGGTTGAAAAGTAAGGATAAAGCTATATAGATTATTAGCGTACGTACGGACGTGAAAACTCTATAGTACTAGTAAACTAGCGTACTAATATCGGACGACTATACTTTTCGTACTATATAGCGTAAATATATAAAATACTTCTACTAATTATACTAATTAAATTTACGCTTAACTCTACTTTAATCTCGCTTATTTTATAAGCTTTAAACTACTAGTAAACTACTAGGCTTAGCCTAGCGTAAATCTATAGATCTATAAATAATAGCGCTACTAAAACCAACTGAACTCCTCTCTACTAATATTTATATAGTTAAAGAACGTACGCGGCGTAGTAAAAAGAGAGGCTTTAATCTCTAGGTTATAAGGAGTTAGCGCGTATTAAATTAAGTAAAGTTAGAGGCTCGTTAAAAACTAAAAAAGTCTAATAGTTAGAATCTTCTCTTAGATACTAAGTAGCGGTCCTAAATTGCGTAAGCTAAGCAAGCTATTAATAATAAGCGGTAAGAACCTAGTAGTATCCTAGTAGTAATATATACTAATCTAGCCCTAGAATATCGAATAGTACCTATCCTAGCCTCCTTAAACTAGACCTACTTACGCTTTTCGATTTCGGTAATCAAGATAAAGATATAAATAATAGAGTAGAAGAAAGCTCTAGTTAAGAATCGAGTAAAGAGGAGGAGATAGATATTAATATAATAGCCTAGGCTTAGGGTAGTAATATTACTATACTATTCGACGAGTCCTACGATTAACGCTATATAGAGTTTTATCTAGTCGTCTTTACGTAAGTAAGACGGTCCTAGTAAGTAATTAGGAAGGGGTTAGTAAATTTAATAAATAGTAGTTTAAATTTAGTTAAGGGTACGTATAACATCTATAAACTTCTTTTAGAAGAAGATTTAGAGGTAAGTCTTTTAATTTCTAGTAGTCTCCTAGTAGTTTCTAATATCCTTTTAGAGTCTAGTAAGCTTATTCTATAATAAAGATAGAAAAGAGTAACTACTAGTCTACCTAGCCGATTAACTACCCTTAATCTCTCCCCTTCAATTCTTTTCTATAGACTTATAGAGTAGGTTACTTTAATACGAAATCTCCTAGCTTATCGCTATAATTTCGATAAAAGGTAGGGTCCCTAACGGGGCGGGGCCAAACGGGGGGGGGCGGGTTAGGGGTAGGGTAGGGCGGGTTTTCGGGGCGGGTTAGGGTCCCCAACGGGGCGGGTTAGGGCGGGTTTTGGGGTAGGGAACCCGCCCCGTTAGCGGGTCGGGTTCTAACGGGTTGGGGCGGGGTCCTAGGGCGGGTTATAGATAGGAGGAGAACCCGCCCCGTTTATACTAGCGTAGGTCTACGTAATACTTTCTTAGCGCTTATATAACTACTAAGATATAACCTAATAGTAAGTAATAATAGCCCTAACTATATAGAGTATAGAGGTATAGTTAGATTTAGTAGTAAATAGTTAGTAGATTTTATATTTAATATTTATATATTTCTAGTAGTCTCCTAGTAGTCTCCTAGTAGTCAAAGTGAGTAGATAAATGGAAATTACGTTTAATAATACTATAATAGCTAAAACTAGGGTTTTTCTTATTTAGAGAGATCTTCTATATATATATTATTAATAATCTAGTTATCCTCCTCCTCTTCTTCTTCTTCTTCTTCTTTATCTTCCTCTCTATTACTCTTAATATCTAATTGAAAAGTACGTTTATCCTTATCCTTAGACCTATTAACTTTATTAGCTAATTTTTTAGTAGTAGCTTAGAGCTCTTATATCTTCTTATCTATATTAAGAGTATAACCTAAACTATTAGTCGCCTATAATACTAATAGTTTTATAATAAGATTAACCTTATCTATATCCCTTATTCTACTAAATCTCTCTCTTACTTCTACCTTTTTACTAAATATTAACTCCTATACCTCTATTATAAGCTCTCTATTAGGTAGATTCTTCTTTAGCTTAATCTTATCTATAGGGTATATATCCTACTAACGAGTAGGACTAGGAAGCCTTTTATCGAAATTATAGCGATAAGCTAGGAGATTTCGTATTAAAGTAACCTACTCCATGGAAAAGAATTAAAGGGGAGAGATTAAGGGTAGTTAATCGGCTAGGTAGACTAGTAGTTACTCTTCTCTATCTTTATTATAGAATGAGCTTACTAGACTCTAAAAGGATATTAGAAACTACTAGGAGACTACTAGAAATTAAAAGACTTACCTCTAAATCTTCTTCTAAAAGAAGTTTATAGATATTATACGTACCCTTAACTAAATTCAAACTACTATTTATTAAATTTACTAACCCCTTCCTAATTACTTACTAGGACCGTCTTACTTACGTAAAGACGACTAGATAAAACTCTATATAGCGTTAATCGTAGGACTCGTCGAATAGTATAGTAATATTACTACCCTAAGCCTAGGGTATTATATTAATATCTATCTCCTCCTCTTTACTCGATTCTTAACTAGAGCTTTCTTCTACTCTATTATTTATATCTTTATCTTAATTACCGAAATCGAAAAGCGTAAGTAGGTCTAGTTTAAGGAGGCTAGGATAGGTACTATTCGATATTCTAGGGCTAGATTAGTATATATTACTACTAGGATACTACTAGGTTCTTACCGCTTATTATTAATAGCTTGCTTAGCTTACGCAATTTAGGACCGCTACTTAGTATCTAAGAGAAGATTCTAACTATTAGACTTTTTTAGTTTTTAACGAGTCTCTAACTTTACTTAATTTAATACGCGCTAACTCCTTATAACCTAGAGATTAAAGTCTTTCTTTTTACTACGCCGCGTACGTTCTTTAACTATATAAATATTAGTAGAGAGGAGTTTAGTTGGTTTTAGTAGCGCTATTATTTATAGATCTATAGATTTGCGCTAGGCTAAGCCTAGTAGTTTACTAGTAGTTTAAGGCTTATAAAATAAGCGAGATTGAAGTAGAGTTAAGCGTAAATTTAATTAGTATAATTAGTAGAAGTATTTTATATATTTACGCTATATAGTACGAAAAGTATAGTCGTCCGATATTAGTACGCTAGTTTACTAGCGCTATAGAGTTTTTACGTCCGTACGTACGCTAATAATCTATATAGCTTTATCCTTACTTTTCAACCTATATTACTACTAGATTACTACTAGTAACTACTAAATTAAAAGTAAATTAACTAATAATTATTACTAATTATTTAATAGTACGTAGTAAGGGTACCCGCTAGCGTAGTCTTACTTCTATAGTAGATCTTCGAGTAGCTAACGAATTAAAAAAGGCTACCCTACCTCTACTAGATTCTCCTCTAATTAAACTAGTAGAGCCTAGTAGTTATCCTAGTAGTCTAGGCGATCTAGATCTCAATTCCTAGCCGGCTAGTACCTAAATTAAAGAAGAGCTACTTAGAACTAGAAGTACTAGCTATTCCTTTAGTATTTCCTTATCTTCGTAAGTATTAGATATTTAGGTAGTAGATAATAATAGAAATATTATTAGTAAGTATAGGAAGACTAAGAAGAAGGAACCGACTACTAGGGAAAAGACCCTATTTAAAATACTAAAATCTAAAGAGCTAGATAAAGAAGATTATAAGTTTAAGGATACTCGAGAAGACCTAGAAACTACTCTAAAAGACCTAATTAATAATACTTAAGAGTTAGATACTATTAGAGAAGAGCTAGATACTACTATAAAAAAGGCTAAAAAGCTAGATACTGCTCAACTATAGTTATTTAACTAGGTAATACTTAATACTTAAGAGTTAGATACTATTAGAGGAGAGTTAGATACTACTATAAAAAAGCTAGATACTACTTAAATATAGGATTCTAACTAGGTAATACTTGATACTTAAATACTAGAAGATCCTAGCGAACCCTTAGATTCTATTCCTAAATTAAGGAGGAGATTTATATTACTACTACTACTAGTAGTATTAGTAGTAGTAGTATTAGTAGTAGTAGTATTAGTAGTAGTAGTAGAAGTAATAGAAGTAGTAGTAGTAGAAGTAGTAGTAGTAGTACTACTACTACTACTACTACTAGTAAGAAAGGAACTAGTAGCAAAAAAGATACTAGTAAGAAAGATACTAGTAAAAAGAATACTAGTAAAGAGACTAATAGCTAGTAAGGTAGTTACTAGTACTAGTAAAAGTACTATTATAGCTACTAGAAGAAGATCTACGCTTAAGGCTCGAAATACTACTAGTAGTAAGGCCCTAGTAAAGCCTTTAGGGGGATTAGCTACTCGAAAACAAATTAATAGGAAAGGTAAAAGTAATATAGGTAGTATAAGAAAGCCCTACCGTTATAAGCTAGGAAGTAAGTTAGAATTATATATTATATAGAATTCCTAGTAGTATCCTAGTAGTCTCTAACGCTTTCTAGCCGTTGCTCTACGTAAGATCCGCCGCTACTAGAATAATACCAACCTCCTTATATAGAAAATACTATTTAGTAGGGTTGTTCGAGAGGTTATATATAATTTTAAGGAAGACCTTCGATTTTAAGTAACTATAATATAAGTACTCTAAGAGGCTATATAATACTATCTTATTAGTCTTTTTAAAGGTAAGTTATATTTTAACCTATTAATATTATACTAGTACTAGTACTAATATATTATTCCTAGATACTAACCTCTATACTATTTATACAAATCGTATTACAATTTAGTCTAAGGATATAGAATTGGCGAGGAGGCTTCGTAGTAATAAGAAGAATAGTTAATTTAATAAATTCGGAGCTAGAAGGATATATTTTATTTAGTATACTAGTAAATAATATATTCTATACTAATATCTCCCTCTTTAACTACTAGAAGACTACTAGGCTTATATTTAAATTATAAATCACTTACTCTTTATATACAAGAAGAATATTTCTATAATAGTTAATAAATAAGTATCTCTCCTTAATAATATATTAAAGAATTACTTTATTAAAGAATCACTTTATTAAAGAATTACTTTATTAAAGAATTACTTTATTAAAGAATAAACGGCTAGCTATATATTTTTGAATAAAGATTAAATAAATATATTCAATTTTCATTCAAAAATATATTCTAAGCTTAGTATATAATAATATTATCTAGAAGTAAGCAGATTTATAGAAGATATATATATAAAACCGTAAATACTATTAATATATTTATATCTCTACGTATTAAAGTTATATCTTTATATTTATACTTTATTAAATAGTTTCTTAGTCTTATAGAACCTAAAGTAGCTTAGCTATATTCTTAGTACTTCCTATAAATATAATAGTAGCTTTAAATAAGAGATACTACTTATATACTATTCCTTCTTAACTAATACTACTTCTCTATTATAGCTTTATTATCTTTAGTAACCTACATCCCTCCTCCTATAGGTAACCTACTATTAGTAGGTAAAAACGACGCCTGTTTTAAATAGATACTAAATAACTCTAAGTAGTTCTATAACTAGTAGATTATAATACGATAGTACTAGGAAAATATATTAGTCCCTACCCCTAACCTTCTAGTATAGGGAGCTGATAGGAGAGCTACGGGCTAGTAGTATTTTATTAAAGGCGCTCTTCGTATTTCTAGTAAGCCTCGTACTATCTATATACGATACGATCTAGTCGTAAAATATCTATATAAGAATAGAACTAGTTAAATTAGTTCTTATATAAAGACGAGGGTATATCTATCGACCTCCTTAGTACGAGGAATAGTATAGCTAACTATAGAAGAGGGCCTAAGGGTAGCCGTAAGACTACTAGGAGACTACTAGGTTTTCTAATTTTAGTTCTACTAATATTCTACTCTAGAATCGACGAGTTAGGACTAAGATAGCGAACGCTAGAAGCCTCCTACTATCTCTAGCTAATTTCGACGAACAACTCCTTCGTACGATTATTATATATAAGTAGTTATTAATAACTATCGATAACTTAGAATTCCTACGCCTAGTTATATACCTCGAACCTAAGCGACGGCTCCCTTCGTTATTAACTATTACTAATAAAATCCTTGCCCTACGAAAGAAGTTAGAGGAGTCTATCCGTAAACGTCTCCTACTAGTACCTTAGAAAGTCTTAATTGTCCTCGACGGATAGTCTACGCCGCGCTAGAATAGCTTCCTCGTAATTAAAGTATACTAGGTTTATAATTAGACCCTAATAGAAGCTTTAATCGGTTTAGAGCCCTACTATAGCGCTTATACTAGTAGGGACCTTACTAGAGTTATAATAGCGCGCCTTAAGTATTTTAATCTCGGTACTAGGGTTATTACTTTTACTACGGATAACGCGTCGAATAATATAACAATAGTATAGTTAGTAAATAAATATATTAAGGTACTTAGTAGGGATATTCCTAATATAGTAAACGAGATCGCGCTATATCCCTATATCTTTTATATTATATAACTATATTATAATAGTCTCCTCGTAGATATTAAGTATCGGCCGAAAAAGGAGGAGTTTATTAGGAACTAGGAGGCGGAGGAAGAGGAGAGGGTTCTAGTAATTACTAAGGGGGAGTCTACTAACTCTAAGCGTAGTATAAGTTATTTTCCTTCTTTTAGCCTCCTAGTAGTCTCCTAGTAGTCTCCTAGTATTCTCCTAGTAGTCTCCTAGTAGTCTCCTAGTAGTCTCCTAGTAGTCTCCTAGTAGTCTCCTAGTAGTCTCCTAGTAGTCTCCTAGTAGTCTCCTAGTAGTCTCCTAGTAGTCTCCTAGTAGTCTCCTAGTAGTCTCCTAGTAGTCTCCTAGTAGTCTCCTAGTAGTCTCCTAGTAGTTTCGTAATACTAATTCTTCTATAAAGCTACTATATACGGTTATAAAGGCCCGTTAAATTACGATCTTTATTAACTTAAGCGAAGGCCGATAGCTTATATTCTTAGAGATTTAAATAATCTAGTATCGCGCTTACTACCCTATTCCGGCTAAGATTCGACTTCTACGATATACCTAAGATATTAAGACGAGATAGGACTCGACGTACTATATACTTATACGACTTCTAAGATTAAGAGACCCAATTAATTAATTTATAGATAAGGAATATCGATACCTTAGCCTAAGCGAAGATAAATAGGGCTAAGTTTCCTACCTTATTACTATCCTCCGTCCCTTCGCGGTATATACGTAGCTTATTAGCTCTACGCGTAACCTAATAATCTACTTAGTCTTCGATATCTATAATCGACTATTTATATACCTCGAGAATATAAAGGAACGGCTTAGAGATAAGAACCGTCGGTAGAAGTAAGAGATTAGTCGGGTATATAGTAAGGCGGTAGATAAGCTTAGGGTCTACTATAGTATAACGTCTAATATATAGGCTAGAAAGTACTATAGTATAGTAATCCTACTCCATCCTTATTATAAGCTTAATACTTAGAACTAGCCTGAATAGTAGCCTATACTAGAAGTCTAGAAGATCTACTCGATTAGTAGGTATATTATTAGACGGAACTATACGTTCTATATAATACTTAATATACGTAGCGAAACCTAGTAATACGCTACGTTAAAGTCCTATTATCGCTCTAACGAGGGTATATTAACCTCGATTCGGTTATAGATCTCCGTACGGTAGTAGAGCCTTCTACTAAGTATAATATACGCCTAATAGCGACGCGCGTAGTAATAGATATATAGCGAGAGTTCGATAAGTATCGCTTATAGAGTAAGCGAAAACCCTAGTCCCTAGTAGTCTTCTAGTAGTCGCTAATAATCCCTAGATAAAGTACGGCTAGATCTTAAGGAACTATTCTAGTAATAGAGATCTATTAAGTACCGGTTCCTACGGATAGTAATAATAGTAAAGGATCTCTTTACTATCTAAGCGGCCGGTATTAGTATTGAACGAGAGTTTAATATTACTAGTAACTTTAATACGGATAATAAGTTATATAGCGTATAGGTTCTTAGTACGTTAATAGTAAGTAACTATAAGTAGATACTAGATTCTAAGTAGTATATACTTAACTACTATTTAATAGGGAGAAGGGATATTTATATAACTAAAGATAAATTAGCTACTAAGCGAGCTAAATAGACTAAGGAACTTATTCGTATAGTTAACGAGATATAGAGGTTAGATAAAATTAGCGATAGGGAGGATACTACGGACCCTAATAATACGCTACTACTAGCTAAAGGAGCTTCTCCCCCTATATAGAGGTTAGCGAATAGATTACGACGGGATAATAAGGGTCTATTAGGTAAGCGGCTCGAAATAGTTAAGGGTATAGGAGATTATATTAGTAGTCGTATTATAATACGTCGGCGAACCTAAGCTACTACCCGAAGTATAGGAAGGCGTAGAAGGGGTCGCGCTATAAGACTACCGGTAGTATTACCTAGAGGTAGTATAGATCTTTAGGCGATAGTTAATAGCCGACGTAGTTATAAAGGTAATAATAAGGGCCCTATAACTAGGAGCGGAGCTCGTTATACTTAGTTTTAAGCTTTTAACTTTCGAGCCGTAGATTTAGTTATAATATAACTTATTATAAGCTCTATAACTACTAGAAGACTACTAGAAATATTTCGACTATCGTTATAACTACTAGAATACTCTTTTTAACTACTAGAAGACTACTAGAAATACTACGTATATTCTAAATATACTAATAGTATTATATACGGGTTATAACGGGTTAGGTTACGAGACCCCGCCCGGGCCGCCCCTATCTAACGGGGCGGGTTGAGAGCTTAGCGGGGCGGGTTAGGTTAGAGTTTTATACTTATAACCCGCCCTAGGGTCCCTAACGGGGCGGGGCTAAACGGGGGGGGGCGGGTTAGGGGTAGGGTAGGGCGGGTTTTCGGGGCGGGTTATAAGTATAAAACCCTAACCTAACCCGCCCTACTAAGCTCTCAACCCGCCCCGTTAGATAGGGGCGGGGTCTCGTAACCTAACCCGTTATAACCCGTATATAATACCGTTAGTATATTTAGAATATACGTAGTATTTCTAGTAGTCTTCTAGTAGTCAAAAAGAGTATTCTAGTAGTTATAACGATAGTCGAAATATTTCTAGTAGTCTTCTAGTAGTTATAGAGCTTATAATAAGTTATATTATAACTAAATCTACGGCTCGAAAGTTAAAAGCTTGAAACTAAGTACGACGAGCTCCGCTCCTAGTTATAGGGCCCTTATTATTACCTTTATAACTACGTCGGCTATTAACTATCGCCTAAATATCTATACTACCTCTAGGTAATACTACCGGTAGTCTTATAGCGCGACCCCTCCTACGCCTTCCTATACTTCAGGTAGTAGCTTAGGTTCGCTAACGTATTATAATACGACTACTAATATAATCTCCTATACCCTTAACTATTTCGAGCCGCTTACCTAATAGACCCTTATTATCCCGTCGTAATCTATTCGCTAACCTCCGTATAGAGGGAGAAGCTCCTTTAGCTAGTAGTAGCGTATTATTAGGGTCTATAGTATCCTCCCTATTACTAATTTTATCTAACCTCTATATCTCGTTAACTATACGAACAAGTTTCTTAGTCTATTTAGCTCGCTTAGTAGCTAATTTATCTTTAGTTATATAAATATCCCTTCTCCCTATTAAATAGTAGTTAAGTATATACTACTTAGAATCTAGTATCTACTTATAGTTACTTACTATTAACGTACTAAGAACCTATACGCTATATAACTTATTATCCGTATTAAAGTTACTAGTAATACTAAACTCTCGTTTAATACTAATACCGGCCGCTTAGATAGTAAAGAGATCCTTTACTATTATTACTATCCGTAGGAACCGGTACTTAATAGATCTCTATTACTAGAATAGTTCCTTAAGATCTAGCCGTACTTTATCTAGGGATTATTAGCGACTACTAGAAGACTACTAGGGACTAGGGTTTTCGCTTACTCTATAAGCGATACTTATCGAACTCTCGCTATATATCTATTACTACGCGCGTCGCTATTAGGCGCGTATTATACTTAGTAGAAGGCTCTACTACCGTACGGAGATCTATAACCGAATCGAGGTTAATATACCCTTATTAGAGCGATAATAGGACTTTAACGCGGCGTATTACTAGGTTTCGCTACGTATATTAAGTATTATATAGAACGTATAGTTCCGTCTAATAATATACCTACCAATCGAGTAGATCTTCTAGTATAGGCTACTATTTAGGCTAGTTCCAAGTATTAAGCTTATAACGAGGATAGAGTAGGATTACTATACTATAGTACTTTCTAGCCTATATATTAGACGTTATACTATAGTAGACCCTAAGCTTATCTACCGCCTTACTATATACCCGACTAATCTCTTACTTCTACTAATAGTTCTTATCTCTAAGCCGTTCCTCTATATTCTCGAGATATATAAATAGTCGATTATAGATATCGAAGACTAAGTAGATTATTAGGTTACGTATAGAGCTAATAAGCTACGTATATACCGCGAAGGGACGGAGGATAGTAATAAGGTAGGAAACTTAGCCCTATTTATCTTCGCTTAGGCTAAGGTATTAATATTCCTTATCTATAAATTAATTAATTAGGTCTCTTAATCTTAGAAGTCGTATAAATATATAGTACGTCGAGTCCTATCTCGTCTTAATATCTTAGGTATATCGTAGAAGTCGAATCTTAGCCGGAATAGGGTAGTAAGCGCGATACTAGATTATTTAAATCTCCGAGAATATAAGCTATTAGCTTTCGCTTAAGTTAATAAAGATCGTAATTTAACGGGCCTTTATAACCGTGTATAGTAGCTTTATAGAAGAATTAGTATTACGAAACTACTAGGAGACTACTAGGAGACTACTAGGAGACTACTAGGAGACTACTAGGAGACTACTAGGAGACTACTAGGAGACTACTAGGAGACTACTAGGAGACTACTAGGAGACTACTAGGAGACTACTAGGAGACTACTAGGAGAATACTAGGAGACTACTAGGAGACTACTAGGAGGCTAAAAGAAGGAAAATAACTTATACTACGCTTAGAGTTAGTAGACTCCCCCCTAGTAATTACTAGAACCCTCTCCTCTTCCTCCGCCTCCTAGTTCCTAATAAACTCCTCCTTTTTCGGCCGATACTTAATGTCTACGAGGAGACTATTATAATATAGTTATATAATATAAGAGATATAGGGATATAGCGCGATCTTATTTACTATATTAGGAATATCCCTACTAAGTACCTTAATATATTTATTTACCGACTATACTATTATTTTATTATTCGACGCGTTATCCGTAGTAAAAGTAATAACCCTAGTACTAAGATTAAAATACTTAAGGCGCGCTATTATAACTCTAGTAAGGTCCCTACTAGTATAAGCGCTATAGTAGGGCTCGAAACTAATTAAAGCTTCTATTAGGGTCTAATTATAAACCTAGTATACTTTAATTACGAGGAAGCTATTCCGGCGTAGCGTAGACTATCCGTCGAGGACGATTAAGACTTTCTAAGGTACTAGTAGGAGACGTTTATAGATAGACTCCTCTAACTTCTTTCGTAGGGTAAGGATTTTATTAGTAATAGTTAATAATAAAGGGAGCCGTCGCTTAGGTTCGAGGTATATAACTAGGCGTAGGAATTCTAAGTTATCGATAGTTATTAATAACTACTTATATATAATAATCGTACGAAGGAGTTGTTCGTCGAAATTAGCTAGGGATAGTACGAGGCTTCTAGCGTTCGCTATCTTAGTTCTAACTCGTCGATTCTAGAGTAGAATATTAGTAGAACTAAAATTAGAAAACCTAGTAGTCTCCTAGTAGTCTTACGGCTACCCTTAGGCCCTCTTCTATAGTTAGCTATACTATTCCTCGCGCTAAGGAAGTCGATAGATATACCCTCGTCTTTACGTAAGAACTAATTTAACTAGTTCTATTCTTATATAGATATTTTACGACTAGATTATATCGTATATAGATAGTACGAGGCTTACTAGAAATACGAAGAGCGCCTTTAATAAAATACTACTAGCCCGTAGCTCTCCTATTAGCTCCCTATACTAGAAGGTTAGGGGTAGGGACTAATATATTTTCCCGGTACTATTATATTATAATCTACTAGTTATAGAACTACTTAGAGTTATTTAGTATCTATTTAAAATAGGCGTCGTTTTTACCTACCGATAGTAGGTTACCTATAGGAGAAGGGACGTAGGTTACTAAAGATAATAAAGCTATAATAGAGAAGTAGTATTAGTTAAAAAGGAATAGTATATAAGTAGTATCTCTTATTTAAAGCTGCTATTATATTTATAGGAAGTACTAAGAATATAGCTAAGCTACTTCAGGTTCTATAAGGCTAAGAAACTATTTAATAAAGTATAAATATAAAGATATAACTTTAACAAGTAGAGATATAAATATATTAATAGTATTTACGGTTTTATATATATATCTTCTATAAATCTGCTTACTTCTAGATAATATTATTATATACTAAGCTCGGAATATATTTTTAAATGAAAATTGAATATATTTATTCAATCTTTATTTAAAAATATATAGCTAGCTATTTATTCTTTAATAAAGTAATTCTTTAATAAAGTAATTCTTTAATAAAGTAATTCTTTAATATATTATTAAGGAGAGATACTTATTTATTAACTATTATAGAAATATTCTTCTTATATATAAAGAGCAAGTAATTTATAATTTAAATATAAGCCTAGTAGTCTTCTAGTAGTTAAAGAGGGAGATATTGGTATAGAATATATTCTTTACTAGTATACTAAATAAAATATATCCTCCTAGCTCCGAATTTATTAAATTAACTCTT
Organism: Venturia nashicola; assembly: GCA_004522665.1. Lineage (NCBI taxonomy): Eukaryota > Fungi > Ascomycota > Dothideomycetes > Venturiales > Venturiaceae > Venturia > Venturia nashicola. The sequence continues at coordinate 725,624 of SNSD01000006.1, forward strand.
CTTCTTATTACTACGAAGCCTCCTCGCTAATTCTATATCCTTAGACTGAATTGTAATACGATTTATATAAATAGTATAGAGGTTAGTATCTAGGAATAATATATTAGTACTAGTACTAGTATAATAGGTTAAAATATAACTTACCTTTAAAAAGACTAATAAGATAGCATTCTATAGCCTCTTAGAGTACTTATATTATAGTTACTTAAAATCGAAGGTCTTCCTTAAAATTATATATAACCTCTCGAACAACCCTACTAAATAGTATTTTCTATATAAGGAGGTCGGTACTCTTCTAGTAGCGGCGGATCTTACGTAGAGTAACGGCTAGAAAGCGTTAGAGACTACTAGGATACTACTAGGAATTCTACGTAATATATAATTCTAACTTACTTCCTAGCTTATAACGGTAGGGCTTTCTTATACTACCTATATTACTTTTACCTTTCCTAGCAATTTATTTTCGAGTAGCTAATCCCCCTAAAGGCTTTACTAGGGCCTTACTACTAGTAGTATTTCGAGCCTTAAGCGTAGATCTTCTTCTAGTAGTTATAATAGTACTTTTACTAGTACTAGTAACTACCTTACTAGCTATTAGTCTCTTTACTAGTATTCTTTTTACTAGTATCTTTCTTACTAGTATCTTTTTTACTACTAGTTCCTTTCTTGCTAGTAGTAGTAGTAGTAGTACTACTACTACTACTTCTACTACTACTACTTCTATTGCTTCTACTACTGCTACTAATACTACTACTACTAATACTACTACTACTAATACTACTAGTAGTAGTAGTAATATAAATCTCCTCCTTAATTTAGGAATAGAATCTAAGGGTTCGCTAGGATCTTCTAGTATTTAAGTATCAAGTATTACCTAGTTAGAATCCTATATTTAAGTAGTATTTAGCTTTTTTATAGTAGTATCTAACTCTCCTCTAATAGTATCTAACTCTTAAGTATTAAGTATTATCTAGTTAAAATACTATAGTTAAGTAGTATCTAGCTTTTTTATAGTAGTATCTAGCTCTTCTCTAATAGTATCTAACTCTTAAGTATTATTAATTAGGTCTTTTAGAGTAGTTTCTAAGTCTTCTCGAGTATCCTTAAACTTATAATCTTCTTTATCTAGCTCTTTAGATTTTGGTATTTCAAATAGGGTCTTTTCCCTAGTAGTCGGTTCCTTCTTCTTAGTCTTCCTATACTTACTAATAATATTTCTATTATTATCTACTACCTAAACATCTAATACTTACGAAGATAAGGAAATACTTAAGGAATAGCTAGTACTTCTAGTTCTAAGTAGCTCTTCTTTAATTTAGGTACTAGCCGGCTAGGAATTAAGATCTAGATCGCCTAGACTACTAGGATAACTACTAGGCTCTACTAGTTTAATTAGAGGAGAATCTAGTAGAGGTAGGGTAGCCTTTTTTAATTCGTTAGCTACTCGAAGATCTACTATAGAAGTAAGACTACGCTAGTAGGTACCCTTACTACGTACTATTAAATAATTAGTAATAATTATTAGTTAATTTACTTTTAATTTAGTAGTTACTAGTAGTAATCTAGTAGTAATATAGGTTGAAAAGTAAGGATAAAGCTATATAGATTATTAGCGTATATATAGACGTAAAAACTCTATAGCGCTAGTAAACTAGCGTACCGATATCGGACGACTATACTTTTCGTACTATATAGCGTAAACTCCTACTCGTTAGTAGGATATATACCCTATAGATAAGATTAAGCTAAAGGAGAATCTACCTAATAGAGAGCTTATAATAGAGGTATAGGAGTTAATATTTAGTAAAAAGGTAGAAGTAAGAGAGAGATTTAGTAGAATAAGGGATATAGATAAGGTTAATCTTATTATAAAACTATTAGTATTATAGGCGACTAATAGTTTAGGTTATACTCTTGATATAGATAAGAAGATATAAGAGCTCTAAGCTACTACTAAAAAATTAGCTAATAAAGTTAATAGGTCTAAGGATAAGGATAAACGTACTTTTCAATTGGATATTAAGAGTAATAGAGAGGAAGATAAAGAAGAAGAAGAAGAAGAGGAGGAGGAGGATAACTAGATTATTAATAATATATATATAGAAGATCTCTCTAAATGAGAAAAACCCTAGTTTTAGCTATTATAGTATTATTAAACGTAATTTCTATTTATCTACTTACTTTGACTACTAGGAGACTACTAGGAGACTACTAGAAATATATAAATATTAAATACAAAATCTACTATTTACTACTAAATCTAACTATACCTCTATACTCTATATAGTTAGGGCTATTATTACTTACTATTAGGTTATATCTTAGTAGTTATATAAGCGCTAAGAAAGTATCACGTAGACCCGCGCTAGTATAAATAGGGCGGGTTCTCCTCCTATCTATAACCCGCCCCGGGACCCCGCCCCAACCCGTTAGAACCCGACCCGCCAACGGGGCGGGTTCCCTACCCTAAAACCCGCCCCAACCCGCCCCGTTAGGGACCCTAATAAAAGGCTTCCTAGTCCTACTCGTTGGTAGGATATATACCCTATAGATAAGATCAAGCTAAAGGAGAATCTACCTAATAGAGAGCTTATAATAGAGGTATAGGAGTTGATATTTAGTAAAAAGGTAGAAGTAAGAGAGAGATTTAGTAGAATAAGGGATATAAATAAGGTTAATCTTATTATAAAACTATTAGTATTATAGGCGACTAATAGTTTAGGTTATACTCTTAATATAGATGAGAAGATATAAGAGCTCTAAACTACTACTAAAAAATTAGCTAATAAAGTTAATAGGTCTAAGGATAAGGATAAACGTACTTTTCAATTAGATGTTAAGAGTAATAGAGAGGAAGATAAAGAAGAAGAAGAAGAAGAAGAGGAGGAGGATAACTAGATTATTAATAATATATATATAGAAGATCTCTCTAAATAAGAAAAACCCTAGTTTTAGCTATTATAGTATTATTAAACGTAATTTCCATTTATCTACTTACTTTAACTACTAGGAGACTACTAGGAGACTACTAGAAATATATAAATATTAAATATAAAATCTACTAACTATTTACTACTAAATCTAACTATACCTCTATACTCTATATAGTTAGGGCTATTATTACTTACTATTAGGTTATATCTTAGTAGTTATATAAGCGCCAAGAAAGCATCACGTGGACCCGCGCTAGTATAAACGGGGCGGGTTCTCCTCCTATCTATAACCCGCCCCGGGACCCCGCCCTAACCCGTTAGAACCCGACCCGCCAACGGGGCGGGTTCCCTACCCTAAAACCCGCCCCAACCCGCCCCGTTGGGGACCCTACTATTACCTTATATATTCTAGCCCTCTAATTGGCTAGATTGAGCTACTTAACTAACAGCTTTAGTACCGTTACAATCTCGTAGATGTCTCGTTACTAGGGACTACTATATAATAATCCTAATTCTCGTTATATACCTGGTGACGAGATCGTTACTATAATAGTATATAAACCTAACTACTAGGCTGTAACGAGAATCTACGAGATTGTTACCACGTATTTGTGCCCGTAGTGCATGCCAAGTCGCTGGCTTTAGCTTCAGCCTTGCCGAAGCGATCATGATATTTCTAATACCACATACTGCGTAGCCCTCTCTCGAATCTCTTATTCCATCTTCTGAATAAGGCATGATGGAACAGACCACATGCCCAAGAAGCAAGACGAAGTTCGCGGGTATTTACAAACAGAGTAAAGATTCTTTTCCCTTCTCTATATAACCCAAAGCCGCACGCCAGGTTAGCGTGTTGGGTACTTTGTATGAAATGGCAGATACATAGACCCCTTCTGCTCTTCCATCTCCAGAGAAAATATATGTACATCATCCTGCCGTCTCTTCCTATTACGAGGTATATATTTCCTGCCACTGCGTCGTTTCTGCCATTCAAGGCCAACTCATGTATCGTACAGGGTCCTATGCCATTGGCGCTGGACTCATAATTTCAGACCCAATTCAGGCTCCCCGCTCTTTGTGCAGACCTAATGCCTAATCATGAGTTGCTGCCTTTGACCTTCTCAGCAACTACTTCGGCGCCCTTATAATCCTCTTTCTTGACTTTGCTGCTCTCTTGTTCGCCCTCACCCTCACCTTCTTTGCCAGTCTCTAGATCAAACTCAATTTCCTCGTCTTCGGTAGGGACTGGTCCAGGCATTCCACTTCCACTATCTCCGCTCATCTGCCATTCCATCAATTTGGCAAATGCTCCGTCCTTTCTGGCTGCCAATTCTTTGTAGCTGCCCTCTTCAGCAACACGTCCATCGCCCCCAATGACGATAATCCGGTCGCTGCGTTTGATGGTGGAAAGACGATGGGCGATACTGATCGTGGTGTTGTTACCGCGCAATAGATTACCGAGAGCTTGATTCACAAGAGTCTCTGACTCGGCATCGAGAGCGGAGGTGGCCTCGTCCAAGATGAGAATATCGGGCTCTTTCAGCAGAGCACGAGCGATGGCGATTCGTTGTTTCTGACCACCCGAGAGCTGAGTGCCGCGAGCACCGACGTGCGTTTCGAGACCCTCTGGCTTGAAAGAATGTTTGTTAGCTTCAACCAGAATGAAAAATGAGCAGTTACTTACAAAATCGCTGATGAACGAGCAATTGGCTTTTCGTGCTGCAGCAATGATCTCAGATCGTGTTGCTAGCGGTCGACCATAAGCAATGTTTTCAGCCACTGTTCCGGAGAAGAGAACAGGTTCCTGTCCAACATAACCAATCTTCCGCCGCAGTTGTTTCGCGTTCATCTTCGATATATCTTTGCCGTCAATCTCGATTGTTCCGCTGTTGGGCGTGTAAAATCGCAACAACAATTGAGCCACTGTAGATTTTCCTGCGCCGCTGGGGGCAACAATGGCAATGTTAGTGCCTTGCTCGATCCTGAACGATAGATTTTCAAAAATCTCCACCGCTGGTCTGGTAGGGTAGCTGAATGTAACGTTCTTGAAATCGATAGGACCTCGAGCAGATTTGACAGCTTGTCCCACTGTTGGGTACATTGTAGGTTTCCTGTCTTGAAGTTCAAATAGTCGACTGGCAGCACCCACACCTTTCATAAGCTCGGAATAAAAGCCTGAAAGACCAAACAAACTCGATCCAGCGTAAGCCGTGTACATCAAGAATGAGGTTAGCTCACCGACGCTGATAGCACCAGATTTGACCATGCCGCCTCCGAAATAGAGCAAAGCCAGAATCGTCATGTTGCCCATGAATCCAGAAGCACTGAAAAAAGTAGCGCTGATAAGAGCCTCTTTTTTGCCCAGGTAGAAGATCTTGCGAGTTTGCGCATTGTATCTCGCCACCTCTTGAACCTCCCCTGCAAAAGCTTGACTAGTGCGAACATTGCCCAATCGTTCTTCAGCAATCTTGGTAAGAGTTCCAAGGTTCTTCTGAATTGTGCGACTAAGATTTCGAATGGCGCGACCGTAAAAGAACGCTCCAATGGCAATAGGCGGGAACATGAACGCGAGAACACTCGTCAATTTCAAGCTGACAATTCCCATCATCACCAGACCAGCACCTCCGCTCACAGCAGAGCGAAGACCGTCAGACAAATTCTGAGTGATACTTTTGCCAACAATAATGGTATCTGATCCGAGACGCGAGATGAGATCACCAACACGGTTGGCGTCAAAGAACTCGGCGTTCTGGATGAATGTCCGTTTATACAAGCGTGATCGAAGACGAGTGACAATGCGCTCTCCAACTATTCTCAAAATGATGATACGAGAATAATTGGTAGCAGCACCAACTGTGAGGACAGCTCCGAGAGTGAGGTAGAATACGTATGGCTCGAGTCCGAATAGCTTATCGTCCTCCTTGTCCGTGGCGGCATCCATAATCTTTCCAATGGAGAAGGGAATCGACATTGTAATGGCCGAGGAGACCAGCAGGAACAGGAATGCCCATGCTAGCAGTCGTCCCTCAGGAAGGGCAATCTTGAGCAACCGCCATACTTCTGCCGAGCCTCCAGAATTCCCTCCGGCTGAACCGTCCTTGCTCAATTTGGCGCTCAAATTGAGTTGGGCAGCCTGCGATGCCTTTGCTGATCGACCGAAATCGTCTACTTCCGTCTCTTGCTCCCCATGCTCTTCCACAGCATTTGTGGTATGTTCGTCATCGTCTTTTTCGTGAGGATTCTGCAGCTTGTCTTTCATCTCCTGGAGGTATGGCTTAGCAGCAGGTTTTTTCCGAGCCTCGGCGACAGCTCTCGAGACTGAGAAGGGTCGAATAGTGGTTGATTGATGGCATATCGAGGTAGCCGTCCGTATTCCGAGAGTTGGTGGTATTACTTGGGGGGTGAGTCGGGAAGTGGTCCTAGACTTCTGGGCATTCGAGGCAATATGTCTAGATATGAAGTTCGCTATCCGCGGATTGGCCTTCCATTCGGTGTGTGATAGATTGGCCTTCCATTCGGTATGTGATATTCTTTGCGGTGCAAGGGCGTTGTGGCATGCCCGCTGCAGCACGACGAAAGATGAGTTTGAGCGCATGGCTCACGGCACAAGCGAGACTGAAGTGAGGAGCGCCAGATTGAATGCACAGTGTATTGATTATCACCGAGTGTATGCAGGCTTCATGGTGTTGTGTCTGTGGGAGAGATATTTCTTGTCCGATGACGCCTTGAGGGCGCGAGGAAGGTCGGCGGCGTGGAAGACTGGCCGTGCATCTCGTTCGGATTCCGACTCGACTGAGATGCGACTCTCTTCTCTCTTCCAGCACTAGGGACTGAACTAAATAAATACCAGGACGAGACACACTTTCGAAAGACAGGCACGAAGAAGATTCAGCTGGTAGAACACCAAAGAAATCAAACATGCCCGTCGACTACAGCAAATGGGTATACACAACCCCCACCAACCCTGCAATTCCCATCGTCTAACGTGTAATAGGACGCGCTCGAACTGAGCGATGACTCGGACATCGAAGTACACCCCAATGTCGACAAGAAATCTTTCATAAGAGCAAAGCAGGCACAGATCCACCAGCAACGTGCCCAACGGAAGGTCCAGATCACAACTCTGAAGTACGAACGAACAATCAATCATGGTCTTATGCTGCGAATTGACCGGCTTCTTACCGCTCTCAAATCACATAAGGCGAGCGACCAGAGTGCCGACGAGCTGGTGTTTCAAGCTCTGATTGAAAGTGCTGGAGATCCAAAGGAAGACAGGCCGCCAGCACCGCCAGAGGGAGTCCACCACAATGTCAAAGAGCAGCCCACATACTCCAGGATGATGGCCACATTGGTGGATCAGGTCAAGAAAGAGGTGGACGAGAGCAAGGTGGAGGATCGATTTGAGGGATACATTACTGGCATCACCGGGCATAAGAAAAAGGTCGAGGGTTTGCAACTCGAACTACTCGCCAAACTGGCCGAATTGGAGAAGGAGGAGAGCAAGCACATCACAAGCGAAAGCATACACGAAGGATTCAGCTTTTCAAATGTACGAATGCACACTTCCTGTCTATTTCTGACAAGAACTAACGTGCCTCAGGTTGCAAAGCATGTTGATGAACCAAAGCCGGCCCCATCAACTTCATCAAAGACGCCAAAAGTCGAGCTGCTGAACACTCCAAGCTTATCTTCACGACCAGGACTAACGAGCGTCAACTCGGGCCAGTCTGAAGGAGCCGACGCAGATATTGAGGACGGACCAGATCCAGACCAGCTAGCAGCCGAGTCCGATGAAGAGGACCTTCGACCAACAGAGCTTGGAAAGAAGTTTGGACAGATCCAAGTCGGCGACTACCGCAGCTCTTTACAATTCATTTCGCAAAACCCAGCCATAATAAGTGAGCGTGAAAGCGACGGACTACTTGTCGAGGCATTCGACGCGCAAATGGAAGGCCATGCTAAGTACGCAAAGCAATGTGTCCACCAAGCTTTACTAGTTCAATACTGCCGCCAACTAGGCAAAGACGGAGTCGGCATGTTTTTCAAACGCATCACGACCAAGGACCATGCTGCAAACAAGATGTTCACGGATGATGTTAACAATACGTACGCTAAGATCAGGGAGAGAGCCGGGGTGCTGGCTCAGCAAAAGAAGGATGACTTGGAGCGCGGAGGAGAGGAACAAATCCAGCTCCATGCTGTGGATCCAGGAACCGAGATAACGATTACCATTCCACCACCAATCCCGACATCATTGGCTGAGGGGTCGACAGTACCACCACCCACCGAGGAAGAAATTCAGGCACGACGGATATTTGAAACCTTTCCACCTGGCCTCCAGCGAGCACTGGAGAGCGGGAAGCTAGATGAGGTCAATCGTGTCCTTGGTAAGATGAGCGTGGAAGAGGCGGAAGAGGTTGTCGGTCAGCTCGGAGAAGCTGGAATGTTGAATTTGGAAGAGAAGGTCATTGATGCCACTACAGATGAAGGCAGGAAAGTGGTCGAAGAGATCGAGAGGACACACAAGTTACCAGGTGACGTGAGTACAAAGGTTGAGGACTCCGATGCGGGAGGTCTGAGTGTAGATCCACCAACTGCGTTGGAAGATACCGTTGACTGAGCAAGCTGGTGTGTGTAGACATGAAAAGCGAGACACGTAGGGATGTCTCCGGAGGTCATTTGTGCTCCATTCTCAATCTTTGAGACTCGATGGACAAGTAAAATGCCGCCTGGAAGCGAGTGTAGAGTATAGATGGAATTAGCATTGGGAACACATCCATAAACACAGCCAGAGTGTAACCCAAAAGCTCATGTCGTGCTTCCTGAACTTGGGGGACACTGAATTGATGCCGTGAAAACGAAGTCAGGATGATGACCACCAGCTTCGTGACTCGTTCGCGAACCCGTGCGTCTAGCTCCCGCAATGGGTTCTAGGTAGAGACTTCGGCATAAGAGCAACTGCGATGACGGAGGAGACTTTCATGTCGACATCTAATTCAAGAGGCTGGAGTGCCTTTCAACTTGTCAAATCAGCGTTATAACCAAATGTATAGCATTCTTCAAAAGGGTAGCTTTTAGAAGCAAATACTACCGCCTCGAAAGCAAACCCAACGCCAACCTGGATATCTTCAATGATGGAGTTCCCAGACGCCTCGCAAATGAATTCTCTCTCACCTGTACATATCTTACCCTCCATCTGCCTATTTATTCAACAACCAACTGTCCATTCCTAAACACCACAGTCTTCTCGCCATCGCTCTTTCTTGAGGTAGGCCCAGGTCTCTTTTCTCCAAAATTGTGCAAGCGCTCACCAATAAGGTATACTTCATCCCTGATCCTAGATCTCCATCTCTCCGTAGCCTTGGTCGTAATAATGAAAATCCAGATCGACAGCACAACGGCCATCGCAATTGGATAGCTGAGTCTGATGATTTGAATCTGCTTCTCTTCATCCGCAAATCGAAAGACTGTCCCGTTGAGCGCCATCGATACGGCATAAGGGACACCAAGTAGTACTCCGAAAGCAAACAGTGACGGGAGGATGAAAGCCCGTGTGGCAAGTCCAGCTGCAGGTTTGAGTAAACCTTTTCTCACTACGGCCTGAACCGCTCGAGCAGTCCGAGATTGTCGATCCCATGTCAAGATCCTGGTTCCAATCCGGACATAGAGAATGCCCAGTGTCCAATCTTGGATAACATGGATGACGTGCGAATCCTCAGGACCGAAGAAGACATGGATCGGCATGAGGATATAAAGCTCAAGAAGTACTGCGAAAAGGATCGGCAGACCAAGACCAAGGGCCGAGTATACGTAGACAATAGATAAAACCTGCTTTGTGGAGGAGAGGATCTTGCTGGCAGCCTGAGCCCGAGTTTCCGACGAAGGCCAAAAGGTGTTACGAAGAAAAGTAAGAATGGGTCGGTAATGTAGTACGGTCCATAAAATGCCACCGAGGACATAGATTCCAAGTGAGAAGGCATAAATGTCATTGACGTTGTTGGCATTTGGAATTGCCGTGGACAAGATCTTGCGACCAACCAAGAGGGGAACAATTGTCACCATGATGCCGGTGGAGGCAGCAAAGAACCAGACAGCAACGACAAATAAGGCAATGCGGACACGAAACCAAGGCGGGATATACACGATGGCTGTCATCGTCGGATTTGTTCCGTTCATTTGAGGAGCTTCGCCGTCGCTGGTGTCGTCGACCTCTTCATCGACGTCCACGAAAACTGGCGAGCCTTTTGGTATGCGCACTTGGTCGGAAGCGGGAGCCTTTACGTGTCGTCCGTCTCGCTTGAAGTATACCTCCACTTGTTTGTCTTCAGGCTCTGTATCGACAGCCTCTTCTACGTCGCCAGTCTGTCGAGTGAGCCACGATCTCCAGGTGCGGTGGACGTGATGCCCTTGTTCGTCTCTATGCTGGTCCTTGAAGAGGAAATCCGAAAGACGGAGGATTCGAGCACATTTGCGGAACCACCATTTGTACATGGTGTGAAGGCCATCGCTGGGCCGCGCAAATCGAACCACGACTGGAGTCAAGAAGTTGTAGAAGAGAATGTCGAGTGGAAATTCGAGAGCGGATTCGCTGGACGTCCAGTGGATTGGCAATACGTTGGTAGAGGCAAACCACATGGTCCAAACGACGCCACCCAAACAAATGACAATGAGAGCACCATAGACGATGGCACTGAAAGCAATCTTGCGAAGCTGTGTGATGACATTACGCTCAAGAACGTCCCGAACTGGATGAAAAGTCGGGTCATCAGGGTCGCGGATGAAGTAAAGGACGCCTGTGCGCATGATCTTTCGACACATGGAGACAAACAATGCGAAGTGGAACATGTAGCATGTTCCAACAAACCAGTGCACAAATCCCGCAGTCCAGGGCGAAAAAATAGTAAATGATACTCGTGATGAGAAAGTCGCGCTTTCAAACAGGGGTAGAAGAGCGAAGTCCAGCAAAAAGCCGCAGAACAACGGGAATGCAATCATCTCAATACTGATGATCAAAATAACCTTCAATACGCCTCCAGCTTGCTGACAAACTTCGATAATGTACTGTTCGTTATGCCTGTACTTCGGGGAAGAGGTGATTGGAGCTATCTTGAGGTAGCAAGCACTGCAGAAAGCGACAGCCCCGTAGCCAGCAATGACGGCCAAGGCTCTGTCTTTTGCGTTCCAGTATGCAAGCAATGGATCCGATGGAGTTACAATCGGCTCTCCGATTGATACCGAGAGAATTCCAGTGTTCCAGAGCGTGATCAGAGCCTGTTTGATGCTTTGAAATTGGGCGACTTCGGTCTCGACCAAGGCCGAGGGAAGTCCCGAAACAAGCTCCGAAAGACCGCTGAACGTGATCGCGTATATGCCGTTGGAAATTGAAGCTACCTGGTCTGACAGTAGACGCACACCTGTGAAGAATGACTCCTCAAGAGAGCGTAGGCCGGCGTGACAAATCATGGAGAGATACAAGAAATCCTTGGCTTCAAGCTCTTTCGTGGCAGCTACATCACCCACAAGTCGTTCCAAGGCAGCGTAGCCGATTCGATGTGCAGGTAAAGCAGTGACCTGATATAACCAGCGAGCCTTAACATCAATGTAGAACAGAGACATTGCAAATCGCCAAAAGTTCGCAACCCAGAAGGTCAGATAGCCACCCACGGTTAGGCAGGAATCAATTAGCAAGTCCGCAATAATGGTTCCCATCTGTAGAGGTACTCTGATCAAGAGCTCTGGCACGGACAATGACAGAAGCACGAGCTTTCCATACATATACGGCAACCAGACACAAGTAATAACGCTGATGAGAATCAAGACCGAGCTGAACAGAGCATTTTGGAAAAGACCAAGAACTGGACCTTGCATGCCAATAAGCTCCAGGATGCCTTCGAGATCTTCCGCGTCATCGATAGCGTCGGGATCGTTTGGGTCAAGGTTGACCGGCGGTGCAAGCACGGCATCATCCGGGTTAATGGCAGGCTCTGCGCCAGCAGCATTCTGAGGCTGGACTGCCAATGGCTGTACCTGGGCAAAGGGAACAAACGGGGCCTCATTTGCGAGATCGTTGACAAGATGTTCATCATCTCCATCCTCGATCTCGACAAGGAGGCCTTCAATGTGGCGACGCTCAGGCGCTGGTATATCACCCCAGAACCAGTTCATTACCCGCTCGACAACTGTCCTGTTCTCAACTTCCTCATGTTGAGGATTCAGTACAGTGATGCCGGATGAACTCTCTGCTCCTTGCGCACCAGAACTTCCTTCAGCATCATCATCAAAGGACGGCGCGACTTGTTGGTCATTTGGGTCCTCAGTTCTTGAAGGGTCGTCTGTTTCCTCTCGAGTATGGCTCGGATCTGAACCTGCCGTACTTATCCACGAAACATCGTCTCTACCTCCAGATGGTCCAACGCGATGGTCCGTAATATTCGAGTCTAAAGCTTTCGATTCGTCGAAAATGTTCACCCTGTGCAATGTCGGCGGAACGTTGGATGACGAGACAGCCTGGTCTTTTCCCTTGTTTTCTCCTGCTTCCGGAGAGTCTTCTACATGGCTATCATCACCCGAGGTGTGCGGAACGGTATTTTGTTCTGGTGCTGATACTTGCTGCCAGCTTCCTGAGCTTCCTTGACTTCCTTGATCGTCCTCAGATAGGGTGTTGAAGCCTTCCAGCGGAACATGGACGGGGCTCTCCTCCTCTGCACTCTGTTCTTCCATACTCCGTGCGATGTCAGTTGCTAGGAACGATCGCTCTCGAATGGGCATCTGTGGTCGTTCCTTCACAGTCTCATCCGATCCGTCTACAGAGGCTTCCGAGGACAAATGACCTGCGAAGCGCGAAACACGGGGGACGGAATTGAGCTTGGATTGATCCTTGTCATCTTCCGATATCGATTGTTGTGTTCCTGACGATTCTGCGTGCGAATCCTGCGTCCTGAGAGAGGTCTCAACATCCTTTGCGACTGAGGCCAACAATTCGCGCAGCGGTGTGTCAATCGCTTCTTGCCCCGCGTTCTCTTCCGTTGGTTCCGGGGATCGACTCGGTAACAAAGTAGTCTCGCGATCAAGATGTTCAGCTCTCTCCCTCAAGCTTTCGAGATTGTTGAGAAAAGGATATTGGTCTAGTAAAACTTGCCGTACCTCTGGGGAGCAATCACTCAAAAGATTGTCCGTTTTGTCGATGACAGCCTTGATTTCTTGCACAGTGGACGAAGGAGCATCCTCAGCCGTGAATTTAATTGGAGCAGCTTCTTCTGCGTCTGCACGAGAGGCTGACGCCCCAGCTTCGTCCGCAGGATCTGGAATCTCAAACTCGTCGTCTGAACCGCTCAGCTCCTCACGCTCGTCAATATCCTCCTGGGCTTGCTCTTGAGCTCCTCCACCAGCCTGCGCCAAGGCATTATCTGCATCTCCAACGGCGATATCAGCAACAGGCTGCTGTTGAAGAACCCATTCTCTTATCAGAAACACGAGAATACAAGCCACAACGACTGACACGGTTATAATTTGGCCTTCGAGAATATCGATGATCAAGCGATTAAAGGTGGGTGAAGGGGTCAAATGCTTGAGAAAGTCAACCTCTGACAGGACAGAAGATTGCTTTTGTTGGGCCATTTGAAGAAGCAGAGGCTCGACTGTCAGATTCGAAGAAGCTTCGGTCAGTATTTCGGAGCGGCGAAGAGGCTCGTACATAGATCTACCGAGAGCTTTCACCAATTTAAAAAGTAGAGGTTCGCTGCGAGTGACATTGAGGGTCTGGGACGTCATGTTCAGAAATGATGGTATAGACGGCATGGTATGGTTGGAAACGGTATCGAGAGGAATGCTCGCCGCATCGTCGCTTGGTAGGCCTTGAAGGTCGGCAACCAGATCCATGCCATTGTCTCTAGCCCAACCAGCGTCACCAAACCAGAACATGATGCGCCATGAATATCTCATCAGCCATGGAAGACCCAGTAGCCAGACGGAGCCAACCAAAAGACCACGGAGCCATACGAACACATGCGAGACTACATGCATGATTGCTTTCTGTATGAAGACACGGGTGGGAAGCTTCTTTGGCATGTGTGGCGAGTAGAGCTTTGTGAATCGAAAGGAAGTCTTGCACAGCTCGCAGTACTTCTTTTGTGAATGTGACAGCCACTCCATCAGACATTCTTGGTGCACGAACTTGATACTGCCGCTACACTTGCAAGGATAGAACAAAGGTTCTTCGGGAGAGCCTTCTCCTCGACATATCCGACAGCTATCTGGTTCATCCTGGGCTTTGTCTGGGTTTTGAGTATTTGGATCGAAGGCAGGATCGTTCATGAGGTCTGGTACGTCGAGAGGTTCGGCGGGCGGTGGAGGGTCGTTGGCCATGGAGGCGGGGAGAGGTTGTGGATCCATGGTGGCGGTGGATTTAAGTGATGGCTCTTTGTACTTTTGCGTAGTAAGCGGGAGGGTGTTTGTGGTGTCGGCTCAAGCAAGCAATCAAGCTGCTCAGGTACGGGGGTGAGGTGTCATGGACGAAGGGTTGCTAGGTGAGTGGTGTTTGATGCTTTATTTGTCCATATCCATTTCCCTTTGATGGAGTTGTAGGGGCGCAGATAGGGTGTAGGTACGATGGTAGTTCGGAAGGTGTTATCACTCTACCCGGATATAATGGGCACATTCACTTTGGCGGCACTGGCACTCAGCTTCATGTTGAGAACGAATCACGTGCGAGGGCGATGGATAAGGCTAGTACTTGGTGGTATTCAATATCAATATCACAAGCAATACCAATACCAATACCATTACCATGTGAAGATGTGAAACGAGTAGTAGTAGTAGTACTAGTAGTAGTAGTAATAGTAGTAGTAGTAATAGTAGTAGTAGTAATAGTAGTAGTAGTAATAGTAGTAGTAGTAATAGTAGTAGTAGTAATAGTAGTAGTAGTAATAGTAGTAGTAGTAATAGTAGTAATAGTAGTAGTAGTAATAATAGTAGTAGTAATAATAGTAGTAGTAGTAAGAATAGTAGTAGTAGTAATAATAGTAGTAGTAGTAATAGCAGTAATAATAGTAGTAGCAGTAATAGCAGTAAGAATAGTAGTAGTAGTAATAGCAGTAGTAATAGGAGTAGCAGTAATAGCAGTATCGCCTTGGTAATATGTTTACTGTATCGAATGTATTGACAAGATTCAATGGACTGCTGCTGTCGAATGACGTACCACACCTGCTCCTGCATTCTGGGATCATAGCAAGAACCACCTCCTATCTCCGTGCGGTGGCTACTGCTAGCAAGTCTAGCTTCAACTGTACCTCCTACCACCTATTCAACAAAACACCACCACTCCCTTTCCAACCAACCTCTTTGATACTTCTACTACCTCCCATACGCCGCACTCATCCTTGACGTGTGTCTGATCTCGCAATACAAAACAATCCTATAGCTTCGACTCGTCCATGACCGGGCACTAACTCCCTCCTATCGCCTGGTTCAACGACTTCCTAGGACGCGCCAGTCCGAAATATATTCTCCAGTATACACTCCTCTCTCATCTTCAACCATGAATGAGAAGCTCAACGGAGCTCTGAAGAGCTCGGATCTCGATGTTCACAATGATGCTCCTGTCATGCGGAAGAGGAAACCCTCCTCAGACAAGTCAGCATTCAGTACACTTTTCAGCATGACATCCAGGTACGACGACGCTTCCTCTTCTTCTAGTCCTCCAACTCTCTCCTCTCTCCAAGCGCCGCACCTGCCAAACCCTATCTCGACCAGGAAGCCGTCTTTGGATTTCACCGAGCCATTACCTACAATGAACATGGTTGGAGATATCGATGGTCGTATGCATGCCCTGCAGGTTCCGAATATTCCCAATGCATTGGGGAATACAATGGCACCTCTCAATGTCTCTAAGATGTTCGAGAACAAGCTTGCGCCACAAGACATCACCAATGCATTGGGGAACACACTGGCACCTCTGAACGTCTCTAAGATGTTCGAGAACAAGCTATCGCCACAAGATATCTCCACCATCGTTTCTGAGAAGTTGGCACTGCCTGACATTTGGGGAAATTTGGGCACAAACACGGTTTCCGTGGAGGTTCCGACACTGCCAAACATTTCACCGCTTTCGCTTCGCATATCGCAAATTTTTGGGATTCCGGTGGGCCTATCCAACGCCATCGTCCAGAGATTACCCTTGATAGTCACCAATATTCTAGCCAGCAAGCTACTGCCTGCACTGCCTGACACGAGACCGGATGATGTTCGAAGGTTGTTCCTCAAAGATGCATTGCCATCGGCGAACGTGGCCAAGCTCTTCGAAAACAATCCTTCCGTGTGGCTGGATGCAAAACAGGAACCAACAAAGGTTTGGCAGACTGTCTCACAGATTGGGCCAACCTTCGACAATCCGACCATTTCGCTGAGGCTTCCATTGCTAAAGCTACCTTTTCCAAAGCTACCTTTGCTAAAGCTGCCTTCCCTAAACATACCTTCCCTGAACGTACCTCCGTGGCTTTTGGTTCCTCTCATGCCAGCATTTCCAATTCTGGGGCCTTTGTATCTCGGCCTCAAGCTTCTTGCAATCTGGGTTAGGATCGCTTCAACCATAGCCCGACTCCTTTCAACTGGGACAAGATCACGGAAGATCTTTGAGATCTTGGTATTGCCAATAAGACTCTGCGTCATTGCAGCCGAACTTTGGCAGGTTTATGGACTCAATGCATCCTTAACAGTAGTGCTCGTATGAAAACAAATGCTAATGGCAATTCCTTAGGTTACTTCTGTGGTACACAGTCTACGCAGCAATCTTCAAGTGCCCTTCGTCCTCCTCAGGTATCAACGATGACACCCCACGGATATGCAAGCCGTATCTGTTGCTCCGGGAAATTGCAACTCCGCATGTTGAGCCATACTACGACATCTTTTTGAAGCCATACGTCGAGCAAGCACGACCACATGTAGAACGTTACAACAAGAAGTATTACGCTCCCGCTGCCAATTTCGCCAAACACAACTACGACATCTATGGTGCCCCGCGAGTGGCCCACCTGCACAGTTACACAGATGCAGCTTGGAAAACCAATGTCAAGCCACGCCTTGAGATCAGACGTCAGTGGGCCACGCAGCAATATGAGAAGAATCTTGCGCCACATGTCCAACAAGCCGTCACAGTCACCAATCCCTACATCACCAGTACTACAAGCAAGGTCGCCAAGGTCTACGAGTCGACCTTCGTCCCCACTGTCAAACGAGTTGTGCTCCATCTGCATGGCGTCTATGTCAAAGGGCACTACGTTGCTTCTGAAACAGTCCTACCCCATCTCTATGCCGGCCGCCAGAAAATTCTTGATTTTGTGGATCGAAGTGTCTGGCCCCAACTTGTTGTTCTCTATGGTGAGAACGTGGAGCCACAACTCACAAAGATCAGCGAACGCCTTGGCCGATACAAGGATTCCAAGAAGCTCCAAGCCGCAGTCTCTGAGGCAGATAGTTCATCCAAGACAACCTCAGCGTCTTCCACTGCCACATCCGCTGTCAACCAGAGCACTCCTGCGCCAGTCGTGGAAGAAAAAGTTGACACTCGTGAAAAGATTCAATCAGACCTGAAATTATGGCAACAGAAACTGTCAAAGGCCGCTGACAAAGGAGCCGAGGATCTTCAAGGTCGCATCGAAGAGATCACCTCTCGGCAAATCGACAATCAGGCTCACGGTGTTGGTGAAGCACTTGTCGTCCAACTCGAAGAAATGGTCAAGTCCTCCACTACTAGCCTATTGGAGAAGATCAATGCCGCTGTCAAATCTCTGCCCGAGGATGCTGACGAGGAGGATGAGAACGTTGCGTATGAAAGCATTCTGTCAACCATTCGCTCAACTGGGAGAACGGTTCGGGACAAGGCTCAAGCCGTTCGCACTTGGAAGCAGCACTACGACCATGATACTACTGCTCTTGTGGAGGCTGCATTGGAGTCCACTTTGAGAGTGATCGACAACATCCGTGATCTTGGACTTCAGGAAATCGGCATGAGGTGGGCTGGAATGGAAGGTGTGACATACAAAGACTGGTCCAAGTATCACGACCTCAAATCCACCTTCGATGAGTGGCGTAGTGGCGTCGAGGCCGCGGCTCGCAAGCACAAAGGTCTTACCAAGGCGCAGGAAGAGGGAGAGATCGTCCAAGAAACTGCCATGGATGCTGCGGAGAAGGCAGCAAAAGAACTCACCAGGCTTAAGGATGTGGCCCGTTGGAAGATCGATGCTCGCGACTCCTCGCCTGATTTCAGTACCCGTTTCATGCCAGCCAAAGCGAAGAAGGTCGTCGATAACATCAAGGACACAGTCAGCTCGGCGTCTGAAGCCGTGGGTTCCTCTGTCTCAGCGGCACTATCCAGCTCACAGGGTACAATCGAGAGCATCGGGTCTGTTGCTGCGTCCCAGGCCAGCGGTATCTCTAATATGGTAAAGAGCCAGGCTGATAGTGTGATCTCTGCTGCCAGTATCAAAAATGAAGAGACCAGCTCGCCGATCGTTGGTACTCCTGCTCCTGCATCAGAGCCTGTTTTGTCCGATGTATCGTCTGATATTGAGCCCGATTCCTCTGTTGCTGCAAGTCAACCCTCTGCAGCGTCGAGGAAAGTTTTTGGAGGGGCCATGGCTGCGAATGTTGAGGCTAAGCAAATTGTCCTTGACGATGAATTCGTTGACGAAGATACGGTCCCCGACAACGCTCAATCGGTAATCTCGGTTGCAGGCGATAAAGCGGCAGGTCTTACAGATGCAATCAGCGAAGCTCTTCACTTGAAGCCCACACAAACGCAAGGAAACGTGGAGTATGTACCCCCTTCCACCAGTGACAACCGAACGGATGTCTTCCCTTCCATCTCTTCTCCATTGCCAATTCACATCCCCTTTCTCGCGGAAAGTGAGGTGAAAGTCCAGGAGTCAAAAGACGGGAAGCAAGCTGGAAACTCACTGCCGTTTCACCTCCCCTTCTGAAGGGTCTTCCGCCCCAATATTGATACTTGACGCTTGGCGCACAGTGGCTCACATCGATGTAAATACAAACTGGTAATAGCACCTTGATTCTTACAGGATTTGGTGTCTATTATAGTTACTGTACTCTTCTCTGTGACACGGACAAATATTCAAAGTCGTGCGCAACATCCATGGGAGCTTGATACTTACACGATAATCAGGTCTTTAGCATCCCAAGCTTCCGCTCAGTACGAACAAGCTGTCAACATTGCCAAGGAGCAGTATACCAAAGCTTCTTTAGCAATAGTTGGCACACCGAAGCCGGCCTACGAAGAGGCGATGTCATCACTCCAGTCAGCATATTCTGGAACTTTATCCGATGCCAGTGTCAAATTGCAGTCGGCATTGGGGCACACCGCTTCCCTAACCAACATGTGGGCGAAATCCACGCCAGGAGTCTATGAATCAATAGCTTCAGCAGCTTCGTCCCGTCTGCAGGCAGCTCTAAGTCAAGCATCCGCACAGTAAGTGTCCCCCTCCATTTCGTCAGAACATTCAAACGTGAGTGGACCGATCACTAGCATTATTGTGGGCTGGCATGACCAGCTCGAGGGGGGGCCATGACGATATATCATGCTAGCATGGCTATGCTTGAGGGTCTCCAGGATTACGGAGCCTATCGCCTTGCTTTTGGCAAACCTCCGCCACCTTTTGCTAGTGCACATGTCCACTGGCGTGAACGATCGATGCACCTCGTTTCCACTTATCTTTTTCTGCATCATCTGTCTCAATCGCTCGAAACGGTTCGATGCCCGGAGCTTACGAGATGACAGGTATGATAACGCCAAGATGGCCGTTGGGGCCCAGCCAACCCCTGTCCATCAACAATACCTTGCTGAAGCACAAAAGCAATATTATCAGGGGGTTGGCCTAGCTTACGATCAGTACTCGAGATTTTTGGGCGCAGCATCGACGGCCGTGTTAGGAACTCCAACCCCGGTCTACGAGTCACTCCTTTCAGGCGCTCAGGCACAGTACACATCGGCCTCCGTCGCGGCTTCATCCAAGTATGCAGAGTTGCTTAGTCAGGCAAGCTCTTTGGCTGGCCAGACCAGCAAATCGCCTGCAGAGTTATCTTACGAATCTGCCTCTGCTCATTATGATACCGTGCTCAGCAAGGCCTCAAAGGCATTTGCAGATGCCTCGTCTGTTATCAAAGATGGCAACTTTGGTCAGCACAAGTTCGAGTATCTGTTGTCAGCCGCAGCAGAACAATATTCATCTGGCTCCAGCTCTGCTATAGCAAAACTAGACAAACTCCGATCCGAAGCAACGGCTGGCATCACGAGCAAATCTGGCCCAGAACTAGCATTGGAGACCGCGGCTTCACAATACAGCGCTGCGCTATCAGCTGCTTCTCAAGGACTACTGGCAGCCTCAGCAAGTGCCAGTAGTGTGCTCTACGGTACATCAACAGGAAATGCGGAATATCTTGCCTCTGCAGCTAGCGAGCAGCTGTACGGTACTGAGACGCCCTGGACGGAAGCAGCTGCTTCTCAAGCCTCAGCAAATTGGGAAGCTATTGTGTCAAGAGCTAGCGAGCAAATCTACGGCGAACCAACCCCGTGGCATGAGTCTGTACTTTCACAAGCTGGTGGCTATGCGGCAAAGGCGACGGACACTGCTGGATCACAGTATGCGGCCGTTCAAGCACTCTTCAGCGAACTTGTTGTTGGAAAGGAGCCTGACTTCACGGAAAGTGTAATGAACCGTCTGGCATCTGCCTACTACACTGGCTTACCAGACTACGCTTCGTCTGCATCTTCCATCGCCGGCGACGCGTATGCCTCAGCTTCATCTGTCGTCACCTCTGTCTTCACACCTCCTCCCACTCTCGAGGCCATCCTTGGCTCTGCGAACGAACAACTGAATGCCGCAGTCGACGCTGCGAGCATCCAGATCTACGGGTCCGAACCAGGTGTGATGGAGAGGGCCTCGTCCGTCGCAGCTGGGGCTTACAGCACTGTACAAGCCAAGGCGTCCGAGGTTGTCTATGGAAAGCAGCCCTCGTATGCAGAAGATGCGCAAGCTTCAATCGCTGATGTTGCAGCTAGTGCCCATAGTGCTATCTCTGTGGCGATCTATGGCAAGCCAACCGGCACTGTCGGAGCTGCGGGTAGTTCTGCTGTCAGCGCTTTCTCAAATGCTGGCAACGCCGTGAAAGACACCTATGCTACAGCTAGTGCCAAGGTGAGTGAGGCCATTTATGGAGCCGAGCAAGGTGCCATGGAAAGCGCCGCCAGTCGTATCTCTATTGCCGTGGAGAGCGCGAGGGCTCGATTGAGCGAAGGGACAGGTCAGGCCGTTGAGAACCTGCGTATTCTTTCCAAGAGTGTGGAGAGCGTTGCAAGTGGGGTGGGAAGCATGGCCAGTGAGGCCACAGATCGTATTAAGGATGAACTTTGAAGGATTGACGAGACGGAGTGAACAGGAGGACTGGTGGGTATAACAAGGAGCCTAAAAATTGGCGAATGATGTGAGTGTGCTCTGCTCGTTTTTTGATCAGCGGTTACGATCTTGTTGGCGTACAAAGGGATTGATTGATTTATCGCGTCCATCTGTTTGTATCTTATTCCATTGCGCGCTTCAGCATGTCATGATGAGTTCGGCGGGATGGGATGGGATGGGATGGGATGAGGATTCAAAACACGGTCGTTTCTTTACCATGCATATCTCTCTGGTTATGTGTACGATATTACGATACCCATATGTGGTGACTCGATGGATGGGACAATGATGACTCTTCAACTATTCTGGGATGGTAGCAACAATTATTAGAATAATGAACTTTCACGGTGTTTGATTTGTGTTTATGATTTCACCTCATTGTGTACTAGTATCTTCTTCGAGATTCAGTATCTCGTAATTCAGTATCTCGAAACTCAGTATCTCGAAATTCAGTTCCTCGAAATTCAGTTCCTCGAAACTACTAGTAATGGTATTATCAACCCACTAGGATATTCTCAATTCACGATATTTTCAATTCACGATATTCTCAATTCAAGATATTCTCAATTCACGATATTCTCTATTCAGGAAATTCTCCATTCGGGAAATTCTCCATTCAGGAAATTCTCAATTCACAATATTCTCAATTCACGATATTCTCAATTCAGGAAATTCTCAACTCAAGAAATTCTCAACTCAAGATTATCTCAGTTCAGAATATCGCCAATTCCAAATATTACAGTTTTCAAGTAAACCCAACCCCGAATCGGTATCTCAATATTTTCGACAAAAACAGAAAACAGAAAACACGAAGAAGGCTTTAACCACGAACGTATCATCTGAATACTAAATTTATTTTCGGTGTTGATGCCAGTAGGGGGAGTTGTACCTACTAGTATAGGTGGGTTGGATGTACAAGTCACAGCATATTTTGCGCTCCAAGTCACGGTCGACGGAGAAGACGTGAGGATCTTGTGTGCGCGTAATATGGGTGACGTATGGGATATGTTTAGTTGGATGTTATGGATTATTTAGGGCTGGGCATTATCATTCATGTTACGAGTCTCGAATGATAATAGGTATTAATTATTTGGCAAGTCTCGGGAGTTTGTGGAAGTGAGGATTGTGAAAGTGATGAGGGCAGGACGTCTGCTACTATGGAATGGGAAACTTGTAATGTTGAAATCGTCGCCAGGTGCGAGCTACTCTTCCGACGCCCTCTCTGCCATGTGTGAGAGTCAGACAAAGGGCCCTCTGCGGAGTCATCTGGTTGTGGGTTTGAGATGTAAGCCTCGCTCGTTGTTGAGACCTTCTTTTGAATGGGCGGACGCGACGCGACACGGCAGACAATGAGGTGTGAATTACAGTGGCAGGGAACGTTTGTACCGCTGGATGGCTGCAGCTATGTCTGAAAGGCTTCCGATGAGCATCAGTGTGAGGTAGGACTGTTGTGAATCGTTTGAGATGTTCGATTCGAGCTATCGCTTCGATCCGAGGTGTCATCGATTGGGCCGCCTGAAAAGGCGGATTGCGAGGTGCGCTCGGGAAGAATCTGGTTTGTGGACGAAATAATTAGAAATACAATGGAGGCGGAGGAGTGCTTCACAATTCACGGAGAGGTTTGTTTGATGAAAGAGTGGAAATGAAGCTTTTCATGTCATTTCTTTTTAGTGTCAATAGTCTGTATCCCAGTGATTATTCGGACGAGGATGGGACGGACGGCTCGGTGAAGGCCACACATGCCTCTTTGGTGTGTCCCGTCTCCACGAGTGTGCCTTGCAAAGCTTGACGCTCCCTGGGCAAGGAAGGCGGGAGAAGGAGGAGAGAATGGACTCCGTACGGGAAGGGAGCCGAGCGGGAAGAAGGGCCAGGGGGGTGCAGACCTTGTGCTTGAGCATCGTTGATTGCCCAACATGCAAATCTGGGTGCGGAGAATTAAATCACCTTGGGGGTTTATTTCGGGAGGCCTGACAGGCAGGCCTGTTGGCTGGAGGAGAAATTTGGGGAATGCCTGGGAGACTGGGTTCACGGGAGATTTTCGTGGGTGACGAGGTGGGAGGAGGGAGGTGGACAGTCCAAGGCCCCTGAGGGTTAGGTTTTGGGGGCCCCTTGGCGACTGGGGACGGACGACTCTCGAGATTCGGGCGGTGACCACCTTGAGGGTTGAAGATTTGGTGGGTGTGTGCCTTGTGGGCTGTGAGTGTGGAGATGGCCTTGTTCGAACTATGGTTTGTGGCATGGGAACATCGTGGGGAGGGAAGACCGATCGTCAACCGCTTCGTCGTTTTGTGGTTCATGGGAACTTGGGTAGGGAGGGGGGAGGAAGATGGTGTACACTGAGTTCGTCGCGAACATGGGGATTATGGAGTTGGAAGAATGATGCAGCTTCTTCAACGAAGCTTGGAAAAGGCTTCAAGGAAGATCTCCAGGTTCGCCTGATCGCGTCTATGTTCGCCTATTGCGCGAGTTCTTTCCTTTCTTTCAATGTTTCTCTGGTCGAGCTTGTCCATAATCCACCTTTCTACAACCGAATCCGTCAACCCGGATAACAGAATTGATGAAAGGATGGGTCAAGCTGAGTTCGGTCCCTCCCTTGCACGCCCTAGGAGTACCATTATTGAAGTTTCGATCCTTCTTCATGTGGTACCTTCGCTGGAGACTCAATGAATGGCCTTGGTATTGAAGAGCCCTTCTACCACGCCACGATCGACCGCCGGGTGAAAGAAGATGGGAAGAATCTTCCCAATTCTTTACTCGCCACTCCATGCGGGCCGCGAGAGAGACAGTGGTCGAGTTTCTTTTGAGACTACTAAGACAGAGACATACGCAATGCACAACAAAGCGTATGAGGCTGAGGACCTCGATTGGACAATTGCTTCTGCAGGATAATGTTCCGGCAACAGATCGACATTGCCACGTAGTCGATTTGGGTACCAGTGGGCTGAGACAGCACGTCGATGGCCTCTAGAATGATCAGATTGCTATTTGAAGGTTGAAGCTTCACTGGTGGCTGGAAATGCGCTTGCTGTGTTCCACGTCGCAGGAGCAAAGTCCGCACCCCCCCTGCAGGATCGCATTCAGCGATGAAGAATGAGTTCAGCAAGGGAGAGAAAATCATCCTGATGGACGCAATGTCCAGTGTATGATCCTCATTGCACTAGCCATCAAGCTATGACTAGAAACGTAAGTCACAACAACGCCGTCACTTTCGATGGATGATATCTCATGGCAGACGGTCGGAACGAATACTGTTAACCGCTGCTGCAAACGGAATTGACAACCTCCCATGTGCTGATCACGCCTATCGGGCTCCATGCGTTTGCCCCCGCCTCCGCATTTTCAAGGTAAAGATGTTTCCTAGCGCGGCAGAAGTTACACAATCACATGGGCATGAATACCCACAATTATCTGTATTCAGGAGCATGCAGGAGCGAAGGCCCAGTCTGCCACGGCCAGCCACTGCTAAACCAATGTCAGTCAGACTCTGGCTGCTTTTCCAGACAACTTCTAGAAGTTGAAAGTGTACGAGACTGTGGCTTTCCTTTGAGTCGTACGAGGCTTCTTCGTGTCACTTTGGAAAACCCGGGAAGTTTGGTAGAGCGAGAATAGTTACGAGTGTTGGAAGTACGGCATACTCCATCGTACACTACGCGGAGATGCACTGCAGCTTAGGCTGCACAAGAGCGATGCCGCGTTCGAAAACGTCTGAGAGCAATTTCCCATCATCACGTCTCTGGTCAGGTCACAGAACGCTAGCAATCTCAGTGATGCAAGTCGTGATGGTAAAGGTTGCAGGTCGAATAAGCCCATATTGAGGTTGAGCGGTGAATTAGCCCCTTCATTTGGAGGAAGAAAAGGTCGATGGTAATTTTTGGACCGGAAATAGGTTACCGAAAGCTTGCCTGTAATTTTCAAGTAGTGATGACCATTAGTAGTAGCGCAGCAAGTCTTGCTCAAATCAATTTTAGCATCAGCGCAGACATCTATTGGACTCTGGGATCTTCGATATACACCCTGGACACGTCAGCTAGTTACTTTGAGTTTATTTAGGCCTACATAGCTACAGGACTACTTCCAGCCTAACCTATGTTGCGTGTCAATGGCTTGCGATAAAGGGACAGGGATGAGCTTGACAGCCCTGTTCAGAAGTGGATCTCATTGGCGGAGGTGTTGCACTGCTGGTTGTTGATGTGATGTACGGAAGCGAGAGTCCGCAACGCCTTGGATTTCAGACTTCTTTTCAACGTAAACAAAAAAGACTGCGCGAAGCTGTACAGGTTAGGTGCATAACTTCCGTCTTGCGTGCGGTGCCTGGTGACGAATCAGAGGTCCTCCACATGTGTCCATGAGTGCGGGAGATTGGGCTCCTTTCATCTTGATTCCGGAAGCATTGATGTATCTTTGCTTGTGCGGAACAATACGAAGTGGAGGTATTCGGAGCGAGACAATCGGGTCCTTTGGCGGTGCAAATCTTGGAAATAGATCTGTGATTCTCTGCAAGTGCATCGATGATTGTGCCGCGTCCAAGTAAAAGTTTGGTCTGTGGTTGTTTTCTGGATATGATAGGCACCGGGATGGTTAAACCTCCGCAGATTGCTCATGGTAGAAAACGGTGATGAACGTTTCTGTTCAAGGCAGCTGGTCATTGGCTACGATCTGTAGGGCGAGTGTGCTAAAACGCGGGCGTGGACGTCTGTCAGGTTCGAGCGGGAGCAGGGCTCCTCCCTGCCTCAGCCTTTTGGCCCCATCGGGGGAGACCCAGTCGGCAAATCAGAAGGCAGGAGAGCGAGATTCGCGCACAGCACCTACTGCACCGTTGCCAACTGGGACTCGGGAGAGGCAGAAGTGGTGACTGCGGTGAGAGCTGGTCGTCAAGCAGACATTGATGATTGCGAATTGCGAATTGCGAACCGATTCCGAGCCTTTTGGGGGAAGGCTACAAGGACACCCGAGCGCTGGAGGTGGTGGAACTTCACAGAGGCGGCGGATCTCAATCGTGATCAGAAATTCAGATTCCGGAAAATTTTTGGTTGGTCCGTCAACATCCTCGAGGTATCTCGGGAGTGCAGACGTGAATGCATCTTGATAGGCAAGGGGGAATGCATCTTGATGGGCAAGGGGACCTGGAGCGGCACCCATTTTCCACATGGGTCTCCGGAACGGCTTACAGGGAGCTTAATTTCCTACTGCGGTGCAAGCACTGCCATCACACAGCCTTGACACCAAATGGCTGGCGTTCGACGCGACCTATCAATGCGAGGCGGCATCAGCAGAGCAGCCGTGAGAGGGAGGTTGAATTGGCGGAGACGAGAAGGAGACCACGAAAAGCGTTATCAACGCAAATTTACGCTCGGGGAAAATAGCTGATTTGAGTGCAGACCGTCGAGGGTGGGGAGCTACAGTGGAATAGACAAGTACGAGAAGGTTCGTAATTAACGGCCTGAAAGCCGCTGAACATTATATTGAAATGGTAAAATGGACTCGGGACGCCCCCTGCGCTCTGGCAGTTCACCATCGGGATCCATGCTTGTCACGCCTGTGGTTTGGGCTCAAGCTCGCAACCAGGCAAAATAGGCAAATCAGATCAACCCGTCCAACGGCGCGGCGGCTGTCACTGTAGCCACAAGGAGGAGCTGCCTGGTCGATTGAATATCAGACTTGGCTAGAGTTATGCATCTTCTCTCAACGACAGCTCGCTGGGCATCTTCGAACAGATGCTCAGATTCGATAGTGCACAGATGACCAGAGCTCTCTGCTGTACTCCCTTGTCGGCATCGGTCTGCCGCCATCCGTCCACCCAGATTCGCTGATCGGTCTGATAGGGGATATGGGTTCCACAAAGCCAAATCGAGAGTCCCAAGATGCACTCGAAACATCTGGGCTCCGCCTGGCACACACAGCCGCAGAAAGATTATTGCACGCTTGATTGTCTCCGTACAACCTGTGAGAATGGCGTGAGCGAAAAGCTCATTCACATTCAGGTAAGGATGCGAGAACCCAGTGCACAGCTGCTCTCCACTGGAGACGTATTGCCAAATAAAAGTGGGAGAAAAGTAGGATGGATATGTTCCGCTGTAACATATCTTGGGCATATTATTGATTGCCAACGCGGTTGTGTCTCGATCAATCAATAACGCTTAGGGCATTACGTCTCCAGCTATTTTTGGGATTGAATATATTGCATCTCTCACAATAACAGGTGTACGGGATCTATTGCCATTCCTAGCGGCAGACGTCACGCTTTAGAAATTTGGCGTTCAAACAGGACTGTGTATCTCTTAGTTGCTAACTTTAGCAGACAATACGTTTCAGAAAGAGCGAAATATGGTGGCGATTTGGCCCTCGGCACGGTGTCAACAGGCCGTGTGATTCAATGAGGCTGGCGATAGAGGGGCGACGGGTGACATGAGTTAATATGGTCAGATTGATTCTTGCCGATAAACTTCAGAGTCGATCGGCTATATCTTGCAGGCGAGAATTAAGTTGAGGAATTGGCGCAGTAGGTAATCATGGCTTGGATGTAATCTTCCGCAAGGCATCTATTCCTTCCAGCGCTGGAGACTGAGAGGGAGAGCGAGCAAGCAATAACCCAGATTGGGTCATCGTTCGATATTAATCGACTGCAACACTTGTTGTTATGTGGGGTGCTCGTGCTGACTGTTATTGGATCTGTTCCGGTCGCTGACAGATGCGCGAAAGAATTTTGACAGCTGGTCGTTGATGATCTGCAAGACTCCACTCATCTTGTAAGAGTCGATTGGCTGATAACGGTCGGTGAGAGAATCTGGACCTCTTGACCTCTCGGTGCCATTCCATCTACAACATCCCGCCGAGGAGTCTGATTCGATGACGCTGGAAACGTGGTGGCCACTTCGCTTCTGCGCGCTGTCGTGAAGTTCGCCCCTTTCGATCGCAGGCATGAAGGAACGAGCCAGCAGGCTCTCAGAGTCGAGAGTACGAGCTGCACTGAATGTGTTCCAAGATGATGCTTCCAAGGCTACACATGGCGAGCAGGTGGTCGTTGAGCTTAGAGCGTGTCCGCACGTTGGGGATGCCTTTGGTCAACATTTCAAAGAATCTGGCTGTTTGATCTGGGAGGTGAATACATAGGTATGGCGAGCGCGGCGACAGCCATTCCGAAACACACGACTTGCGTCGCCGGGTGGCTGGTGATCAAACGGCTCGGCCTAAGCGTTCCATGAAGTTTACGCGAGCAGAGTGGTGTTCTGTGTAAGTAAGACGGACTATTACAGACGTTCACTGACGGATTCGCAGCCTGCCATGATGCCATGTTTGTGGACGAGAAAGATGGACGGCTTGCACTCGGACCAGAATTGTTTCAACGCGTGCACATAGCGATCCACTCTGGCATCGCTCGCTCATGAGCAGATTTGGGAGAATGCGCATTGGGCTTGGGCTTGGGAAAAGGGCCTTTTGCCGCGGTGATGTGGGCACTTTTTGGCTCTGAAAGGTCCTGATCGGAAGGAGAGATACTCCGTGCGGATGTAGGAATGTGCTACCTATTCGGAAATACAGGTTGGGAGCGCGCCGAGAGAGCATCGCGTCAGGAGGAGGAGCAAATCCAGCGGAATACGAAGTATCGGACGAAAATCATCATAGTCTGCCAATACGATATCTACAAATAGCGACCGTTGCAGGCTCCGTAATTGATTTATGGAGAGCAATAAGAAGAGTTCATGAGATCAGGCAATGTGGTATTAGTGCCGGTGATAGTAGGCAGATAGTGCAGGCGGGTGCTAGGCGAGTCCGCTATAGCAGCCGTGGAGTGTGTATTTTGCTTCCATGCGTTGCAGCCTGTCAGCCGTTTCGACAACCCTCCACGCGACTCCCATGTCTCTGTCCTGCTCGGGCTAACCAGCACAATACTAGTGCTCGACTGTTCCCTTGAATTGCCGCTGTCTCCTTCACCTCCGCCCCCTCATCCTCGTCCTCACCCAGACTGGCATCCCCGTCGGCCTCCAGGACCGCAATCGAATCCCCGCCGGCCTCGAGCACCGCAATCGAATCCCCGTCGGCCTCCAGCACCGCAATCGAATCCTCGTCGGCCTCCAGCACCGCAATCGAATCCTCGTCGGCCTCCAGCACCGCAATCGAATCCCCGCACAAACGCCCATTACCTGGCGTGCTGCCTGCTACCTGGCGTGCTGCCTGCTACCTGGCGTGCTGCCCACTACCTGGCGTGCTGCCCACTACCTGGCTCGCTGCCCACCACCTGGCTCGCTGCCCACCACCTGGCTCGCTGCCCACCACCTGGCTCGCTGCCCACCACCTGGCTCGCTGCCCACCACCTGGCTCGCTGCCCACACCACAGCCGTTGTCCGCTCCAGGAATTCTGCCGCGGACAAGGTCCAGGACTGCTCCCCTCCCCTCGCCCTCCGTCTGCTCAAAGTGGCGAAGGCTCCGTGCAGGCTGCGACAGGGAACAAGCCGTGTGCGGGCCAAGGGTGCAAAATCTGCATAGCTCAGGATTGTCAGCGGGCGTGTCGGGCAGTGGCTGCGTTAGCCAAACGCAACCTAATTTATTTCAGAAGACAAAGACTGGGGGGCCTCGCAGAATCAACAGTCCCTCCTTTTGGCCTGCTGCAATTTTCGAGCCCTGCTCTTAACCTTGCAAGTCCATCCAGCACAGACATCTGTTGCTCTCTCAACACCCTGCCCCAGTCGCCCATATCTTGCCAGGACTCGAAGTTCCAGGGAAACTTCTGAGCAGCGATAATAATATAATGTCGCATGCGTCTCAGCGAGAAGGGGCCAAGAGCCCATCTAGCTATAAGGAAGAGCCGGCACCTGTGGCGGTCGATGTAAGTGACGCTCCCTGTCATCCCGACCCTTCGTCCAACACTTTCTCCGATTCGCACCAAAAAGCCGCTGCTGTTCCATCTACATACACAAGGCCAGCTCTTGCTTGCAGCCCTCTCTTATCCCCTCCTCTATTCCTCTGCTTCCCGACCACACCACACCAGAACAGAACAGACGAGACCAGACCAGACCAGACCACGGTTGCTGCCCTGTCTCCCGTCAGCCCAGCCTTCCAACGTTGTTGTTCTCGCCGCTGCTGCACCCTCCAGCACTTGTCGAGACGCGCAAACAAAAGCCGTTGAAAGCTCACTGCTGTTCGCGCATGCATCCGCCGTCTGCACATTTCACTGCGCAAGACGCCGCCTAACGGGCCATCTCGTTACCCCAGTGCAAGCGCGTCTCTGGCTACATGGTATGCCCTCTTCTCTGCCAAGCGCTCCCCATCCCTGCACATGTCCCTCTGTCCGCCTCCACTTCCTTGTTCCATTGTACACCACTCGCTGCTGAGCGGTCACGGTTTTAATCCTCACATCCCCCATGCTCACCCTCCCGCTCAGCGGTCCCTTGCCTGCTGTCCTCACCTCGCGCTGTACCGCGTAGTGCAACAACAACACCATCACTGACCGCGTCTATTGTCATTCTTCTGACTGCCTTTTGTTCCTGTTCTTCACATCACCTCTGCCTCCCACCTTCAAGACCAACCTCGGCGGTGCTAGTGGCATCTTGTCCAGCCCCCGCCACACCTCCAACTTTTATTATCGCACCATCATCATCACCCTTCTGTTCGTCCCCCAAATCTCACCCTCCAAGCATAGTCGCGCGGCATAATTATCACAACTGTTTCCGCGTCTTGTTCTCATCTCCGCGTGCTTCGTTGATTCAAAACATCGCTGCGGCCGTTTTGAGTTCCGATCACACGCTGCCCAATCCTCACCGCTTGTGATGCTTGAGTTGCCTAAACTCGCCGAGGCAGAACGAGCACCCTATGCACACCCTTTAGTTAGACAAACTGCCTTACCCATTGCGGAAACGACCTCGAAATACACTGTGCACACGCTTCTCAATTCATTTTCGATCTCGTTTACTAACGCGCCATATCCAGCATCATCCCCATCACACTCAGCAAGGCTTACCACCGCCACAGCAACATTTGCAGCATCCTCGCTCAAACGTGATTCAGCAACATCAACCTGGTTCCCCTCATCAGTCCCAGGCACCACAACAAGCTCCGTCTAGTCATTATCCGTCCCCTCATATTCCCAGCCACAGCCTTCCCCAGCAGCACCAGTCACCTTACGTCCAAGCCATTCCAGGTCAAGGTGGGCAACAGCAGGCGGACGTACCTTACTACAACGCCCATCCAAGTCCCTATAGCACCAACAGTGCTGCTTCCGGTAGTTATCCATCATCAGGTACGTTCTGATATCCATTTGACTTCCCCCTTCCTCCACCCTTGGCGACTACCAGGGATCGTGAGCAAGAACGAAATTCATCTCCATGCATTACCACGGTTCCTATATCTAACTTTTACGCAGAACAACCAATAGATCCGGCAACAGGAATGGCGGCCGCAACCATGAATCGTTACCCGCTTCCCAATGTTGGAAGCTACCATACACCACAATCTGCGTCACCAGCCTCGGTGCAGTCTCCCCAACATGACCAGCAAGGTAGGCCGCTATATTCGCATGGTCCACCACAGCAAATGTATCAGTACCCATCGTACGCGGTGCAACAGCCTTCTCCGTATGGTGCACACCCGGGTGCGCAGCAGCAGCAACCGCAAAGCTCAATGGCTGCCAACTTTATGTCCCAGGCCGGTCCAGTGCAGTCTCTTCAACACACATCTCACCCCATCACGCCAGGCCTGACTGGTAGCCCCAGCCAGAAGATGCAGCCTCAACAGCAGCTCCAGAGGCAGCCCACAGGCATGAGCCCCCCACAGGCTCCTCCACAAGGCCCGCCACAAATGCACCAAGGGCCGCCAGGCTCTTCCGCGGTTAACCCCAATGCCGCGCCTGGCCCTATCCCTGCGACGACACCTCTTGTTGTCCGACAGGACCAGAATGGTGTGCAGTGGATAGCATTTGAATACTCAAGAGACAGGGTGAAGATGGAGTACACGATCCGTTGCGACGTCGAGTCGGTAGACACCAATACTCTGCCACCAGAGTTCAAGACGGAAAATTGCGTATACCCGCGCGCGTGCTGTCCCAAAGATCAGTACAAGGGCAACCGACTGCACTATGAGACAGAATGCAATACCGTGGGATGGGCCTTAGCTCAACTTAACCCATGTCTGAGAGGGAAACGGGGTTTGATCCAGCGAGCGGTGGATAGTTGGCGCAACAGCAATCAAGATCCGCGCCTTCGAAGTAGACGGGTAAGGAGGATGGCAAAGATTAGCAGTAGGAAAGCTATGAATACAGCACCGCATGGTGCGCACATGCAAGGTCCTACTGGTCCTGGTCCGACAGGATTGCCACCCTCAGGGCTGGGACCATCCGGGCCGAGACAGCCCATGAGTATGGGACAACAGCTTGTTCACCACCATCATGAACAGCCAGGCGGGCCTCCAGGAGGAAATGATGATGTTAGCGGTATGTTCCATCACCAGATGTGATTATGTGTTTTTATGCGGGTTTTGAAATGATCTATATTGTGGCACACTTCTTTCACTTTTCACACTTTTCTACATGTAAATTACACTTTTGCTGTAATATTCCGGCCCCTTATCCTACCATCACGAGCTTAAAACATTGGACGCGATGGCGATGGACAAAATTGTGCAAGAAGCTAATTTCTTTTGTCTGATGTTTAGCCGAAAATGACTACGGTGATGGAGCTGCTACTCACCATCATCACGCTCCGAATGGTAGTAACGGAGGATCACCGAACGAAGTACGACAAGCACACGATTTCTATTCAAACTATCCACCAAGCGCAACACTAGCAAATTCATCACTGCCTGCAGCGCGAGGTGACATGGAGCATGTAAGCTCTCATGCTCCCTCACACTCTACCGCAGTCGCAGCTGAAGCAGCGAAGAAAGACGAAGAAGAACGTAACATTGCACTTTTCGGAGATCTTCCCGAAGCAAAACGCCGCAAATTCATCCTCGTTGACGACGCTCAGCGCGGCACTCGTGTCCGAGTTCGCGTTATGCTCGACCAAGTACGTATGCACGAAATGCCAGATTCTTACCGCAAGAACAATTCCGTGTATCCACGCTCTTGGTTCGCCACAGAGATGCAGTCACCTGGGCCAGCTTCACATGGACGTTGGCCAGATGATGTTGAAGCCGAGCACGAGGATACACCAGCGGCAAGAACATTAGTCCCCATGCCAATGCTCGACGGTTCGGATGGGAAAATCCCAATCCCTCGTATGAGCAGGAAGAAGCGCGGCAAGGAGGTTACTCTCAACGATCTTGGTTACAGAATGAGTTGGAGCCAAAGTAGAGTCTTCTCAGGTCGAACATTGTTCCTGCAGCGATCTCGTAAGTCGAAGTGTTCCTATGCCTTGTGGATTAGGAGTACATACAAACTGACTTTACCATAGTGGATGCTTATCGCAACAAAATGCGCAGTACCATGGTGGCAGCCGGTCAAGATGTGACGACAGTTGCCCCTCACTTCGAGACTCGTGTTGGGAAGCGCAAGTGGCTGGAGAGAAGTAAGAAGTCGAAGCGCGAGGGTTCACCTTAAATATTACTTCTCCCACGACAGACCGGTACGACCGACAATTTCGCGACCCCTACTCGGTCTCCTCCACATCAAATTCCCCCTGCGCTCAACCTTGTTCTATCCTGGTCTTCTGCTCGGCAAACCCCACTACCCATATTCTCCTGTGCCACCTAACCTTACCAAGACCTGTCAGATGCTCTAGCTCATGTCACCTCCGTTTGGCAGGTCAGGATACACAATACACTGTTCACCTTCACCCATTACTACTGGATTCGCTTCATCGGCGGGGTTCCGCCGGCTGTGGTTGCTGCTTACACAGTAATCACTGCCATTCCTGGAGGCCAACTCGACTGGGTTTCAATGCCCTCATGCCTTTGGTAGACATGGTTGATGGTTGCTTCCACGGTCACAGTGGTAAATTATTCGTCCTCCTTCTCAACACAAGTCTCGGGAAATCCTCATGGCGCTAGGGCATTCTCTTTTTGTTCGTTTCACGTTTCACGTATCTTTCACCTCGACAGAGGGAGAGCTGTCTCTTTCCCTCTGTAATTTTTGTGTTGTTGCGTTTGTCCTTGAGTATCGATGAGGATTGACTGCACGGTTCGCGGTAACTGGCGTATATGTCATGGCATGGAACGGGACGACGGAAAACATGTTTGAACGTGGCTGATTCCGCAGGCATGGGTTGGGCCGGTCGACCCCTGCCGGGATTATCACGAATCTCTTATCTCCATCGTATGACTTACAGCGAGGCTTTGCATGGGCCGATTTCTTCAGCGGCGGATTCATGGTTTCCTTTTTGCACTTGGTTGGGAACGTGTCGCATTGAACATGTCTTTGGTTGAGTTTAGAAAGTAAAGTGCGGCCATTTTCGATCGACCAGCAAACCAAATCGATTATATTTAGAAACATTGTTTGCTCTCTGCGCCATAAATTTGATCACGCGATCTGCCTCGTGGGCGGTCAACGCCATTTGTACCGAGAGGCGAGAGAATTCATGGAATGTGCTCCACTGAAGCCTCGTCTCTCTCTTTCTCTCTCCTCGTGTCTGGAATGCGCAGAATGCGCAGAACCACCGAATCGTCACCAATCGGTTAATTTGGGGGAGTGGAAGATCTATTTTTGGGGTATTGTCGGACAGGTACGGAGTAGAAACAGCTGCGGAGAGGAAAGAGGGAGAAAAGTAATTGCGCGCCGTGGTCAGTCGTCACTCAGTCACTCCGTCTAGATGGATGGATGGTCCTTGATATGTGCTGTACCACGTTACAGTATTGGGTTGGGCTAACAATGGTACTATGGAATACCTTCCCCATACACCATTCCTCACAACCAGAAAAGCACAGAACCTATTTTTAACACCCGGGAAGGAAAAACGTGGTCGTTGGGAAGAGAGCAAGAGTAAACCCTGTTCCCGACGCGTTATCGTTAGGGAAGGAAGGGGAAAGGATGGGCTGGAAGGGTGATGCTGCAGTCCGTTAGTGGAAAGTTTGGGAGTGCCTAGGAGGGGAGGGAGGGGACCGTGTTGTTATCCCTGGGATTGAGGGGGGGATTCGGAGGGCTGGGGTTGGGGTTTCTGGGGGTTGGTGGTGGTGGTGGTGTGGGACGTTTTATTAAACGGCGCGTTTTCTTGCCGTTTTTGCGGGCGTGGTGGGGCGCTTTGGAGGTGGGACGTGCGGGTTGGGGCGGGCCGGTTTGGGGTTCGAGGGTGGTGGAGGGGTTGAGGTGAGGGATTGACTTTGAGTGGGAGAGAGGGTGGAAGGGTGGAGTGGGTTTTGGGGACGGGAGGGGTTGAGGTGAGGGCTTGACTTTGAGTAGGAGGGTGGAGTGGGTTTTAGGGACGGGAGGGATTGAGGGAAGGGCTTAACTTTAAGTAGGAGAAGAGGGTGGAAGGCTGGAAGGCTGGAGTGGGTTTTGGGGACGACTGGAGAGAGAGTTTGACGAGATGGATGAAGCTAGTATATGGTGCTCCCTTGAGATGAAGTTCCCTACTCTCTTTCTTCCCTATCTCAACTCCTACTCCATTCACCTCCATATCTTCTAGCCCTCGAAAGTCGGTCTTCGGCAATTGGAAACATTTGACAGAAGCACCAAGTCCTCCTCAACTTGAGATCTGCATGTCGAGTTCTACCTGGTGTTGGGATGTCGCGAGGGATGAATACTCCTACTTCTCTTTCAAGTCTCAGGCGATCCACACAACTCCTACGAAGCCCATCTCCTTTCAAGGAAGCACTCAAGCCCCGTACGTTCAAACTGGCCAGCCTAGAGTATCAAGCTCAAATTTGACAGGCTTCAAAAGGCGTAAGCACCCAGGCAAGGTTTTCCGACGAGGAAGGGTATGAAGAGTGCTAACCTTACTCACAATGTTCAGGTATTCAAGATACTATGGCTAGAAAGAATCGATTTTGCGAACATGTACACGGTCGAACATCATGTCAAGGCGTACAATTTTGGTGACGTACATGACAATTTTGTGGACTTGTTAAGACATCAATGGAAGTATACATTGGAAAGAGAGATAGATGGTGGCCACGAAGAGATATACTCTGATGCTGATAGAGAGCATGACCTTGAGGATCCCTTGCCGCCAAGCGTGATTCAAGAAGTAGCAAAATCCTCCATTGCTGGACCATGCTGTCCTAATTGTGGTTCAAGGGGACCTGATTTGGTAACTGTCAAAGACTCGAAACATTTCTCAGCAGACGACTTGCCTGATAAGGAGGAGATCAGGGGCGGTTACGCCTCCACGAGATGACGGGTCAGGTCATTCGGCTCAACTAAGCCTCCCAGCAGATTTTGTTACCACCACTTTCACCACACAGGCCTCCACAAGCACAGATCTTGCTTCTTCGTCTGGCTCACGAACTGGCGCGACATTTGCACTTCCATTGCCATCTGAGCGAGCAAGGACTTCAAGTTGCTGCCACCGTCATGGCGAGATTCTTAAGCTTTGCCGTTTTGTCATTCGTGGGTGCACATCTCGAGCGCTTTGAAGAAAGATACGATTTGAAGCTGAGCAACAATGAAGTTAGCTTCGGTTTTGGGTTGATAGCTCGACGTGAAATGCTTGGATTCGTGTCTATATGGACGGCAAGCTTGGGTATTTGAACAGATCAAAACTTCGTGCCCATCTCGAAGGTATGATGCTCTTTACCTGTTGACCACAGTCGAAGAGTTTCAGCGAATATGGGGTCCACTCTGGGTCACTGCTTCGAGTGCCTCGATTGAGACGCAAGATCCGCCTGGAAGTATTCTTGGCTCGAATGTGGGGCTGGGCTTCATTGTACCATGGGATCGGGCTCCTGGTGAGCCAGAAACTCGTGGACAGGAGATCTTCTCGCATTGCACGGATGATCAAAGCAGCCTCGAAAACAACTCCATGTTCTCCTTGACAGTCTCCCTACCATCATGCGGCTTTTGATCGGGGCTCGGTCCAGAATGTCGAAGAACAAAGGTTGCAGCATGACCCGTGATGGATGTACCTAAAGGCTACGAAATCAGAATGCTCTGTGTTATCCGGGAACTTCACGAAAGAGAAAGACTCGGGAAGCACAGACATTCACTTTGTCCCTCGCTGCTTTTGGTTTTGTCAACACTGGTTATCAAGAACAATATAAGATTCGGAAAGGTGCTTCGTTTCGCGAGAGCCTGCTTTCTATCTGGACCAACGATCCTTTGGAGAGAAACCCTGCAATTTTTCTGAAGAAGATTGGTCTCGAATTGAGCGGTTGCACAGAGAATGCTAGAAGAAGACGTCTAAGACATATTCTCGCATCAGATACCATACAGACTTACCTTTCGGGGCTTTCTTTGGACTGGGACGACGAATGTTAAAGGGAATACTTTGCAGCGATGGGCGGACATGACACGAATGCCTTTGTCAATGTCTATCACGAGAAAAAGGAATGGAGACGCTATTGGAGCGAGGCGATATGTGTCAGTCTCAAAATACTGAAAGACACGGGGCCAGATGATGATCAGCGCCTGTCGGGCTTGTGGTGTCCGAATTCGCGAGAGACGTATGTCGCAAAGATGTCACCTCGTCGCTGGGCTGGGCTTGTGAAGGATACACTTACATCATGCGCTCTGGTTGTCATGACCAATGATTGTCTTGGGTTCAAGAAAGATTGATTCTGGACAGGAGACTGCTCTAATGAGTACAAACAGTCTACTAAGACCATGTACCAGCGTCCGACCGTTCTAGAGACAGCACTCCTCATCAACAAATCATGCCAGATACCGAAAGGACTCATCGAACGAGCAGATTCCTGGGAAATCACACGGCTGCAGTACGAAGACTCGTTCGACCTCGGCGATTCCGGGTGCTTGAAAGTCATCCGTAGCTTTCGCTATTCCAAGACTTCACCACGCGGCGTGGTCTTGCGATGGACAAGTGCGAATGTAGGCAGGGAGACGATTGAAAAGATGCGGGAGCGTCTTCTGGAGAGGAATCCGAGTCCTTGCCATTGTGAAGGAATAGAGGTGCGGGAAGTGGAGATGGACTCGATTCTGGTACCTGTTACTTCGAGTGGTGGTTAGAGTCGCGTATGAGGTACTCGTCTTGACTTCAAATACCTGTCAAACGCTTCGAGGCTGCAGAATGAAAAGAAGTTTTGATCCTTCCTGCGAGGTGAAGTGGTGAATTAAGACGGCATACGATTCCACTTGTCAGGCCATACTGTTACTAGGTCTTCTTACGGCTTGACTCTCGAAATAGGAAGGCTCAATCCTCCACTCCTAAAATTAGTAACAAGGAATCTCGCCGTCGCTAGAAGATTTCCTATATACTTCAAAATACGAATAGAATATTTTTCTTTTTTTTGAAAAAGATATCTTGGTTTTTATATCTTTCTATTCAGGTAGGCATTTTCTCTTGGAAAGGCCCAGTTCTCAAATCACCAGCCGATCAAGTTTGGCACGTACGACATGGACCCGAAGCGGCCCTCTCGATCAACGTCGACCCGCGCAACACGTAGCTGTTTCGGAATCGTTGTGGAGAATTGTGGTACTGCGGTTGAGAAAACGCATCATTGGAGATTTTAAAGGCAGTACCTAGTACACACCTTGCAGCACCGCTCTCCGCATTAGAGACCCGTTACCATGGTTTGCCTAGTCCACTGCTGGGAGACGGTTTCGAAGCGCAAGGTCGACATGCGGGCGAAGAAAGGTTGGTGCCGTGGCCAGTATTCTGGTCGATGAGATTGTTGGTATGAGGCACAGTCTGGACGGTTCCTGTTATTCTCTGTCATCAGGGACCTTCTTGAGGAAACTGGAGATACAAGACGCTGAAGGTACGCCCAGCAGTAATCCGGCGGCTGCGCGTGCCACCGCCGTGACTTGAGCCGTGACACAGCTGTGACCCCCAAATAAGGGAATCCAGCTGTTCGTTCGGAAAATCCGAGTCCTGCGGGTCGCTTTATGTGGGGGCGAGCCGGGAAGTATTACCCACACTCGGAAACGGCCGACTATTGCCTGACGCCGACTGTTGCCTGACGCCGACTATTGCCTGACTCGATCTTCAACCAACCAGACAGAACGACGGCTTTTCAAACACCAACTGCAAAATCCCCATCCCAAATCATCAGGCTGCTAACTAACCATAAGGAGATCCCCGCAAACCTGAACTAACCAAGCTCCTGTGGCATTTGCTTCTTGATCTAGATCTATGAGATATCCGACGACAACCCGATGTTGGCTGGCCCACGCACAAACATTGCGTACTCTCAGCCTCCTATGATCCACTGTCCACGCGTGTCCATGTCTACGATGGCTATGACGGCCTGGAATGTCTCCTTTCAATTTTGGGAACTAAGACATCTAGACATATAACTACGCCATGGCAAACAACGTTCAGTCTATCTTCCATTCTCTAATTCCGA
This sequence comes from Venturia nashicola, assembly GCA_004522665.1. NCBI lineage: Eukaryota > Fungi > Ascomycota > Dothideomycetes > Venturiales > Venturiaceae > Venturia > Venturia nashicola. The sequence goes on from SNSD01000006.1 coordinate 765,399, forward strand.
TTCCGTCTTTGCATTCATCTCCATCATGAGGCTTTCTTCTTCTGGCCTTGTGGCTGCTCTTGTTTCTTCGACTTTTGCTCAGACAAATACTAATTCAACCAATAATTACCTCCTATCCTCGGAATATTGTATGTCCTTGCTTGCTTCGGGATAACATTATACTAACAAGGAATAGTGGATCTCGCCGACTGGGCGGACGCATACAGCAAAGCAAAATCCTTTGTATCAGGCTTGACTACCGCGCAAAAACTCTCCATCATCACTGGTGGTAGCTTCAACAGCAGCACTGGCACAAATGGAACAGCAGGTTGGACCGCACTTGTTATCAAAGATGGCATGGAATCTGTCCAGGGATACTTCTACGTCTCCACTTTCTCTCAATCTTCGGCCTTGACAATGACTTGGGATAAGGATGCCATATATGCTCAGGCAAAGGCGGTCGGAACCGAGTTCTATCTAATGGGCATGCAAATTATTGATGGACCTACTTCGCAACCTATGGGACGTTCCCCATGGGGTGGCAGACAGGGGGAGACCTTTGGCGTTGATTCTTATCTCAATGGTGTTGTTATGGGACTTGCTGTCCAAGGAACCACTGATGCTGGTCTCATTGCCGGTGGAAAGCACTATATCCTCAATGAGCAGGAAACCAATCGACAAGGAAGCAGCGGTGGTGGAATGGGTGGTGGGATGGGTGGAGCTGGAGGACCACCAGGCTCTTCTTCTTCATCATCCAACAGCACGGCAACTGGCAGCACTCCATCAGGTGCCGCGATGGCTTCCGGTACCAGGGTCCCATCTGGAAGCGCAAGCGCAGGAGGTTCAGCACCAACCGGTAACTCGAACTCAACAAGGTCCACCACCTCCACGACCAGTTCAGATTCATACTCCTCCAACGCCGACGACAAGACTCTCCACGAGACGTACCTGTTCCCCTTCTACAACGGCGTGAAAGCAGGTTTGGGAACAATCATGTGCGCCATGAACCGCGTAAACTCAACCTACACGTGCGAAAACTCGGTCCTCCTCCAATCTCTCCTCAAAACCGAACTCGGATTCCCCGGCTACGTGAACCCAGATGTCTCTTCCCAAAAGACAGCCCTCGGCTCCGCAAACGGCGGTTTAGATCAAGGTTCAAGCGGGACCTGGAGCGAATCGACCATGACCAGTTTGCTTTCCAATGGTTCATTGACGCAAGAGCGTTTCGACGATATGGCCATTCGAAATGCAATGGCCTATTTCAAAGCTGGAATGGATACTGGAGATCAACCTTCGTACGCAACAAGTGGCGATCTACGCAACGTACGCGGAAACCATTCCGCACTCATCCGCGAAAACGGCGCCAAATCCATTGTCATGTTGAAAAATAACGGTGTCCTCCCTCTCAAAGCCCCAAACACAATGGCCATCTTCGGTTCCCACGCCGGTCCCGCTCTCGGTGGTCCAAATTTTGGTTTCTCAGTCCAGGGATCCGGACCTATCTATGAGGGACATTTGGCCACTGGTTCAGGCAGTGGACAGGGTTCTTTGGGATATGTGATTGACCCGCACATGGCGATTGTACCTCGTGCTGCTGCTGATGGTACTTTTGTCCGCTGGATCCTGAACAACACGTACACGGCTGCTTCCTCCCAGGGTAGTCTCGGTAACCTCCTTGGTTCAAGCAGTACAGCTCTTGATGCGTCCTTTGCTGGATATGCTGCTAATACTGAGGTTTGCCTTTGCTTTATCAACGCGCTGCAGGGCGAGGGTGCTGATCGTACTGAATTGAGGAATACGGTTCAGGATGATATGGTGAATGCTGTTGCGGCCGAGTGTAATAACACTGTTGTTGTTATTCAGACTGTTGGTCCACGGTTGGTGGATAGTTGGATTGAGAATGAGAACATCACTGCTGTGTTGTACTCGTCTCTCTTGGGACAGGAATCCGGCAATTCCATTGCAGATGTCCTATACGGCGATGTTAATCCTTCTGGACGTCTGGCATACACCATCGCCAAGAACGAGAGCGATTACAACGTCATGATCGAGAAGACGAATCTGCAGATTAACTACACAGAAGGTAAGCCAACCCACCAAACCCCTCCCCCTAAATCCGAAAACGAAAAAGAAAATTGAATAAAGGAGAAAACTAACAATATCCCCCAACAGGAAACTACATCGACTACAAATACTTCGACAAATACAACGTCACCCCGCGCTACGCTTTCGGCCACGGTCTCTCCTACACATCCTTCAACTACTCCTCCCTAACCATCACCCCTTCAACCAGCAACACAACAACCATCCCCAAATACCCAACCGGCGTTCCAAGCGTAGGAGGAAACACCGACCTCTGGACCCCCCTCTACACCATCTCCCTCCAAATCTCAAACACCGGCCCCACCACCGGCGCCGAAGTGGCCCAACTATACATCAGCTATCCCTCGGAAGCCGACAAACCCGTTCGCGAACTGCGAGGCTTTGAAAGAGTCGTCGTTGCACAGGGCGCCGAGGAGGATGTTAGTTTCGAATTGTTGAGGAGGGATTTGAGTTTTTGGGATGTGGAGATGCAGCAGTGGGCGTTGGCGAGGGGGACGTACACTGTTAGTGTTGGGGCTAGTTCGAGGGATTTGAGGAGCGTGGGGAGCTTTGTTGTCGCGTAGTTGTGTTTCTCTTTTTTTGGGAGTTGTTTTCGATTTTTCTAGCGTGTGGGCGCTTGGGTTGGGTTTATGAGGATAGAAGAAGATTTATTGGTCATTTGTGGGCAGGAATTTGGAGAATTTCCTGGTCTCTTTAATGCTGATTTTGGTATGTGATTGGATGTAGGGGCCGGGGTAGATTTGGATGTCGATAGTATTGTATCTTCTCCTAGTTTAGAATTATCTTATCCTAATCCTTAATTACCTCCGTTCTTCCCATATCCTCTATGTTATTTAATCTTTTCTTATACTAGTATCTATCTCTAACTACCTCTCCGTTTCCCTCTATACTAACGATGCCACATCTTGCCGAATCATTATTTCGAAGGGAGTTTCTCGATAGGAAATTATATCTATAGGAGAGGCTAGTATTAAGCAATCGTCTTCTCGTAGGATCGCTGTGAGCACGCCGAAGAACAGAAGATCAAAGGAGCGACGAGGTTAAGAAATTAGAGGATGGGTCACTGGTTCCTCGGTCCCCGCAATAAGAGTTAAATATAGGGAGCGATCAGGCCAATGACACTGCACAGCCCCATGCTGAAGTTGATGGTGGGCTGGTGGTTCGAATGCGAAGTCATGCATGGATCGAGATAGAGGGCAATCTTGGTGATGGGGAGTTTGGCAGCGATATGGACCGGGCAACTCATGTTGTGGAGTGGCTGTGGTGAGCTGCCTGGATTGAATGAGTGGCCGTGGTGAGCTGCCTGGATTGAATGAGTGGCCGTGGTGAGCTGCCTGGATTGAATGAGTGGCCTGAGCTGCCTTGATTGAATAAGGCGGGTGGCGGCAGTTGGGATACCCTCTATACGACCCGAGGGACTGACAATTCCGTGGTCCAAGTATGAGTAGCAAGAATGGCCTGAACAGCACCAAAGTTTGGGTTGGTAAGTTAATTGCTGGTGTTCTGAAACGGCTGCGACATCACACCGGCATCCATCATCATGGCCGCCAGCCACTCCAGTTTCCAGCCTCCAAGGCTTCGCTTGCTGACATTGGATTGATCGACCCGGCAACTAACTGTGTAAATCTCGACCTCCACCAACTCCACCTCCCGCACTTCTCACCAGGCCAAGGACACTCGCTTCGCATTCACATTACTCCCACCACGTACGCTACACCCATTCATTGCCAGCTGAGCTCTCCATTTTCCGAAACAGTCTACAAGTAGCCACCTCCCTGCAAACTGCGTTTTACTCGCCTTAGCTTCGAACAAGCACTCCGGATCGCCTGGATTCCCACCTGCGAAGCCTTTCAGCATCCTTTGTGGAGAGAAATTGGGCAAATCATTGTCTGCAACAGCATCGCGAAGTTCTCTGCGCCACGGCAGGTCTTGACCAGAGACGCGGCATCAGTCCGCAATACAACGTATGACTATGTCCCAGATAGCTTATCAGGAGATATACTGACACACTGCAAGCCTCCAAACACGTACCAACCTGAGCAATATACAGGAGAAATGGTGGACAATCCTCCATCGCCGCCACGACACGGCTCCCGTCCTGGCTTGCATCCAGACAGCAATTTCAATCAGATGCACGACGAGCGTTTTGGTCGTGGTGGAAACTCACAGCAGGCACAGTATCACGATTCACGAAGTCTGAGCTCACCGGTGACGCAGCCTACGCTTGGAGCTCCCCTAGCACAGCAGCATCGAGAAAGGTCCACGTCTCCTTCTCTGCACCCCGGAATGTCTGCACTCCAACCACCCAAAGCCCAAAGCCCATTCCAAGATCCTTATCAAGGCCAATCGGATTCACAATACCATCAAGACGCGTATGCACAGCACCAGCGATCCCATAACTATGGCCCCCCGCTAGCCGGTGATGGAGCTGTGGGTGTGTCGATACCATTAGTTGACCGTCAAACTTCTCCTGTCGTATCACCCATTCACAACATGGGTTCTTATGCACATCTTGGAGGCCCTAGCCAGCAGTCTTTGTCCGAACAAATGGATCGAGGCTTCAGTGACAGTCCGCATCGGTACCTCGACCCTCATGAATCCTTTGGATCAGAAGCGCCAATTCGACACGCCGTCGACACACCACCCCTCAGCACTCCTACCTATCCAGAACCCATGTACAGTAGCTACTCCGACCGAGCGCCCTCACCAAATCGACTGAACACTCCATACTCCGACGGTCCCCTTGTACCGCAATCCAGATCACACAGCGAAGTCAACAACCTCGCCTTCGTCGACCCGAACGCGATCATAGACGATGGAGATGATGGATTTGGCATGTACAATCCCAAGCGAGGCTCAAAAGTCAGTTTGCCTTTCAACAGAAGCAAGGCAAGCATCAACGCTACACCAATGGCCGCTGGCGCTGGCGCTGGGGTTCTTGGTGCAAGAGCTCTTGGAGACAATTCATCTGCTGGATCAGCTCGTGGCGGAGAATACACTCCGGTGTCTGCTGCGGGGCTACGCGATCCCGCTCTAGAGAAGAGCGTTTGGCTCAAGGATTCGAAGCCAAAGGGGCGAGTATGGAAAAAGACCGTCTTTATACTGGCCGGTCTGCTCATCGTGTTAGCTATAGCAGGTGGTGCAGTGGGTGGCATATTGAATTCCAGAAAATCTAATTCGGACGCTGCTACGTCAAACGGACAATCTGCGGCCGACGACGGTGCCTCCAACGGCGATTTGTCCAAAGACTCAGCGGAGATCAAGAAGCTATTGAACAACCCCAATTTCCACAAGGTCTTCTCTGGGTTTGCTTACACGCCATTGAATACGCAATACCCGGCCTGTCTCACAAATCCTCCATCGCAGAACAATGTCACCAGAGATCTTGCGGTCATGTCACAGCTCACCAACGTCCTTCGGCTTTACGGAACCGATTGCAACCAGACCGAAATGGTTTTGCATGCCATTGACAGACTACAACTCACGGATATGAAGGTCTGGCTTGGTGTTTGGCTAGGCGGCAATAGTACTACCAATACCAGACAAGTGGCCCAATTGTGGAAAATACTAGAAAAGAACAAGGACAAAAACTTGAAGGGTGTTGCGATCGGAAACGAGGTGCTTTTCCGCAAGGACATGACATCCACTCAATTATCTAGCTACCTGACGCAAACGAAGTCGAATCTAACATCTATGGGATTAGATCTGCCTGTTGCGACTTCTGATCTAGGCGACAACTGGACAGCGGATCTGGCTACCAACGTTGACGTGGTCATGTCTAACATCCATCCTTTCTTCGGTGGTGTTGCTATCGACCAGGCTGCAGGATGGACTTACAACTTCTGGAAAGAGCATGACGTCAAAGTTACAGCCGGAATGTCTGGCAAATCACACATTATATCTGAGATTGGGTGGCCAAGCGAAGGCGGAAACGATTGCGGAACGGGAGACAAATGCCCGGATACGACGTCCGGAGCTGTGGCAAGTATCCCAAATATGAACAAGCTCATGAATACTTGGATTTGTCAAGCACTTCAAAATGGAACTGACTACTTTTGGTGAGCCGAATTCTACACTACGACTGGATGTAGGTCGCTCCACCAACTTATGCTAACCCTTTGACAGGTTCGAAGCGTTTGACGAACCTTGGAAGATTGCATACAATAACCCCTCTCTAGGCCAAAATTGGGAGGACAAATGGGGTCTCATGGACATTAATCGCAACCTCAAAAAGGGTCTGGTGATACCAAACTGTGGAGGTACGACCGTGAAAGCGGCATGATCTGGACACAGCATGATCATGTTCACGACATTGCCCATTTTATGCATGACGGTTCGCATCCCTTGTTTTTGTATTGGCCGGCGTTTTGGGATGGAGGTATGGGATAACCCTCCTTTGGGACAAGACAGACACATTGGGGTCAACGGCGTTACGGGCACGCTTTACGACGAAGAATCTCTTGGAGAGATGGGCAATTGGTGTGGAAGGATTCAGTTGACCTGAAAGAATTGACGTGTGTACATCTGATATCAGTATTTTTAGATAATTAGGCCTCGAAGGGTGGATATGTCGTATGTAAAGATGCGAATGATCTGCTGATTGGGTTGAGATCTGAAGGTGTATAGAAATTACGGTAGTGGTAATTGAGTGAATGATAGTTGTATCATCTGACCATCTCTCAGACTTGAGGTTTTGATAATCGCCTAGGTAGTTTTTCCGCGTCCGGTCAGCCAACTTTTGGTCAAGCACTACTGTGGAATCATCAACACTACGACTCACTCCTCTGGTTGACGCCCAAAGACACCGGCCACAACACACGATTAACAAGAAATGATGTCTATTAGTGCAAATCTCTCGCCCACTTGTGCAACTGGACAATAATCGCCATAGCCGCTCGGAGCAGGGCGTAAATAATTCATCAACAGACTCTGTCGCCGCCTCGAAATCACCGTCAGAGGACCTCCCTCCTCAATCCACAACGACATCGTGTAGTAATGCGCAATCAAGGGATTCAAGAGCAGTTATGCCCGACTATAGATCGAGGTTGCTTGCCGACAATACCTCGTCAGGTCCTTCCATACCAAAGCAGAGCGGCTCACAAGCTGTATCGAGCAAGGAAATGAGATATAAAGGCACTCGAGAAAGTAATAAACTGCTAGGCACTTATGACGCTTCATCCACGATACCTTCGAACGGTGGCCACCAAGCTCTCTTAACTCCATTGAAGCCTTCTCTTACGCCAAAATCCTACCTTGATCTTCCAGTGGAGATTAGACAGCAAATCCTCTCCTACGTCGTCGATCCTGAAGACTCCTCGATTGCCAATGCTGCCGTCTCGCTGACACACCGTTCAGCGTCGATATTGTCTCAGGTCTCGCACCAGGTGCGGATGGACACGAAATATGTGCACTTTCAGTGGCGTCAAAACACAGATTATAGGATATCATGAATTGCGCCATTTGGACGAACGATAATCAGCAGATGTTGGACGAGCTATCAGAAATGATTGGGTACCACAAGGACACCAACAAAACACAATCACAACTCGATTTTGTCGGAGCATACCAGATCTCGCGACTCTTGCAGACCTTGAATACGTTCAGAGCACAAAAATTGGAGACACAGAATATGATCGATCAGTTGAAGACTACGATTAGGATGCAGCGGGAGGTCAATCAAGAGTTAAGAGAGGAGAATGAGAAATTACTTCTGGCGTTGGAGATGAGGGGTATGGAACTAGGACAAGGAGATCATTGAAGCGAATGCTTGAAAAATAGGGAAAGGATTTGAGGAGTCAGAAGGCAACTGTACGCAAACGCTTGTTGTCGGCATGAAAACTGGAAGGGAGTCCCTGGAGTGTAAGCAAAGAGCAAGAGCAAAGAGAGACTTGGATCATGGGAATACTGGCATTCAGCAACTCGCCATCTGGTTGTTGATCATGTCTGATGCCATTGCCGTCTGAGCTGCAGAAAGAGCGATACGTGTAGTTGGATGTGATTGCTTCCGCTGTACCAGGTGCTGATAATTGCTAGAAGATGGTTGGGCCTCATTATTATTACAGAGATCAATCAAAGAAGCCACCACGGAAGACAGGAGAAGGAGAGAATACGACTCCCCACGCCGGCTGGAAAAACGATTGCCTGTTCAGACCCTGACACGCGCTCACATGGGTATTCCTCATGCCCACGAAAACTCTCCGCTTACATCGTTGAGACTCTCTCGCTGTGCCGTGTTCTGCCTGCAGTCATGACGCCTGTCGTCCACGCTCCCTGACCTCTTCACTTCGATACCGCAAGAGCGAGACTTAGCAATGCCGTAGTCAAGCGTGCGCGTCATCGAGAACGTTCTCATCGGAAGACTCATGAGGCTGAAGATAAGGCAACAGAGAAGATCTCAATCAACAAACTGATCGTTGTAGGCAGACAGATCCTCGCTTGATCCAGGCAACACAGAAAGCAAGACCAAGTAAGTTGACTCGAAGGATCACCAATAAAGCTGCGGCCGAATACGTCTCCTTCCACCTTGCGATATACCCCATCTTTTCAGTCGCAGCTACACCCATCGTCTTCTTGCAGCGCATGGATGACTCCACACATTTGACAGCTGAAAGGCTGCGATCGAATAAAAGCTGAAGCTTTGAGAGTCGTGCGATGGTATATGCGAGAATTACGGCAAGACGCGTGCGTATGGATAATCTTCGCGTCCATTGGCTCTTCTAAGTCTTCGATGCCAGGTGACCTTTCGCATAGTGCACGAGCAAAGCCAGGATTTTCTGTGGTCGCATTCGCTCCGTACGACGCCGCTTTTAATTGATCGGAAGATTTGTCGCCGAAATCTGCGTGCTTTGCTGTGGCGTGGGTATGAGAAGAGGAACGTCTGAAACTCAAAGATTCTTGGCTGTATTCTAAACGTACTATACGTGCGATACAGCCGGAAGACAGTACGCAATGCACGGTTGGTGGAGCGGCCTATATGGTTCTTCTAACGCTTCTTACAGCTTACAGATGGTATCGTCATCGGCGGCTTATTTTTAAGACATTATATGGTGGTTTAAAGGTATATTAATAAATCAACCGAACTGACTTATATACAGATAATTAGTAGTAGTTGTGGTGGTGTAGGTTAGTAAGGGAAAAAGACGAAATTCGACATACGATGGGAAGTGCGTGTCACCGTCTGTGCATTGTACACTGTCTTCCGGTATCCCAGGTAAGATACATTCATTACCGCCAAGAATCTTTGAGTTTCAGACGTTCCCGTGAGGAGGCAACCAAGGCAACAGCTTTCCTTTTTGGCTGGTGGCCGAACCAATAAAGGCACGGGTGTCATGTCGTTCGGTCAACGAATCAGCCCAGGCAACGGCGTTGTCTCCTTGAACGATTCAAAAGAAAGAGAAGCCGTTGTGGTCTTGACACGATCATAGGCGCGTTCCAAGTGTTCTCGTGGAAGGCAGATAAGCTAGAAGTGGCTCAAGCTTTGCAAGGCCTCAGCTGGTTGTGTTTTTTCTATCATGTCGACATCACAGCCGGTCGCTTGGTGATTTTGGTGTGACCGGTTGTCCCGTCGCATTGTTCATGGTTTGGAACCGAACATCTCCGTGTATTTGACGTAGTCTAATGGCTAGCGGCGTTCCGAAAGATGGCTCACTATTCGGGTATGGTGATGACTTTGGAAAGCACCAAGTATTTTCCGTCACCACCGTGTTATACAGAGAACCAGGGGGAGTTCTTGAAGTGGCGGCGTCATCAATGTCCCAAAATCGCAGTATGTCAGCCCATGTCCATTCCTTTGTCTCCTGGTCAATAACTTCTCGCAATCTTAGGACTTCCAAATGTGACCTTCGCAAGGTGTATAATAGCTAGACACTAATGCGTCGGGCGTGAGGTATGTGATTCACGGCAGCGTCTTCTTGAAAGAACGGACAGCGTAATGGAGCACGGTTGCCGATTAGAACACTATTGTCTTCAATCGATCTATCAGTCCCTGTGGCCTCAACTACTAGGAGATTTTCTTCTGTTACTGACTGTGGTAAAACATTGTCGTCCAAGTATTCAGAAGGTTGTGTCCAAGACTCCCATGACTTGCCCGGAAATAGATCTGGGGCGTACTGGCGAAGTAATGGCTCGGGTTGGGTAGATCTAATATTCGCCTGATGTGGCTTGGTCGTATCAGAGAATTTGAAATCTGGATGGCGAGGTCGATGATCTGGAGTTGAAGGTTGTTCTGACTTTCGTATTCCAAGCTGAGCACTCTGGCCCGATATGGCCAATTCAGACTGTTGTTGTTCCACAGAATTCACAACAGGCTGGCTTGAAGGACCATTGATGCCCAGCTTCTTGTGGATAGAACTGAGCAATTCTTCTAGTTGCTGTTTAAGTTCCTCTCCTTGCTCTGTTAAGTCGTCTTCTCTTGGAACCAGTTTGAATTCCGTCGTTTCAAAGCTATCCTCGAGCGGACCCAGCTCATTCCTGGCCTGAATACTCGCGTCGGAAAGAGTCAGAAAGCTGTCTTGGTCTAGTACGACTCCTTCAGCACGGGATTTGCGCATTGCGCTCGCAAGAACCTCATCCTTCAGGGCAACGTTTTCCCTGGACCGGATGAGCGCCTTCCGTTTCTGCTGAGATGCTACCCGAATGGAAGTAACATCGTCCAAAGTTTGAAGGAAGAGACCGATGTCGGTGGCAAGGCCACTAAGTGTTACTTTTCTGTGTGACAGATCAGATTGAAATGACATGGTATCATTGTTGGATCTGGACCGAGAGCTTCTCCGGCTGGGCAGTGGAATAGGGGTTCCCAGGCCTTGTGGACACGACAGCGAGCTTCTCATGCTATTAGCTGGCATGGTCGATTTGGTGCCGTAAGACGATTTGTGCTGATTGGAACTCGACCTTGGATTTTGACAGCTTTCTTCGGAGTAGAAACTGTGGAAAGATCGGGGGACATTGCACTGATTGTCGGTTGGGTAATCTCTCCCTGGACCTCCTTGGTAAGGATACTGAACACAGGAGAATTAGTCCTGCAATTTTAGTCGAGAATGTGCAACATGAGACGGGTGCATGCCGACGAACCACATTGTTCCCGGCTGCGAGATTTGCACTTGGCTCGAGCCATTTGTCTTCGATTCTTTCGTCGATGCGATGATGATTAGATATAGGATTGGTCATGGGCATCAACGACAACGATATAACGTTTGAAGGGGGACAGGGCGGATCAGGCTTATTTATCAAGCCCAGACGACTGTTCAAGGAGGCGCCGAGGCCACCACGCGCCTTACGTAAACAAGGCCGCGAACAAAACCATTTCCTCGGATCCCGCTAAAAATACGGAGCGGCCCAGCCCGCTGTTTTAAGACCCCGGCCTCTACAGCCTTGTGCGGAATGGCTTGCAGGGTCCGCAGCCCTTGGCACCGATGAGGATTGCAGCTTGAGCTTGCAACTCCTCATTCCTGCCCCAGACTCCGACACATCATCGTTGCCAATGCAATCGATGACTGACAACCTAGCTAACATGGGTGTCAGCGTGTGTTGGCTTGCATGCGCCGGCGGTCCAGAGACGGCTACGATGATGGTACTGGACATGCGGCTCAAGATACGTGGTCGCTCTATATATCGCGTCTGCTCAGCGACGTACGCAATACAATTACGAGGCGCGTTCCATTGGCACGATTTTCTAGCATTCATTGTTCCAAACATCCGAGGCACACGGCTTGGGCCGCACAGCATGACAGCACATAATGTCTGCTAATCGAGAAACGGCTTGGTCTGCGTGGCAGTGGGAACAAGCAAAGAACTATCATTATCGATATCGTGTGAATGCCGATGGCCAAACGGTATATGAGACTTTAGCAGCAGCTTCCACTTCAGCAAAAGCCTGCGATTTTTCGACGATTCTTAACACACCATTCCAACAGCTCATAGAATACCAGACTTTAGCAGTAGCTTCCACTTCAGCACAAGCTAGCGATTCTTCGACGACTCTTACGGATAACATACAATCCCAACAGCCTATAGAATACCAGACTCCAACATATCAACCAACTGGCTATCAGCAACCCATCTATGATGAGCAACCCATCTATGAGCAACCCATCTATGAGCAACCCATCTATGAGCAACCCATCTATGAGCAACCCATCTATGAGCAACCCATCTATGAGCAACCCATCTATGAGCAACCCATCTATGAGCAACCCATCTATGAGCAACCCATCTATCAGCAACCCATCTATCAGCAGAACTCAAATCCAGGAACTGGCAGCCCTACAACTTGGAACCCGGCTAATCAGCCAATCGATTTTCAATCGACTGGGCAGGCAGGATATCAATCTGCTGGACTTTGTCATGATCAAGATTTTTTTTACACAAACCCTGGGTGAGTCTCCTCTCCCAAACTCTCACAGATTAAAGATTGGGCTATCAGACTTCACCAAGTGACACAGTGGGCTCACGCGGCTCGAGAAGTACTAGAACAAATTCTTCGCCATTCCAAAACTATGGCCATCTTTCCTCCGCCTTCAATAACACTATATCCGATGCTCTGCCTTCTGCGACTGAGAACTCGAATGACCATACCCCAACACCAAGCAGTGCAGATCATACGCGCCTAAGCGTCAATGCCCAGCCTCCCACCCCCCATCAGCCAGCCGTTACGCGTACAAATTCTCAACTGTATCAAGGTATGAAACATTTAATTCTTTGTCTTTACTACATGCTTATATCTCATAGGCTATGCAAGGATACGGACGAACAAAATTCCAGAATTCTTCGTCCAAGGTCGGGTAAAGCACCAATCTTTTTGGACCTACTCTTTTGCATCAAGTTTCCGCCTTGGGAGACGATTCATTGTCAGTATACTTAATTTCTAGCTGACAGTATATAGGTCTTCTCTTGTCCCTGGCCGGAGCCAGCGGGTCGGGTAAACACCGGTAATCCAACGGACATGCGAACGTACGACCGATTCGGGGAAGCTGTATTCGCAGAAATACGTCGGTTCGTCATTGTCAGAGCACACACTCACCACAGTATATGCGTGTAAGTCCCGCCTCTGAAACCGAAGTGAGATTAGGTGTGGGAATTAATTCGATTCGACAACACAGACCCATTTCGACGTACGGCTCCAACGGTGTGGTCAACCGACATGATGCCAAACACCATTCTATAATCTATACGACTCCCAATCCACCTACTCCCCTCCAAGGCGAAAGTTTCGATAAATATGACATTCCTGTGATTGAGGTTGACGAGAATTTGAATGATAAGTCTAGGCTCAATTATTCGCAGACGTATACTGTGCAGCATAATGCTGTGAAGGTGAAGCGGATTGGGATGGTCACGAGTGAGAATATGGCTTGGGTTATGAAGTATTGCAAGGAGTGCTCTTTTTCGGATGATGATTGATTTCTCCGCGCAATGGGTTTCTTTGGTTACACATACGTTTGGACTCTATGGTCCTGTCCTGGTTCTCTTCTCCTTGTCTTACGATTGATTTGCTGTTCATCTGGTTGGATGTTCTTCTTTATCAATCAAATCGCTTTTTTTCTTCGACGCCTTTGATATATGGTTTCTTCGGTGGCGCTTGGGGGATGTAAGACCCATCATGCACTCCCCCTCACAGGCGCCGATTGGTGTTTGGGACTGTGCATGCTTCCGTTCCGCGCCCGGTCCGTTCCGTAAAGCTGCTTTAGTGTTGCTAGCTCAATGATGCCCTCAACTGTGTTCAATTTCAACTGACCTGTTCAACAGAGAAGTCACTTTGCAGTTCATCTTCCTTGCTGCTAGGACTTGGAGAGCTGACGAAATCTTCAATGTGTTCTAATTCTCTTTTTGGATCCTTCATAAACTAAAGTGACAGGTCAGGCTTCATTCATACCCAATAACATCCACTTCCATCCTCAAATGATTGTTATTCCAGAACTCGGATTATGCACGCCATCCGATAATATCCTTGCCTTATTTCGAATGATTCGAATGAAAGTTACTGCAAGACATTTTAGCGTCCATTATCTGTGCTTCGTCAAGCAATCGCTGGACTTGGAACATCTAAATGTACCTACTCGATAGCTTCCAGCCATCAGCTTTCTGCGCGTTGCGACATGATCATCGCTCTCGGCGCCGAATCTCGCATCTTATGCAATGTATATAACTCGTTCCAATTCCCCTTCGTCCCTCCATCTTGGCCTGCTTTCATTCGCATTCGCATTTCATCTCCCTTTGATCATTTCATTCTACTTTCTCAAAGATGGCTGCTCCGTCATTCCCACCTCGTGCTACAGGGACCAAAGCCACAACGGGCGTTGAACTGTTGACTTTCCCTACTCCAAATGGTGATTACTTCTCCATCTCCACACACGTCCAGAACTGACAATGTTTAGGACAGAAACCAGCGATTCTCCTCGAAGAGTTGAAGGCTGCGTATGGCAAGGACTATACCGTACAATGCATCACGCTCCCTCAAGGCGTGCAGAAAGAGCCATGGTACTTGGCCCTAAATCCAGCTGGGAAGATCCCGGTCCTTGTCGATCACGACAGAGACATAGTTCTGTCCGAATGCTCAAGTAGGATGTTGCCTTGCCACCATCGAAGTTCAAGCCTTTCTGATCGGACCAGCAATTCTCCAATATCTTGGTAGAACATATGACACAAATCACACCCTGACATTCGAATCGGAGAAGGAGCAATTAAAAGCAGAGCAATGGGTGTCTTTTTCACAAGGAGAAATATCACCGGTATCAAGCCAAGCCCTCCGCTACTACCGCCATCTCCCCACCCGTCAGGCCTTTCCAACGGCAACGACACACCGAGACCTTTGCACTGCTTTCTCGGTCCTCGATTCGGCCCTGAAGGACCGTGACTATTTGGCCGGTGAAGGCCGAGGGAAGTACAGCATTGCTGACATCGCATGCTGGGGTCCGGTCAATTCTAGCATCTTCATTGGAGTGGGCGAGTTGACGAGATGGCCTGCTTTGGAAGCATGGGCTGCAAGAATTGCCGAGAGAGAGGCTGTGAAGAAGGCCATCGAAGTACCGTTCAAGAGAGAGTATGGCAATGCAGCCACCAGGAAGATGCTGGCCGAAGGGGGTGGGTTCGCGAAGGGTGACGAGGCTTTGCAGAAAGCGTTGCAAGATGCTTTGGAAGAATTCCCTGAAGGTCCGCGAGGACCAAGTGGACCTTGAGGATTAGTTTGACCCTATACTGCTGAAACAAGACGCTGATTTATTTCAGGGGGCTAGACTCGTTCGAAGCATTTTCAAAAATGAGGCATACGCGCTCTTTACACTGCTTGTATCTGGAATCCTCTTACTATAGAACAATCTGTCACCGAGTGACTCGAGAGCACGCCCAATCTGTTACCAATCGTTTTTTGTTCATCTTTTCTTCAAGGGAACGAAGATTAGCATTTCGAGAGCCTAGCTGCCAAAATCCAGCAACTGCTGGATACCCCTTACGATGCCATGTATCGGCGATAGCTTCGGGCCTAGATCGTGATTGATCAGATGACCGATTCTGCGTTTTTACTTCATAGAGTAGCTCATTTCAGGCTAGAATTCGTCCTATATCACCCTCTCTGCCTCGTACGGCTGACATCCGGTCAACAGGTTCATCCCGAAGCGACCATTTCTCGGCCTCGGCCTCGGCCCAGCTGAATATGTCAGTCAACTATCGTCCAAGGCCATCACCAACTTACCAAAAGCTCACCAATAACTGACACCTGATATGACTGACTCGTGAAACTCACAGCCTAGCGGTCTTGACACTGCGACGCCTTTCACGATAAAATCACAGGGAGTCTCGTCAGTCCATCTCACCACCAGATGACAATTAACCAACCAAAACTACAACAACACGATACCATCACAAGATTCAAACTCGGACTCGGGATCGGACGAATTCCATCGTCCATCATGCGGAGACCATACCTATCCCGCTCTAGCTCAGCCATTGACAGTCTGCAAGCGATAAGCGAAGCAAATCAACCCCAGAAACACCTTCCACCTCCTGCAACGCCCTCGATGCCAACTCGTAATATTGGGTATTTTGTTCCGTGTCGACTGCGCAAGCGACTCGATTCAGCCTTTTCCACCCCGGGCAATGGGGTCCTCGTTACAATATTCTATGTAGGCAGGATGGGATGTCATCTGGGTTATGAAATGTTACCCTTTTTCATCCAAGGAGGTGCTTTAGTATCCTGCTTTCTTCCTCTTCTTCTCTGCCATCATTAGTCTTTTGATATCTTTGCACTCTCTTCTGCCGTGTTGACGTTAATCTGGCCAACGCCGCTTCCGACAGGACAGGCAGAGCTGCCTAAACCGCCCCTCGACTGAAGTCATGTCTTCCCCAGCTTTTGCGCCCAAGGCGTGCTACTCTACGGATTATGCGACTAGGAGAGCTTGTCGCGATGCTTGCACGATTGAAATTTGTCCTTTGAAGTTATCCTTTTGGGCTGGATATATTCCATCATTAGCTGCGAATAGCCTGTTCGCTGCCCTTTTCGGCCTCACGTTGATACTGTTTTTGGTGCAGGCAGCATGGTCCAGGAAGTTTATCGCGTTTTCTGTTGCGATGATTAGTGGATCTGTTCTCGAGCTGCTTGGGTATATCGGCAGGATCATGGCGCATAACAAGCCATTTGACGAGGTATGAAGTATATGGATGATCCTGGCGATAAACCACTGACGCCGTTCCTAGAATCCGTTCTTGTTACAAATCATCTGCCTTACCATCGGTCCTGCCTTCTACGCCGCCGGCCTATACTTCTGCCTCTCTCGCATCGTCGAAACCTTTGGAGCAGAAAACTCACGTCTAAAAGCTGGTCTATACCCGAAGATATTCATCCCGTGTGATTTCTTCTCGCTCGTCCTACAAGCGCTCGGTGGAGGCATGGCCAGCGCAGCCACGCATTCTGGCAAAGACCCAAGACCTGGCAATCACATCATGATAGCCGGTCTGGCAGTACAGGTCGTTACTTTGTTCTTCTACATCGTTCTGGCGTCCGACTTTGCATTCAGGACATATCGGAGGATCAGTAAACTCGGAAAAGCACATGCTCTAGAGCCAAAACATGCCAGACTGAGAGACTCGCTCCGATTCCGCGGTTTCGTGGGCGCATTGATTTTCGCCACCCTCTGTATCTTCACGAGGAGTGTATATCGCGTTGCTGAATTGTCCGAGGGATGGTCGGGACATTTGATCCTCACCCAGAAATACTTCATTGGGCTTGAAGGCGCGATTGTTGCGGCTGGCATTCTGAGCTTGAACGCCTTCCACCCTGGTCTGTGTTTCAAAGAGGGCTACGTCAAGAATAAAAAACTGAAGGGAGAGAAGAAAAGCTGGTTCGGCAGGAATAGTAAGAAGGTCAGAGCTGATGGTGAGAGTGAGACATATGGTGGAGTGGTCAAAGAGGAGCCCAAAAATGCTGGTCCCGGCTTCGACTACGCGGCTTAGTGTCTATCTAGCTTGGTACCTGTCTTCTTATGGATTCTTGTTTGTGATGGTTCTAACGATGGGACGATATCCAGGCATGTAATGATCGGGTATCTTGATCGTTTTTTGTTTCACCTCCCGCACCAATAAAGCCCCGCGATCCATCACTGCCTCAACAATGTCTCACAACCACATGATACATCCCTGATAAACCTCCCTCCTCAACGCCCTGCTCCTGAAAACAGTAAACAAGAATCCCCATCACTTTTGGTTTATCCAGCACCCTTCTTTTAATCGATAACCATGGATTTTCTTATTCCGTAGAATGGCTGATCTTTCCTTTGTAGGGGCATACGATGATCATTTCCACTCCAAGGAACCCAAAACCATTTGTTTTATAGAGGCGTGTGAGTATCGCGGTTTGATAGGTACATGTGGCTGGTGGAAGTTTGAACATTGCTTCTGTGTTTGCAGTTGCACCGAAGCTGAGGGATGAGGCATGTATTTATGGTATGCCACGAGTTGGCCTTTAGGCTTTCGCGTGTTGGGTTATTTCTTTATTAGAGCCGTTGGTGTCTCACACTTGGTGAGGAATCGGTCGAAGAGAAGGAATTGATGGGATTCATTATGGCGAATGTTGCTACGAGTCTGCATACCACCTTGGTAACGAAGGTACTCGGCAGTACCCTTGAAGCTTTGGTGACAACAACCGCGACAAACGACATCATCACATCTTCGGTACAAGCTCAAAGTACCAGCACAAAAAGTAAGTCTACATGCCCGTTTCAAATCCGCAAATCCTAATCATATCGCAGCAATAACCCACACAGTCCTAACAACATTAACCCCGTCAATACAAACCCCAGCACCAACATCAGATCCTTCATCCCTCTCCACCAAATCCACTTCCTCCCTGAATGGCACCATATCCCAAAACCAACATCATTTCCCAACAACCCTCGTAGCAATCCTCGTCACTCTTCTCTCCCTGGCCCTTGTAACAACCCTCCTAATCCTACTCCGCCGCCTCGGCTACCTAAATGTCGCCTCCCCAAACCCAACCACAGGCGAAGATCCCATCACCGTCGCTATCCGGCGCGAAGAGCAGGTACGACGCAAAAAAGATATAGAGGAGGCCGGGGGGCCGGGGAGTAGATTCTATGCGCCGCAATTGCGTCATTTGGTGCAGCTGTTGGGGAGTAAAGAGGAGGTGCGGATTGATGTACAGGGTCAATTGAAGAAAGCGAGGAGTTGGCGGTGGGGGAGGGGGATGGGGATGAGTGAGGAGGAAGTGGCCAAGGGTGGTGCGGATAATAACAATAACAATGGTCGTGTTTGAGAAACTGGGTGATTGTCATTTGGAGAGATAATTCGTGGTGGTGCAAGTCAAACAAAATAGGCGCAGTATGAAGTGCGGCTCAAGTTTACCATCCGAGGCCGTTTAATCAAGACCTCATCATCCTTCAAGAGTTCAATGGATTCAAACTTTGGCTCCTCCCTTGAGCTGGGCTTTACGATAGATACCTAGTGACGATGCAGAAGGGATTCCTACACTGCACTGCGCAACACGAAGCAGCCACCACTATGACTTCACTATCGCCTTCGGACGTCAAAAAGCCATAGTATCGCAGCACGCACTGTAATAATTACTATACCTCGGCGTCGAATTAGAGAGTCATGTATACGCACGAGCAACAAAAAAACAACAATCAAAGCATTTGAAGAACAAATGAAATCTTCATTTACCCATTTCCCCCACTATACACCCGACTTCGTATAAAGGCGGCGGCGCATCGCGACATCCTTCCTTCCACAATTCCAAAAACATTCAAAACCTCTATTTGCGCCAACGTACGGATCCTACTATTTTGGCTTTCCGAAACCCCGTTCCGAATCCAGCTCTTTCAAAGTCGATTCGATAGGCTGCATGAAACAAACGAGGGGAAAAGATCAATTCGAAATCGTTCGTTAAATTCGTAACATACTATGTGGAGTAGAAGGTCATAAAACATTAACCAAGCCATGAACGCCACATTGGCTAATCGCACCGGACTTTGACTTTTCACGGCGTATCCTCACACTCATTATACCAACTACTAGCGCCCCTCCAGTTCATCCGTTCGCTAACAGTCGGACTTGTCAGGTGATTCCTCGAATAATGGATCGGAGATAACGGCGTTCGTGGCACGGTCCATAGTGGCGCCTCACTCCCATTCGTCGAGACCCTCTTCAACTCTTGCGTCGTATACACGGCCGAGGAACGACGCGAGTAGCGGTCGCTGAATGTCGCACTTGGCGAACTTGCGCTGTTTTGTCCATGGACGAGCATTCTTTCTGTTGCGGAGGGACTGTAAACTTCCTGGAGTGGCGATAGGACGACGTAGTCGGATGGGAAGGGCCGCTTGTCGAGTTTGACAGGAACGCTTTCGACGGAGGCTTTGCGGCTCAACATGCTTGCATCTATGGACTCGGTTCGGATTTCGGTGATGGACCTTTCAAGGCCATGGATACGGCTTGCTGGGGGAAGGTGGGCTGGCGCACCGCGGGATAGGCGGATGGACATTCGAGCACCGGGGAGAATGAATCCCGAATAACGAAGATTTGAATAGTCGGACGCTGCATGGTGTTTGGTCCCGAAAACTGTTGGAAAGAAGCGGGCGAGTATTGGTTTGCAGCCTGGCAGGGAGCCGCAGATGATGGCCAGGTTTGTTTCGAGACCAGCGAGGATGAAGACCATAGCTCCGTTATAGAAAAGGTCATAATGCCTGAAGTAGTAGGTGAGATACCACAAGCGGACAACTCCAATAACACATGCGCTGTACAATTAGCTTTTCTTGTGTTCGATTTCCAATGGACAATAACTTACATCACTCCTATAGTGAAGACAAACACTAAACCAACTTTTTGTTGGGTCGGCAATCGCACACCCCAGAGAGTGCGAGCTGGCCACAGAAAAATCAGAAGATCACTGATGCTATTCACTGCCTGTGTCGCCACAGTAAGAGCCTGTCGATCAACGCATTTCGGCGCATATTCTAGTGGATTCCAATAGCCGATGATAGGCCTATGTTTTGTGAGTTCCCAATGTGTCACAGCAGGGTGCAAAAATCCTTACCAGCATTGAAAGATATTGATGAATGTGATGACGACACAGAAGATGATGGAGAAACCAATGCCAAATTGTGCGAAGCTTCTGTCTGATTGACTTGGGAAGACACGGAGATATGTCATGCAGATCGAGATCTTCGCGAGGCTGGCGGATGGTGCAAAGAGTACCAAGGATACATAGGTCAACTGCCAGACATTAGTAGTCATGTACGTGAGCTTCCCAGATTCACATACCTTTCCGGCTGGGATGTAGTGAGAAATAGGAATATCCCAGATGTGGTAGCCAATAGCATACTGTGTTGAAAGGCAATGGCATAATGTTATCGCTACTGCAAATACCTGGGCTCTGTTAGAGGAATTCGGGAGCGTCTACGAAGCTCTACATACTGCTGCCAGGGCCTGTTTCCATATTAGCTTTGTTCATTCAGACAATGCATACAAACATACCATAACCCAGTCATCCCACCCGAGTACATTTCGAAGACATGTCCGCGAGTAGAAGCGCGCGCAGACGAATATAATGGCCAGGATGGTGAAGGGCGCTTCAATCCCGAGCAAAAGATTGACGCGAGTTTCAGGATCGACGAAATTCGAAGAAGGCCATGACTGAATTTGCTCCAGAGTAGGCGTGCTCATAATGGAGACTTGACTGCCAGGGACATATGTTGCTCCTTCTCAACTGCAATCATTGGTACATACTACCTCATAACATCCCTTGTAGTGTGAGCAATATCCAGGTACGAAATGGCGATTTTGAAAGGAGTAGAATTTGATTGTTTGGATATGAGGTTATGGATGAAGGAGGGCGACTGGAGTAGAGGAAAGCTTCTTGAAATGGCAGAAGGATGATTGGAGCTTAAACTATGACAGTCTACAATCTACGAAGGCGCAGGCACGCGCAGGAACATCCCAAATGGGAATGACCAAGATCTAGGCAAGCATAAGATGTGCACGACGAGCTTAATGCAGATTGATATACTGATGGCAGCATCGTTGTTAATTGAAACGGCGGACTTCTGACCAATGAATAGATTACGGGTATCCTCACGTGGAATTTGGCCTGGAAATGTTGTGAGTGGTCGATGATGGGGGCGAATAGATGGGATGCCCTTGGGATGTTACGGTTCTTGGCCAGTGAGAGCTTGTCGACGCTGAGAAAAGAACAACAACATGATCCTGATGGTTAGCGGCTTGCTGTAAGGTGCGCAAGACGGTGGGTCAAGTACTATATCTCAGTGGCTGCTGACCTAGCCGTTGAGCCGCTCTGGCTCTAAGACCAGACTGTCGAGTAAATCCGGTACGCGAGGGGGGCTGTCCTTGTTGTGCAATATATATTGTGGAGGCAAAACCTCTATTTGAGCTTGTGCTCTTGCAAGCCCGCGCAGATCCTCCACACCCATTTTCAGCTAGGCAGCTGTAGACGTAGATGGGCATTGGCTGACGACTACAGTTGCGAAAGGAGCGTATGCAGGCACGCGCGTTGCTCTGGTACTGCAACTGCGCGCGTCGTGACATGCGAACGCTTCATATGGCGAAGACACCATGGGCTGGACAGATGGCGAAGACACCATGGGCTAGACAGCGCCGAAGACACCATGGGCTAGACAGCGCCGAAGACACCATGGGCTGGACAGATGGCGAAGACACCATGGGCTGGACAGATGGCGAAGACACCATGGGCTAGACAGCGCCGAAGACACCATGGGCTAGACAGCGCCAAAGACACCATGGCTAGACAGCGCCAAAGACACCATGGCTAGACAGCGCCGATACTCGAGTCATCGTGGAGGTGACAGTCAAGGACGAGGATACCCAATACCAAAAATCCATTGAGTTGTATTGCAGGAAGAGACTCATGGACCAATGTCACACGAGCGTGCCAAAATTCCACGATAGCTACTTTGCGCGCCTGAAGCAATATATCAACCCTAAATCCGACCCGCCAGACCCTTCCTTTCTCTGCCCAGGTGTCATAATCACTGCATACTCCGTACCCTTGTGTAATGCACACGGATTGCCTGTACGAAATCCAAATACCCGTCTGAATTATCATCTCGCCGTCCATGAATCCGGAGATACTGGGCGGACTCCCGAGTGCGTGCCAGTGTGGCTAGCCATGGAAAGGCAGTGGATTCAGGCTCGTGCTAGAGACAAAAGGCGAATCTGGTATTGCCCAAGCTGTCAGAAATGTAACCATATCGAACTGGAGGTGAACATGTATGACTTATCGCACTTGATCACCTTCTTTGAATGACGCATGGAAAGAGTGAAGAATAGGACAAAGATGATTGTTTATGGTGGTGATGGGGGTATCCCAATAGGAAGTGGACAGAGCAGGATTGGTATTCATTGGTTGGTAAGATGATTAACAAGATCTGAGGTTACTGCCCGTGATTGGCGAATCATCCCTACTAGAGACCTGTATTCATTGGTTGTTGGAATCAGACTAACAGCTGGAGGCATGCACCATCTGTTTGTGGGGAAGTCGATCACTTTCGACGACATTCCCCTCTACACAACTAATAAGCTCACATTGAGTACTGTCGGCTACTCCACAGATTCCCGGATATCCTCATTGAGCACCATCCACTCCCCACCACAATCACAATGTCCAACGATGCGATTGCGTTTTTCCGCAAGACATACGGCGACCAGCTGGGAAAGCTAGCTGAGGAGCATTTCAACAAGGACTTGGAAGATACAGACCGCGAAACCCTCAAGGTTGCTGCAGCAAAGTTCAGATCGCACGCCGCAATTGGCTCTCTTATCGGCATAGGCCTGGGGGTGTTCCTGGCATTTAGGGTTCGCTCGGCGAGGACGAAGATGTTCAACGCATTCAAAGCACGAGAGAAGCCAGTGTCTGTCAGCTTCGCCGATGGACGAACTGGTATGTTCATATATCATTCTGCGTCCATGTTCACTTGCTAACCAATTGGACGCAGAAGCCATTCCAGACGTTACCAACCTCATCAAGCCGACCGTTTTAGGCGACGTTGCTGCCTACTTTTTCTTCTCAGCCGGCGGTCTCTTCATTGGAGGCGAGACAGGCCTCATAACTGGATCTTTATCAGCTGGACGGTCAATCACAAAAGACGCAGCTTCGCGAGAACGAATTGAGAAGGCATTCCAGAAGTTCAAAGCCGATGCTCTGAGGCAAGAGGCTGATAAGCTTGATGGAGGCCAAAGCGTGTTCTCAAAGATCATGTAATAGACCTGTCGTTGGCAAGGGCATATCTGGCTACACTGCTGGCATTTATACGCGTAATTACTGGCCAGAGACAAGGATGAGCCAAGCCATGGTGCGTGCAGTGGATTAAGATACAAAGATGGGATGATAAGGATTGATGATGATGCCGTCTCGATGAAGGTAAAGGAATTGGAGGTTTGCTTCAGCATGGTTGTATGATGTATTTACCTGGTGGTTGTACTATTCAGCGGGCTTCCAGTAGTGAGGAATACACTTTGTAATACTATTGACTCCGACAACCAACCTTTATCGTCTACCCTTGACCGTTGGCGCGAGTCATATCCTTGACGTCCCACCCCGCTATCTCTTCCTACAGGGTCACATCTCACACGCGATCATGGCGTCGCGCCTCTTCGCGGGCCAAATCCTTCTCGGTCAATCGGTCAATCGGTCAAGACTCCGCGTCGACGTCGATTAATGAGAGTGAGGGGATCTTCTTCTGGCTTGGGCCACCTCCCGTCTTGGGACACTTGGAAGCAGTCCGAGTTGACTTCACGCAAGTCGTGGGTCTCGGAAAAGCCGCCCTTATTTGGGGGTCACAACACGCCGAGATGTGGGCGATACTATCTCGCCGACGCCATCATTGGCTGTGCCAATCCTTCCTCACCAACCAACGGGGGGCACTGGGCATATCCGCACCAATAAATTCCAGCCGCTGATGCTCGCGCTGATGCTCGCGCTGATGCCATCTGCTATCTAGCCCTTCATCGCGCCTGGCGAGAATCTCTTCATGCCGCTGCCAGCCATAAAGGCGGGTCCCGTCCCTCTTTCGCAAAACTCTGGGATAAAAAGCATAGCGATAGAACATTCTTCGCTTCTTCTCCCGCCAGAGCTGCAAGAGGCATTGCGGATTGTCGCCGTCCCCATTCAACTAAAACATCCTATGCTGCCACTACAGATCAAACATCTCGATCTCCTCTATTGCTCCTCAGTCAAGCGGATCGTCCGCTATAGGAAGTGGAAGTGAATCACTGCCATCAATTATCGACATCTACTCCCAATAGCCACTCCTATGGACCACCAAGTTGGACAAGGCGAGCTCCGTCACCGCCACGGCTCTGTTCAGCTCACCGACGATAACGGCAGACGTCAAACGGTCAACTTGGACGAGCTTAACGCCGCTGACCGAGAACTGGCCGAGAAGTTTGGTTATAAACCGGTACGCGTCCCATACATCTAGTCTTACATTGGACAGCAAGTAACATTGGTACAGGTCTTCAAACGTGAATTCGGTTACCTCTCCACCTTCTCCTTCGCCGTCAGTATCTCCGGTCTCTTCGCTACAATCACCACCACATACTCCACAGCATTGTCTGCTGGTGGACCGACTGCCGCCGTATGGTGCTGGTTGATCTCGGGCGCTGGTTGCATGTGCATTGCTTGCTCTGTTGCCGAACTCGTCAGTGCCTATCCAACATGTGGAGGCTTGTATTACACAATCTCTCGCCTTGCGCCGCCAAAATATGTTCCTCTTCTGAGTTGGATCACTGGTTGGGTCAATCTATTGGGACAGGTTGCTGGTGTTGCCTCTTCTGAATATGGTTCCGCACAATTGCTACTTGCTGCTGTCTCCATGGGCACTGGTGGCTCATATGTCCCCACCACTGGCGCAACAGTCGGTGTCATGGCCGCGCTCACATTCTTCTGCGGTTTGATCAATTCCTTATCCACTTACTGGATGGAGAAAATGACAAAGGGATACGTCATTTTTCACGTTCTCGTACTCGTCTCTTGTTGTATTGCTCTGTTGGTCAAGTCTCCCAACAAGCATAACGCACACTATGTCTTTGCCAAAGTACCAAATCCGACTCCTTCGGGATGGACTCCTCAAGGCTGGTCATTCCTCTTTGGTTTCCTCTCGGTCAGTTGGACCATGACAGATTATGATGCGACTGCACATATCACGGAAGAGTGAGTTTCTCGCCCATGTCAACCTTGATTGCGACAACTGACGCAAGGTCAGAATCTCCGAGCCCGAGATCAAAGCCCCATGGGCCATCTCTCTCGCTATGGCATTCACCTATATTGCGGGTTTCTTGTTCAACATAGTTCTCGGTTTCTGCTCAGGCGACCTTACTGAGATTCTCGCCTCCGGATTTGGCCAGCCAGTGGCTCAGATTTATTATAACAATCTTGGAACAGCGGGAGGCGTGTTCTTCACTGTCTGCGCTTTCATTATCCTTCAATTCGTTTGCTTCACAGCCACCCAAGCACTTGGCAGGACCGTTTTTGCATTCTCGCGCGATCGCCTGATTCCATTCTCTAACATCTGGATCAAGATCAACAAGCGCACGGGGACACCAATTTACGCCGTCTGGATCTCAGTCCTCCTTTGCATCGCTATTAACCTGGTTGGTCTCGGATCCTACGCTGCTATTTTGGGGGTGTTTAATGTCTGTGCCATTGCTCTTGATTGGTCCTACATCATCCCGATCGTGTGCAGGCTCTTGTTCAACAAATTCGAGCCTGGCCCATGGAACATGGGTAAATTTGGTCCGGCAGTCAATATCTGGGCCTGCGTATGGACCGCCTTTGTGTCCATCATCTTCCTCTGCCCGACCGTGATGCCCGTCACTGCTGACACTATGAATTACGCTGCAGCCTTCTTAGTGGCCATCTACGTAGCTGCCACGGCTTACTGGTTCGCTGGTGGAAGGAAGTGGTACACTGGGCCCCTTGTTGAGGCTGAAGTCAACGACTCAGACAGTTCGCAAGCTGGAGGCTTGAAAAACGACCCTGAAGCGGAGTTTGAGGTAACTCAAGAGATTCCTCGCAAGGGCGACACTTCCGTTTGAGCCGTAGGACATGTGCTTCGGCAACTCTTGCAACTAATCTTGGTAACGGTACGAGGAATGGGACAGGGAGGCCGTCCAGGCTTCCAGTTTTTCTTGGACGGAAGGAATTGCGTGATTATATTGTGGTATTACGGCTTTCAAAGGTCAGTGGGACTTAATAATAATCCGTATAACTTATTAAATCTAAGTCAAATTTCTGCAGCTTTTCTAAGCTGAGGGATATTACCCTCCTCTTACAGGCGATCTAAAAATATTATTGATTGGCGGTGGGGGTCGATCGGGAACAGCCTGAGGGTTAATAATATCTGGATCCACTGATCCTTAATACCCTTCATGGCACAGTATATCCTGGTTTTCCATAGCTGTTCAGTTTACCCCCGCCAAAACCCCATCACTCCCAAAGCATGTACCCTCACTTATGATATATTTAGAATATAAAAACTCTTTTGGGTTCTGAATCCATACTCAATTTACCCATCTATTTTTCGCCTCGACACATGTTCGCCCGAATGAACACGCCCCCCGCTTCTCGCCTCAAAACACCCCCGCTCCTCTCCACGTTATAGCTATAACTTGAGCACAATCATGGAGTCTATTTTGAAAATCCTATTTTTATTCACAATTCTTCTCAGGCTTCCGCTCTATACACCTTTCTCTACTACTATGGTATCATAGCACGCACGTCCTCCCGCCCCACTGTACAGATCCTCCGTACATTGTAGTCGTGCTCGTTTAATATCAGGTAAATTGCTCTTCGCCATCTTGCGGACCCCACACTGAACTTCTACCCTGTGAGCTTGAGGTTCATAAAGCTTGAGGCCGGCTGTCAACGTTTGGCATTCAAGTCATTGACGATCTCAGCGATCCTTTACCTCGTACTATTCACTTCTCCGCCACTCCTTGTTCCCTCAGCCTCTCGCTTAACTTCCGTTCTATTAGTCGCTAGCAAAGATGTTCACCCACAACACCCTCCTCAGCCTCTTGGCTGCCACCACAGCCCTTGCCACCCCCGCCCCTGCCAGGGAAGCTAAGCCACCTTTTTTCATCCTCGCTGGTGATTCGACCACCGCTCCTATCCAGCCATGGAAGGGTACCACCGCACCAGGCGGTGGTGGATGGGGTGATGGACTCTTGAAGTCGCTCGAGAACGGTGCTGCGGGAGTCAACTTGGGCCACAATGGACAGACTACCGTCAGCTACCGTGAGAACGGATACTGGAAAAACCTTCTTTCCAAGATCGGCGACAACAACGACAAACATGACGTGAGTCTTTCTCGATTTTTGCCTCCTTTCTCCTTGGCATGGAAGAGGAGGAAGGGTTGATGCGGCGAGAAGTTTTTTCTCTCTTTCTACTTCTTGGGCAGAGGAATTTACTGACGATGTTGCTGGGTAGATTTACGTTACGCTGGCGTTTGGACACAACGACCAGAAGGAGAAGTCTGGTATTTCCGTTGCCCAGTACGAGGCGAACTTGGAGAAGATGGCTGAGGAGTTGAAGAAGTTGAAGGCGAATGTGGTGAGTAATTTGTTGCCCTGATTCTTTGCGATGACAGTGACTTGCAAGTACACAACAATCCACCGCGAGTGATTGCGTACATGTGAGAACCTGCGATCTCGCATTTTAGAGATACTCTCACGGTGAAAATCGTTGCACTGAGGCATGAAACACTTTATTTACTAACAATCACCACCTTAGATCTTCGTCACACCCTTGACTCGCCGCCAATTCAACTCCGCTGGTTTCCTCACGGCCAACCTCGACGAGCAAGGCCTCAAAACCAAGGCTGCCGCTACAGCCACCAAATCCGCTGTTATCGATCTCCTCGGTGCCTCGAAGAAATATGTTCAGGCTATCGGTAAAGCCGAGGCATGGAAATTCAACGCCGATGTCCGTGAACCCAAGGACGTCGCGACGTCGAAGGATACTACCCACTTGAACCACAACGGTACTGTCGTCTTTGGACGCATCGTGGCCGACTTGATCACTGTCCAGGTCCCTACGATTGCCAAGTACATCAAGAAGGAGGAGAAGTTGACCGCGCTCATCGCGGCCGGCAAGGTTGCGACGGCTGAGATCCCAAAAGCTGACAAGAAGGATAAGGATGACAAGAAGGATGACAAGAAGGACGCCGGAAAGGGTGACAAACCTACGACCGAAAAGCCTGAGACCAAGAAGCCTACCGGCGAGAAGGCTCCAACCAAGAAGCCTGCCGAGGAGAAGCCTACTAACTAGATTCTTGGGATGTTTGATTTCTAGACATGTGGAGGTGTTGGGAGAAGGATGTTTTCCGCTTTTGTGGGGGGCCCGGCTCGGGTTTCTTTGCTGACGAGGGATCTTGGGATTTGTACTAGCCTTTCTCTCCCATGTTGACGCATCGGACTATTTTCTTTTAATTTTTATCGCGTAATAAATGACACTCCTTTAACGGCCTATTCCACCCTCAGTGTTCGAGAGCTATGACTGTGTGAGTTGTTGATGTTGAGAAGGATCCAGCTGTTTTCGGTTAGAGTAGAGACGGTGGCGGTTCCTTGTACCTAGTCCCAAATTTCACGATATGGATCTTCACTTCCTATATTCCTCCATCAGCCGACAAGGCTCCGGATCTTGACAGAAAGGCTCCCTGGAGACCATACTACCCAGGCTTTCCAAACGGTAGGCCTTCCTACAATATGCTTTCATGTAAACTGATCGACGAGGTCCGGAGCCTGAGAGAGCAGGAAGCAAGACACCCACCCACATCATGATGAACAATAAGGCAAATATAGCATCAGACCACAGAATAGGGAGGAAGTAGATTTGAATCCAACGCAAAGTCCATGGTCTTTTGGTTCCGTGGCAGGCGGTCTGAGTCGTTGTGACGCTGTTGGGTGATTGATGGAGAAATTTGCGGGTTTGAACAAGAAACCTGGACGTCTTTCGGCTCCAACAAAAGGATCTTTTTGCGCGATGATGTTTAGCTTCTGCCTATCATTGAGAGCAATATCGAAAGATGACACGGAAACATCTATTTCCATGGTTCAATATACAATTCCGGAATATGAAGAGCTTGGACATGGGTGGATTCCACTAATAAGAAGGGAAAAACTTGGACAGCGCGGACCCCAGTCAAGTCAATATCTTTGGCTTCGCACTGCGACGGAAGCTGTCGAAGAAATAGGTGGAATGATTGTTAGCCACGCTCAATTGCACAGCAGATCTGGGAACTATACTGAAACCCATGGTTTGAGATAGTGTAGTTTGCACTTATTTGCCAGTCTTATAAAAGCTGAACGTAGTAACAAGGCCGCTTCATTGATTGTAAGATAGGCACGAAAGTGGAGGCTTCACTGTCTCAAACTAGAAATGCCATTATGGGTCCAAGGTCTAGGGAGCACGACATATAAATCTCCAGGCTTTCACCTCTTAGAAATTGTCGGAAGGTTATCGGTATCCGCCTTGAGTCAGTGGACTTCAGAAGCGACGACTGTGGCAGAGTCCCTACCACCTCGAAAGACGACGTCTCAACCGTTGAGGACGACAGCGTATTCGACTACAAAATAATAGGCGAGCCTCACGAAGCGTCAGCAATTTGGGGTCTACAGACCTTCCTATTACCAAAACTTACCTTCAAGGACAAACCTACGCCTAGAGTTGATGTTGCCATGAAACCAAATCGAAGAAGAATTGGAGGCAGATTTCATGTGCGCAGTTTGGGGTAACTTATTGGACGGCAATCATTTCGCTTTCGACTTGACTGAAGCCCAGTACTGTTGGGAAGAACAATTCTACCCTGGAAACAATTCTACAATACTCGGGCAGCCGCACTGACCAATTGCATTCCATTGGACTACCATCGATGCACCTCTAACATCATATTACATCTCACTCCAGGCGCCGTTTTTTGGAAGTCCTGGTGAGCTAGTCGATCGGGATGCGAGGAAATAGTCGTGCAAGCCATGCTCGACCGGATCGACGTCTGGCTGAAAGATGAGGGCCTTGATATGAAGGGACCCTTGTGCTTGGGGGAGTCCTATGATATGAAAGCGTTTGAGCTTGCGCTCTATGCCATACAGGAAATCGAGGCCACTATCTAGCAGTTCATGAAGGATAACAAGTTCTACTACTATCATGGAAGAGATGGCAAATCAGTCTACGCTACACTCCGACCTCTTGGCTAAGCGGGACTTGGATTCTCTTCGACTGTAAGAAATTGGATATCTGCGATTGGGCTAGGTGAGTGCGTGAGATGACGACGTTCAAACTTCCGCTGTGCATCAAGTTGAAGATTGAAAGTATGATAGTGCTGTTCAAGAAGAACAGCAAGGACTTTTTCCCTTTGTGGAAAGAATGGTGAGTGACAATGCGTTGTCAATTCAAAGTCGAACTACCCAAACTTTACCTCTTTAGCGAAAACGAGAGAGATGCTAGGAGGCAAGATCATGTGGTCCATTTTGGCAGAGCAATTCAACGAATGATACATCTTTCCAGCCATTCCGCGAATTGGATATTACAGCCGAAGTAGCTCCAGTACTGCACATCTCGACTCGATTGTATATCTCAACCATAAACAGAGGAGACCCCCACACTTCCACACTTCATCTCATCGTCCACTGCGGCAATTTTCTGCACCAGCCCAAAATCAATAAGGACAGCAACCCTACGAAAAGAGAATCACAATCAGCACATCCAAGATCCCAACAAACTACGTATTTCGGTAGTGATGTTCCACCACTGCCGCATCCACTGCCGAGATGGAAAAACTTGGAATAGAACTGAAATGATGAATCACATACCTGAGCATCACCGAATGCAGAACTACCGCAACACGGCCACCCTTTGTAGGCAGAACCAGGACAATCTGGTCCCAAACAGTGAGGCGCGGGAGAGGCAAAGACAGCAGTGCTGGATAGGAAAATGGCGAGAAAGGGTTTGAATTGCATGTTGAGGAATGTGTGTATTTTGCTTGGTACAGAGAAATTTCGACGTGAATTGAAAGTAAAGGGATTTCGATTTGAAAGTAAGGGATTTCGATGTGAAAGTAGTATATGTAAGGGCAGGGAAGGGTTGAAGTGCAATGTGAGGATTCGTTCTTGTTCTATGTCATGGTAGCGGATGGCGGCGGAAACACCGAGTCCAAGACTTTGTGGGTCGCTGGGCGCGAATTCCCTTGTTTGGGAGGGAATAGAAGAGGTGGAGGAGTCAAAACCGATGCTGGTTCACATTCGAATTCAACCTCGGGTATGGAATTATACGATCTTCCTCTCGTATGCGAGTGTTAACTGTCCAATAACGCGAGGCTATGCATCATGCCACCCCGAGGGACTAGTGACATGTCGGAGACCTGGTCGCCAACCAATCTACACAATTCCGCTTTACTCAGACTCTTACTAACAAGTCAGTTACCAAGCACATGGGCATCTTATCTTGGTCTACTATTGGTCAAGAACGCCACATCCGTCTTCGAAGACTATTCCAAGCATTCCAAGACAATACTATGCACAGCAAGCACGCCGATCGCAAGGCCCTTCTCAATGCCACGAAGAAGTCTCTGGCCAGCAAGAATCTGCTTGGTGAACTCATGAAAGAAATCGTAGCAATCGTGCCGAATAACCCGGCTCTGGCCCAAGGAACCTCAGAGAAGGCAGAGTTCTAATCTTACAAAACCCTCGACGCCCAACATTCCGAACTCCAAGAACGATTGACGGCCCAGAACTCAAAGCGACCTCAATGGCTCGATCGTGCTGTCGTCATGATCAGAGGTTTTCATTGCATGTTCTGGATGTACACAACCAACGGCGTGTACGAGGATGTGGTCGAGAAGGATGGAAGACTCAACTTTACCAAAGACAAACGCCAAAAGACGCCGCTGGAGTTCATCTGGTCTCCATCATCCTTTGATCAAGTTGACGAGAAGGACATGGAGGCGATTTTCAGTACTGATATTGCGAGGAAACCCTGACTCACTTAGCTCTTCTCATCATCTTCATCTTGAAAGGTATGCGAACTCAACTTCAAAGATAGGGTTTCTAGATATCGACTCGTCAATTCATGTCCGCCTCAGCTTCGGTCCTCGGACATCAAGTATTGCCGCTGGCGGATTTGAATTCGCAAACGGCCTATGATGCGACGAGCAAACCATGGACCGCGACATGACCAGATTTTTGTACGCTCGAGGCCCGCGACGTTGTGGTAAAGCTCAGTCCCCATCCCAGTTGTATGAAAGTTCTACTTGAACACTTCAATCAAGATGTAGAAATGGACGAGAAGCACTGGGGCAATTCAAGCGACATAGACAAGACTTCGCCATCGATCTGACTGGAGCTCAATATGGCTACGACCAAGTCCTGCAGCCGTGGAATGACTTTGAGACTCAGTGGGTCAAGGCTTTCCAACGCAACATCCCGCTCAAAGACATGCGACGGATGGGCGATAAAAATCACCGCGAAGAACGAGAGGCGATGCTTGCAAGCATCGAAAGCAAAAGACAGAATGTTGACCCTCGTCAATTCAAACTACTAGATGCATCCTGGGAGGGCCCTCGCCTGGTCGTCAAAGCCATGCAATTAAGCCTCGAGAACTGGCTCCGCAACGTGAAATCGGACATGATCAAGCTCTTTCATTCAGGAGAAGAATATGATGACAAGACTGGCGATCTACTAATGACTGTGACCAAAAGCGTGAAAGACCTGGTCAATATGCTCAAAAAGAACGCTAAGATCCCAAGCAGAGAACGTGAGCACAGCTGGAATGGGGCGTCCAGAATTGGTTGTCGAATTCGAGCCTTTCATTCCATGTTCTCTCATACAGCACTTGCGACGTATTGAAGTGCCCGAACCGGAGTGGTCTCTCAAAGGTCCCAATATTGTTCAAGATGCGATCGCCGGACGTTTAGCGATGTCGAATCTGCAGGAAAAATTGATAGTTCGAGACGAAGGTTGGCTTTCGATCGGGAGGAATAGGATATGATAGACAGGCCACTTTGTTGTCTCGATCTGACATGGCTTGTCTGTCAGTGATACTCCCGTCTTCGAACAATCCATCTTCTAACATCTGTGGAACAATCCAATACTGAACCTGCGATATATTTCCTGGGTATACCAACGCTATTCAGACTCTTCAAACCAGTGCCTATGCCGGCCAGTCGCCCGATTACTCCATAATGGAATGAATTTGTTCAAGATTGATAACAAAGCCATACTGTGGACGTGCCTCCTTACTGAAGTCCTTTCATTTTCTCTTCCTCCCAGCCTTTGCCGGTGCCACAACTCTTGCCTTTGAAGCAGCTGTTGGTGCACCGAAGCGGCGAGCAGGTGGGAGAGGAGCAAGTCTCTTTGCCGTGCTGTTCCCGTCCGCATCACCGTCAGGCTTGCGCTTTGTGCCCCTTATTCCACCATCTTGTAATGGTCTTTCTGTCCGTGTCTGTGGCTGAGCTCCGTTCGCTCTGTCTGGTGGTGATGCTGATGGTGCTCCAGAATTCTCTGGTGGTGTCATGTTGTCTTTGTCTCCACGCGTAGAAGCGCGATTCTTAGCCAATCCCGTGGCCCATGAGGCAAAAGTTGAGGCTCCCTCAATATCTTCGTCATCGTCATCGTCCCCCTCTTCGCCTTCCTTGAGCAATTCGTCTGCGAATTGACCTGCAACGTCATCCGCATCGGCGTCTCCACTAAGCATTTGGGAAGCAAAACGAAGTAGAGATTCCTCATCCATGCCGTTGACATTGATGCCGATATTCGCGAGGTTCTGTCGCAAGGCCATTCTCAGTGCTTCCGGGTCCAATCCTCCTAGCATTGCACCAATGTCACCCTCTTTCTCGTCACTCTCTACTCCTTCCTCGCCTTCATCCTCCCAGCCAGAAGCCCCATCTTCATCCTCAACTAATATGTCCTCTTCATCTTCGACCAGGTCTGGAACCTCGGCGAGTTTGACGTTGCTCTTCTTTGAGAAAACCTGGGCGTTCTTGAGCTTTGCACTCCAGTCTGGCAGGAGTGCGTAGGGTTTCAAGGCCTTGATATCGATATGACGACCTAGGGTTCCAATATGCGAGTTGGCTCTGTTCTTGACCAGTAGAATAGCTGGAAGATCGCGCTCTGCCTGCCATTTCTTCGCGTCCTTTTTCAATGTGGGTGCGATCTTTCGTCTCTTGCTAGGTGTTATGGCTGTGATTGGTTGTTGCGTGTTTCTCCTTCTCTTAAGATCTTGTATGTCCGCTCGTCTCGTCCGCAACTCGTTGCCGTCGCTATCGTAATCGATGTCATTCCAGTAGTCGAATCGCCACAGTTCTTCGTCGAAATCAGCGTCCTCGTCGAATGGAGGTGGTGAAGCAACAGCATGTTGTGCCAGATCATCCTGTAAATTGACGCGTTAGTGATCAACCCTCGGCCTGAGAAGTGGGACCGAGACAGACAGCTTCTATGTACGTGTCTTCCATATACGCGTAATTAGCATCAT
This sequence comes from Venturia nashicola, assembly GCA_004522665.1. Classification (NCBI taxonomy): domain Eukaryota; kingdom Fungi; phylum Ascomycota; class Dothideomycetes; order Venturiales; family Venturiaceae; genus Venturia; species Venturia nashicola. Next base: position 800,479 of record SNSD01000006.1, read on the forward strand.
CGCACCAGTCCTCGCCGTCGTCAAAGCCGTCCATGTCGTTGATGTGGTGTGTGGTGGAGCGGAAAGGAGTGGAAGGTTGTATGGAAAGTCTGGATTCCAATTATAGTGTTGTTTGCTTCAGATGGACGATACGTGGCTGGCTGGTGCAAGCTCGGGGCATGATAATGGACTTGGCTTGAGATAGGATGCTCGTAGTTGTACCATCGAGGTAGCTGCGACGCGATTGGAGATGGCCATCGCATTGGATGCCACGGACGAAAACCATCCGTGGTCTCCACTTATTCATTCAGCCACACCATACAAATTACTATAGCGGCTGTGAATCTGGCCTACAGTACAACTTCTACCACCCACCACATAATAATACATTGAGTTAGAGGCCTGTATATCAGTGAATTCAGTGTTATAGGTATGGTGAACGCTGGCGATCCGATATCATTAGCGAAGACCTCCACCTACATCGTTTTAAACACTCCATCATCACCGACGAAGACCTCCACCTACATCATTTTAAACACTCCATCATCACCGACGAAGACCTCCACCTACATCATTTTAAACACTCCATCATCACCACCGACGAAACCCACAACCCACCACGACATCCTCCAAGCCCAGCCTAACCAACCCAAGCTCTTGCCCATATAAACAAAAACTCTCGACTCCGATTCCGATTCCAAGCACAACAGGAAGCCCCGAGTCATCATAGACCACAGTACGCACTTTTTATCACAGCACCCTCACACTGCAGTCGAAGACCAGTTTGGAACCAACAAACGACCTGAATTATTTGTCCGCTCACACAAAACCCCTAGGTTCGGATACTAATAGACAATACGTCAATCTACAGACGACCAAACAAAGGACCAAAGGGGTATAACCGTGTAACAAGAGTGCCCGCTCTCAAAAACCCAGAGAATCAAAATGAGAGTGGAGTGTCGTAATGCAATAACCCATAAATCCAACCTTACCCAATCTGACGCAGTCCGAAGCCAAACCCAAGATGCACGAACCTAACAAAATCATGTCCTTATCAAAGCACATGTTCGTAAATCGTGCCTCTTATCTTATTAACATTCTCCTGTCCCAAGAGTCCCCGTTTTTACTGTTATTACACCGTATCTTACATTCGTCTCCATGGCTTCACAATCGAAAATAACAACACAATTAGAAAGCATAAGCAGGTGGCGCGTCGCTCAATCCGTCTTCACTGCTCGTCTCAGCAGCGGCATCTCTTCTCTTACTTGGCGCTCGAGAGCGTCCTTGCTCTGCCCGTTTCTTCTCTTCTTTACTCTGCTCTTCACGCACTTTTTTCGCGATTTCATTTGCCATCTTCATCATCCATGCTTGTTCCAGAATGCCGCCATTGGATCCTTCAGGCGAGGAGAGACCGGTGGTACCAATCTTGTCGGCTGACATTGTCCTGAAAAATGTAGACGCCTGGGCATGGAAGTCATTCTGTGCATTGCTCAAGGACTGGGCGTGTGAAGATTTGGCTGATCCTAAAGGTGCAGGTCTTCTTTTTCTCGAAGCGTTCTTCTCGGCCTTCCCTTCAGGCACAGCATACGCAGACGGCTGAACGGATCGAAGTTCTTCTTTGGAGATCTTGTTTGGCAGGGCTATGGAACCGCGGGGTGTGGTTTCGGGTGTATGTCCCCCACTTGATGCCCTTCTTCTGAATTTCGACTCTATCGGGGTCCTTGGCGGAGTATCAACGTCTCCGTCCTTTTCCTCGTAGATAACTGACGGCGCGGATGAGGGTGCGACACTGGGCTCTGGAGTTGTAGATGCTGTGCCAGCTTCGGACGCCGTGTCATCCACATCCTTCTTTTTCCTCAGGTCGATGACTCGCTTCTTAGCTTTCCTCGGTCTGCCATTATGACTACTTGTAGACGCGTTGAATGTGTATGAAGTTGCGCTCGATGCAGCTCGGGACATGAAATCGCTGCCAACATCGCTCATAGCGATTGATGCGGCACTGCCGAGTGTGGAATTCCTTCGCGAGATAGTGGGAGCGGATTGTAGAGGAATTTGTACTCCTGTTGTAGCTTTCGTATCAGGCCCTGTCCAAGCACGGAAAATTGTATCGCGCATGGGAGGCGTGAAGAGGGATAACGTGCGGTGGGAGTCGGAAAGTGCGGCGAGGCGGGAGAGGTTCTTTTGCGAGAAGGACGCGTTCGTCTCTGTCGACGGATCTAGCGACAATGAAGGTAGATCCGAATCTTCAAAGACGGTATTTAACCAGTCCACAGGATCCTGTGGTGGAGTGTTCAATGGATCGACCGGGAGGGTGCTATCGTTCTCTTTATCCATCATTCGATCATCGAGTTCGCGATACTCTGGTGACCACATGCGAAGTGACAACCGATGTAGTATTGCCGGCAGATCTTCCATAAACAGATTCCGCAGTTGCTTCTCGATTTCGCGTTGCAAATAATCTCGGACGAAAGGGATAGAATCAAAAGTTGACGAGACCTTGAGCGATTCGAGGGGATCATTCCTGAAAACCAGTGTCATTCCCTTTTGACGCGAGAAGACCAATATAACGAAGCCTGATAATCGAATCTCTGACAGTGTGATGGCCAAGGGTATCGTTAGACCTGAGTCTGCGGCAAGAGGCTGTGGAGAAGCAAACGAAGGCCGTGTCGACAAGTACGTATTCAGCGGGTTTGCCTGTACTCTTGTTTTCAGGGTCAAAAATGCATCTCCCGTGTAAGACATTTTGAAGATGCCTCTGAAGCGGTCTTCAGCCAAATCTCCAATCTCCAGTATATCCAGATTTGGTGGAGTCTCTCCCAGATTCAGCTCGGTGACAATGATATCATCCACGATTATGGGAGGTTTCGGGGACTTGTTGAGAGCTGTGGTGAGCATCTCTCTGGCCCGCGAGGTGTCGGCAATGAGCGGCGACCAGTTGAAATTGAAAGCCATGATGTATGACGTCCGGAATCGATGCGATAAGGTTGTTAGGATTGATTACAAGTGGCGAGGCTCGAGATGATGAATGGGAACGATGTCGAGACAGAATCCGGGGACAATCATCGAAGAAAGACAATTTTGAGCAGGTCAATGGCGTGCCGGAAAGTGTCTTGGTGGTGTCGTGTGCAGCTAGAAAGAAGCTGGCATCGTATTATTTGTAGATAACCTCAAGGTTCGCTTGTGTTTCTACACGGCTGTAGAAGGTGAATACGTGAGGAGGGATTCGTGAGGATGAGGATTTCTCGTTGGGGCGGATGTTCAGTCAATGGGGTGAGAGTGTTGTTGATAGGGAACAGCAGCATGCAAGGCGCCGAATGCAGGCATTTGAAAAAGGAGACGGCCGAGCCGACATAGTTGTACTCGGATGCCCGTGCATGAGAAGATCCCTAGGGTACACGCGAAGAATATGCCTATATCAAGGCAAATATATACACAAGACGCGTCGAATGAAATGCCTATATCAAGGCGAATATATACACAAGACGCGTCGAATGAAATTGGTCTTCATTTCTCAACCAGCAAAGAACATTGCGGAAATACTCGGACGACCCTCTATTCTTCGTCCTTCGCCAGAAGACTCTCCACCTTCTTAACCTTGTCCTCAAATTTCTGTTTCTTGTCTGTCCTAGTTCCCACCCGGATATCACTTTGAATCCTCAGGACACCTCGTTCATGGAGCATAGCATGGCACTGTCCAATAACCCTCATAACATCGTTCCATGATCCTTCTGATAGAAGCCGTCAGTGAACGTTCCCGTTGAACAACTCGGAATCTGTGGATAGTTGACTTACCGACAGTTGTGCCAGCAGAGTGCATCGAATAGCTTAACCCACATTTCTTGAGTAACCTTTGCACTTGGGCCACCTCGTTTGAGACCGAGGCCGTTGGGGTGCCGATGGGGATGAGGCAGAAATCAGCTACACACACTGCTGGTGTGGCAAGGGTCGTGAAATCATCCGTCTTCGTGGTCTTCTTATCCGAGATTGTGTCTCCTGTGAAAGATTGTTGCTGTGACATTTTGATAGAGGTTGATTGATGAGGTGGCCAAGAAGAAAGTTTGGAGTGGGAAGAGGAGTGAGTGGGCAGGACCAGGTAGACGATTCTACAGGGCCATGCCACATTGACTGCTGATACTCTCACCAAATGGATCATTGCAATCAAATCCGGCAGACCCCATATTCTTGCTCTTGAAGCCCTTAGATATGACCACAATGGTGAGCAGACTGCTCTGCTTCCTGCTTCTCTTCTTCCGGCTTGCATTTGATAAAACTGTATCAAAGGATTATTTTTGCCAACAAGTCCATTATGTGAACAGATGCGTTTGTCCTTTGTACTATCTATCTAGAGATAAATATTCCCGTATAATCACCTTGCCATCACGTCTACTCATACCTTCATCACATTCACTTCGGTCAACACTAAATCTACAACAATGAATTGCTGCAGTTGCGACATAATCCTCAACAACGCAAACGTAGAACCAAACAACCAATTCTCCGCCCCCATAAACCCCGCCAGCACAGCCAATGAGGCAATCTTCCTGTAAGTCACCCACCACAAGCTCAACCTTCACCTCCGACCAGCATCTGATATACCCTCCCTCAGCTGCTACACCTCAAAGCAGTACACCGATCTCATCCTCATCTGCAAATCCAACGTCTCCATCCCCGTCCACAAAATAATAATCTGTCCCCAATGCTCCTTCATATCCAACGCCCTCAAAAAGCCCTGGGCAAAAACAAAACCCCATCCCGACCACGAAGCAAAAGAAATATCATACATCGACTTCTCCGACGATCCTACCCAAGCCATAAACCAAATGATCGAATTCTTCTACAAAGGAACTTACACCTCCCCACCCACCGACCCTTCCAAATCATCCACCCCAACATTCCACCACGGCATCGACAGAATAAGACAACACGTCCAAGTCTACATTGTAGCAACGAAATACCTGATCCCGACATTAGCGGCAAAAGCCCTTCAGCAAATCACGGATTTACAACACGACTATCCCAAATCGATGGAACAGAGTCCAGCGCTTGTGGACTTGATTAGGTATCTCTACGAAAACACAAGCGTATCAGAAGGGCGTGGAAACGAAGTTGGTAAAATCATTGCGAAAGTAACGGCAAGGTATGCAAAATATATTCTCGAGACGCCGGGGGAGGGGGGTACGAATGTTTTTTTTCTTGGCTGGGAACAGGGGGTTCCAATGACCCAGACGTTGATTGATGAGTTTGTCGATGCTATTGCCGAAAAGGATGAGACGTTGGCGGTGGTTATGCTTGATTATTTAGAGGATTTTGGGAAAGAGGTTATCAAGTTTCTGTGTCATAGTTGGGGGAAGTCTGGAGTGGAGGGGGAGGGTGGACCGAATACTCAGACGTATCTATATAGCTACCGATGGGCGCCGGATCAAGCGGAGATATGGGAAAGGGAGGATACGTTACCGCATATGCGTGAGTTACATGCTGCTTTTGGACCGGTACATGGACAATTTGTTACTTTGTGAGCGGTGAGGGTCAGCAAACAAGCCCGTCAACTTCATAGTTGAATAGAAAAATCAAGTTGGGCCAGCTGTTTCAACTGCGCCAGGATATTAAAGAACGGACAGCAAAAGAACATAACCTGTTCCACCCATGGCATATGGCTCACAGCCATGGAAAGCGCGGCCTTCCAGAATTCGACGAGGGTCACTGACCTACATTGCCGAGCAGAATTCTCATATTGTCCAAGAATTGGAAACTCTCGCCGTTTGAGTTTGACGTTAGGAACATCGCCAGGAGTATGCCAATAACTTCCCGATCTTTATCGACAGACACTATGTTGAGGCTGTTCGGATGCTCTCAGGAGTCTTGAGAGAAGCTTGAACTTTCTCGAGAAATTGCTTTTGGTCTTTCATATCTTCGGAGGTCGTAGCTGAATAAAAAAACCACTTCCCTTCACCATCACGTTCCCGTTGGCGCCTTCGATTGCCCCGTCGATCCATCCCTTTCGCCCTTCCATCTTGACAAGCCAAACTCGGATGAGCATAGTTTGAGGTGTAATGACTGGCTTTAAATATTTTATGGTCAACTCGGCGGTGACTGTGTTTGTATGCTCATGGACCTTTCCGGCTGCCCTCGCTCGTTCTTTGAGCAAATCGTTATTGAGGTGCAAAAGAACACCCATCAATTCGTCGAGCAAGGTGGCAGCAATTCCACCATGAAGCATGTCTTGCCATCCATTGACTCCTGGTCCAACGGAGACGAGAGTTCTCAGCTCTTCAATCGGCGCGGTGAGAGACGTCGGTTTCTTGTAGTAAGAAACCAATGTTGGAATGGTTGAGCCAGTCTTGAGGGTTTTCGCCAGGAGCTCATCCTCCTGGTTTGCTTTTGGTTGTCGAGCGAAGGTGATGGTAAAGGCGTAGTGCGGATCTTCTATGAGGGCACGACACCATGGAATAGTCTTGAAGAAGTCTATGTCATGTTTGAAGTGGTCCATGTTGGTGATTGGACGAGGGTCTGCTTGGTTGAATTCCGCAGCATGTCGGGACTCTATCACGTGACGCGCAAGAGAATGTGTATCATCGTATAAAGAACACTTGCTACGATGCTGCAATCTTTTGCGATTGTCTTGTGAATCCATTACTACTTACGCTTCTCATCTAGCTTCAAATGTACTATTCGTGACACACCATGATGCTCTTCATCACGTGGAGATTGATCTAATCTGATATGATTGTCGGGTAGATGTACCCACATCACAAGCCACGATTCTATCTTGGTGCTTCGACGTATGAGTTATTAGGAGATATCACAGTAATAAATACCATGGCAGTCATCATCATGGCGCTCGGAGAATTAATAAATGTAGCTATTGACTTCCAGGTTCAAGGCTCTTCCCCGACGAAGCGCAGCGTCGAATGATTCGGTCCTATCTGCCAAGTATCCAAGGTATTCTGATGACGAGTGCAGTCATCATGGGGTCTCTGCTGGAAGGCGTGCAAATCCAAGATCGACGAACCCAAGAGGGCCGAGTTTGTGGCGCAGCTGGAGTACAACCTGCATCATGAACCACTACCTATAATAAGTCTCTCGTCCTATCCTGAAGACTTCTTTCCATACCTTCAAGTTTGCACGTCTCACACCACTGGCTGCATTTTCTCGCTTCAACCATGGAACAACACATCAACGCCCTCAATAACCTCGTGCGCAGAAGATAGTAAGCCCTCACTAACAACAACTACAACAACAATCACATTCGACCACACGGCTAACATGTTTTACCAAAGCTGCTACTACGACAGTTTCAGGAGATACAGATGTCGCTCCTCTGCTTGGGGTAATTGGGGTCGCTGGCTTATGGCTGGCCTCATCATCTTCTTCTTCCTCGCCTTCATCTTCTGCACCTGCTTGTAAGCTTACCCAACATTCATTGCTCACTAAACGCTGACGCAATCACACAGGACTTCCCGACGTCGCCGCGCAAAGGGCGGACGCCCAATTTACGGTACGGGATGGATGCCTGGTGTGGGCGGTGCGCAAGCAAACAACAACAACTATCAACCTCCTACAACACAATACGGCGCACAGCAGAACTACAATGCAGGACCGGGCCAAGAGACCGGATATGCCCCTCCACCTACCGCACCAAAGCCAGCTTACAGTGGCGGACAGCAGGCTAATTACGACATGCCTCAATACAACAATGGCGGCGCTGGCGCAAATAACACGTACTACAATCCACCACCCGGCGCACCACCAACGCAGTACAAGTAGGCTGAAGACGGCACTGTGAAAACGAGGGACAACGGGTTGGGGCTGATTTGTGTTTGGTGCGTATGGCGTTTCCATTTCCATCGGCGTGTTGCGATTTTGACGCGTCCTGATCACCAATTACTCCTACAACATTTGTCGGTAATCAGTAGTGCGTAACATAATAATGAATGTGTTCGATTGCCAAATCGGCTCGGTTAAGGCTGAACTTCGATGCGAACAATAGGTACCGTCTTAACTTGTGGAACTGCAGTGGCTAGTGCCTCGGATTGATAGGAACCTCGTAATCCGCGCAGTCACGCCTTTAATTAATGATCAGTCCCGCTCTTATAACTCTTTTTATAAGATCTTTTACGAGGATCATTACCTTCTCTTCTTAAGCTTTCCTATTACTCTTTATTTTAGTTCTAAAAATGAACGTTAAGGATATAGTAATGTGTCTGAAGTACAATTACAGGCCTTAATAAGGCTGTACGAAGCTCGTATAAGGCTATCCGATCCCGAGGCACTAGCCGGTTCCGCAAGTTATGACGGTAATTCTTCCGAGGCGATGGACGGATCTTTACAATCCTTGCGATACTCTCCCTCACAGGCAGGAAACTCCCAGAAGCCTTTCATCACGCACCTACCCTCAACATCACAGAACGTATTGTGGTAAGGTGCTCGTGGTGCTTTTTGCGGGAGTCCTCCATTCTGCGGGAGTCCTCCAGAGATATATCTAGATTCTGACCATGTCCTGCCCACACATACAAGCACGTTGTCAGATTATACTAGGTAACTCGGTTTCCAGGCGGCGCGATGAGTCGATGAATACAGTAGGCACGTCGGTTGTAAACAACATGAACCACCGATTCTACAGGATAACAATGTTGGTTTCCTCCCTTCTCTTCTATGATAACCTCGTTTCTCGTCTCGTCGTATAACATTTCCTCGATATGACGCTCTTTCTAATCCCCCAGTGGACGCTGATCGCTTTTCTGTTGTCGACATATGCTGACGGAGCTGCCATCTCACATGATGGTATGTGTAATTTTCTTGCCCAGCTTATTGTCACGATCCAGATCCTGCTTTTGGCTACAAATTCATCGCTGTCTTCGAGCAGAAACCTGACTACAAGATGCGTAACTAAGATTACAAGAGCTCATTCTACTTTCGGACCGGAATCGTCTGACGACTTGTTAACTATTTCTCACAGAACGTCAAATTGTGCTTAGTGGTGGTTACGTACCCAGTTCTACGTCGTGTCCAGCTGGCTCCCTACTTCGACCCGCCAAGGGTCTTTCGCAATCTGAGTCTGAATGGATATCTAAACGCAAGCCGAAGGCGGATGCGGCTCTCGCGAGTTGGTTGAAGGGGATCAATGCAGAGTTCACAACGACCAATTTGCCGCTGGTCGGCCTCGCCATTAGTGGAGGCGGATACCGAAGTGCGTTGGAAGGCGCGGGGGTCATCCAAGCATTTGACAGCCGTGACAGTCAACTGGAGACGAGTGGACTTTATCAAGGTTTGGGTTATATCGCCGGTCTTTCAGGCGGAGCACTTTTGCTGTCCTCGATTGTCGGTAACAACTACCCCACGATGAGCTCCTTGAGAGACAACTTGTGGAAAGAGGCGTTCAATAGCTCGATCCTCATGCATGGTGGACGCAATGCGAGTAGTGTCATTCCAGCCATCACCGCTGATATTTTGTTCAAAGGCGCAGCCGGATTCCAACCTACGCTAACAGATCCATACGGGAGACTCCTGGCCTACCAATACATCAACAGCGGCGACGGAGGCGTCTCAACCACCCTCTCCTCATCCATAACTAGAAAATCAAACCTCGCCCAGTTCAACGCTCCATACCCCATCATCACAGCCCTCGCCATCCAACTCGGCGGCTGCCGACCTACCCCCAACGCAACCCAATACGAATTCACCCCGCACGAATTCGGTAGCTGGGATAAAAACGTCAATGCATTCACGCCAACAAAATACCTCGGAACAAATCTCTCAAACGGTCTCCCCAGGGAACAAGGCAAATGCATCCAAAACTACGATAACCTAAGTTACATCGCCGGTACCTCGTCCTCCATCTTCAGTCTCACACTCTGTCCCTCCTCAACCAGTGACACGGGAACGCGCGACGAAACATTAACAGGTATAATCCAACCCCTCCTCAACAACGGTCACTCACACCCAAATATCACCCGCGACGTCTACGGCGCCTATCCAAACCCCTTTCAAAACTACGCCCCCGCCACGTCCATCTCCGCAGACAAGGAAATCTATCTCGTCGATGGTGGGAGTGGGTTACAAAACAACCCCATCTGGCCTTTCATTCAACCCGCCTCTCGAGTCCAGGTCCTAGTGGTAAACGACAACTCAGCAGATACACCCGACAACTACCCCAACGGTACCGAGATCCTGGCAACCTACCTACGCGCCCGTGAATTGGGATTAAGTAGAATGCCACTGATCCCCGCGGTAAATGTATTTGTTGAAAAGGGTCTGAATAAACGGGCTACGTTTTTTGGATGTAGGGATCGCGATAAGTTAACGATTGTGTATTTACCGAATGCAAGGTATACGTTTGCTTCTGGGATGCCGATGAGTAAGATACAGTTTAGCGTTAAGGAGACGGATGGGATGATGGAGAATGGGGTCGGGATTGGGAGTCAGGGACGGGGAAAGGGGTGGGGTGTTTGTTTAGGGTGTGCGGTTGTTATGAAGACGGGGGGCAAGTTACCTAGGCAATGTGAGGCTTGTTTTAAGAAGTATTGTTTTGATGGGTGAGTGCGATTGTGGTGGTAGTGGTGGTGATGAGATGGATGCTGTAAGAATATTCTACAAGTTGACGAATGAGGACCTGGTTTTACATATTTTTGTTCGTGGCTATATTTGAATAGATGAGAAATTTCAATCGATTACAATTCCGCTGATAAAGTTATTACCAATCTTGTGTTGCCTTTATAAGCTCCCCGCCCGTTTCTCCTGGACTTCAGATTTCGCAACGTTCCAAAGCACAATGACATCTCCGTCATTTGTTCCTTATACGACGCCTCCAGTGGATTTCAGCACCGACTTGAACCTTACCTCATTGAAAGGAAAGTGTGCTCTACTTACCGGAGCAGCTTCGGGCCTGGGCGCAGCCACTGCCGTCGCACTCGCAAAAGCAGGGTGAGATGGTCCGTACCTTATTAGTATTAACCTTCGCTATTTGACCCGAGTATCGCTACTCAGAGAGCTGAAGATGGAGAGGTTGAGGTTGCTAACAGATTCCACAGATGCTTTGTCACCGTGGTTGACCTGAATGAAGCCGGGGGCATCGCTTTCGTGGAAAAGACAGAGAAGGAACACGATGTCAAGTACGTAGAAACTAATTCGCGCGCAGATTTCTCAGGTGCCCTATCTGAAATATTAGGTACTGATGAAAGCACAGGATGAACTTTGCGCAAGCCGACGTCACGTCATATCCAAGTCTTCTCTCTGCTTTCAAGTCCGCAATCGCATCCAATCCACAAAAGACCTTGGATATCGTCATCCCATTTGCTGGCCTTATGGGCGCACCCGTGACTGCTCTCCTCGCCGAAGTACCCTCAACAGCAGACCCTACCGCTCCATCCATGACAACTCTAGACGTGAATTTCAAAGGCGTCTTCTACACAACTCACCTCGCCCTCCACTACTTTCGCCAATCTCCAGAAACAGAGAAGAATCTCATTCTCATCGCGTCGCAACTAGCCTACATCAATCCGCCAGGCTGGCTCGATTACACCAGCTCCAAGGAAGCAGTTAGAGGTCTCTTCCATTCTCTACGTTATTCGTCTCGTCAGCTATGGTTGGGACTTCCAAATCTACGGACGAATCTCATTGCACCGGGACTCATTGATACGCCGATGAGTCATGATAGATTGCCGTGGCTTGAGAATGAAAAGGGGTTTGCGGTTGGGGAGCCATCCGACGTCGTCAATGTAGTTCTGAGGGTTCTATCAGATAAGACGATTGATGGACGAGCTGTGAGTGGAGGGAAGGATGTTGCAGTGGACTTGTGCGATGATATCGAAGGCCAATTTGGTAGCAGAGAATGCAGGAAATTGATTGAGAGCGGTAAACTGGGATGGGGACCTTCAAAGACTGGTTTCTTCGATATGGTGGAATAAACTTGCACCTTTGGAACTCATGTATTCTATGATGAAATATATTGTCGTCCTTACCTGCTTATTTTGTGGTTATACCCACTCGAGGAAAATTCAAGTCTCCCATTATAAAGCCTTACGCAGATATGGATATTAGCTAGCTAGGATACTTCTCTAACACTTACCCCAACAACGCCCACCTATATCCGTTTTCCCCAGCCGCTAGTGGGTCGTTCCCGTTCCCGAGCCATTCTTCGAGGAAGTTTCAGCCCTGCAGGGATGCTTCTCGTGTTCTACGTGATTTTCTTATCACGGGACGCCTTCGCACCTCGAGAAAGTCTGAACATGTCGCGAAGAAAAGTCTGCCATCGCCGATGCTACACCCATCAGAACATCCCGCGAAGAATTGCTGGATCTTCCGTCGTTAGCACTCCGCATTGCAAAGACATGGCGACGTGAGACGGACAGACGGACGGAGCCCGAGTGGTCGGAAATATGGAGGTGCGCTGCTCTCTTCAATCTGACCGGGGCAGATGCCCAACTTCGCAACAGGGTTTAGCGAGGGGTTTCCCATAAGAAGACGCGGGCCGAAGGGTCCTCAACAACAAGGTTTTCAGTCCTTTGACACTAGGAGTATTTCAGCCTAGTATTCGTACATGGTTTGTAATCGTATATTACTGCTGAAACGAGTCGCTTCGTAATCGTAACTTAGACTCTAAGTTACGTTACCTAGGAAAAAGTGGAGGATTCTAGAATGAAGTCTACTACTAAGAAGCAGGTTAAGAAGAGAAGATTATCATCTTCCAAATAAAACGGCTTTACTAAAGATTAAGCGCATAATGGTGCGATTACGAAGTGTGTACAAATACGAGGCACTAGAGAGTTTCTCCAATCAAGGCGGTACACGACCAACGCGACACTGCCAGAATTGGACGACTTGAAAGCCCCGCGAGCTTGAGTTAAACTGGATGAAGGCAGATGTGCGTAAAGGACCACCTGGATTGATTCCATTCAGAGATAGAAGCTGGGGTATGTGACGTCCCCGTCCTCCCCCTGCCCTTGTCACATCTAAGGGTTGATTGCATGGAAATGGAAGGATCGTCATGGAACAAGGAAGGTCCAATATAAGATATGGACGTGCATCGGAGATGTCCAGCCACTCCGAGCAACCACTTGCGAAGAGGCCAAGAAGTACATGATGTTACGAGGATGATATTGAATGGGACTCGGAGCACCGGGTTAACAGTTCGCTATAGTCGGCATGTTTCGCGAAAGCTGATCATGGCTGTAAGAAGGCTCATAGGTCGAACGTCGCAAAATGTTCTTTAATTGTCAAGATAGGACGCTGCATTGAGCTGTAGAGTCTTTAAGCTGAATGCGTGGAATATGGTTTTCTGGAAGAACTGTGGAGAAAAACCACAACAAGAGTAAGATAAGATCTGAGCGGCAAAGATTCGACGCGAGACAGTCAAAACACCAAGCTCTATCGATATCGCCCTCATCGCCCTCATCGCCCTCCAGAAGGGAGGATCAACACGTTCGTAGACAGGATGACGCGGATGTAACTTGAGGGCCGTCTTGAGGATGGAAATAGTGATGTAGCGTAATGCGAGAGTTCAAATGAGCTTACCTTCCTATGTAAATGATCTCTAAGCCAACAAGACCTCTGTCGCTGTTCCTGCGCAGCAATATAGATTGGTAGATCCGCACACCGCAAGGACATATTGTAAAAGGATTGCTTGAATTTTCTTTCTCCACACACCCAATCAAGCTGATTTAAGGTTGGACCCTCCGTCCATATTGTTCAGTGTCTTCTCTGTACGAAAGCTTTATCGGGAGTTATGGGCCAGAACGTCGCTTGTTTCTCGATCTAGCCGTTTGGAGTCGTTTCCTTTGACACAGTGGATGTGGTATTGTTCATGGTCTGCATGGCTTATCAGTGCCAATGGCTTCGTTTGTAGCAATATTTGGGCTTTTCCGATGAACCCAAAGACAGCTCATACACAGATTTGCAGGTATTTGCATCGTTCATGCTATGATGATCAGACAGCGAGTACTATCGTTAGTGGGAACAGCAATCTAACTTGTGTCAAACCCGTACATGTGTCGAATGATTTCAGATGTAGCAATCAAGGTGACGGACATGGCCAAGAGAAGGTGGTCCAGGCAGATAGTTCCATGGACAACCTACACCTGAAGAGCCAATGGACAGACTGAGATAGCGCTGAGTCAAGACCTGGGGAAGCTTTTGCAGGTTCATCCACGTGGGAGATGAAACGACTGCCTCTCTCAACCTCCAAAGTGCTTTCGAACAGAGCAAAACCACACGGCTCATATGCATAGTAATGCAAGGCAAGCAGTCAACTTTTTTATGAGTATGGGGCCATTGGATCCCTGCTGTAGTCCATATCCGGTTGACCCATCCATCACGCCAACATGAGCTCTCAGGGTTGACATGTTGACACTCAAAGACAGCGTGTGTATATCTGTAGGCACGACGCTGTAGGTCCGACGCTGACGGGAGTCAACGCGACCCACAAGGCTTAGACCGAGTCTCTCCAACGGCCAGCTCAAGGGTCTGAGCTTGGTGACGAGTTGCCTAATTTAAGGGACTTCCTTTCTTCATCTCCATCAAAGTCTGGGGTAGTGACTGTGTTCAGAAAGGACTGGCATGTGAGAAGACAGATAGATTGGTATCACACTTCACCAAGGACAGGGGCAATGGATGCATTGAGAAGCCTTCTCGAAGGGACTGGGGCACCGACTGAAGGGACGACGAGCTGGGCGGCCACAGCGCGAGGCGCACTTCATCTAGATCGGACACTGCTCATACATACTATGGTGGTAGTCTGGTGGTAAACAACGGGGTGATAGCGCGCCGTCGAGGCCATCACATAGACACACACCCGACAGAGGCCATCATAGACACACACCCGACAGAGGCCATCACATAGACACACACACAGTACCCATCACATAGACACACACCCGGCAGTACCCATCACATACACACACACCCGACAGTACCCAGTACCGTCCAGTAGTCAGTCCCAAGTCGATCCTCGAGCCAAACTATCCATCCACTCTACTCCTGCACCATCCCTGACAAAGTCTGGGGAACAGGCGACAGAGTGCATTTGATTTCTTCACCCCACCAGGCCCCAGCCAGTCTCGGTCGGTTCCATTGCCACTAGAGACTTTCTCCCGCCATTTTGCTTTTCGCAGCTTCCCTACTCACCGCTGGCCACCTCTCCCCACCTCTCCCTCAGCCTTCAGGAGCTGTCCAGTACATGCGCAGGAGCTGTCCAGTACATGCGCAGGACCTGTCCAGTACATGCGAATATGGCTACCACGAGTGCCTTCATGGTGAATCCACCGCAGCTGGAGTCGCCAGCCGACAAAACCACGCCCGCGTCGGCAGCGCAGCAACCAGGCCATGCCAGTTTCCGCCGCCAGAGAGCCAGTCGAGCATGCGAGGTACGCCCAACCTCTGTCCACCGCCTCGGCACCGAGGTTTGGCAGCCCGAACAATACTAACCGTGATTTTCTCTTTCACAGACCTGCCACGCACGCAAAGTTCGTTGTGATGCTGCCAGCTTGGGAGGTACGTTGCAAAAAACCCTCCGCGTCGCGACTACGCCTGCCACACTCCGCCCTATCTCGAGATCACTCTGACAAGTACCATCGCAGTCCCCTGCACCAACTGCACGGCATTTGGAGTAGAATGCAGAATACCAACGCCAAAACGCAAAAAGACTGCCTCTGGCAAAAAGGAAGGTGACGTGTATGTTGGCTGCAATTTGCTGAACTCGCAGAATCTGACACTTGCGACAGTTGCAGCGATGGGGAACACCAAAACTCAATGTCGCCTGGCGCCACCGCTTCACCGGCTGACGACTCGATGGCGAACCGTCCAGCCATGCTACAGGCCATAGACGGCACTCCTTCGACCACCGTATCCGAAGCCTACGCTGCCCAGCAACAAACCCACAACGGCACTTACGTGCAATTCATGAAGCCCAAGTTCGCACGAGCACCAATCAAAGAAGCTGGAAGGGTCGCATATTTGGGAGAGTCGTCGAATTTGTCTATACTAGTCCACGATCGCTATGGGACGAGCGATGTGGTGCACTACCCTCTTCCGGACAATGTGCGAGGCGCGAAGGCGAGAGCAAATGACTTGGACAACATGGAGATAGAGATTCTGCACCAACGCGGTGCTTTCTTGCTGCCTCCGAGGGTCTTGTGCGATGAACTCGTCGAAGCCTTCTTCAAGTGGGTGGCGCCTGTGGTGCCAGTCATCAACAGGAGTCGGTTCATGAGACAGTACCGAGATCCAAAGAATCCTCCGTCACTGTTGCTGCTGCAGGCCATCCTGCTGGCAGGTTCTCGAGTGTGCACGAATACACAGCTCATGGATTCGAGTGGCTCCACCACACCAGCAGCTATGACATTCTATAAGCGAGCGAAGGCTCTCTACGATGCTAACTATGAAGACGATAGAGTAACCATTGTCCAGGCGTTGACGCTGATGGGCTGGTACTGGGAAGGCCCAGAAGATGTGACCAAAAATGTCTTCTACTGGAGCAGAGTTGCAGTGGCAGTAGCCCAAGGCTCTGGGATGCATCGAAGCGTAGAAGGATCGCAGCTCAGCCAATCTGATAAGCGACTATGGAAACGCATATGGTGGACTTTGTTCTCCCGAGATCGATCTGTGGCTGTTGCGTTGGGACGACCGGTGGCCATCAATCCAGAAGATTCCGATGTCGAGATGATCAGCGAAGATGACTTCCTCGAGGACGAACTAGACCGACCCGCCGAATTCCAGCCGGAACCTGTTCATGTCCAATTCTTCATCAACTATGTGAAGCTCTGCGAAATCATGGGCATCGTGCTGTCACAACAGTATTCAGTAGCGTCCAAATTCAAGCGGACGAATGCGATGGATCTTACTCACAGCGACATGGCATTAGCAGACTGGTTGCAGCACTGTCCGAAGGAGGTGCAATACGATAAGAACAACCACCACTTCTGGGCTGCTCTCCTTCACGCTAATTATTACACCACACTTTGTCTGCTACATCGTGCACACATGCCACCAGCTGGTTCGCCAAAGGCCAATTCGATCGGATACCAGGAAGAAATGGCATATCCCTCACGAAACATCGCTTACCAAGCCGCGGGTATGATTACATCTATCATTGAGAATCTTCAAGTTCACAGCGAGATTCGTTATACGCCGGCATTCATTGTCTACTCACTCTTCTCTGCATTGATCATGCATGTCTACCAAATGCGCTCATCCAACAAGCAAATCGTGGCGGCTACAGAAACACGACTCCAGATTTGCATGAATGCTTTGAAAGAGGTGTCAAAAGTCTGGCTGGTGGCAAAGATGGTTCACACACTCTTCGAATCCATTCTAGGCAACAAACTCCTCGAAGAGAGACTGCAAAAGGCTGCAGGCAAACGCCATCGCACGTCTGCTCAGCCCCCCAGACCAAAGCAGGAAGAAGGCGTCAAACGCAAATTTGATGACATGGAATCTATGGCATTTTCCAATGGACCACCTGCTCCGCAAGTTTCCTACGAGCGGTCACGCCCTCAAACCCCGGCGCTGACTCCATCTCGTGAGCTGCCTACGCAGTCGAATGGCATGCCGCAGATGACTGCCGCCTCTCCACATATGGCGCGCCAATCTAGTGACGCGTTCATGGGCGGTGCTCCGTCACGAGGCAACACAAGACCAACAACTCCCTTCAACCCTTCATTCTCGTTCCCGGGAACTCCGCCAGAACTCTTCCTGGTCACGCGGAACTCACCCAACATCTCACACGATCTTTGGCAAAATTTCCAACCCGATCAGCTCTTCCCCGCAGACACAAATCTTGGTTTTCCTCAAACGGTATCTCCCGATCAACAACATGCCTTGGTCGATCCGCAGCTTTCCAGGGGCAACCAGCATCAGCCAATGGGAAATGGCATGAGTCACATGCAAAATGGCCAGCAAATGTCAGGGAATGGCATGCCCCCAATGATGAACTCCCATAACAGTGATCCCAATGCGTGGTCGGGTTTGGACCCCATGGGTCAGCAGACAACCCCTGGCGATGATACTTGGAGTAATAGCAGCAAGGGCCAGGGTCCCATTGTTCCTACCACTCTGAATGTCGAAGATTGGTAAGTGTGGCGGTCCTCTAGCTAATTCTAACACAGCTGATATCATTTACAGGTTCCACTTCTTCGGTATTCACGGAGACACGAATGGCTTGAATACCTTCTAGGTTTGAGGTTATTCGCATTTGAGACCTCCGTCACTTATTAAAAAGCTTCTTGCATGGCGGCCTGCGCTTCGACATATATTCTTACCCATTTTCAACGGCGTTCTAGTACGATTTCAACGTGTGGCTGCATCTTCCTTCGGTTGCTGTGTTTGATTCATGCAATGTTGCGTGGATGCAAGCAAGGATGGTTTGCTTTTTTCTTTCTTTCTTTGTGGAGGTCACTGTGCTCTCGTATGTTGATACCATTGTCTCTCTATTTCACGCATACATGGCGGTTTTACTCGTTGTGGTACACACCCATGGGTCTTTTCATCTTTTGTGGATGGTTATGATGCGGCTTGAGGCTGCTCAGTGGCGACCTGGCGTGAGGTGGACAAACGCTTTCGACGACATATAGTAGTCTGAGACTAATAATAATCTATTGGTTACTCTTCTTTCAGGCTTGGGTTTACATTGGCCCCTGTTGATGTGGTGTTAGTGGCAATGGCAGGGTCTTCAGGACGGCGAATTCCGAGGTTCGCGTGCTGCATCGTGGAGGCGAGCTTTATGGAACCTTGTTTCGTAGTATGGGTTTCTCACCTATCACTCTTACTGGACCTGATTAGAGTCATGATCTTCCCAGGCACACTCAAAATGCTCGACCACGTCGTCTACAGTTCCAAGTTCCTGTCCTCAAATCCTCGTACAAAATTGAAGCATCGTTACGCTTGATCCCCTCTCAAACTTGAAGAGTACAGCCTCGATTGCATCTCTGGGAACCAAGATGCCCCAAACTATAGTCAAGAAGTTCCAAGCGTATGTCAAGATGTCCCTAGTATCTTGACGATAATACACGAAAGACCACGACCCTGGAATAAGGATGCCGGTCATATTCATGTTGAACCGTCCGTGCCACATTTTTTGTGGAGGACTAATATATATGTTGCAAATATCTGGCTGGCTGGCCGCTGGGCCGTCGATAGGGAGTTCGTTCCGCTCATAGGCGCGTACTCAGTTACGGGATACTAAGCTACGTACAGTGGTAAGTAGCTGGGGGAATAAAAGTTAATTCCCGGCTTGGTAATAGCCCCGTCAACTCCAGCCCAACGTCGGATTATAATGAATAGAAAACTTACCTGTCTGAAAAAGAGAAAAGTAAAGGTTGGTTTCTCATCTTTTGGTTCCTGGGTTTCTTTATCTTATATTGGTTCGTTCACGCTCCTGGCGTACTGATCGGGAAAGTGACATGTTCAATCTGTGCTAGCAAGAGTTTTGCTTGGATTTATGTTGAAGGGGTGGACTATTGTTGACTGAGGCGAAGGGATAGGAATGAGCTTTAGCCAAGGTGCCGCTTGGTTTGGGCGGATAGGCAAACATCTTGAGCAATCCTTTACCAATATCCGTCGCAGGATGATACAACTAAACTTCGATTTATGCTGGTCTGAGATTCTACCTAAAACTGCGCCTTGGGGCGAAATAAAAATTGGTGTGACGGCACAAACAATACCGCACTTGGTTTGGTTTTAAAAACGCTTGTATGCGTGAGAAGAGGCAGGCTGGCGTGAGCCCCATTCCCAAAACGCGATCTATATAAAAACCCCAAACTCCATTCAAAAGACCCAAACGCTCAAATGCTCCATTCCAGTTGTATGACATTGACAAAAAGAAATTCGTACGTTGAGTTCAAACGCGTCGAACTCAATCACCCTTTCCACTCTTACTTGCAGACTCATCTCGTGCAAGCTTGCGCCCTCTGATACCCTCCAAAGCTGAGCCTCCACTAGCGTTGCTACTGCTACCGTTAGGTCCGCGACTGATCTCGATGCCGTGATGTTCTTCGAGTTCACCATCGCCTATTTCGAAAGCATCTGTAAGCTCGATGAGATCGGTGATGCCGCTGCCCGCACCCATACCGCGTACACCGGCACCTTTGGAACCCGCAGTCGCATTCGCCGTTCCCAAAGCGTCCGCAGTCCGCTTCGCAGTCTTTCTGACCCAGCGTTCCACAGCTCCAGACATTTCCTGTATATCTATCCCATTCCCCGATGGGGAGCTTGAAGAGGCGGAAGCAATTTCCAAGTTTGGCAAGGACATTAAGTCTTCCTCTAAACCGAGCCCAGGGTTCCAAGGCGTGAAAACTGTTTGATTTGGAGGAGGAGCAACGTTGGGAAGATGTGGACCAAGCAACTTGTTCAGCTTATCCTCACCAGGTCCAGGTAGCCGTACGTTGTGGCCGAGAGTTCCCACGCCACCAGGGCCATGGAGGAACGACATTGCTGCAAAGGCGGCATTGGAGGAAGAGCGATTGCGAGACACGTTGGGCCGCAGCGCGGCGTACGCCTCTGACTGGGCAGATCCAGGCGATGATGGAATGCGCGGGAGGTCGAGAGAAGCGGTAGGTGTGAGCCCAGGGGTCCCAATGTCAGAGAACGTAACGGATTTCCGCCGAGCGCGGGGGAAATATCCGAGATGCCGTCGCGGAAGTCTAGCAATCTCTGTGGGTTCTTTTTCGTTGGGTAAGATGACCCAAGAATCGTGTTTCCATGGCGGTTCTGCATTGGTGATTGTGGAAGCTACGGAGGATAGAGGACGAGGTTCGGGTGAAGGTTGAGTGGTTGGTGGACTTTCCTGTCGATGCCATCCGTCTGTAGACGCACTTGGGCTCTCATGCATGCTGAGTCTTTCGTCCATACGCAGATCTTCTTCAATTGCTTCTGATTGAGGTCCATTCACTAAGCGCCCTTTCACGGCACAGGAATCTACCGGCAGGAGTATTGTTTTGCGAGATTGTATTGGATCGTTTGGCCACATTCGATTCGCTTTACGGATCACTGCCGGTTGGCAGCTGTATTTGATTGTGATTCCCACGAAAGTGTCATTGGGCTTGACCTGATGCAGGTACACCAGTGCATCACGGTCATCCTGATCGTTAGGCTGAACAGAGCCTGTAGTAAAATCATCCGAATTCCTCCTCTTATATCTTCCAAGCGAGTCGGTCAAAGAATCTCCATTGTTCCTCAGAAGATCCTTTCTCTTGGCAGCTCTGACAAGTGTCTCCCTGTCCTGTATGGAACCGGTGCCAATGTCCCGGCTGGCATTGGTAAGCGGACCCCATTCCTGCGGCGTATTATTTCGTCTTCTTTGAGGTGAAGACTCTATCAAAGGCTTCCGAATGGTAGACGCTGTGCGGCTGCTTGGTGCACTCCCATTTCCTATTATGCCTGAGGCCAGCCCTTGTAAAGCAGACCATGAGTTCTCCCAAAGACCCGATAATGAAGTCGAGGAAGCTCCTCCTCTTACTATCCCGGGACTGCTATTCAAGAACGGCTGTGATCGGGGTATATCTCGCATATAAGTCCGGGAAGAATGTCCGCCTGGATTCGGGGATCGCTGACGATAGCCAGGCGGCGACCCGCGGGGAGACGCTAGACGTGTGCCTGGAGCGCTGTTGAAGGGAGAGCTCCCATCATCGTCCAGGCCGGATATCAGTCTGCGCTGTCTCGGACGCAGAGCATCGGTTTGGGCAGGAGTTGAGCTCGTTCGCGAACTAGGTTGGGAGTCTGATGTATGGGTATTGGTGGGGTGGTTCATGCCGACTGCAGTGGAAGGCCGCGCTGCCGAATAGATGGAGGGCCGGCATGTAGTCAGTCGTTTAGGTCTATAGCATGATTTGAGTCTCTTGTCGAGGTATGTTTTGGTTCTTCAAGTCGTCAGATGAGGTCCCATGGATATCCGAGTAGAAGGTGAGGCAATAGAGTACCCGGGCAGGGACACTCCTTATTGAATAGTCCGAAGAGGCCAAGTCACCAAACAACCACACGCTGTTTCATCCCCAACAATATATCGAATTGGAATTTCTGAGCCGTTGAACCAAAAACATAAGACTGGCCTTTGATCTCATGGAACGAAGACTCCAACCGCTTTCTTACATCCGATCACGATAGAATTCATCTCGACGTTGCTTGAGTACCTCCGTACCGTCATGGACATAAACAAGACCCATGCCTTCGTATCTCACGTCTGATTCGCCTGACTACCAAAGCTCTCAGTTCTCTTGACGATCGATCCTTTTTTCCCTTCGTATAGCTCTGCGATCTGTTCGAAGAACTCTTTCGCCTTTGTGGTCTCTCCCCTACGCTCCTCACTTGTTGACAGCCCGATGTCGTGGCTCGAGACTTGTTTTGTTTTTGCTGTATCTATTTTTGATATGATGAGCCTCATGGAACGTGTTCAAGCGAGAAATTTTGCTCGTTGAAAGATGTCTGTTAAGAGAGCTACGGTTTCTGAAAGGATTCAAGTTTCAAACTCTTGAACAATTAAAGCTCGAATTAGAGAAAACAGATGTCTATTCACATTCAGTCGAATACGCCCTTCAAAACTTGACGTCAGATCTTTTCTTTTTGATTGTCAAATATTGAATTTCATGTACCCAATATACATCCGACAAGCCCGCTCTCAGCACTGCATAAAAGGACTGTTCGTCTCTCGATGGTTGGAAAAGTGTGGCTTGCTTGCGTGGTTTCCTTCTATGCTGGAGCACTCAGTATCAACAAGAGAAGCTCTTGCAATAGGTAGATGGTGGCTCAGAAATTCACCTCTATTGTCGACCTATCAGTTGGCATTGGTACGTGGTAAAGAAGGTGGCCAGAAATAACTCTCGCGATTGTATCTTACTAAACCCGCTTTAGAGATCAGTATCCACCCCTGAGTACGTAATCTGTGGTCTTGACAGCCGAGATCTATCTTTGAGCCTCTTCCGAGATTAAGAACAAGTCAATATGTTTGGATACATATCAACGAAGCCGATGCCCCAAGTCTCTTAAATTGCTACAGGAATATATACAACTTAACCCGACTTCCCGTCAACAATGGCAATGTGGCGGAGTGGTTAACGCGATAGACTTGAATCATACCGTATTAGGTTATGTATGCAATGTATCTATTTCCTTAGGGAGCACAGGTTCGAACCCTGTCATTGTCGATTGTTTTTGTCTGCTGAGGATGTGCAACAATTTTTTTTTAGTTGGGACTCACAGGAACGAAATTGGGTGCGTGGACGGACTTCTATTCTATCAAGGTGTGCGGGGGAAAAAATTGCGTACTAGCGTCTCAGCAAATCGTCCTTTCTCCAAACCGTAAGAACTAAAATGAATTCCTAGATTTTGCAGAGCAGCACCTGTTCTATACGTAGGGACTTAGTTCTAAGTATTTATAAATTGTTCCTAATCGACGTAGGTCAAGAATCGGCCCTCGGTAGATCGGTAGAGCGCTAAATGTACTCGAGTGTGTAAAGATTCAAGGAAAAGTACAGAAACTTGAATATACCTAGCTAGGCGACAGTATATATCTTTTTCCTTCGAAATAGATGGCTGAATAGGGATCCAAGTCTCCCGTATTAATTACTCCTCTACGGTTTTAAAACTTGAATCTGGGTTTATGGAAAAGGAATTTCCTTGTCAAGGCTAATGAACAGGCTGATATTGATCCAAAGTCCGGACATGGGATATTCCAATTTGCCCATATTTACATCGGTACAGTATTTTCACTTTCAAAGACTACACATTTGCAGCACATATCGAATTATGGAACCGGGTTTCAAAAACGTAAGCATTGATCATAACCAAAACTTCGGCCGGGGGATTAGTGCTAAGCGTATCCAACAGATTATCGTTGTTGGCGCAGGGCCTGCTGGACTCTTATTGACTCTCATGCTGGCGCGGAAGTCTGTGCCAGTGACTCTCCTTCAATGACATGGGCCATGGTGTTGACACCAGCCCTCGCGCCAGTTACTACGGTGCTCCAGCTCACCACGAACTCATACGCGCAGGCGTGATCGACGACGTCAAAGAGGAGGGATTCCTTTCTGGGAAGATGTCCTGGCGTAGATTGGATGGCGCCAGATTAGCAAGCTTAGACAGCGAAGTTCTTGGTAACTCCCCTGATCGTACGCTATGCCTGCCTTTGGGCAGACTTGGTGCGATCTTACTCCATCATTTGGAACAACAGAAGTCAGCAACGATCTTATTCGATCAGTAGGTGATCACTATTGGGCAAGACAATAAAAATGCCTGGGTCGATGTAGAGACCGCCGAAGGGAACGAGAGATTGGAGGCCTCGTATATTGTTGGGTGCGATGGCGCCAAAAGTCAGATACGACGAGCTCTCTTTGGCGACCGAGCTTTTCCTGGCAAACCATGGGACAAACAGATCGTGGCAACCAATGTAAGCGGAGAACCCGAATTCAGATTTCACAACAGGTTGTGCCTGACTTGGAAGACAGACTTACTACGACTTTGACAAGTTCGGTTGGCACGATGTAAACTATATTTTAGGCCCAGAGCATTGGTACATGGCGGCTCGCATATCCAAAGAATTCTTGCTCAACAACCTAACAAATTCACGGCGATGCTGCCAGGACATCCGAGTGCGAAAGATGATCAGATTATGAACAACAATCCGTATAAAGTCCACCAACGACTAGCAGAAAGCATGAAAGTTGGGCGATTTCTGTCAGCTAGTGATGCCGCCCACCTTTGCAATCCTTTGCAAGGCAAAACGTACATTGTTATCAGGATCATGCTGATTTTTCCAACTCAGTGGCGGCCTGGGATTGACAGGTGGTATCGTGGATGTTGGCAATCTCTACGACTGCTTGATCGGGATCTACAACAACGTAACAAAGCCACCGACGATATCCTCGTCAAGTATAGCGAGGTACGGAGAGACACGTACACGAAAGTCATAGACCCTGTTTCCAGCGAGAATATCCGTCGCATGTTCGACGATCCTGAGACAATAATCGAAAGAGATGACTTTATGAAAATGTGCAAGAGAGCTGAGAAGGATTGTGAGCTTGCATGCGAGATTCAGATGGTGGGCATTCACACGCGACGACCGATGCTGCAATTGACGAGAATAATGCTGATTTCTTTCTAGAGCGCTAATGCGATCAAGTACGCCATCATTGTTGGAGAACGAATTCATAAACATCCGCTCTCCATCTCCGTAAACCAGGCCGCACTCTTGTTAAGCCCGCCAAGACACATCTCCATTCACCAAAGCGATGCTATCGTCTGCAAAACCGGCTGTAACCTGTTTCTGCTTCTCGTCCAAGTGCTCGTTGTAATTTTGGAACAAGGAAGCAAAATCGATGAAGTGGCCTGCTTTACCTTGAAAGATCCTTCCCAAGGCATACCTGCCTCGGACTGCGAAAGTTAAGCGCGCCCACATGCTCCTCTTGTCAAGCATATGGCTGAAGGTAGAAGCACAATTCGTTCGTGAGCTTCAGGACTTGAGCTACCGCTTTCTCGAGGAATGTGTTTGGACTTAGGCTGCAAGCTGAGAGAAGATGAAGACAAGCCTCAGGGGCGGACTTGAATGAATCTTGGAAGGAAGTGAAAAACGTGGAGTTAGGCCATTATCTTGCTGAGATAACTTGGTGTACAAGAATACATTGGACTGCAAGCGTTAGAAGAAGCTAACAGACAGAAGGAGAACGTGATCCTACATCTTGATGTGCAGTTGCCGAACATGATTCCAGCACACCACTCTTTCCCAGGTGATGGACACTAGGGCTCAATGCCTTCGCCGGCCATGGCCCTGAATGTTAGGCCGGATGGGGCGATGTCTGCATGAATAGCTACCTGCTGATCCGCCAATGTGCTTCCTAGCCCATTAAAGAGCCATTCTCTCATCCTTCGGGCCTCGATGGGGTAAACCCGGAATATTGCAATTCATCCCAGCCGAAAAAGCCACACAGTCCAAGATTATTCCAGCACGTGTTGTATCCGCAAACTATCAGCGGCTGCAATGATGCTGACTGCGATGATGGGCTTTCCTTGCTCAGCAGATGATAGAAGGAATTGAGATAGGTCTGTTTGAGGGTACCAGTGGGCCTTGAAATTAAAGAATCCCTCATGAACCTGAACCATGGCGGGTAATGGATATCAAAGCTCGCTGTATGTCGAAGTCAGAACCACAACATCTAGGCTGTGATGATTCACAACAGCCGCGCCCGGAACTTCTTTCACAGGATGCGACTACTGTATGATAGCCTGCTACATAGAGCCAATGGCCTGGAGACTGTGGTACTGAGCAAAATTCAAGATAAAAAACGTGGTGCTGTGCTACCCACATTCAGTGGCATCGATGATGTCTTGTGAGTAGTTCTTTGCCAATTGGA
Organism: Venturia nashicola; assembly: GCA_004522665.1. Lineage (NCBI taxonomy): Eukaryota > Fungi > Ascomycota > Dothideomycetes > Venturiales > Venturiaceae > Venturia > Venturia nashicola. Next base: position 826,782 of record SNSD01000006.1, read on the forward strand.
ACCAACAAAGTGGTTGATTAGAGCCACGTACTTCGGGCTCAAGAATTCGAAGAGATCGCGGTGGACAACGCCCTGAATGGAGCTCAGCTGAGGGTGGTTAATTTACACCTCCATTCTTTACGTGCTGTACAGTCTAATGCCAGAGGGAACAGTTGTAAATCTCGGAGTAGGGTGTTGAGTTATCGGGTCTCAACTTCATATCCTATCCGAAGGTCGTCGGAAGGTTCGGGTCCCGCCCCGTAAATCCGCCGACGTTCAGACAAGGATAATGCCAGTCTTCGGCCGTGATCGCAAACGTCTCCGGGGAACTTTGCTCGAGTTGCTCTAAATCTGGAGCCGCTGGATTTCCCATGGGATAAATAGTAGGTGCATCATGTGGTCTCATTCGTCTGGCTGGCCGTGCATCGAACAATTGTGGCTGTTCGTGATGCTCTTGAGAAATCGAATGGTAAGGTTGAGGGGGAAACCCCGTCAAATGATCGTGTGTCATAGTAAACTGGAGAAGGTCCAAGGCTGGGTCAATGGCATAGTCTGGAACTAATCCCCTCGGTTGTTGAGTATGCACTGCTGGTCCGAAGTCGTAATCCAAATGAGCAACAGAGCCGCTATCGAATGCAGGCGAAAGTTGTACTTCGTTTGCAAAAGAGACGTCCAAATCCACGTACTGCAAAGCGTGGTCGGCAGAGTCGATATGGCTACCGTCGTCTGAGGGGGGAGAAGGTACTTGTACAGGGACCTGTATGGCGCGTCCAAGACCACGGCGTCGATCGGCATGTATTGTTTCTTCGTGTCTTTTCACTAGATCTCTGTGCCAAAGAAGGATATGTCAGCCAGTCCGAGACATACAGCGTGAAGGGTCCATACTTTCTTCCATATGTCTTATTGCAGTGGCGGCAGGCAAAGGGTTTCTCTTTTGTATGGGTGCGTTCATGACGAGAGCAATGCTCGCTGCGCGCAAACCCGCGGGCACAATGGCTACACTTGTACTTCTTGCGAGGAGACTCCATGACCTTGGGGATTCGATTTGACTCCGGGTTGAAGGTTGAGTGAGGAGAGATGAGGATGAAGTCACGCCCAACGACGGAGTCTGGAGTCCATAATAGCCGAAGTGCCGTCCGAGCTCGAGCTAGGTTTCCCCGCCAAATATCGCTAGGGGGACGCCCTAATTCTAGGGCTCCACCAACCCTAATCTTCTTAAATCTACCCCGCCTAAATTGTAGGTAAGAGACCCTATTATCTAGAGGATCTACCCGCCCAAATCTAATTGGAAGGGAGCGGGGTGAGGACTATTAAGATATCGTCGAGATGGAAATCTGTCGGGTTGTTTAGGAAATCATGGATATTTTATTGTGTTGTTACATAAGCGTATATCTTAATTTCAAACAATCTTGGTATCTCCCTGCCTAATACTAATCAAACATCTTATGACCAATCTAAGGCCAGCCTCAGATCAAGCTATTCTCATTCCCAAGGCAACCTCCTCATCACAGAGCCACCTCCAATTCTTACTGCTCTCTTCGCCTTGGTTCTCATACCATCCATACCGGCCATTCCACCTGATGCTGAGGAGGATGGTGTAGAACTACCCGCACTGGCGGGTGGTGACGAACTCGATCCTATACCAGCCATCACACCTGATGCTGAGGAAGGTGGTTTAGAATCATCCGCACTACCACCCGTTCCACCCGATGCCGAAGATGGGGGCGTAGGATCATCCGCAGCAGCCGGCGGCGACGAGCTCGATCCTGCAGATGGCGGTACCGTAGAAGTGCCGTTCGATCCTGCGCTTGAAGATGTGTTGCTCGATCCTGACGTCGAGCCTGCACCAGCGGTAGAGTTAGAAGCACTTGAGTCGGGAGTGGCAGGTGCTGGTGGAGAAGCGCTCGAATCGGGAGTGGCAGGTGCTGGTGGAGAAGAACTTGACCCTGGAGTAGTCGCCGCTGGGCTTGATGAACTAGAGGTTGGCGCAGAACTGGATGATCCGTTGCCAACACCAGGGAGGAGACTGCCGATGCTTTCTGGAAGATATGCCTTAAGCTTTTCTAGAAATGCAGAGAACATTGATTTCAAGACTGACGTGGCGCTCGATGCATCTAGAGCTTCGGGACTGCCGCCTGATGCAGTTCCCGCGCCTGCACCAGAGCTGTCGGCTGACGGAGGGGAGGCACCGCTTGATGCTAACGATGCGTCGCTAGATGGCATCTCGGGATGAGGGACGGCTTTGGCGGCGCCATTTGATTGTTTCCCGTTATTTGCAGAGGCTTGATTCGGTGATGGAGCAGCATCAACAATGGTGGAGTCGTCGCCCGAAGGTGGAGCGGAGGACGGGGCTGAGCTTCCAGTGCCATTTGATGCATCTGAGCCTCCAGAAGTCAGTGGAAATGGAGGTAAGCTGCCAGCTTCGGCACTGCCTAGCCCAGGAGGGGTGGATGTACTCCCGCTGCTTTCACTTGAGTTAGATGATGGCGGAGAAGCTGATCCACTGCTGTCACTTGAGTTAGATGATGGCGGAGAAGCTGATCCACTGCTTTCACTTGTGGGTGATTTAGATATTGGCAGTGTAGAAGCTAAGTTGTGATGTTAGCGTTTGACTTCTGAAAACATGGGGTGTCTAGCTCTCATCGACATACCAGCCATAGAATCGCTCGACCCAGCCGGAGATTCTGGCGGCGTAGCAGAAGTTTCAGGCTTCGGTCTCCCACTTCCCATATCCATTCCGAGCATGGAATCGTCCCCAGCAGATTTTGCTGGAGACGCTGAACTCGCCTCGCTAGACGTCGATGCTGGTGATGAGTCTGACGAGCCGCCATCCGGCTTTGGAGGAGAATCTGATTTGGGAGGGGAGTTATTCTCGCTATTACTAGTTGGTAATACTGGTGATGAGTCTGACGCGCCTGACGAGCCGCCATCCGGCTTTGGAGCAGAATCTGATTTTGCTGGAGACGCTGAACTCGCCTCGCTAGACGTCGATGCTGGTGATGAGTCTGACGCGCCTGACGAGCCGCCATCCGGCTTTGGAGGAGAATCTGATTTGGGAGGGGAGTTGTTCTCGCTATTACTAGTTGGTAATGCTGGTGATGAGTCTGACGCGCCGCCATCCGGCTTTGGAGGAGAATCTGATTTGGGAGGGGAGTTGTTCTCGCTATTACTAGTTGGCAATGCTGGTGATGAGTCTGACGCGCCGCCATCCGGCTTTGGAGGAGAATCTGATTTAGGAGGGGAGTTGTTCTCGCTATTACTAGTTGGCAATGCTGGTGATGAGTCTGACGAGTCGCCATCCGGCTTTGGAAGAGAATCTGGGTTCAGAGAGGTGCTAGCACTGGTCTTTGGCTTCGGGGGCAATGTAGTACTTCCGTTGCCCATTCCCATGCCTGGCGGCATTGGGGATCCAGGTGGTTTCGGGGGGCCACGAAATCCACCTGACATGCCAAGTGGACCCGTCGACCCTATTCCGTATCAGTCATTCCTGTAAGACAAGTGTTGAACGAGTAGACTTACCAGAACCGCCCTTGCCGTCAGGTGATGGTTCTTTTCCTTTGGGACTATGTCTCCCAAGCAACTTTACATGGCTGGGATCTTGTGCAAGTATATTCCTCGAAGCCAGCAGAGCGTACAACGCGAATGTCAGTACTGAAGGAGCCATGATTTCTGAAATGATGAGACCTAGCGATCTCTGTTCCTAGACTTGAAGAAAGAAAAGAGAACGATAATGGCACGCCGTAAAACTACTCATCCTTTATACGGTGTTACGATTGAAGAGGTATTACCATGATGCAATTTGTCTGCAACTGCGCTCCACGTTGACAGCCTAGGACCTACGTTGTAATTCCGCTGTGCAAGTGTGCGTAGATAAATTGACAGCTCGTGGATAGACTTTGCGCGGAGCAGAAGAAAGCATGGGTGATGGGTTTCCGGTTATAGAAGGTGATCAGACTCCATCAACAAGACTGACAGACTTATCCTGTCAGTGTGAAGGGATTCTGGAGAATATGGTCACGGTACGCCTTGAGATTGGTGGTGGTGTGGTGGGTCCAATCAATTCAATGATCGGCTGAAACGGACTTCGGGCAGTTTCCCAGGTTTGCTGCATGTCTACTATACTATTAATTACGGCCTCAAGATAGCCTGTAAATAGCCTGTACCATGATGTACCTTAGAGCTCAGGGCTTGTAATTGCTCCATGATGTAGTGACGAGTTGACCATTCTGCACCAGTCTTGGTGTATCAATTCATGTGTGATTCTGTTGATGAAGAATTCCTTTTCACTGCATCTTTCATTTTTTGCTTCGTATTGCGCACGAGTCACCCGACTCTCGAATCGAAATGCCTTCATTTGATCCCTTGTGCGAGCAGAACTGAACTCTCTGTTGCGTGTACGAAGGTCCCTGATCTACAGGTTAGAGCTCCAACCATTCTACGTACTTCGATTCGAAACGTGTTTCTCTCAGACAGGAACTGGCGCCGATGGACCACGCCTTGGAGTCGATTTGGTGTGTTTGGAAGAGATAGGGGTTTCCACAACTATCTGCGTCGTAATCTTCTTGGCCTGAACGGCACATCAAGCTTTAATTCAAACAAGATGGGGTAGATCCAAGAGGGGAACAAGATTTCCTGGTTGCTGACGCCTCTGATGGATCGAGTGCACTTTCTCCCAGTCTTCGCGTCTCCCAGCATGGGCCTCTTTCTAGACCGGTTTGACATGGGTGCGGAGCTGATGGAATGAAAAGCTATGTGAGAGACGTGGAGGGCGATTCTCATCGCATTGCAGGATGGTCCGTTGCGAGGAGAGCGAGATGAGCTTCAAGTTGTCAAAGAGTTGTGAGCCTGAGGCCTGAGTTCGGGAGGCTTGCCAAGAAAAAATGAGTCGCCTGAGGCCAGAAATGCTGTTGCCCCGCAACTAGCCCTGTCAACAAACATTCCCCAGCCTCCTCTCTGACGCGTTTTCAGCGAAGGAGGTTGGGTGTCGCCAACCACCACATTTATCATCAAGATTCGCCAGAAGCAGCGTGAGTCTCTCCCCTTCCTGCTCATCTTCTGACGCCTGCACAGAAACACTCAAACCCATCTGTACCCTATCGCCAACAGGCAAACCCGCAGCACTCGACTCAATCACACCACCAACCATTGATCAGTCTTGACCGGATTTATTCTTCCACCGCTGGCTCCAGCACGCCTGCAGACACGATGGCACCTTCGACGACCACAACGCCTAGCCTTGGATATGGAATAAAAGAGCCGCAGGATTTCAACAATGCCGGATTCCTCGCTCTCTTCGCCATTCTCGGCACAGGCATGGTGCTAGCCTCCTTCTATTTCTTCTTCGTGGCAAAGAACGGTGGCTTTCGATGGCAGGGAAAGCAGGATTGGGACGATTACAAGTCTACTGTGCTTCGTCGCAAAGGACCAAACGGAACGACACTGTCCAATGCGACCAAATCTACAAAGCTGGGCGGCGGCAGTGTCGTGCCGAAATGGGCCAAGACAGAGTACACAAGAAGTTCAGAAAGCAGCTATGATCCCAAGGAAATGCGAGACATGGAAGATGGCAATGCTCATAGGGGCCGGCGGGATCGAGACCACTGCAAGACCAGCCGCAATGATAACGATCTCCGAGCTTACAAGCACGAAAAGGCAGCAAAGGTCGGCGGCATCAATACTTCTCATCACGGCTCACAATGGGACCACACGAACACTGACCGCTCTGAAGCGTCTGCCCCCCCAGTAGTTTCAAAGAAGGAAAAACAAGCCGCCGCCAAGGAGGAAAAGGAGCGCAAGCAACGCGAAAAGGAACGCAAGCAGCGCGAGAAGGCTGCGCTGAGGCAACAGGAAAAGGACCAGGCCGCTCGCGAGAAGGAAGAGAAGAAGGCACGCAAGAGCAGAAAGGGAGGCTCCACGGTTGCCGGGTCCACTGCAGATACCGAAGTCTATGAAGTCACCGAACCACTCCGTCCAGAACGGATTCGCCGTGTCTATCCCTCGGGCGCCTACTCATTCCACCAAGGAGACGACGGTGCAAGTGTCGCCTACACAGCAACCAACACCGCTTCCGACGCACCAACCCGCTCGTCTGCTCGCCAATCCTCATACTACGAAGCCTATCGCCCATCAGCTCAAGTCCCTCCAATTCGGGAACAGCCCACGCCAGCCTCGTCTCATCATTCTGAACACCGTCGCTCTGCAAACAACACACCACGCGCCTCGCGTGACTCCCTACATCACTCTAGAACTCGCGACTCGCCATCGCATTCAAGACAAAGCAGCCCACGCAAGCAGCATCGTTCAAGACCATCGACTAGTGAGTACACTGCTGGTACCTCCGACAGTGGCACGAAGGTATACAGCCACCACATCCCAGGTGTGAGTCTCACTGAGCCTGGCCCACAAGACAGTGTGAGCCAAGTTGGCGCACGACCATACCAGTCGCGCCATGTATATCCACCTGCGCCACAAACAGCAGCGAGCAGTGCTGGATATAGACGTGGAGGTCGTGGTAGACGTGACAGTTTGAGCGACAGCGAGATGTGAGCGAACTTTGACCAGAAATTGACACGGGAATTGGCGTTTGGGACTTGATTATCACGATCGATGATGGCTCTTGCTCTTGAACTGATGAAAGCTTGGTCATGGATGGAAGAAGGCATGCAGATTGCATATGTACTTTTACGTTCACGCCATCATTGGGGAATGAAATGGATGGGATGATAGCGTTCTTACATAGACTTACACACCGCTCAAGGGAGAGTACAATCAACTACTGCCCATGAGTACGTGTCTTGATCATGTCAATGTCTCTCTGCAGTTGATGTAGCGAAACATGACACACGGCATGAATGGCTCTTCTGGAAGAGTGGCACCTCGCGAGAACCTTCCTAGGCGCAAGTCGTGGAAACGTGCAGGAAGGAGAATGAAGGTGTGCTGTGGCGTTAGGTCTCGCCATCGCTTCTCGATCTTGTCTCACTCCAACAAGATTTTGAGGCTGGGAATGATTGTCTGAAGTTTGTATGTATGACGTAGATAGATGTAGCGTTCCATATTCCCACCATGAGGACAGTATAAAACGAGAAGTGAATATTTGCCAGACAGGATAAGCAAGTCCTTTTCTCCTTCAAATGGACGAGACGAATCCGGTCGCAATACCTTCTTGTATAGCGCTTGCTAGGTTTTGCATGTGGAAGTGGCTCCTTGTTGTTCGCAGATGATTTTGAAGCAATTATGATGTAAAGGAAGAGAGCACTATCGGTATTATTAAGGTAGGAACCTATATTATACTAGGCTACTTTTACCAACCTGTGAGTGGAGCCCGTCAAAGGTTCCTTTACACGCGTCACACGCAGTCTTTGTTGCAGCTACGATTTCAGGTCCTGTACCAAGTGGCAAGTCACATCGACATGCCAAAGCTAACCTATTAATCTTTTAGTATAACTAGGGGGGATTATAACAGTAGGATTAAAACTAACTGGGCAAAGAGTCCGAGAGCGGCAGGAATAAGTAGAAGTTTCATGGTTAAGACTTGCAAGTTTTAGAAGGTATGAAGGTATGTGAGATTGAGTGGAAGATGTGTAAATGGGTAATACGGGTCTTCTACAAGTATCTCGATCCTACGAGGTTAATATATCGATCTCCAAGGTAAATACTATAAATATAGCTTTCATACTCGCCATCCACCTCCGTAAGAGTATATATACGGCTATGCATACTCGCTGTCCACCTCCACAAAAGAAGCAGGGTATTGAACGAGGAGAAAGTCATTCGGATAAGTAGATTAAGCTCGTATTATTAAATGTCAATCAAGCTTCTGTAATTGCTGCTTATCGATGCGCAGTCCGTTGGAATTTACAGCCAATCTTGGGGCCGGGCTGTCTTTTCCATCTTGACGTCGCTGGTCACATTCCTTCTCGTCCTGCCAGCGCAAGCTTGCGTTATCGTAAACTCATGCGTTCACGGAAATCTCTCCGCAAGCTAACTACGGCATGTCGCAAACTTCTCAGGACGTTGTTGTTTCGAGACGGGCATTATTGCTCAGGAAGGCCTAAGGTCAAGGGCCCATGCCCAGTTCCTGGATTATTCGACACCTTAGGACGGTTTTCCCTGCAAATTACAGACTGGTACGCCTCGTGTGGCTCACGATCTTAATATCGTACCTTGCAGATAGCTGCATGTTTACCGCCAATTCCGATATCGTGGAAATTCTTTGTCGACCGATACCGTGGAAATTCCTTGCGGGACCAGGCCGAGGCCAGGGAAGAACAAGCGAACTGTGTAACTTAGTTGCGAATCGTGACACACTGATGAATGAGTACATTTTCGTTGATACTTTTATTTTGCATCTGGGAAGTGGACGGTGGAAGGTTTCCAGATTCTTGTTTCAAAACTGCTTTTGAGGAATCTGTTCCTGTGGATTTCACCCCAGAGATCGGTCTTCCAAATGCTGAAGGATGTTTCGAGAAATTTAGAATATTCCATGACCCTTCAGGGACTATGGCCTCACTGCCAACCCTAATCAGGACTTCTTCTTCGCCTTCGCTCCTTTGTGCACACTATCGATTGTCGTACACAAGCGAGACCACATGTCCACTCCCATAAAGACACTGACGAGAAGATAAGGTGTATATAGTCCACCAGCCAATGAGAACTTTTCGCGCGAGCTGAGCGTGTCCCAAGCTAACGCCTCAGCAATACAAGTTGCGGTCGTGAGTCCAGTCTGTACAGCGTAAATCAACAGATGGGTTGGTAGCTTCGGATCATCGCGAATAAGTGCAGTGATGGCGTAAATGCTGAGTGGTAGATGGTAGAGGAGTTCCAGCCAGATGTACATTGAGAAGAATGCGCTGTCATCATCAGTCTTAACGTGTCTCTTGGAATGACAACCCTCAAGCTATTAGTTGGAGGAAAAAGTGGCTGCAACTGTTAGAGATCAAATGAGATATCCGAGATTACGCACTTTTGTGTCGATGGAATTGGGCGTTTACATGGTATCAGGAAATTTTCAAAGTCTGCCATTTTTGCTCCAACTGATTGACTTGAGCGGAACCGATTTGAAGCATATTGATATCCTACTCACGGTGGATCGATAAAAAATTGGTCTTTGTAAGTGGTGATGTAAAACTCCCGGAGCCTGACCATCCATTCAGGTACCCCTATTGAAGAGACCCAGATAGGGTAAGTATCCACGCAAAGTAAGACTGGGATATGAATGCAGAAGAAGACGAAGTACAGAAGATCTCGCTTTCGCGAAAGAAGTGAGGATGCCATGATTGATAATGGGATAATTTATGTTGATGTTTGTTGATGGTTGAGAAGACGAACCGTGACGCCACGAAACGAGAGCACTTTTTGGTTGCACGTGTTTTGAAACATTAAAACTGATACTTACAAAATCACAAAAAGTACCCGGGCAACATATTTCTTTCGGATGAGATTAACATGGGAGGCGGTTTGAAATCAAAAGTCACGCGCCAACTTCAAAAATTTCAGTTTGAACGATTCAGAGAGGTATTTCTACTATAACATCGAAGAGGCATATGAGAGGCTTAAAGTTTATTAAAGCCGATGGGGAGAAAAGACAGCCATAACACCATACTCAGGTAATACATGTTGCCACGACGTCCTTTATTTTCACAAACGTCGAAAAGTCATGACCAGTGTGACAGAAATTTTGCTGTTCTACTAGTCCCAGTTTCCAGCTCCAAGTTCAATGTTTTTGCCTTCCTCCATATCCTTCATTACCTTCTCGATGCTCCACGGCTCATACTTGTATCCTGGTGGGTAATTTGGCGGCAACTCTTCGACGTCGGTGATATATTTGGCGCCACTCTTTACTGCCTTTACGGCGGCATCATAGTTCTGAATAGCGTATGCCTCGGGGTCATGGTTGAAAACCCAGGAGGGCAGTTTGGGGGCAGCCCGGCGGGGATCAAGCTTCACTTTATCCCAATCCGTGTCTTGGAGAAGTTCTGCGTTGGAAAACCCGAGTTTCTGGGCGCAAGAGTTGCGCACGAACCTATTGGTCGATTAGACTAAAAAAGTGAACGGGTTTGGAGAAGCGGACGTACCGGAAAAGCACGTGAGCGCGTACTGAATCAGGGATATTTTCCTTCCCGCCAATTTGTAAACATGAAGCCAATGAAACAGAGTCCTCGATGGCCTGTGTGGCTCCGTTTCCAGACGCAGGGAGGAAGGAATGTGCAGCATCGCCAATTTGGACGACACGGCCGCCTGGTGATTTCCAACTTGGCTGTGGATCTCTCCAGAGTAATTCAAAGTTAACGATCGTCTTGGGTGGGGTGCAATCCACTAGACTCTTAAAAATGGGCGCCCATTCAGAGGAGCCCATTTTCTTGTCCATATTCGCGAGGACCTCCTCCTTGTCAATGGTGTTGTTCCAAGATTCGGCTTCAGATCCTGTTACGTCGTGATTGAGAATCCAAATCATGGTGTCTGGGCGCGTGAGTGTGAGGGCATACGTAGAGGGCCTAGAGAATGTCAGCTTGGCGTGTCGTGTATGGCCGATGTACTTTACCCTAAGAACGTTCGAACAATCGGCTCATCGCCGTTCGGCCCAACCATTTTAAAATGCTCTTTGACCTCAGGGTTTGAATCCAAGTGTTCCTTAGGAAAGGCGGCTCTCCACATGGCACGACCCGATGACCGAGCGCGTACCTGTCCGCCAACAAGTTTTTGGGATTTAGAACCAACGCCATCTGCTGCAATGACAACATCGGCTTCATAGCGATTCCCATCGTCCGTAATAGCAACAGCTTTACCGGTGTTCTCGTCTTCTTGATAATCTACTACCCGTCGATTGTACTCGACTTCAATGCCGAGCTTCTCGAGCTGGCGAACAAACATCTTGTAGACGAGGGGTCGCATCTGGAAAGTTCCTGGAGGAGTACCTGGATCCAGTCCCTGAGCCTTCAGCCTATCAGCGACCCTTTTCGGTGGGATGATCTGTTCTCCGCTATGTTTGAATGTCTCAATCCACGCATTGTGCAGCGAGATGGCATCGTATTCGGCGGCCATTTCAGGCCAGTGTCTGAAAAATCGAGTGGCGCTGAGTCCCATGAAGTACATGTCGCCTAATTTCGTTCAGTACTTATTTAAACCGTTCGCATATTGACATCTTACCAGCAGTATTAATGGTTGAATTTCGCTCTAGGACCTTGACATTATGGCCTTTGCGAAGGCACTCGATGGAAGCAGTCAAACCAGCAAGACCAGTTCCAACAATCAACACATCGATTCCAGATTTGGGGTATGATCCCACAAGCTTCGCCTCTGGGAGTGTCCCATTGCCATTTGCTACAGGATGAGAGCCGTTTGTTGCATGTCCATTGGTTTGGCCATCGATATGACCATTGGTAGAAGTGTTGCCATTAGCCTGGCGGGCAGAATTGATAGCACTGTCCATGTTTGAAAAAATATCTGGGATGGCTAATGTAGAATCAATTTGGAGAGACTAAGAAGAGTCAGGACCAAATTTTTGGGGCACTGGTTGGTTAAAGACGCGAATTAGCTGTTGGTGAACATAATCTCCCCAATATCGGGCATTCAACAGTCGCCGTCGCCGATTGCCTATGGTGATCTCATAAGAGAATAGAATGAGAAACATTCAATGCAAGCGGCATGAACGGAGGCTTTCGCCTTTCCTGATGTGTTTTAGCATGCCTGTACAAATGATGTCTCGACGACAACCATGCCAGGGTGACATGTGGCTAGCGGTGACGCTCCCGTGCAGTAACCAGGAGCTTAACCAGGACGGGTGACGAAGATGGCCCGAATCTTGTTGATCTTCGGCACCCCTTTCGAAGCCGACGACCAAGCTAGGTAGGTCTTGACAGCAGGGCATGCCAATATCGAATTGGGATTTGAAGAAGCGAGCCTAGGGTACGTGTAAGGATGTTCGGGTGGTGATGGGGGGAGACAGAGATGCCGGGGTCATGCCCTCCGAGGTTGGGGACTTGGGGACTTGGGGACTTGCCAATGCCAAGTCAGGAATCAGGACGCAGAGTCATTGCAGATAAGATGAACAGAAGGCAGTGGAGCCAATAGGTGGTCGTCGACACGTCGAGCAACATGGACAAGGGCTGACGCCTCTAGATCACGACGGTGGAGGCAGCGTTTTATCAGCCAGGCTGAGGCAGCGTAGCGTTTCGTCAGCCAGGCTGATGGTGGTATGGTGGAGGTTTGGGGAAGATGCAGTGTCTGGCGGTTGCAGGGAGGGAGGGAGGCAGGGAGGGGGTCGCTTAGAGTGCAGGGTGACTACCTAGGGGGTCGCTTATAGTGCAGAGTGGCTAGGTAGTTCTAGAGTGGCTAGGTAGCTCTAGAGTGGCTGGGTAGCTCTAGAGTGGCTGGGTAGTTCTAGAGTGCCTACTGGTAGATAGGATGCCTAGAGTCGGCCTTAGGTACCTTCTAGGCCGTACCTAGGAGAACAGGGCACCTCATGAACCATTCATTCTAGCGCACGGGATTTAGTCGAGGCCCGGCGCATCCCACCTCAGGCCCACCTCAGGCCTCGACAGACAACCTTACTACTCCGTACCTAACATCAAAGACGGAACCGTCTCGACTCGACTCCAAGCCTCTTGGACTACTGCTGGACTACCACTGGACTACCGCTGGACTACCGCTGGGCTGTTTTGACAATGATGCACCAACTTCTATTCGTCGCGGTAACATAGCACAGGAAGCATCATATCATCATGCAAATGCAAATGCAAATGCAGAGCCGCGCATGAAGGAATGGCCAGATTCGTCAACTCGAGTGTCCAGTCTCCAGGCCGTGGTACTGTGTGACAATGCCTGCCGGGTCTTCCTCATGACAACGCCTGCTGGGTCTTCCTCATGACAACGCCTGCCGGGTCTTCCTCATGACAGCGCCTGCAGGGTCTTCCTCAGCTTCCTCCATCTGTATTGTTTACGTCGCAGGCCCAGGGTCTCTCACTCATCAAATCTGATCCTGAATCATCCGACATTATTGGCACATGAGGCCCGTGGTCTCTGGAAGAACCAACCAGCCTTCACCCCCAACCAGACGCAAGATGAGCTCGAGTCCCAACTGGGGAACCGCTAATACACAACTAACACTATTCTTTCTAGACCTCACAAGTTGAGACGAATGGAATTTGTCCTATCTCGCGGTAGTTCCGGGCCTCTCTCGGTATCAGTTATAGAGGACGCCAAAATATACCAGAATCATAGCCTGCCTGCCTGGGCTGCTGTGTGTCCTGAAGTCCAGTTTCATGTGCCTGAATGGCTGCGTCTTCCAATTACACCAAGCCGTTTGTGATGTCGACTTGTTTTTTCCAAATGCAGATCTTCTTTGGCAATATGTTTGGAGAAGCTCTGCGCTATCGAACTTCAACTTCATTTGGTGCATCGCCAACTCTCGCACGGCTGAATTGATGGCCGGGAATGGTGGGCCGTCGCAAGGACATAATCTTTTTGAACCTTCATCAACTATTGCCGCACGCACGCCCGCTACCTCCGTAAATTTGGCAGTCTCATAGCGATTAATTTTCTACACGGGACGAACGGAGTCTGCCACTTTGCAGCTCCGACTCTTGTAGCAGGCCTAGCCGACAAAGACCTTCGACCTATGTTTCAGGGATTACAGCATCACTAACCCTGTTGCGGCTAGATACATGATCACCATGATATCTGGATCTGCAGTCGCCATCTCCAGAATAGAAATATCGGTCGTCAACATTTCCCTGCCTCGATATCCAAACATAATTTCCTTTCGTTCATCAGCTCCAACCATTTGAGCTTCCAGTCCACACTCTCTCTTGGTCACCCATCATGCATCCTCTCACTCTTCTCGCCGCGGCTGTCGTGCTGCTCGCCTTCTTTGTCATCTCTGTCCTCAACAAGCGCAGCACAAGCAAAGCTCGCGATGATGAATTGCCTGGCCCGACGTTGATCCCCTTCATCGGTCGTGTTCATGACTTGCCAATTCAATACATGTGGTTGAAGTTCAAGGAATGGGCAGACATGTACGGACCAATCTACAGGACGGAAATGCTCGGCGCCAAATTCGTCGTTGTATCTGATGAGACAATCGCGGAAGAGCTTCTGGTTAAGCGCGCGAAATTCAACTCAGATCGACCACAAGTACGTTCTTTGTTTGACTCAAAGAGTACCGATGGGTCCATGGAATATTTGCCTTTGATGGGAAGGAATCGTAAGTTCACTCTATACATATAAGGGGTTCTGCGCTGACGCGTCTGTAGAATACTGGGCTCGACAGAGGCGCTGGACGCATGCTTCGTTGACCGAAGCCTCAAACGCACAGTATCATGGTATCCTTGATCACGAGGTTAAGCGCTGGATGTACCGTCTTATTATGGAACCCGACACCTTCGGCAGCACGCTCGAGGATATGGCCTCCAAAGTAATGTGTACATTGACCTGGGACAATCCAGACCTCAGCGAGTACAACGTCAAGAGCGCGTGGGGTCTGCTCACGCAAATGTCTCCGGCTGGCCCAATCACGAACGTCCTAACCCCTCTTTGGCACCTTCCACTGTTTATGAATCCATGGAAGAAGGCAGAGCACAAGCGACACGATGAACAGCAAGCTTGGTGGATGCAACGCATTGTTGAGACCAGAGCCAAAATGAACCAGGGTATCCAACGGCCTTCCTTCGCACGACAGTATCTTGAGACAGCAAAGACGCAAAAGCTCTCGGGCGACTATGAAGCATCTTCATGTATTGGTATGCTAGCACTTGTCGGCGTGTTCACTGTTGGCGGACCTCTAGCCTATTTCTTAATGAGCATGACACACCACCCGGAATGGCAAAGGCGCTGTCAGAAGGAGATTGACGAAGCTTGCGGTGGCCGCATGCCAGTCCTCGCTGATTTTCCAAACCTCCCCACTTTACGCGCATGTATCAAAGAGACCATGCGATGGAAGCCTAATGTTCCTTCAGGTATGTTGGTTGGTCGCCGCGAAACTTGAATTACTTCTAACCCATTTTAGGCGTTGCACATGAGACTGAACAGGATGATTACTACCGCGGATACTTCATCGAAAAGGGTACTCGTATCCTTCCTCTCGACTGGTAAGTCAACCCGATTCGCTTTTCAGCTCCTCATTCGCTCATTCCTTCTAGGGCTTTCTTGCGCAACCCAGTCAAATACCCAGACCCAGACAACTTTCGACCGGAGCGATGGTTGGAAGCAGAATGGCCCACCTATCAAGAGCCCCTCACGCAATATCCTAACATCAAAGGCATGACTTCATTCGGTTGGGGCCAACGCGCCTGCCTCGGACAATCACTTACCCAAGACGAGATGTTGGCGGCCTGCGGCGCACTCATGTGGGGTTTCGATCTGAAATTCAAGATAGACGCGAACGGCAACAAGATTGACATCCCGCTCAACAAGTCCAACTCTCTCTTGATTGTGAAGCCTGATCCATACGAAATGGCATTCCACCCACGAACCGAGACACGCAAACAGGAAATGATTGACAACTGGCTAGCATCCGATGCGAGGGACAAGGAAGAGCGTGCAGAGTTCATCCGTGTTGCCAAGCCGTCTACCATCCAGTACTGAGCGTGCGATGGGTTGAAGCGACGGGACGTTGGGATGCGATTTACATTAGGTTTGGCGTTGTACCCTTATTGAGATACCTCTTTACCAGTTTCCTTTGTTTATGTACGGTTTTGGTTGGGGGATTTTATTTTCCTTGTCCACTGTACTCACACAGCATTTTCTTGCGTTCATAGATAGTAGTATGTAGTGATTTGCGTCGATGCCTCGTTAGATGAGTGCTGTAATGGAGATGATAAGAACATCAGACTTTTTTGTTCGCATGTCATTCAAACATTATTTTGCTAATGGCGTTTCGGAAATCATTCACGTCCTAAAAAGTTCCGTGTTCTAACATTGTCTGAGTAGTATTCTGCTTAGATGCAGGTTGTCGTTGATCTCCCCCTCGCGTACAAGACGACGCACACTAAGCCATCGCTGACTGTCCAATACCTCGAAATCCCCCTCCACACATGAACAACTCCACCTCACCCACGAACCCACACCCTGGAGCGACTCAAGGATATGGGCCCTCCCTCGACTGCACCGCACGATACACCACCGCCATGCGTTACTGACGCCTGACAGCGCAAACAAATCCATGCATCTCGCCGGCTGCTGAGTCTTGCATGCCCGATGCGCCCCACAACCAGTGAGGAAACCCAAAACCGACACTGGCTGAGCTTCCGCGTATAGGCAAGGCTGGACGCTAAAGTAGTCTACCAGTCAAGATACAGAACGCACGTACAAACAAGTACGGTACATTGATAGATTGGACCGGTCTCGACGATCATCATCGATTGTTTCCATCCGTTTCGTGTCCAGAGGGATTGTGGAATCGATGATGATGAGATGGGGAGGGGATGCAAGCCACAGGACGCTCTGGCATCTGTCCTGGGCATCACAGTATGATGGATATGGGGACTAGGGTATATTACGGGGATCCAAATCCTGGCATCGCATCTTCTATCGCATGGATGGAAAAGGTTAAGAGCGGCCATAATCATAATGGGAGGATGCTGGGTTTTCGGATGCAGTTCCTCCTGCCGTCAGCATCTGCTGAACGGTGGCTAAGGATTCCCGACGATCAAACGGTCCTTGCTTGGCATCAGCGTCGTTGTTGGCGCTTTTGGACATCGGATTTTCGTACGGGGGAATTTGTCAGGAGAGAGGTGATTGTATTGGGGACCCGAGCTTTTCAATGTTTACCATCACCGAGCAGATTTTATTATCATCGAAAGCCATTATGTTGCTCCTGCTCCCAACAATCTTCTTTTCCACCTCGATAAACAACGACTCTCGTTTTTGATTTGCTCTATCAAACAGTTTCACCGCAAACATGTCAAGCCCTCTCCTCCAGACAACAGTCATTGCAAGCTGCATCGCCATCGACTTCTTCCTATCAGGTAATCCCAAAGTTTTCGCCCAAACACCAGACAACAAATCTAACAAGATATGCACAGGAAACGCGGTCACGCAATCCTTCATGACCCTCCCAGCAATGATCATAGACTTCCCATCTCCCTCAAGCCCGGAATACAAAACCCGCGCCCACCTCCTAGGCAAAGAATGGCCCCTCTGCTGGACAGTAGGAAACGTCGTCTTCCGCCCCATCAGCACAATCAGTACCCTCGGCTACGCCTTCTCAGCCTGGTCTCTCTATCGCTCCTCCAATTCTACTTCTTTGACAGGTCTCACCGAGAAGAAGGATTGGCGCATTTTTGCCTTGGCAGCGTTGTTGCATGTCAGTGTCATTGTTCATTCTGCTATTAATATGCAGCCTTTGAATGACCAATTGGCTGCTCTGGCCGGAACGGGGACGGACGGCAAGGGAAGGGCTCTTGCGTCGACTACCAAGCAAGTCGAGGGCAAGGCTGTTGAGATTGCGACAAAGTGGATCAGGGGGAATTATTACAGGCTTGCTGTTCCTATGATTTCTGGAGGTCTTTCTCTGTATCAGGCTATGTTCCTTTGATTGTTTTTGGCTGCGGTACGACGAGAGGGGTTTCTGGCGAAAATACTAGCCGCCACTGGACTGAGCTATTCTCTTCGCCGCTCATTGCGGCGCGGTGAATTTTGTACAACACATAGACAGGTGGACAGAGTTACATCCATTCCACTGGAGTAACCCAATATCCAACTTTTGGATTAAACTTTCCCTCCGACCTTGTTCCTGGGCCGTGATGTGGTGCAACACCGTTGTAACAAAAATCTGGTCCCATGTTAGCATCGATGAGCTTCTCGCGTCCTACAGTCCTCGTGACACCACGAAGACGAAACATTTCCTCATCTGTCGTATTCCACATGGCCATCGCGTGTCGCTCAGACACCGAGACGTACAAACTGAGAATGAGCAAAAAAGTAAGGCTCGAAACGTGCCAAAGATACGCACTGTCGCGCCCAAATAGGAAAATGCCCAAACAGAAGCGAATCGTGTGATTTTTCTGGTAGCTTTGCGGGATGCTCGGGACGACTACCATAATGTTTCTGTTCCTGGTCCTGATCCTGGTCAATATCGGCCTATCCCTCACCCCAGACTCGGCTGGGAAGCGATCATGTCAGTTGCGACGCGGTGCCGGACTAAAGTGAATCGGAGAGCCATTGTCGCACGCCATGGTACTGAGATTGCCAGGGGGGAGTCGTTATCGTCCGGGGGCATAACCGTGAGAGTCGATGATCTGCTCGTCCATGTTGAAAATGAGCTAGGTTTCACGGTGGCTGGTGGTTGGAAGTTGGGGAGCCGGACATCTATGACGACGGGGATCCGCCCTGAACAGTCTCGATAAGTGCGCATATGCAACATGTGAAAACCGTCCAATCGTTGATACCAATAGTTTTTGGGAGATGGATGTGGTTAGATGGCCGCAGGAGGAAGCTTCGTCTTATGCCTCGAGAGAAGTTGCGGTGGGAATTTGCTCGATGGAACTTCTCGCTGCCCTTCAAATCGCATCCAAACTCGCATCTCACACCTCACGTGATATAGCCTCAACCTTCTTCTAAACATGTCCAAAGTCATTCTCGTTACAGGTGCGACAGGCAACCAGGGCGGTGCTGTCGTTAACGCCCTTCTCAGTGAGGGCAAAGACTTTACCGTCTTGGCTGTCACTCGAGACACGAACTCAAGCGGCTCCCAAAAGCTTGCCGCCAAATCACCCTCGATCAAACTTGTCCAGGGCAATCTCGACGATGTGCCAGGTATTTTCGCAGCAGCAAAAGAAGTCGTGAAAGAGCCAATATGGGGTGTCTACTCAGTACAGATTTCCATGGGCAAAGGTGTGACGTTCGACGGCGAGATTGCCCAAGGCAAGGCAATGATTGACGAGAGCATCAAAAACAATGTAAAGCACTTTGTCTACAGCAGTGTTGACCGTGGGGGAGACGAGAAGAGCTGGGACAATGAGACGCCAATTCCTCATTTCCAGACCAAGTATCAAATCGAACGGTACCTGAGGGATACTGCCAGTTCGATGGGATGGACGATTCTTCGACCAGTCGCGTTCATGGATGTAAGTTGACAGTACTGCCTGCCCTTTGGACAACACTCAAGCAATCGTTAGAATCTCCAACCCGGCTTCCCTACCAAAGTCTTCATGGCCGCCCTCTCCAACAACCTCGGCGAGAAACCTCTCCAATGGATTGCGACCAAAGATATCGGTATCTTTGCCGCTAAAGCATTTGCCAACCCCGATGCATACAACAAACAAGCCATCAGCTTGGCTGGCGATAATTTGAATGTCAAGGGCCTGACTGAAGCTTTTGGCAACGCAACTGGTACCCCCATTGCACCAACGTTCGGCGTCTTGGGCAGTGTATTGACGACGATGGTTGGTGAGATGGGCACCATGGTCCGATGGTTTGGATCAGACGGATATGGCGCCGACATCACCAAGTTGAAGACCATGCACTCTGGCTTGCTGGACATGGAGTCGTGGATCAAGGAGGAGAGCAACTTCCCCAAGGCCTCCTAATTGATGATGGGAGAGTTTTCCGTGGGAGGAGTTTATCTTGCGACCTAAAGCGGTATCCGTATATTGCATGTTTGCGCGACAGATATAACCCCTAATGAAATAAAAACTGTACACATCCTTGAGCTGGCCAGACGTGGAAAATTGTTGTTGTTGTAACGAACATCAGGAGAAGAAATGTTCAATTGTTTCAGCCGCAATTCGAGTTGGTATTGGTAAGCAGAGAGCTCCACCTTCACGATACTTGGTACCCAGGTACGGAGTAATTAAAGCCCCATGTTGGAGGAACCAAACAACCATCGCTCGTTCTCTCCATCAACAAACTCCCAGATATTGCGATGGACTGCGTCACGCTACCCAAGGCCATGTCAATTAGCTAGCGGATATCAATTGATCAGAACGATGAAATACTTCAAAGGATCCAGGTGTTAAAGCGCCCACAATTGCAACATAACAATCAAAAATCGACACCTGCACGGTCTTCTATCATGTTACTTTGTTGAAATGGAAGAACGACTTCATAAGCTGCAGCTGAGGCAAAAATAGGGTATTTGGGAAATTAGGATTCTTAGCCGCTGGATTTGCGTTTGATGGGTGGGAATATGAAGTGACGAGCACTGTGGTGGTAGGCCAGGACTGTAATGTCAGACTGATACTGTCTCCTCGCCAGAGCTACTACGAGTATGTGGAGGTGGGCTTTGTATGATTTGACAATTAATTTGCACGATCAGAGAAGAATTGCCAACTTTGCATCTCAGCTTACCCGTGAGATGCATTGCTTGCATGTCAAGAATGGGAACGGGAATTAGCTATTTCATGGGTATATTGTTGCCTACGTAGTCTCCTCTTCCTCAAATTCAACAAGAGCAGTGCCAGCTTTACAGAGATCCTGTCAAAGTTAGCCAACGATTTTTGAACTGAGGGGAAAGATGACCCTACCCCAGCACCATGCACAACACGAGCGATGAGCCCGTCATGCGGTGATCGGATCACAGTCTCCATCTTCATGCTCTCAATAACCACAAGTGGCTGGTCCTTCTTGACTTGATCTCCAGCCTTGACATCCACTCTCAACACCTTGCAAGGCATAGGGGCAAGCACTGAGTTGGCTGTATCCTTGGTGCCCAAAGCTTTCTCTGCCCATTTGGGTGTCGCTAGTTGAAGACGATATTGCGTCCCTCGTTGAAAGAGTGTGAGATGATTTTCGTCACGTATTAGGGTCGTTTCCAGGCGAGTGTGAGGGAAGAACGTCGAGTACATTCCCGGATGACCGCTGACCCTGACGTGTGGGTACTTCGTCTCTCCAACGGCGATCGTGAAGCTGCGCTCCGTACTCGATGAAGTTTCTGAAGTCTCGGTCACTCGGACCGTCGTTGCATTCGTGTCGCCTTTGCCATCCGCTGCTACTTCAACAAGGTTAAACTCTCGTTCCTGGTTCTCGATTCCAAAGAGACCTGCATCTGCAGCCGGAGCGTCCTCTAGCAACAGCCCAATGGCGGCCTGTGCCATTACTTCTTTGGCTACTATCTTTCGAGCGAACAGCTCATCATGATGCTTTGTGATATATCCAGTTTCAACGTCGCCGTCCATGAAGGCCGGCGAGATGCATAATCGCTTCAGGAACTCAATATTCGTAATTGGACCTGCTACTTCGTAGGATTCAAGCGCTGTATGGAGTTTCTGAAGCGCAGCCTGGCGATCAGGTCCTCGAACGATCAATTTTGCAATCATGGGGTCGTAATGAGAGGACACTTCATCGCCAGCAATGAAGCCTGCATCGACTCTCACCGAGTCCGACAGCTCAGGCAATTTCATGTGCAGGAGCTTTCCAGAGTCTGGGATGAAGTTCATATCGGGATTTTCAGCGTATATTCGTGCTTCGATCGCATGGCCGCGAGCTTTGATCTGTTCGTGAATTTCGAATTGGGTCATAGGAAGATGGCCGCCTTCCGCAACAACAAATTGCCAATGGACGAGATCCTCTCCTGTCACCATTTCCGTTACGGGATGTTCGACCTGTAATCTTGTATTCATCTCCATGAAGAAGAATTGGTTCGAATCGTTGTCGAAAATGAATTCGACAGTGCCTGCGCCTTCATAGCCAACAGCGAGAGCTGCAGCTCGAGCTTTCTCCCACAGATCTTGCCGGATCTCTTCAGGCAGATGTGGAGCAGGCGATTCTTCCAATATCTTCTGATGCCGGCGCTGAATACTGCAGTCTCTTTCGCCTAGTGCTACACAGTTTCCATGCGAGTCGGCAAATACTTGTACTTCGATGTGTCTCGGTGTAGTGATGTATTTCTCAACGAGCATCACATCATCTCCAAAGGAATTTCGTGCCTCAGACTTTGCGCTCGCCAACTGATCCATGAACTCGTCAGGTGTCATTACGATTCGCATGCCCTTTCCACCACCGCCTTTGACAGCTTTCAATAGAACAGGATACTCTATTCTGGCGGCTTCTGACTTCAGGTATTCTGGATCCTGGTTCGCGCCATGATATCCAGGTATGCATGGTACACCAGCAGCTATCATAATATCCTTGCTCCTGCTCTTGCTCCCCATGGCTTCAATCGCTCCTGAGGGAGGCCCAATGAATGTCAACCCAGCCTCTGTACATTTCTTCGCAAAAGTTGGATTTTCCGAAAGGAAGCCATATCCAGGATGTATGCCCTGACATCCTTGCTCTTTTGCTACCGCGATGATTCGGTCTCCGTCTAGATACGCAGTAGGGTCTCCTAGATTTACGGAGAAAGGCGAACTCAACGCATGCTGAGAATGCGCGTCTGGGTTGGTGTATATCGTTGTAGTACGGATGCCGTATTCAGCAGCAGTTCGGCCTACTCGCAAAGCAATCTCTCCACGATTGGCTATGAGAATGGATTGTAGTGGCTTCCCTTCAACTGAACTGGATGTTGCTAGGGAGGCCTTTCGGTATGCGTTAGGGAGGATTCTTGGGATACGCGAGGCACGTCTGAGGAGCATCTTGAAAGTCTTCTGTGGTTAAATCCACTACATTGCACAAAGATTGGAGGTATAAGACTCTTGTCTACCAAGACGAGTGTTTGGTCAAGTACCACCTAGGCTTAAGCCGTGGATAGCCGTGGCGCGTGAGGACCGCCGCGTCCAGCTGCTTTACCAGAGCTCCACAACTAACGAACGACCTCTGGGTGACAATACGAGTGATAAATCCGGCTTTGTATTAGGGTTGAATAAATTGAAGCATATGCGCTCGAGCTATTCAATGATATGACGCGGGAGCACGTGACTTTCGCATTGAGACTCGGCATCCTCACAATGAAACATTCCACATAAAAGCAACAACCACTTGCCGCCGCCCATCATCCGAATCTCCACGATCAAATCTGCTCCTCCTGTTAAACCCCTCTGAACAGCGACCATGGCCCCAAAGCGCAAGACTTCGACGACAGAGGCCGGAGAAGAAGAATCGGCAAAAAGACGATTCGTGGAGTTGGAAGACGAACCTCTGCAAGATATCCCAGCCGAGACGCCAGTTGCTGAAGAGCCGCAGCCAGAAAATGCGGAACCAGTACCAGCGCCAGCCAGTTCAGCAGCTGCGAAGGCCGCAGAGCGACAGGCACGATTTAAGGCATTACAAGCTCGACAAAATGCTGGTCGGAAACAGAATCTCAAAGAATCACAACTGGAATCACATCGCCTATCTACAGACCCAAACCTGCTTACCGCGTTGAATCGCAAGCGTGACATCGCGTCGCATAAACTGCTGAAGGCCGACACGGAAGCAGATGGCGAGGACTTTGAGCGAAAGAGAGCCTGGGACTGGACTGTGGACGAGAGCGAAAAGTGGGATAAGCGAATGAACAAGAAGAGCAAGCATAAGGAGGATACCGCGTTCAAGGATTATACGAATGAGGCAAGGAAGGTATACAAGCGCCAAATGCGAGACTTTAAGCCAGATATAGCTGCCTACAAGAAGTCGAAATGGGAAGCCATGGAAAAGGCTGCTGAAAAGGGGCAGTTGGAGCTCCAAGAGACAGAAACGGGTGATCTAATAGCCTTTGACACGGACGGAAACACCTGGTCTACGGCAGAAGAAGATAAGCCATGGGACAATAAACCCGACAAGGAAGCCGTAGATCGCCTTGTTGCAGACTTGAAGAAGGCGGAAGAAAACCGCCTAAAAAAGAGGAAGGAGCGTCTCAAGGCCAGCGAGGATGATGGAGGCGATGTCACGTATATCAACGTTAAGGTAAGCTAAGCATGATTCTTCAGCTCGTCCCTTTAAGAGCCTATGCTAACATTTCCAGAACAAACAATTCAATGAGAAGCTCAAACGGTTCTACGATAAATATACTGGCGACATCAGGGAGAGTTTTGAACGTGGCACGGCCTTGTGAGCGTACCTGGAAATGCAAAATACCTAGGAAGGATATGGGACTGGCAGGCAATAGGTCAAACCTCACGACACACGCCACTAGTGGATCATGTCATGAACACGGGCATGGCCATGGACATGAAACTATTATCCCTCAAAAGTGTGAGCAGTCTGCATCTGCGCGATTTCAAGGAGTTCCTCTGACTCTTGTAGCTGTACCAAAAATGGGGTTATGCTCGCCGTATAAAAAAGCATCATTTTCGTTGACTGAAAAGATCAAACACAGTGGTGCGAGTTGCTGGCATCATTGTTCTTGTTATTGCGCTTCATCCGGAGGTGCCACCGAGCCGTCCTCGACAGCGTTTCGACAAATGGTTGAGCAAGATCCACCTTGTGCAGTTTTTTTACCGTGGACGTGTGCGAGAGTTTGCCTACTTGAGTCCAACGAAACCAACAGTGAACGCAAAACCATCACACAATTAACTAGGACCCCTTTAAAACCACGTTTTCATGCCGCGCACACAACGCGCATCACGATGAGAACTTATGGCGAAACTTTTACAGCTTCGTTCTTGCAGCGCTCAGAAAAAGAGGCTTCTTTTCGATCTTTCAACTGCTCTCAGCACATGGGGACATCGAAAGAAGAGCTGCTTGTTCTTCGACAAGCTTCCGCGTGAGGTACTATGCTACAACTTCGTACTCTTCCGATTTGCCGTCACTAACATTTTAGATCCGGAACATGATTTACATCCAACTCTTCGCAATTACGACAGGCACGCGCCCAATACGGCATCTCTCGTCCAAGCAAGCAGATGATGCACGTAAGTGGGATTGCAGATTCGCAAAAATCGTTCTCAAGTACAAATTACTGTCGCTTGCTTTGGGAGACTGGGCGCAGTTTCGGCTAGAGGAAATCCCTTTGCGTGTGAGCTCTGCACCCTTGAAGATGATAGACACAGCCATCTTCGCCACCAATTCTGTCATTGCTGCCGAAGCTCGGGAAATGTTCATTAAGCATTGCCATCTCAAGATCTCCATATATCGCGACGTCTACTCAGGCGTGCATTTGGATTTGCCCTGGCCTAGGAAACTTGCTTCCAAGTTTCGTCCCACTCTCTATCTAGATCACATACTTGAAAGTCTCAAGCTTGACATCGCTCACCGTGACGCTCACCGTGATATCGTCCTTCACGCCCCAAAACTCTACATTGAGGTCAATCCGGATACGACTCACTTCCTTGCGAGATTATTGCGACAACGCGGAGGCCCGTTGAAACAACAACAACTGAATATCGATGTGTTCTTTGTGCGCGGCGAAGACATCCCTTCCAATTTGGACAACTCCAAGGGCAACTCAGTCGTATATACACGCCTCATTCTTGACGCCCTTGAGAAATCACGGGCATCTCCCCCCGATGATAAATGAGCAATACCAGTGGTTCCGGACCCTCGAGTCCACACCCAGAATCGAACCTTCTCCCAGCAAAAACAAACCGAGACTGCCCAACTTCAACTCTCTTCTCGTACCACGTACTGCTGATACCCAGAGGGGGTATAGAGACAATAGTAGTCTATCCGCGTACTGCTCAGAGACACCAGATATACCAAGGTTTTGTTGACGGAGGTTCATGAAGAAGGCTTCGCCAGTGTATAGGAGTTAGTTTGTTCAATGAAATACCCATTTCGGACTTTGTTGATGAAGCTTGACAAGCAGGAGGAGAAGTGTTCAATCGATTCCCAAGTCAATCTCTTTCGACAGGTTTTTGGAGTGACTCGGATTCCTGCTCTACCCAAGATACCCGAAAATTATCTGTTCCCGGTCTGCAAACTCTTTCCAGTTCCAATACTGTGGAAATCAACACTCCCGTCACCTCCTGCTACTCTTAACCAAGCGAAGTCCCACTTACCCATAACAGTGACCCGACGCGTGACTGCTGGTAGATAAACAACCACGTCAACTTCTCCGACCTCTCAAAGTTTCCACAACTCAAACCCCCAACCACCTCTTTCACATTTGGACCACACAACTCTTGCAAATCCATCCCGACCATTGACACCTTCTCTTCATTATCTCACATCCACACCACCTTCTACCACAACAGTGGGACAACCCGACGATGGATTTCTCAGGCTTCCCTCTCTGCACCAACGGAGACGTTCTCATTATCCTCTCCAACACCGATAGACTCCAACTACATGCCGAAATTCTCAAGCGTCACTCCAAATTCTTCAAAGAGCGCATCACCCAGCAGAATGCAGCGACTCTATCAAGCGGCGCTCAGAAGCAAGGCGAGACGGTGCGCTGGAGATTCGATCTGCTCGACAAACCCGATCTGGATGGCGAAGGTGCTGGACGCTTGGTTGCGATTGTAAGTATGACGCGCACTGGGCGGGATTCCTTCAACATTTTGTTGTGCGATGCTTACGCGCCTTCTTTAGGACCTCGATTCTTCCGCGCAGCCTCTCGACCACCAACGTCTCGCCACGGCAGACTACTCCGGTCGCTCTTCCCACCCTCTTTACTCCACCTACATGAAAGTCTTGTCTTCTTTCTACTCACGACCATTCGACATCGAGGAACATAACGATATGGGTCGCCTTCTCAGTGAGTGCGTCGCCCTTATCGACGTCAGCGAGTACTTAGGATGTGTGCACTCCGTTTCTCATACCATCAACGCTGCACTACTTGGGCAAGGCCAGATCCTCTTCCGGTCCATAGCCTCCATTCCAACTGCCTGGGTCAGCCTTGCTTTGCGCGTTCGCAGTGTGAGCGTCCTCATCGAATCCATCGTCCATCTCACAGGCCAATGGAACAAGATGTCGGATGAAATGAAGGGAAATCTCGACCCGAAAGTGCGCGAGCTATGTCAGAAGAAGCACGAAGAAGTCCAGATTCTCAAGCGAGCGATAGAGTGCAAGGTTCTCAAGTTCTACCCGGATCCTATGAAACGCGAACTCGGTGCACCACCCCCCAAGATCTCTCGTATGAGCTATAGCAACGATATCATGGAGTGGATGGCTCTTTGTCTATTCCGCCACTGGTTCTCATCTTGCCTCGCAACGGACCAACATAGACACTCCGAAGATGGTGGTTACCGGCTCTATTCCAAGCTCGCCCAGGGAGGTCAGGCCTACCTGGCCAAGACTGAGCTCAAGGCTTACCACGAAAAGTTTCCAATGTCAACCCGTGGCGAGAATGTGCTCGAGAAGCATATAGAGGAGTTGAAGAAGCTGCTCATGCCAATTGTGAGGCCTGTGATGAAGAACGAGAGCCAGCTTGATTGCGAGCGTTTCCCCGTGGACTATACTACTTGCATCAAGATCACTCGAGAGGAGTGCATAGACATGTGGGCTGATGATGAAGATGTTCCGGAGTGGGCGAGGATGATGCCGCCACCAGGTGGTAAGGGAATGATGAAACCTCCTCATGTGAATGGCCATGGGAACGGATACTCCAATCGAACGGGAAAGAACCTGGGTCGCCCGAGCGGAAGTCACAAGCGTGCTCGGATGGATGATGATTACTGAGGCGACGTTTCGAAAGGGGCTGAAACGATATGGTGAGGTGAAGATGATTCGGAGGTTCTGAGATCTTCTGATTGACCGGTCTTTGGGATTTACTAAGAGTTTTGACTTTTTGAGATCTTGATCTGTAATATTAGGGCGCGACTTGAAAAAGCATTGGTTTAGTGTTTAAAGCTGCTGCAAGTGCAGTTGAAGACCATGGTAGGAGGTATATGTACAAACCCATACTCATTCAACTGCTGACTTTTGGTGTTTTCCCGCTGCCTTCGTCGCATCCTTCCACGAGATGATGTCCGTCTATCTCGAGCGCAGCATATTGTGATCTGCCACAGTTCCCACCGTCAATTGCTTTCCCACAAACTCTTAATACCACATCTAGTCTCCATCCTTTTTCCTAATCATCAAATCCTTCAGGAATCTTCCTCGGTCCAGCCGGTACTATCGCTCTGATTAGCCTTCCTTCACCACCCAGCACTATTTTCCCACCACCACCACGGAAAGGCGCGACTTACTAGGGTACGTCAATGGAATCCTAGGCCTTCTCTTATCGCCAAAGTATTCTCTGATTGGGGGGACGGTGACCATGGAGATTGGACCTATGATGCCGATGATGCAGGAATAGAAGAGGGCGGGCTTTTCGTGCGAGGACCAGCGGAGATATTTGATGGGTTGGGCCCAGAAGTAGGGTTTTGAGAGGACCATGTTGTGATTGTGATTGCGCGGTCGTCGCTGGGGGTGAGTTGTCGAAAGGCGGAGAGTGATTGGCGAGCGGGCGGTGGTGAGAGGTGAACTTCCAGAAGCTTGCAGGTCGAGGTCCAAAGTGAGGATCACGTGGAAGAGATGACAGGGGTGAATGAATCGTACCGAAAGGGCAACGTAGCTCTCTCCCGTCGCGTCTAAGAAATATTATCACAACCAACAACCTCACAATGCGTTGGTTATTTTCGTTTCTGCTACTATGGCTGAGTGCCACGGTTAGCGCTTTGAGTGCTGCTGGAAATCGAGTCCTCGTTGTTCTCGAGGATGCGACTGAGAAGGACAAGTATAGCTCCTTTTGGGGTGATCTTGAGAGTACGTTTCTCCTATATTTCAACTGATAAATGTAGAGTCTATACTGACTTGTGGAATAGCGAGAGGGTTCAAATTGAGCTTCGAGTCGCCGAAGAAGACGGGTTTGAGTCTCTTTCACCTTGGACAACGCGCGTACGATCATCTACTCCTCCTCCCTCCAAAATCGAAAGCTTATGGACCGGCCTTGACACCAAATCTCATCCTCGATTTTATGAAGGCGGAGGGAAACATTCTGCTGGGTCTCTCGGCGGCATCTCCTGTTCCAAGCGGTATTATCTCGTTACTGCTGGAATTGGACATTCATCTTCCAACGAATCGCAATGCGGCTCTCGTTGATCATTTCAATTACGATGCGTCTGCGCCGGAAAAGCATGATACAATTCTTGTCCAGGCACCGAAACCGTTGCGACCGGATGTGAAGAACTTCTTTAAGGGATCTGGTAAACCGATTGCGATTCCGCAAGCAGTTGGACATACCTTGGGTTCTGCGAGTCCGCTTCTTACGCCTATTCTTCGTGCGCCGAGTACAACGTATAGCACATCTCCTAACGAGGAGAGTGTTGAGGATCTATGGGCATCTGGAAACCAGATCTCCATTGTCTCTGCCCATCAGGCTCGTAACAGTGCGCGTTTGACGGTACTGGGAAGCGTGGGGATGCTTGAGGATAAATGGGTTGGCGAGAAATACGGCAATCAGGAGTTTAGCAAGCAGGTGTCCGGATGGGCATTCAAGGAACTGGGTGTTCTCAAGGTTGGACGTCTGGAGCACTATCTCAATGAGGGTTCGGTCAAGAACAACGAGACTGCTTTGTCCAGCGCTGATCTTAACCCAACAATTTACCGCATCAAGAATGATGTTGTATGTTTGCCTGTACCCCTTTCACAATAATGATGGCTAACAAGACTAGGCATACATAATCGAGATTGCCGAGTGGTCCAACGATCATTTCGCACCCTACACTCCCCCAACCACCGACACAATTCAACTGGAGTTCTCGATGCTTTCGCCCTTCCACCGCCTTCCCCTCAAAGCTGTCTCACAAACCGTGAACAGCACTATTTACACCACCTCTTTCAAGCTCCCTGACCAACACGGTATCTTCAATTTCCGCGTCAATTACAAACGCCCTTTCCTCACCAACATCGACGAGAAAAGGGAAGTCAGTGTAAGACATTTTGCCCATAACGAGTGGCCAAGGAGTTGGGCCATCAGCGGTGCTTGGGTATGGATTTTAGGCATCTGGGGCACCAGTGCTGCATGGATTGCGTTTGTGGCCGTTTGGCTGTGGAGTGAACCTACTAAAGAGAGCAGGGGAAAGAAAACGCAATAGATTTAGAAGAGATGCTGATGTGCATGTGTAAAAATACTCGGGGACTGGCGTTTGCTCTCTTATGGGGATGGACGAAATTAAGATATATCTGTCGGTCATCGAGCGGAATTAATCGAAAGAGCTTAGCGATCATGTCATTCTGAGGCTTTTGTGTGGAATAAAAATGGCTGTTTATTCTGGCACTGAAGGAGGACAACAGTCTTCCACAGCTTCAGCCCCCGTCACCCAATGCGAGAGTTGAAGAAAGTGGGCAGTGAGGCCGTGAAGAAACCAGGGCGACCAGATGTTGAAATCTTCTCTTCTTCACAGCCTCGCTTGCAATGTGGCCTCGTATTTCTTGTAGAAGCGGCTTCCTTCATGCATGGCGGCCAGCTCTGTGATTAGTGGCCGCGTCACACCTCAGAATCATAAAAAGGCAGTCTTTCCTCTCTCGATGCTTAACATGATCTGCATCTCCACTATACCACTTCAACGGATAGGTGCCTCTACTTTCTCTCCTGCTCATCCCACCTCGGCCATGCTGTATTGTCTCTTAGTCTACCCCCAAAAAGATCTCACGGCTATGACTTTTTGGTAGAGGTCAAAAGACGCATTATTAGTTCTACTCTTGAACCGAGGTCTCTCAAGACGACGTTATCATGTTCTCGTTTCCGCATCTGTGTTGCGAATTCTCAAAATCATTCATCGACTACTGCAGAATCTTCTCCATTTCTTTGCGAGCCGAACTATAACTGTGATGTAACAAGAACTGACTCCGTTTCGATCTTGGATTTTAAGTCATGTCGATCTAAAGGACTAGAATGAAATAAGTAAAGGGAGATGGATGGTTTGAATAGACATGTGCTCACTACACTACACATCAGCAATGAAGGGTGAAAGATGCGCCACACGCGGACGTGTCCAACATTGCGGAATTACACGGGTCGTCTGCAATGATTCCACGATGCATGACGACATGTTGGGTGGCGGTCTGCTCTGAGGAACGTGATCCGGAGAAGATGAAGTCGGAATTGGACTTGGTCGGTTCATCCCGGATTTCTGTCGGTATAGGTACTGTGTATGTTCAAGACCGATCTGCATGTTGTCCGCGTATTTCTCAGAGCGCTCTTCTATCCCAAAGCACGAATGGTCCATTATGGGAGTTCCCTTACACTGAGTACTCGTGCAGTTCTACCTTTTCATGTTGCCATCCTAAATGACGCCTTCCTACCAGCCTGACAATGATAAGAGGGTTGAAATTGCGGTATACAGGATATCGCGACAAATGAAGAAACAAAGACATACCCTATTCTCTCTTAAGTTTTGTTTACACGGACGGAAGTGATCGATGTGTTGAAACACGCTTCGACATAAAGAGCCCGCACACTGTTGACCGAGTCAAGATGGTGCCGTTTGAAACAGGCTTTTCAATCTTCTTCTTGCCCTCGTATCCCTCCTCTATACCTCTAGATCGGATCCTTTCTACGGCCAATGTAATCCGTGCACCTCTCTTTGGCCGCTTGAGTCTTTCTCTACAGCGCGTCTAGGGCTAAGAGGTCTATGGAAAGCTTAGCATTGATGCTATAGCAAATACTTTCCTCGTCATTGCACTTCTTTCGGACCGGTAGCGAGGGAAAATGGCTTTATCTGTGAATTTTGGTAAGAAAGAAGAGGAGCTTGGGCATAACACAAGTTTGGAGGAGCATTATTAGGACTGACGAATGCCTCCTCGTTGAATGGCTTGCACTCAAACTTCAGGCCCTTCCACTTTTCCTCAAGATCTATCTATCATTGTGCAAGAACATCGTCTTGCATCATCTCGTTGAAAAGCACAGAGTCGTTGAGATCGGTTCAGAGGTCCGACACTTTTCCCATTCAAATCACCTGCTACGCATCCAATACAATAACAAGCATGAAATTCTCCCTCCTCTTCCTCACCTCCCTCGTTACCGCAACACCGATAGCACAATTCGTAAGTCTCCTAACTTTCCCCTCCCCTCGCAGCTAATACTAACTCACATGCAGGGTGGCGGCAAATCATTCGCCTGCCAGCATGACCATCTCCACGTGAACCCGGAGTGCAAATCAGGCGGCGCAGGAGCAGGATCGGCAGGTGGTGCTGGTGCACTAGCAAATTTGCTCAAAGGAGCGGGCGGTGCTGGTGGGTTGAAGGGGCTTGGAGGGACGAGATAGATAGTAGGTGAAATTGAAATGGAAGAATTTCTGGAAGATGAGAGTTTGGAGATAAGACGAGATTTTGAAGGATGAGTAGAGAAATGAATATCTGTGTTTCTGCTTCGGCTCCTAAGAGAGGGTACTCGGGCTCCGACTTCTACTGCTCATCGCCGAGGTTTTGGTGTCGATGTCGACTTGGATGTGTATTGCTATTCACAAAATTGATGCTATTCACAAAATTGATGTTATGTCGAAGTCATGATTCAGTCAGCGATTTAGAGTGGCAGTCGGATGAAATGATGATAAGATATATTGTTTGGCAAGGACACGACGCGTTGAAGAAGTCTCACGTGACCGTCTCTCTGCCACGATCGTCCTTCCACCATTCACGCCCGCTCATTGACTTCTTCGAAGCCCGCAATCGGTCTCATGACAACTGTGCGAATCTACACGGTACTCTCATGACTGGAAGAACTGTCTCCGAGGCAGTAAATCGAGCCGTGTGCCTCCATCCATGGCACCTCATTATCCCCTATCTAGCACAGTAGGAAAAGCACATGCAAGCACTTTGCAGGTGGCCCAATCAAGCATCCAGGATAGTGGGACAGCTAACCTACATCCGACCTCTTCACAGGCTGTCCCGCTTGCCCAGCAGTGGCCAGTCCAGAGCCCGGGCCAAATATAGCAAGGCCCAGGGCTTACATCAATGAGGAAGATAGGCACCACAGTAGAGCACTAATGCACTGCTCATGGCGTGCAAGTCTCACTCTCAATGGCCAGAATAGTCCCACTAAACAACTTCAAGAAGCCCCAGGTGCACAAGTACCCTTGCTCTGGGTCTTGGTAGCACTACATCTCTCTGTCGGCATGATCGACTCTTATCTCTAGTCTATCGGGACAGATAGAACGTGGGAATTGAGCTGTGGTGGGGAGAACTATAAGCAGCGAATTGCGTGCTCCTGGATCTGTTGCTAGGATTTCACTTATTTAATTGCTTCAATTGATCTCATCTACCGTGTTTACATCAAGAAAGAGCAAAGGAAGTCATGGCAGCGCTACGAAATGCTTCGGTGGTGTCTGCTGAAGCGAGGAGACATATGGTCGACGAAGGCAAGCTCAATATCACGTCTGTGCTGGCGCAAAAGGGCGAGCACGCAGTTCTGGACCATGTCGCAGACGCAGATGAAGAAGTCTTAGGCGCATTGGGGTATAAACAAGAATTTAAACGGTATGTGCGACTTTTCTTTCCACCAAAGACTCAGAGATGATAGACCTCATATCGTCTCCGGCCAGATCGACCGTCTCAAAGGTTGAGTTAGTATGGAACATGGACTGATATCGATCGTTCACAGCGACTTAACCTGGATCGAATCTTTCTCCGTTTCTTTCTCAGTCCTAGGACTCCTCCCTTCCATTGCCTCGACTTTAAGCTATAATCTGGCTTACTCCGGCCAAGCGGGCTCAGTATGGGGTTGGATAGTGGCCGGCATTCTGATTCAAAGTGTCGTCTTCGGTATGGCGGAACTCTGCTCTAGCATGCCAACAGCAGGTGGTCTCTACTACGCAGCGGCTGTCCTGGCACCTGAAGGCTGGGGTCCATTCGCCTCTTGGTGCGTTGGTTGGAGTAACTTTCTTGGTTTCGCAACAGGTAAGTCATGACAATTGTGTATGAGAAGGACTCAAGACGTGTGTTTTTCTACGAATTCCAATCGTGTCATTTGGCACTTGGCATGTGGTTCGTACCATGCTTACGATTACTTGATGGTCTAACAGCATCCTCATCTGAGCATTCTTCATACGACTGTCTTCTTCTCTCTGATTCTACACAGCTGACATAAAACAGGACCATGTAGTGTCAACTACGCGATGGCAAGCATGGTACTCGCAGCAGCCCAGATCCTGCACGAAGACTATGTCGTCAAGCAGTGGCATACTTACCTCCTCTTCTTGTTGATTCTCCTTATCCAAGGCGGACTCACCATCCAAGCGACGAAATTTCTCGGACATATGAATGTCATCGGCACGATCCTGAACATTATTGTTCTTATTGTGTTCATCATTTGGCTCCCAGTAGCCTCCATCAATATGCCCAAATTCAACGACAACAGGACAGTATGGGTTAACATGGAGAACGGAACAGAATGGCCGATGGGCTGGAGTTTCATCATGGGATTTCTGTCCGTCATCTGGACCATGTCCGGCTACGATACTCCCTTCCACTTGAGCGAAGAATGCTCCAACGCCAACATTGCCGGACCCCGAGCAATCGTCATGACAGGCCAACTCGGACTCTACCTTGGCTTCGCAATCATCCTCGTAATAGCCTACACCGTCAAAGACGTCGCCGGCGTCGTATCGGGACCATACGGCCAACCAATGGCCTCGCTCTGTGTCCAAGTCCTTGGCAAAAAACCAGGCCTAGTCATGTTCGCGCTCAACATTATCGCTCAATTTTTCGTTGGTCAAGGATGTACCATCGCTTCTTCCCGCGTCATCTTCGCATACTCCCGCGACGGCGCCATCCCAGGATCAAGATGGTGGAAACAAGTGAACAAACACACCCGTACCCCAGTAAACAGTGTATGGTTTATCCTTTCCATTGCAGCACTACTGGGTCTTCTTGGTTTCGCTTCCCCCGTCGCCATCGGCGCTGTTTTCTCCATTGGAGCAATAGGACAATACATCGCTTTCGTCACCCCTCTCGGCTTGAAGCTATTCTTCGCAGGCGATAAATTCAAACCCGGTCCCTGGAATCTGGGGAAATGGTCTCAACCCGTCAGTGCTGTTGCTGTTGGATGGTTACTCCTCATTATTCCGGCATTGTGTTTCCCAGCTGTCAAGGGTGCCAAATTGACTGCGCTGACGATGAATTATACTTGTCTTATTTATGGTGGATCTGTGAGTCTTCTTCCCTTTAGCTGTGGTGAAGATGTTGATGCTGATGCTGATGTTGCTAGATGCTCTTCGCGCTTACGTATTATGCTGTTTCTGCTCGACATTGGTTCAAGGGGCCGCTTGTTAATGTGGAGCATATGATTCATAGTGTCGTTACTGATGGAGAGGAGATCGGGCATGGTAGTGGGGAGAATGTAGGATTCGGGGAGAAGAAAGATTGAATTATGAATCGTGGAGACATCAAAGTAGAGTCTGCGAGCAATCGAAATACCGTAACATTATACACGCCAAGAATGTTTTTACTTCAACTCAACTCCTCCCTATTTGCTGCTTGATGTCTTTTGAAGGATGACCCAGGGATTGTGTGCCTCAAAAACACAGAAGATGGTGAAAATATGAATCAACGAGCTCATGGTAATTGTACACGAGAAGGCATAATTGAACAAGCCGTAAAGCTTTATTAGAAACTTGAGAATGCACTATTCATCGACGAATCTCACTGACCCCACCCCTTCGTTGCCAATTTTTCATGAGCCTCAGCAATGGCAATCTGGGCATTCGAACTGCGCATGCCTACCGTAATCACACCCGGCCCGGGATTATTGAACATAGGCACAACCCTTTGATGGCTCTGTCCAACCTCTAAGACCGTACCACCAACAAGCTCATGGTCTTCCAGCAATCTTAGCATTTGCTCTGCAATCTGCTCGGGTGTGATCCACATGTCCGTCTCTTCGCTGATCCATCGCATTTTATGAGGGTTTTCTGTGAACAACGGTGTTTTGACTACACCAGGCGCCACGGCATTGACCCGAATGCCTTCTGTGCCGTCGAGTTCGGCGAGCGAGCGGGTGAAAGCGCTGATGCCGTGTTTGGAGACGAAGTAGAGGGGGACTGTCAGGTTGGCTCCTTGACCTGCAACACTACTCGTCAAAACCACTCTCTTCGGATTCTGCAACGAGACTTTATCCCTTGGATCGTTGGGATTGAGAAAATGAGAAATGGCGATTTGGGTGGCTCGAATGGGATGGTTTAAGTTGATGTCCAATGTCTTGTAGCTGTTTCCATCCTTTGTGTCCTTTGATTCTGGATCACCAGGCGGGAACCAGAAGTTACTCCATGGCGGCTCAAAAACTCCCGCACCAGGGCCTACAATATCGATACCTCCAAACTCTTTGATGCAGGCTTGGAATGCGGATTCCAGCTGCGGCCAATCTGTGACATCTGTCTTGTGATAGACAGCTCGCGGGGAGTCAGTGCAATGTTCGTCTATAAGTTTTTGAGCTTCGGGTCGGAGGGCAATATCGGCAATGAGGACGGAGCAGCCTTTTGAAAGGAGGAGTTTTGCGAAGCAGTAATTGATGCCTGAGCCAGCGCCGGTGATGAGGGCTCGTCTGCCTTGCACGGAGAAGGAGGCTTGGACAGGCATTCGAGGGAGTTCGTGATACCTATCTAGACATGGGAAGATGGAGTTAGTTGTATCTTAGAATGCACTCTCAGCCTTTGTCATCATCTTTAGCAGGGGATAGCACGGAGATCTGGTATTGCTGTGCTATACTTGACATCATGGGGCATAACAAGCAGTGTACTTGCCTGTATGGTGTATGTGGAGAGGGGAAGTGTGAAGCTATGAGATGTTTCGGTCCGATGAGGATGAGTAAGCCCACCTCAGGCTGCAGAACACCACACCAGGCCTGCCATTTGCCATTCATACCAGCTGCATCTGTCGCGACATCTTTGGAGAGTTAACAAGGACCAGAAATACACCGATAGACACCAAAAACTGAGAGCGCCTGGGATGATATGGACTTGACGGCATGGATCAATGGTTCACGAGATTAATCCGCGTTACGGACAGCGTCAAGAATAAGGGTTGAACCTCTACGGGATATCGCAGATATCTTATTAGTCTTCAGGAGGAATAGCAATATAGCTAGTAAGATCTCTCGTAGGGGTAGTACAAAATCATTTGTAGAGAATAGAACCATAACAGGATATACAGCCACCGTCATTAATCATTACTCAATCGCTTCGGTATCACCAAGCAGACTACCACTCAAGTGGTTCCGTGATTTCCTGACCACGATTCGTCTTCGGCACCGGTGCCGCCTTCACCATCTTCCCTCGCTTAAGATATCCGCTACCATCTAACCAAGGCCATTCCCTTGTGCGCTTGGTCTCAAACTTGGCAATCTTGTCATCGACTTGCATCGTCAATCCGATGTCATCGAGTCCATTCAAAAGGCAATGTTTCCTGAACTCATCCACCTGAAAACCGCAGATCTCCTTGCCAGAGGCATCACGTACAACTTGCGCCTCGAGGTCAACTTCGATCTCTTCACCATTCGAGGCAACGGCAGCAATCTTGTTGATGTCATCTTGATTCTCGATGTTGATGGGCAGCATGCCGTTCTTGAAGGTATTGTTGAAGAAGATATCGCCGAAGCTGGGGGCAATGACACACCAAATGCCGAAGTCGAGAAGAGCCCACGGCGCATGTTCTCGAGAACTACCGCATCCAAAGTTGGGTCCAGTGCAGACGAGGATCTTCGCATCGCGGTATGGTGCTTTGTTGAGGACAAACTCTGGGTCTTCTTTTCCAGTGACAGGATCGTACCTCCAGCCATGGAACAGAGCAGTGCCGAGACCTGATCGCTTAATGGTCTTGAGGAATTGCTTGGGTATTATGGCGTCTGTGTCCACATTGGCGCGGTCCATTGGTGCGGCGATACCCTTAAGTTTGGTGAATGTAGGAAGGCCGGCTGTCGATGGAGCTTTGCTAGAAACCGAATTACCTTGCGAATCTTCTGGGAGGTCCAATACATTGTCAAGATCCGCGTCACTATCGATGTCGGAGACGTGGGCGACCTCACGACGAGGGGAGCCCTTCTCCTTTTGTGGTGGCGAGTGGAACCCAGTGGTGAAAGTGCGAACATCGGCGAGCTTACCCACCAAGGCGGAAGCAGCAGCCATAGCGGGCGACATCAGATGAGTACGTCCACCCGCACCTTGTCGTCCTTCGAAATTTCGATTCGAAGTACTGGCACAACGCTCTTGCGGTGAGAGGATATCAGGATTCATACCCAAGCACATTGAGCAACCAGCCTCGCGCCAGTCGAATCCGGCTTCGGTGAAGATCTTGTCCAGGCCTTCAGCTTCCGCTTGTGTCTTGACCAGCCCAGATCCTGGCACGATCATGGCGCTCTTGATGTTGGCTGCCACCTTCTTGCCCTTGACGACCTTGGCAACGATGCGCAAATCCTCGATACGAGCATTGGTGCAAGATCCGATGAAGACTTTGTCGAGGACGACTTCTTGCATTGGTGTGCCAGCAGTGAGGCCCATGTATTTCAGTGCGCGGACACAAGCCTCCTTCTTGTCCTTGTCATCGAAATCGTCTGGGCCTGGCACAACGCCTGTAATGGGGACCACATCCTGGGGCGAGGTTCCCCAAGAAACAGTGGGCTCGATATCTTTGGCATCAATTTGGACATCGATGTCGAATTTTGCGTCTGGGTCGGACTTGAGGGTGGACCAATAAGCGACAGCCTTTTTCCACTCTGCGCTGTCCTCGTCTGGCGCCAGTGGTTTGCCTCTGAGATACTCAAAGGTGATCTCATCTGGTGCGACCATGCCGGCTCTCGCACCTCCCTCAATCGACATGTTGCAAATGGACATTCGCGCTTCCATACTCAGACTGCGAATAGCCGAGCCGCAGAACTCAATGACTGCTCCAGTGCCCCCAGCTGTGCCAATCTGTCCAATCACGTACAGGACAAGATCTTTGCTGCTCACACCGGGAGCCATGGCTCCGTCGATTTGCACACGCATGTTCTTACTCCTTTTGGTGGAGATAGTTTGCGTCGCGAGGACATGTTCGACCTCCGAAGTACCAATGCCAAAGGCCAGCGCTCCAAAAGCTCCATGGGTAGAAGTGTGACTGTCACCACACACGACTGTGGTGCCAGGTAACGTGAAGCCTTGCTCAGGGCCGATGATGTGAACAATTCCCTGCCTCTTGTCTCCAAGCCCAAAATACGTCAGGTCAAATGCCTTGACGTTGTCTTCCAGGGTGGAACATTGTAATCTGCTGTCCTCTTCGTCGATGAACGTCTCAATAGTCTTGTAATTTTTGCGGGAGGTTGTAGGCACGTTCTGCGGAGGTGGCGATGTTAGCAAATGCAGTAAGTAATTTCCAAGAGTCCAATTGGTAGAGATATTGCACATACATGATCTGTGGTTGCGAGAGTGCAATCGGGTCTCCGAACCTTCCGGCCAGCGTTTCTCAGGCCTTCGAAAGCTTGCTGGAGGGAGGAATTAGCCACGGAGCGGTATCTGGCTATTGCAAGATTTTGAATCTTACTGGAGACGTGACTTCGTGGACAAGGTGTCTGTCTGGAGTGAGCTGTTAGTATTTGAAGCAGTCTCTATTCGGATTGAGCAGGCATACCGATGTAAAGCAAAACAGTGCCATCCTTCTTCTCATCTACAATATGGTCCTCGAAGACCTTATCGTAGAGAGTTCTCGGCCCTGAAACTATTCCCGGCATGGTTGAAGAGTATGAAATGGATATGATGTGAAGATGAGAATGGGGAAGGCGTATTGAGGCCGAGACAGAGAAATATAAACTGTTCTCTTGGACCTCAAGCTGCTCAATCTTGGGCCGACATCGCCAGAGAAAAAGCTGCGATATCGGCTGAGTTACGAATCGTCTCGGTCTGATTGGTAGAAGAATTAGAAAATCCCCCGCAAATTTCCCCTGTATCGTCATCAGGAATACAATTAATACAGCTTCCGAGTGTCCGAGGGTCTATCATGTGACGGGTACCTGAACGAGCTTCCTGGTTCTCGGCCCGATCGCGCAATGCAGGCCTAGTCTACATACTATCCAATAACATCTTCAGCCACCTTAATAAAAGAACCTGATAACACCATCAATCCGATGGGATTCAGCAAGAGCTCGGTCTTGAATCTATTCATTAATACATTTCCAAGCGGAGTATACATCCTGGTTGTCACCACCGACGGTGACGGTGTGTTCGGTAGCTATTGCGCTGGCAGCAAAGGCGGTCAGTGAGATGGAGTTGAATCGCATCTTTTTGGATTGACAGGCTGAGAAAGTCAAGAGCTAATCCTAGGAGACGAGTCTAAAGCACTAGGTCTGAATAAATTGAATTCAAAGCGCTGGATTGGAAGAATTGGATCAAAAGCAATGGTAACAAAAGATCTCGAAAAGCAATAGAAAAGAATCTAGGTCGGCCAAAGAATGCTGGCAGATCCTTTTTTTCCGGCCTCGAATTGAACCATGCCAAAACTTCCGTTGAAGACCTCACTTCCTCAGATCTCCTTACTTGCTCCTCAGATACATCGACCAGAGCACCCATGGACAGATCAATTGGAAGCGGTTCTCCAGTGTTCCACTGGAGAGCACGTAGAAACCATCGTAGCCAGAGCGCACAGCGGAATCTATCATCATCTTGGACATATTCCTCCCCCTCTTCCTCTTCAGCTTCTCCCTCTTTTCCTCTGGCACTACAAGAGGTCCTATCCAGCCCAACTCGTCTTCCTGATCGTATTCCCAATGCCACATCTGTAAAATCATCTCGACTGTCTACCCAAGTCCTTCCATGTGGTACCTAGAGTGCTACGCAAATTGAGAAATTTTACCATATTCGCTCATCGGGAAGATAGTGTCGAGACAGCTGCAAGCCTCGCGATCGCAATTGGCTATAGAAGACTGTCGTGAGCATGCAACGAGATCGCGGTCGTTGCTGTATTTGTAGTCCGACTATTTAGGAGTGTTAGGCCGAGCGGGCTTAGCCGGGTCTTCTGCTTTCCTGTCGTCAAACCAAACCTTGAAATACAACTGAAGCAGTTCAGAGTCTGCCCATCTCCACCAATATTCCGTTGTCGCGAACCCAGTGTGATAACCTAGAAGTCTGATAAACACATCTTTGCCCTCTTGAAGAGTATATTCCTTGGGTTTGTGGACCCCTACCACGTTGCTGTTATCGGGATCCGAAATCCAATCCTTGAGCATGAGAGCCTGGCAGAACTCGTCCATTTTCGCTTTCGCAGAACCGCTTCGTTGCACTTTGTCTTTGAAATGCACCACAGTTGCTTCACCTATGTGCAATTCTTGTTCCTCCTTTAACTGTCCTTTATTGACCTCCTTCAATCGAACGTCAGCAGCTTTTTTGGCTGCCTCCACTTGTTGCTGGAGAGCTACCCTGCGAAGTCTTGGTAGTACGGTCTGCTTCGCGACACATGAGGCTAAAGCAGAATCTGGGAGGTTTTCTTGGATCAGAGGTTTAAGCCTATTCGTTGCTTCAAGCTCGTGAGACATAATAAGCAAATCGAGATCAGCAGTGCTGTTGATTCGGTGATATTCTCTGAAAGGTTTAGACTGTTGACGCATTTCAGTTATGGCTTGACCTTGCTTTCTGTTTGTGTGCAATACAAAGTCGGTGCTAACGAGGAGGTGGACGACCAAGTTCAAAGTTGCTCTCCCCTCCAGCACTAGATTGATGACATCCACCGCATGCTTGCATGAATCCCGGCTCATCTTGCATGCTGGATTGGGCCTGAACAAAAGAGCATCGGCCCATGCATTCATGATTGTGTGTACACCACATGCCCAACTATTTTGTTGTCTGGCCACTTGAATCTCCATCGCTGGTTCAAAAACAATCTGGCATGATTCAAGCGGTGGCAGGAGGGCGACAGTCCGGGTAGGGGGATCAAAAACTCCAAGATTCGTGACAATTCTTGTCATTTCGCTTATGGCCAATTTCCATTCATCGGAGGATCGATCGACAAAGCTTGGAGAGCTGTCCAGAATGACGAGCTGTGGCAATCGTGACTTTCCTCGGTTGAAAAGAACTTTGACCAGGAAAATATGTTCTTGATCCGAGGCGTATATCGCGGCTTTGTCTTTCCCATCTTTGACCACATCAGGATACGACAGGAGGTTCTTTGGTGTCAAGAACATAGGAAACACTAATTTTGAACGAATGAGTCGAGGGCATTCTGACCGATCTAGAGGGGGATGCTTTCGCGCAGCAACGAGCGTGGTCGAGCTCAGCAAACTCCAAAGATACATCTCTGGGTTGTAGGACCAGTTCACAACTTCAGTGACGGCAGCTATAGCCAAAGTTACTTGTCCATCATCAAGATAAACGTTTTCTTTAACTTTTCTGACGGGCGCATTCTCGTATTGCGGGTGGCCAGGGTCTTTTCGCAAGGTCCGTATTTCTTCCTTTAGAGGACCCAAGTTGGTTTTGAGAATGCTGGGTGGGGGAGATGGGTGCTGTGGTAAAGGATCAGTCCGGTGCCGTTTCCTCCCGGGACCTTTGTCATCTAAGGGCGCAGATCGTTTTTGCGGAGAATTTGCAGACAAAGTGTTGTCCTCAATGTAGTTCCTGGGTTGTGGGACTGAAGGGAGAGTGGTGTGGGGGGTTTCACCACTTGGATGTCCGCGTTCACTCCTCCCTGGTCGTGCTGCCTTCTCATCCAACGGTTTTGGTGACATATCCAGGCAAGTTGTGGACAAATCGAAGCTACTGAAGCACCGGTAAACTGAAGTTCCTTCGAGACAACCTGCTTCTCTAAATCATTGATCTCCCGCCCGCCGCCGCAAACGTAGGTTCTGAAGTCATCGTCATTGATGGACAGGGAGGTTAAAGCAAGCGCATAATAAAGCCATTGACAAGGAAGATTGCGAAAGAAAAACCTGCTTCCGTTCAGGCGTATCAGCGTCGCCGCTACAAAGGGGACATCAACGGAATTTCCCAATAAAGAGAAAGCGGAAGTCGTGTACGTGTCTGTGAAGAAAGACAGAAGGCGATTGTTCTATAAATCGAGGGCGATGATGACTTAAGGTATGGTTGACTACCTAGCAGAATGCTAGGATTGAGTAGATCTTGCACCTACCACAATCTTGTAATGATCACATGTAGTATTGTTCGGACAGGCAAGTCCGGGGCAGATGAAGTCAACGCTCAAGAGTCAGACAACGAGGATGTAGAGGATAACAATCACAGGACAGCAGAGGGGGGACCACGTAGGAAGAGCAAACATGAATAATAATATGTACTACATGAACTATTTCCACGTCCAAGCCGCCAGAGGAAACCGCAAAACCGCCAAAACACATATACTAGTGCAAAGAGGACTTCGGATGACGAACTAACAAAAGTGCCAAGGGAACAATAATACAAAGAATTCGTACGAAAACGCAAGCAAG
The DNA here is from genome assembly GCA_004522665.1 of Venturia nashicola. Lineage (NCBI taxonomy): Eukaryota > Fungi > Ascomycota > Dothideomycetes > Venturiales > Venturiaceae > Venturia > Venturia nashicola. The sequence continues at coordinate 869,860 of SNSD01000006.1, forward strand.
AGGAACGATCGTGGTCTTCCCATTTTCCAAACCTCAGGGCCGGAGAATCCTTCAAACAGGATCCGACGATCCACCCCCTGCACACGCTGCACTGAACCATCTCACCAAGCTACCGGACTAAGCTCGCTGCAGTAGCCGAATAACCTCCTCACGTTCAGCAACAGGCAGCATGCTCAACACCTGAGCGACACCCTTCAATCCACCCTCCTTATCTCTCCTTAGTAGCGCCGCAACATCAGCAGCCACACCTTCTCTTTTCAGAGACTCGATTCTCGCAGTAGTCTCCTTGCGGTTCTCCTCATACCAGACTGCGACGCTCATGTCGTCGGTTTCGAACTTCTCAACACCAGACCAGGCCTTCAACAGACCCAACTTGCCATCACGAGATGTACTAGCTTCCTTCGCCTCGGCAGAGGACATCTTCTTAAGGATGTATTCTTCATTGAGTCTGCGACGTAGGCGCCAGTAAAAGAATCGTCTAGCGTTGGTCCATTTGAGAGGCATGCGAATGGCACCCTTAGCCAACATACGGCCAGCTCGGTCGTGAAGATCGGCGAACTGGATGCTGATTTGGCCATAGACAGGGAGAAGCAAGTTCTCACGCTCAGTCATCTTGGCTTTGACGGCAGCTTGTTGCTCGCGGTTAAGAGCGGGATCGGAGTGTTTTCGTTTCAGGTCGCCGTAGATGGTGTCCAGGCGTTCCATAGTGGCAAGTTGTCGGTCCTTGCGGAACTTGATACCCACAATTCCTTCGGGTTCAAGGACACCACCACGAGAATCTTCGTCAGCGTACATTTCCATGTACTGTGGGTTGATGGTCGGATCGACGACGACCCATGAACCACCACGAAGTTCTCCGAACGGTGGAATGTAGACGAAGACCGGCTGCTCGTACTTGACAAGAGCGTCAACAATCATGGAGCCATACTTGAGTACCTCATTGTACATGTCACGCTGACCACCTGAGAAACCACGCCAATTGGCAAGAATCATCAACGGCAATTGCTCACCATTATTGAAGTCCTGGATCGCCTGGGCGGTCTTGAAAGCAGAGTTGGGGTACCAAACACCACCAGCCTCCGAGGTCACCTGTTCAATGGAGTCGGGGTTGGCAGGATCGGCAGGTGTGACGTTTTCAACAGAGCGGACTTCGACACCAATAACACCGACGGGGATACCTCCAAGACGAGCGCGTCCGATGACAACAGTCTTGGCCCAGCCACCAAGAGCTTCTTCGAAGGAACCCTTGTCGAACAGACCAGAAAGGAAGCCTTCGTCCTCATCCTTACCCCCGATCAGCCATCTCACATCGTAAGTTTGCTTCTGTGGTGGGTAGTAGGAGACGTCACGATCCCAGTTGTCGACGGATGGCGAAATTGGCACAGGGTTGCCCTTCTTGTCGGGGACGAACGATATCCATTTGACGATCTTGCAGACACCGGCGAAGTCGTCGTCGGCAGTCATGTGGGAGACACCGTTGCGGTACATGATTTGAGTACCACCGAGCTGCAAGTTAGATGTGTAAACTTCACGACCGAGCAATTTGTTGATGGCAGGGGCACCAGTCAAGATGATTGGTTGGCCTTCGATTTGAATGGCACGTTGACCCAGACGGACAAGGTAAGCACCGATACCTAGAATATTCAATTAGCTGTGTAAAGGACGAAAGGAAATGTTTTGGTACTTACCGACGGATCGACAAGTAACCAAGGTGATTGTGAAAATGTCTTCGTAAGCTCTGCTCGTTTCACCGGCAATGAGACCGGATCCGCGCAAGCACTCAACACCAAGACCATCCTCAGCACCAATAATGGTTGTGATTTTGTGTCGAACCTCGCCGTCCTCCTTGATCTCCTCGGTAATGACCTCCTTCTGACCTTCATGGTCGAAGCGTTTCTTCTTCTCAGGTGTCAAGTACAGGTACTTGAAGCCCTTCTCTGGGTTTGCAGCATCGTTGAAAGCGACCGAGAAATGGGGAATGAGCTCCTCGGCCATACCAATGCGGGCACCGGAGTTGGCAGAGAGGTAAATACGAGGAATTCCAAGCTTGCGAGCGAGCTCAGAGCACTTATGAAAGAACTTGTCTTCCAATGGGCCGAATGAACCGATCTTGTAGGTGATGTCGTTGGCGATGATGATGAAGCGACGGCCACGTGGGTATTCAGGGGTCTTTGCTGTGATGATCCAACCTACCATGCCGATGGTATTGGTACCAGGGTCACGGTTGACTTCCACCAAATTGTCGTTGTCATCGAGAACGAGTTCATTGTACTCGATGCAGTCTCCTTGTTGAGGCTTTCGCTCCTTCAGGTGAGTGTGCTGGCCGACAGTCTGGATCCAGCTATTTTCGATGGCTTGACGGAAGAGCTCAGGGAAGTCGTAGACGTACTGGGTACCCATGATATGGGCCTTGTAACGCTTGGGCTGAAGAGCACCCTTGGTTGGGTATGGTGTATAGACAGGCAGTAGGTGCATTGGTCCAACCTTCTTGGTGCCTCCAATGTTCTGGAAAATCCACTCTCCACCCTTGTCAGACTTGCGTTCGGCATAGAGCTCGACATCGACGATGAAACCTGATGTGTTGTTGATGATGACGCGAAGTGGGTATGGAGCTCCTGTGGCTGGATCAGTGCAAATGATGCGGACTTCGACACCAGTGACACGAAGTCTCCAGGCGCGAGGCCCAAACCGGCTAATGAGAGGACCAAGGGCTTCCTCGACCTCCTTTGGATGGATTGGGAAGACGTGAGAGAAGTTGATGAAGATGTGGTTCATGTCGGAGTTGTTGTTGCCAATGATCTCGAGCGCGTCCAAGATGTCATTCATAAGCCTGTCGGCCTCTGAGATGATGTATTCTCCGGTTGGGATTTCGTCCCGAATGCGGCCTGGACGAACAACTGCGCGTGTGAAGTAGCGCTTGTCGTTCTCGACACCCTTTCCAACAGCCTCGTAGATGTGAATATTGCGGTTTTCAGTGAAGACTGGCTTGATATTGAACTTGGAAAGGCGACCAAGCTCAAGCTGGAAGGCCAACGCGGGCTCGACGTGACGTATGCTAGCATCTTCCTCATACGCAGGTCCACGGAAGGTGTAGTAACCTGGGTATGTGCCATCTCGGTGACCGCAGATGAATGTGAGGCGACGTACACGGCGGTTCATCAGTTCCTCGCGGAAGTCGTTGATGATTGGTAGGATGCGGGCAAGAATCTCATTATCATCGAGTGATTCAGCATCTCGGACGGCGACGTTGCACACGGCGGCAAGATCCTCGTCCTCTTCAGGCTTGGTAGCGGCTGGTCCCCGTCTCCTGGAGAGATCAGCAATGAGACTACCAGCTTGCTTGGCGGACTTCTTGATGGATGGGAACATCTCGAGTGCTTTCATAAGGTACTCTTCAGCATCATCGAGGAACTGTACGGGAACGATTGCGCCACGACGGGTTGGCTCAGTCTCGGAAACTTTATTGGTCAGATAGGTCATGTCACTGATCGACTGGACACGCTTGGGTCCACCGGGCATGCCTGATGGAGTGGAAGGCGTTGATGGGTAGGAGGATTCGATGGGAAGCCCAAATTCAGATTGACCGACCTTGCGAAGAGAAAACTCCCATGCAAGAACGAATGGGGCCTCGTCATCAGTGCCGTATTCGATGGTCTTGAGTTGGTACGCGCGGTAAGCACGGCGAATGTACACCTCCAAACCGGCCAAAGCAACCCAAGGATCCTCGTGTGCGAAGAAGTTTGGCAGAACATCAAAGACAGTGTGTTGAGAATCAACAACGTCTTTGATAATGTCGAAATCGGGCTCACGGTGGTCCCAACCACTCTCGCCGTACTTGGATTCAGTGACGGAAGTTCGGAGAATGTGCTGCATTTGCGTAGTTCGCTCTTCAAGGGAAGGCATGGCACATTGAATCAAGACCTCGCGAGCCTTGAGCGCAACCTTGGCAGTTGATCGTCCCTCCAGCTCAGCCAATCGTCGAAGAATCACCTTGAAAAACTTGGCAATATTGCCCGCACCTGGCTTGTTGGGCCGGTAGATGTCGAGAATGGCAGCAATGAGGTTGCTCTTCTGATTAACGCGCGTATGAGAAAGCACTGTTTGCACGACAGCGGGGACATTTTCTCTGTTCTCCTCACGAAGCTTGAGAATAACCTCTTCATCACGAGCAGTGCGGGTTGCAAAGAGCTCCTCAACGAGACAGAATTGTTCGAGCAATTTGACCATGACATCGTACTCGTGAACCTTGAGTCCATCGGTGTAAGTGGCCATGATTTCAATGAGAGGTGCGAGACCAGCCTTGAGCAGGTCAACATCACCAGCTGGCACACTCTCTTCCAAAAAGCGATTGAATGCTTTCGAGAGCTGCTTGGATGGGAACTCAAGCCCGCGGCTGTGAGCACGCTCAACAATCTGAGAAAGCTGAGCGTCGAGTTTTTGAGGCATACGAGCGTGCAGAGCGGAGGCCTGAGCATTCCACTCGCCATATGGCAATTCAGGATCTCTGAGTACGTCGATAAGTTCCTTGAGAGAGCTCTGCATGATGACCTGATTGTCGTAACCCTGGAGAATGTTCTGGAGAATTCCGAACAAATAGGTGAATCGTTGTGGAGGCTTAGCACCCATAATGGTAGGAGCACCGAGGTCTGGGAGCTGGCCCAAGAAAGGTTGCGCAGACTTGACTTTACTTGGGTCATCGAGTGCGAGGATACCAAGTATGTCTCCCGCTTCAAGAGTTGCTCCAGGTTGCTTAATGAGATTGACGATACCATCTTCCGCAGCGATCAAAGGCATGTACATTTTCATGACTTCGACTTCAGCAAAAGCTTGACCCTTTTTGACGTGCTCGCCGTTCTCGACAGTGAACTTGACTAATTTACCAGGACTGGGAGTTCGCAGTTGAGTGGGGTCATTCTCCTGTTCTAGCAAGCAGGTTTTGCTGTCGACACTGAGACGAGTAGCGCCAACTTCTTCCTTCCAGTAGACGTTGTGCGACTTGCCGCTGAGAAGAACAAGCAGACCACCGTCAGCCAGCGCTCTAACACCAACGTGGCACTTGGAACCGTTGATGAAAAGTGTGTAGCTGTCGAGACTGGATCGGGTCGCGGTGAATTTATAACGATGGCCGTCGTAGATGAAGTCTATGGGGAACACGGTCTTGAGGACCTCCTTGGAAGGAACCTGACCTTTTTCCAAACTCTGCCTGTACTCAGTAGTGCATGCCTCGGCAGCAATGTATGCCTTTGTAACGGCACCGCAGATAATGGCCAGAGTTGGATCAGGTCTTTCAGCGGTCAGCTTCTTAGAGATCAACTCGTCCAACCAGCCTGTCGTGATGGTGTTGTTTTCGAAGGCTGGCGTTTCGAGAAGTTTGATCAAGTATTCCACGGTGGTCCTAAAGTCACCGCGAATGCTAAGTTCCTTCAAGGCGATGACCATGTGTTTTCTGGATGCTGCTCTGTTCTCACCATAGGCGAAAATGTGACCGAATTGAGAATCGGAGAAACTGTGAATACTACTGGCAGAGCTCACAGAGAAGTAACCCCAAACATTGGCGCTACTCCTGAAATTGAGCTCGTGCATGGTACCGCTCGAAGGTTTAAAGCCCTCACCAGGATCTTCAGAAGTAATACGGCAAGCAGTTGTGTGACCCTTTGGCATCGGTCTTCGCTGGTTCACTGCGCTATCCTCTTTTGAGAAGTCGAAATCGATGGCTGACGAGGAGTGAGGGTCTGCGCCATAGAGAAGACGGATGTCGCGAATTCGGGATAGTGGCAGACCCATGGCGATCTGAAGTTGAGCAGCAGGCAGATTAACACCACTGACCATTTCTGTGGTGGGATGCTCGACCTGGAGACGAGGATTTAGCTCCAGGAAGTAGAACTTGTTGTCCGAGTGCGAGTAAAGGTACTCAACGGTACCAGCTGAGACATAACCGACAAGTTTGCCCAGAGACACAGCGGCCTTCTCCATGGCGCGGAATGTGTCTGCAGGGGCGATCGTGACTGGAGCCTCTTCAATAATCTTTTGATGTCTTCGCTGGACGGAGCAATCACGGCCGAAGAGGGAGATGTTGTTGCCATATTGGTCCGCGAGTAATTGGACCTCCAAGTGTCTCGCATTTCCAGCAAGCTTCATGATGAAGATTGGAGAACCTGGAATTTCGCTGGCAGCTGCTCTGTATAGAGCCTCGAAGCCTTCTTCCGAGTCGACTTTTCGAATGCCTTTTCCTCCTCCTCCCTCTGAGGCTTTGACCATGACTGGGAAGCCGATCTCCTTTGCTTTCGCCAGACCTTCTTCAGGAGTGTACACACATCCTTTCGCATAAACATCGTCCTCAACTGTAACAATGCCGTGCTTGTCTACCACGACCTCATCGACGCCAGTTCCCGACCAAGGTATACATGGCACTTGTGCGTGTTGTGCGACGATTGTGGAGGAGATTTTATCGCCGAGTGACCGCATAGCAGAGCCTGGAGGACCGATGAAGACTATTTTCTTGGGAGACGCAGCGAGGGATTCAGGGAGCTTTGGGTTTTCCGAGGCATGACCCCTTGGAAATTGTTAGCACAGTGCAATTGCTTCAATGATAGGCAATATTGTCTTACCATCCGGCCCACACAGCCTGCACATCCATACGCTCAGCAACATCGACAATTAATTCCACGTTGGCATAATTGTTGTTGTTCGTTCCACCAGGAACCTACACATGTCAGCGTCTTGTAAGCAGGGCATTGAGCTTTGCCAACATACCTCAACGTATTGATCCGCCATCCTAATGTAATCGGCGTTTGCTTGTAAATCTTCTGGGGTTGCCATGACGGTGAATTGAATGGCCCTCTCATCTCCAAACGTCTCGTAGGCCCATTTTCGCACGGAGCGAATCTCCTTGACTGCCGCAATACCATTGTTGGCGATCAAAACCTGCTCACCTGTCAGCTTCCAATGCAGAATTCGGCGGGTAATCGACCGGACTCACGTTTGTTATGACGGTGTGACCGCCGTGTGCTGCTACGAAATCCTTCACCTTCGACGACGGAGCCACGCCCAAATGGTTTCCGCCGATGAAATGTTCGGGAAGATCGTATTTCGCAGCATTACTGCTGGGAGCTCCGTTCTTGACGCCGTTGCTGGCCATGGTGTTTGTTGGAATGCCCATGAACTTTGGTGGTAAGTTTAACGGTGGTAGTATGGTGGAATTCCCCTCTCCAACACACTGTTGAGAAAAGTTGGGAATATGACGAAGGGATTGCAACAAAGGCAAATTCTCAATCTGACGAAGAACAGCTGATTAAAGATAAGGTAGAGAAGGGCGTGTTGTCGTCGGGTTAGGGAGGTGTATGTTTACAGTGTAAATAGGAACGAAAGCGTACTCCTGGGGGATGGGAGACAGTAGAACAGGGTGATTTTAGGTTGATGGGGGGGAGGGAATAGTATCGGGCTTAGCAAAAAGAGTCGCCGGGCTGACAATTATACGGTATTTCTTGTACCAGTCTTCGGGCTGAGGAGAGACGGTAATTAGAAGCTGTTGAAGTGCGTCCGAGCTCCAAACCTAAGCACACCCACACCCCCATCCACATCCACATCCACCACCCACCACTTCCCCGACATTCACGTCTCACTGACCTGCAACCTCAGCCAAGCTGCAGCTGGCCGATGTCTCACCTTCCAGTGCACCTCGGTCGCTGATGCATCGTGGGCTATCTAGGGATGCCATGGGCAGATTGAGGACTTGGTGAGTGGGCGATGGGCAGATTGAGGACTTGGGGAGTGAGTGGGCGATGGGGATCGATGGGGATCGATGGGCATCAAGCGGTGTTGTTGAGAATCAAGTCTCCCTATATCCCTGTACCCATCGGATTTGCAGAGCGTTGGGACTCGAGCACTTCACTCCACACCGGCGCACGCCGTGGAAGAAGTTGGCAATGTGGGCTTTTCTCTCCGTATCCAGTTTACAGCTTCAGCCTGGTCAACAGCATAGATTGATGAAGTCGTGGGTGGTGATACAGTAGGACACCTGGGATTCAATTGCTGACGATGAGGCTTGCCTTGCGTTCCATAATCCACTGCATATCGCATCTTGATTAACTCCCGACTGTATTAAAATAGAATTGATCGCTATTTCACAGCTAACAACGGTTTTGTCTCCTGCAGCAGAATTAATGCCATCGAAGACACCGACCGGTGGCGCTGCTCGCATCCCTATTTAGGTTATTGATGTCTCGGCTCCCCAAGCCGGCAGCGCCATGGGGCCGTTTGTATTACAGCCAGCCTTTTCCAACGCCAATTGTGTCAAGATGCGGGACATTCGCCGACACGGAGCCTCTACTACGAGTCCCGGTATGACTGTGTCGTCCCCAAGGAACACCTGGCGCAAACCGATCGGGATGAAGATATCATGCACGTGATCATATCATGTCAATCCTGCAACCCTCAGGAGCGCTCCTTTGTCACATACATGGTGAGATTTGTTCCGCTGATTACTGCCAGAATAGTCTTGCTTGTGCTGGGGCCTCACTCGACTTGGATAAGTACTACTCTTGCTACCGTGCCTCAAAGCACGCTGAAAGGACACATCTCATAACATTCCCTGACACTTCCAACGACTCTACCGGCGACGGATTCAGCTTGGATAACGGCCACCTGATCTTATTGGCCAACACATTTCAAGACCCTCAAGCTCTTTGACATCTCACAGCAAGGCTAGCAATCGAGTACCTTACTTCTGCCCAGCTTGGCACCAAATATAAGTACAATTGGGCCTCGCACCAACTACTCGAGACGAGCATCGAAAGATTCCATCTTGTTGGAGACAAATTCAACGGGAACCGTTCGCTATCGCTGTCGAGCGAGCGTTATTTTGTCGAAGAATGGGATATCGTTCAAGGGCAATGAATTTGCGGACTTACTGTGGAAGCAGCTGCTATCTTTGAAACCACGAAAGCACTGCGCATTAGCCTCTCACAACTGACAGGTATGTGATTTCTTGGATTTGGTGAAGAGGTGATGATGAAATTTACAAACAATCAAATCCGTCCCAAATCTGTTGTACTCGTTTGAGGAAGCCGAGAAGTTTTAGTTACGGCTCACTCTCCAAGCGACAGATATAGTACACCAACTTCAGCAGTAACAGAACCACACTTTTCCGCCATCATACGGCCACCTCGAACAGCGACATAGCAAGACCCTGAAGACACAAGATGTCGGTCCTGAACCACCCTGCTCGCGAGCTACCGAATCTTTTGCTCCTGGCTTGGTCACTCGACTTTTGATCATCACAGAACATTGTAACATCACTCAGCTCGTGCGGTGGCTTGTATGGCGAACACACCTATAATTGTGTGCATCTTACTCACCTGTTCACCAAGGTGGACAAGATTGAAACAAAAGCTTCCACTAGCTTTAATCAAATTTGTTACCAGTCACCGAGCGGCGTGGGTTGAGAAAACCAAACCTCCCTTTACCGCCTTTTTGTTGGACAGCTACAGTGCTGTCCTCACTCATAATCTAGACGCCCGAAACACTGCCTCATACGAGCACCAACTGCTCACTTTCCCTCGTCTTTTGGAGTTCGTCCGATTTGCCAGAATAGGAAAGGAGCGGAAGAGAAGTGGACAGTCCTTTCTTCTGGTGGCCAGTGACACTTCAAACCACCACGCACGTCAGCTGAGTGGCTTGGACACTGGTATGAACATCTGATTCCAAAGGATGCTTCTTGCTGCTAACCACCTCGGTAAATCAGCCTTCCCATGATTTCAACCACTAAAGCGCTCATACCGCATTCCGCCTGCAGTAATTCCCATTCTCGACTCACATGTTCCACGGTCCATACTTTTACAAGGAGTTGATTCCTCTTAAATTACCAGCGTCGTTTCAAGCTCTTGCGCTTTGACGTCCGCTTACGATCACCAAGCCCTACCAGGTATGATCATAGCTCCACTATTCGTTCTGGATCTTCCAAATATCCAACTTCTTAAATTCCATAGTATGATTGCCATTCTGAGGTCATACAACGGCGTCAGATCAGTGGTTTTACAAGGTCTTGCCTCATAGGGCATACTGTTTCTAGTCATGTGCTCTCCAACATGTACGATCAAGCACAACGAAACCGATCTCAAGCTATGGACCGTGTCATTCAGAATAGGAGCGAGTTCGACCGGTCTTCTTGGCTATCACAGGCTCGGCTTCGCTCAGGAACAAACGCAGCTTCGACATGACATATCGAAGATTTGATGAAAATAGCAATCTCTGCAAACGTCATCATAGGGCCTTCGACATCACTGACCAAGAACCTGTAAGACTATAAGAACTTGTCTGGACCTCGTTGGACAAGAATATCATCAGCTTCAACACTTTATCAAACAAACTTCATCCGCCTACACATTATTGCGTCCCAAATTCCAAAATGGCCTTCTCCGTCAAGCAAGCGCTTGGATTGGCATTGACATTCGTGTATGGCTCACCCCAAAATCGCAACAAGACTATTTTTACTAACCACCATCTAGCGCCATGACATACGCCCTTCCAACAGCACAAGCTCCTCCTCCTCCACCAGGCGGTCCTCCTCCACCAGGCGGTCCTCCTCCACCAGGCGGTCCTCCTCCACTAGGCGGTCCTCCTCCACCAGGCGGTCCTCCTCCACCAGGCGGCATGCCACCTCCAAAACCCCCAGTAATGATGGCGCGTCAAATTGGAACTGGAGGCATCCCCCCAATCATCCTCCCACCTCACCCAGGTGTTCCAGGTCTCCTTGCTCCTAAGCCGGCTGCCACTATACCAGTTATCGGTGCAGCACCTACACCTATCCCAGGTACGAAGCCACCTATCAAGATGGAGGAGCGTGAGACTGTGCCTCCACCACCAGTGGCTATCTTGCCTCCACTTCCTGGTGTGCCCGGATTATTACCACCGAAGCCTGCCGCTGTTGTTCCCGCACTTGGAGCGGCGCCCGTGGCAATTCCCGGAACTAAGCCGCCAATTATGAAGGAGTGATTGATGGAGTAGGAGTGAAGTTGGAATTGGATTGATGTTTTAAGATTTTTTGAGATGTTGGTAGTCGGGAGAGGAGAGGAGTTGTACTTTTTTGTGCTCGTTATGTAACTTAGATTTGATCAGAAGGCGTTGTTAGCAAATTTGAATTTATTTCAATCATAGTATCTTTTCTGTGCTGTGTGAATGGGTATATCAAAGTCTCTCCCCTCCTAGATTATAGAATTAATTAATTTCAATGACGTACTACAAATTACTATTTAGACGGGCTGGGATTCAGATGGCTGATGGAAGCTTAAACGCACATGGAAAACTAGAGAGGAAAACCCAAGAAAAAGAAACTTAAGCGCAAACAAAAAAATAGAAAGGAAACCCTAAGAAAAGAAATTGAAATAAAGGACAATCCTGAGGTTCTGAACCTTGAAATATCGAACAAAGATTTTGACGATCCGATAAATTGTTACTGTTTGCAGATAGGATAGAAGGAATGCGGCTTATTGTTTCTCTATCGCGATCATCGCGTGCAGTTTTGCTCTCGGTTACCAGCAGGATATGCTGGCTTTGAGGGTCGCAAGGGGTCTCTAGTGAATTCCTAGGATGAGACAGGAGATTCATGATTTGTGAAGCGCATGTTTGATCTCGTTATAATTCCATGTCGTCCTGCGAGCTTTGATAAGATGCGTGGCCATGATTCACCGGGTTTGTCTGTAATCGCCCTACGATGTGTGCGTATCAGCAAGTCATGATATTCTCAAGTATGCAATCTGAAATGCGCTCACCTATTCCCCAGGGACGAGTGCTATGTTCAGTGCCAGTGTCGAAACGTGACCGCTTCCCGCCATCGTTCCCATCATCGACTTTACGTTTCCTAGCCATCGGTGGGGGCGCGTGAATGGGTGAAGTCAAAGGCGTGGGCGGAACAGAAAACATCGTCGAATGCAAACTCTGCACCTCCATCGTGACCCTCGCAAAGGCCCTCACACTCTCAACAGGCACATATTCCATATCAACAACCCTATCCCACTTGGAAGCAATCTGCCTCCAACTCTCCTCAACCTCCATCTCCTTCACAAGCCCCTCCTGCATATGACAAACAGCCACCAGAAACATTCCCTTGAAAAACCCAGACGCGTGTGAATTGGCTCGTTCCTCTATATCCGCCCAAACATTAGCAACATCGACCTCAGTAACACTCCCACCACCCTTGCTCGTCAAAACCCCTCTCAAAGGCGTATCAGGCGCATTCACATTCAAAGTCTCCTCCCTCTCCGCCTCAGCCGTCATCCTAACAACATTCCAACTCTGGCTCAACACCCCAGCCCCCACCCGCATCTTCTCAAACGAAGGCAAAACAATCTCATCCGTCCATTTCTGCATGACAGGTTCATTCCGGAATCCCGAATCGAGATGCGGGAAGATGATCAAAAGAGAGACGTTGAGATGGCGATCGGACGCAAAGTGACACCATTCAATATGCTCTTTCCCTTGATGCCTTGAAATCTGCGCTTGTTCGAATTCGTCGAGTCGACGATCCGTAACCCAACATGACGCGTTCCACAAGATTGGAGTTTTGATGGCGGCGAGGGTGGTGGGGAAGGCGAGGAGTTGGGGGATAGTGCATGATTGGAGTTGAGGGGTACGCTCTGATAATCCGAGCGCGGCGTCCATGGTGATGTTGGTTGCTTTGTAGATCGGCCAGATGGTCACGGGATGGTTGATGGTGGAGAGCTGCACGCGGGGTCTGATGAGGTTCGATCTCCATCATCTTGAAGGGACAAGGATACTCCCGTGTCCGATGCCTCAAAACAATTGAGATTATTCGATGGTTCACTAGAGTCACAGGTGCGGGCGAATCGGAATTGAAGTCGGAATCGCGCCTTTTCGAAATTAATCTTCGAATAGATTTCGATAGCGTGTACTAATAATGAAGGACGCGCCAAGCCATCTCCTTTTCATTGCATCCTGCATCGCAACTGATCTCTGAATGTATCTCCTCGTCTAATTCATGATTGTCCATCATTATTCCAATAACATCCCTGCCAGCCGAACAATCGAGCTTTTCCAATTTCGGACTACAATGAGAACGCCAATCGCCTAAAGTCTAAACCCGTGAGCTTTCCATAGAATATCAACCTCGTATCATATCCATCCCGATTGACTCCTTCTCGCAATCATCAGAGGCGGGACAGGAGGAAGAGCTGTCAATTTGTTTTCCGGCTTGCCGAGATCTGCTGTCTTCGGCCGTCCGTCTGGTAGTTGACCTGACACCGAGTGCTGCGACAAGCCTGGGGAAAGTGGAAGGGATGTGCAAGACCTCGAATGCGCAAGCTTTGGATAGGGCTTGTACTGATTAGGCATCGGAATCGAAGGGTTCCCTCCTCCAGTAGATTGGCGACTGAAGTTTGTATTGCTACTTCTCGAGTACGGGCGCTGCGGAATCGACAAAGGTGAGATTTTGTCATCAGACTCGCCTGCGCGCAAAGGCGAATCGCTTTTGACTGGGTCTGGGAGATGCGTGCGTTGGAGCGAGGACCCTGACGGGCCTGACGGGGAGAATTGTGATATCCTGCCCGGATTACCTCTGGGAGGACCGAATTGGGTCGTACTGGAAACCACCGGAGAGGGAGCTTTACGCGGGGAGTCTAGGAAATGTCGCGATTCCTGCGCTGACATGACCGATACTGCGATTGATGATTGTGATCCTGCATCGTGAACTCCCAAGGTTGGTGTTGCTAATAAAAGTGCTGCATTGGATTGATTCCAGGAGTCGTTTCCGAGAGAGCGTTCAGGTTGTGTAACCACTTTAATTTTTCTTACCCACGGTAAAGTATCTCCCTCGTTCTTCGTCATCTCCTTTTTGTGTGAAATAGCAGATCGTGGATTTACCGCGTGTATGGCGTCCAAGGTAAACCAGATGGACAGTACGCAATGAAGTAGACTAGGAGTCATTAGCTCGACAGTACCATGTACAGTGTTTGAGACGGTCATACAATGTAATATCCACAAGCACGCATCCGCCGACGGCGATGCCACTTCTTAGGAACGCTCGTTCCAGCCAATGTTGCTGTGCGGCACAGTCTGAGAATGCAGGACACGATGCAACATTCTGAGACGATACCAGAACGGTGGTCCCGTTAGCTGCCACCACATGGTGTGAACCAGCTGTTTGTAGGTCATATGGGTCATTGAAGAGCTTTCCACGAGCTCCAGCCACAATGACTGTGCAAAAGACGCCGAGGACAAGAGAGGCGAGAGAAAGGACAATGTGAACGGCGGCATTGGGCTTAGTGGGAAGAGGTCGACGGTTTTTACCAAGCCAAATAATGTTGACTGTGTTGAAGATGATGGTCAATATACTCTGGTGTCTGGTTAGTGTAAGCAGGCAAAATGTAAAGATGGCACATACTATGGGAAGGTAGTATGCCACAGCTCCTGTTCCTTTCCATCCATCGGGCACGAAGACTGATGAGTGTGAAAGTGCGAAGGCTGCTGCACCGATGGATAGACCACAAACTGTATTCTGAAGGATCCTCAAACTGAATTTGATCATCCAGTTCGCATCAATCTGATAGAGTTCAGATCGGGCTCTCGCGGTGCAGACCATATTGGCCCAAGGTTGTCTATTATTGAGTATAAATGATTGTGAGTTTGATAGAAATATGTAACGAAAGTAGTAAAGAATGAATTGAACGACAAAGAGATTGTCAAGAAGTGACAGGAGTGAGAACAAGCAAAGTGAATGGCAGTCCCCGCCCTTTTGATGGCAAAGACAGCAACAGAGAGAAGAGTAATTAGGTCCTCCATCGCGTCACAACAGTCGTATTCTTCAGGGGCCTCGCCTTACAAGTGTAGGCGTCGCGGAGGATTTTCGCCTGTGGCTTGAGAACAATGGATTTGATGATTGTCAGTGTCGTAGTGCTCACTTGGCTGCCGATGGCGTTGAGACTTGAGCTTATCGTGATTTTGATTTAAATTTGATCGACTTGCATTGGAAGCGCAGTCGCGTCGAGGTGTCAATTTATGCCATTTCAGGCAAAGCGGCAGAACAACTTTATCGAATGGGTTGCCAGACAGATGTTGTCGCGACAACAGACAATGGGATTTTCCTGGGTCGCGCGCGTCGAATCTAGAAAACACAGCGAGAAGAAATGGGCGGCTACTAGTAGCTCAAGGAGTGGTGGTGGGTAGATGCAGAGTGTGTTGTGATTCAGATATATTGGGATCACATGATTACTCAGTCACCTGACAGGAAAGTAAACACATACAAGAAGACGTATCTCCATGATCCGTCTCTTCTTGTGTGTGGCCATTGTTAGCTATTGGATCCAATGATATTCATTCTATTATTCCTTTAGTACACTTCAGATCGTTACATTTCAACAAGATGGCGTGCAAGAATTCTATAAACCATCCCGGGGGTGAGACCAGGTTGATGCAGGTGCACCACATCATGCTTACATAATACATAGCACCGATACTGTGTACTGATAGATACATAGTACCGAGTACCTCATCACACTCACAGCCAAGCCTACGATAGCGGGACGATGCGAGACTTGGACTTTCTTTACCATCCCGGGGAAGACTAGGTTAATGCAGGTATACTACATCATGCTTGCATAATACATAACACTGATACTGTATACTGATAGATATATAGTACTGACTACCTCCTAACACTCATAGCCAAGCCTACGATAGCGGGACGATGCGAGACTTGGATCTTTCACTTGAATGCCGATTCCAGGCAAGATTGACGATCTGTTTGCAGACAGTTTACGTATGGTTTGCGTGGGGCTACGGATGCGAAGACACAATGGCATCCTGGGCGCCTGTCCAAGAAAATCCCCCCTCAACCATCCGCCTGTTATCCGGAACGACTGTTCAAGAGAATCCACCAATTCAACAAGTCCATCTGGGAACATCACCCAAGCACGCCTTCCCGCCTCCCAACTTCAAAACACCTTGAGAAGCAATAGTCCTGTTCTACATTGACCTTTCACATCTGTTCCGGGGAACCGCACGGGAAGACATGACTTGCAGCACCGCAATCACCCTCCGCAACCAGGCCCAGTATTTTCTCCGCCTTGCTCTCGACGCAGATGACCGCCCAGTTCGAGAAAAATATATACATGCGGCAAGGGAAGTCCTCGCAGAAATGGAAAGAGAAATCGAAATATCTAGAAATGACTGCTCGAAAGAAATCGACCGAAACTCTCGTGAGACTGAACTGGCCAGTGGGAATGCCGGGCAAATGAAGATCAAGCACGATTCCGAGAGCGAGGACAACGACGATGACGGACAATACGTGTCTTACGAAGATGATGAAAGTGACGATTCAGAGAGACGAGGAGACTGTGAAAGTGAAGAGGATCAACAGTGGACCGAAGAAAACGACACAGAAAGCGACGAGGAACGGGATTTAGATAATGGTGAGGATAGCAGCCAACCCCCAATTGTAGACGAACCATGTTTGGCTCACTACCTCACCAATGGTCCAGGAAAGAATAAGGCCGAGTCAGCACAGGGGGCCATACATATAAATAACCTGGACGTGCGAGTCTACGCTCGAATGATGGAACTCTTTGAGATCGAAAGCCGGCACAGAATGAGCGTATGCAACTCAGAGTACGCTCTGCTCCGAGCAAGAGATGATTTTGCTCGATTGGAAATGTCGAAGCAGGTCAGAGACCCAATCCATATTCTAGCGCGTTTTAGAGGAATCTAACAAAGTCATTACAGGGAAGCACTACAGTTTCGCCTTCAGTTGGCCACTCTCCGCTTTAGCCATAGCCCTCAAGTCCTTCCTCAGAATCTTCCCGGAAGGACTCTTCGGAATCGCGTCGATGAAAACGACACCCCCTCTGAGCTGCTTATGAGCTGCCATATGCTCTTTCACAAACGCTTTAATTTGATCTTCCGAGACCTTGGATCGATCAGCGACAACATACGCTCGTGGAACCTCAGTATGCTCGAAGTCGACGCCAACGACAGCCGCGTCAAGAATGTCAGGATGGGAAAGAAGGTGAGCCTCTAGCTCTGCGGGTGCAACTTGCATTCCTAACAATCTGCATCAGCTTGGAGGGATTGGATTAATAAGTGACAGGTTATACCTTTGTACTTGATCAGCTCCTTCTTTCGGTCGACGATGTAGAACATGCCATTCCGGAACAGGCCAACATCTCCGGTTCGGAAATAGCCTTCAGAATCAAAGGCATCTCTGCTGGCTTCGGGATTGTTGTGGTATCCCTTGAAGACGATGGGACCTTTGAGCAGTAATTCTCCCTCTAGTCCGACCTCGACGTCTCGACCGTCGTCATCCACGATCCTATACATAGTCAGCCCCGAGACAAAACGATGTAAAAAGACCATTGAACCAGCCAATGTTCCAGACTCTCGGACTTTCAGCCTGTGGTCAACGAATAGGACATACCTCAATTTCATATTGGGCAGCAACCGAGAAACACTCCCACTCAAGTCCACCTCTCTAAAATTATTCAACGTTGCACTGCCCGTATTTTCGCTCAGCCCCCATGTCTGAGAAATGAACGTCTGCCCATTCTTAAATTTAGCACTAGCAGCCTCTTGCAGCTCTTTACCCATTGGCGCCGCTCCTGATATTGCATACTCCAGATGACGAAATTGATTTGTCACTGCAGGACTCTTCGCAATGAGGAGATATATCGGTGGGACTGTGAAGAAGAAACTGATCTTGTATCGATCGCAGTAATCAAGGAATTGTACGAAATCGAATTTTGGCATCCAGTATGTAGGACCACCTTTTCGATGGTTAGCAAATTGGACCAATCTGGGAAATGGGAGGCTGCGTACCCATATACATTGGATTGACAAAGTAACCTTGCATTCCAGCTATGTGTGCGACGGGGAGATGAGCAATGGTTCTGTATTCAAAACTCAAATGGGGCTTGATCATGCCGCAGGAGATGTGCGCCTCTGCAACCATGTTTGTATGTGACAATGGAACACCTGTACTTATTAGAGTCTGTTTTGCAAGACTTCTTTCCCTGTGTAAACTCACCCTTCGGCAACCCAGTTGTCCCAGAAGAATATATCAAACAAACAGGTACATTCTCAGCCTCCTCCTTTGACAACCTCTTCCAATCCATCATTTCCTGTCCCAAAACATCCTTCTCCGAGGTGACCTCGCGCAAAGCGACATTTGCTGCATCAACGACCAAGACACGCTCTCCAGGTATACCGCAAGCTTTGGCAGCTTGGGTAGCTATGTTCTGTGTCTCTGGACTACAAATAACCAAATCACTCGGCGCGGATTTGATCAACCTCGCTAATTCTGGGGCTGTAGCTGAAGAACTGACAGAGGAGAAGACTCCACCTGCAGCTGCTACGCCGAAGAACACGGTGGGAAGGACGTAGTTCCCTGCTGATATACAGGTTACATAGTCCAGTTCCCCACTGGTTTTGCCAATACCGTATTTGTGTCTTAGGGTATATGCGATTCGTTTTGTGAGGTCGCGGGCTTGGGATTTATTTAGGGAGAGAGATGGGTTTGAGGCATCGATGTGGAGGAGGGTATCTTCTTTTGCTGAACAATGATCGGTATCTATCCTCTTGAATTTAGCTAGAGCTTTTGAAGTAGTCCTGTTTGACATACCAAATAACAGAGTCAGTAAATCAACAGGAGGAATCTCATACTCGACATTAGCTTTGTAGACAGTCAGAGAGCCGCTCTTCTCAATCACAGTCGTGGTGGTCATTTTGACCGCTGGATAAGGATGCGCGATGGGAAGACATTGTTGCGGCTGAGAGCACGCGTGAATATTTATGCGACTTGGACATGGAGCCTTTCAACCTGCGAGCGAATAGAGAACCGGAATTGGAGAACGGGGAAGCTCGTAAACTGTATGCACCTCGGGTACTACTTAAGTGAGAGGAGATGGCTGCTCTCGTTGCGTTCTGCGGGGAGAGCCTGGAGGCCTGATTAGTCAGCATTATGGTGAGTCGTTTCGTTCGAGTCGCACTATATACTAGTAGCTGCGAAATGCAGTTGCTGTACTTATACGAGTTAATTTCAAGTCTAAAATGTTTACCGCTTAGCAAGATAAACCGTTATTTAGAAGATGTAGCAAACATCAATTTAAACGTATATATAAAAAACTATAATACAGGTTTACGTTTAGGTAGTTGAATAGTATAAATCTTAAACGGTATCTACACGGTTTATAAAAATAAGCGAGTAAAAGAATACAAAGGAGTAAGCAAGGTTATAAACGAGAGGATACGTAAGAGGATAAGTAAGAGAATAAGCGAGAGATTAAGTAAGAGAATAAGCATGGGGAAGAAAACCTCGTACTATTATTACTGCTACTACCTACAACTTACAGCTATCCCAAATCCTTCGAAGCTCAATCGCCATCAATCGTCGTGCACCGTACTCTCGAATCACCCCAAATCTAATGTCTGCATTCAAGCCTAGGCAGCTCCACTTGTACCATTCTCACCACCACTGCATTGCGCCAACTTACATCAGACGAGAAGTTCCACGGTCAAGTAATTTTCACCAGACTCGACCCTGCAGATGATTAAGAAATCATTGACGCCCATTTCGAACCAGGGGCTACTTCAGCGATATGATGCTCCGTCGATTAATTTCAACCTTCAAGAGCGGAAGTGGCAGGGACTCGGCAAACCAAACATGAGGCTCTGGCTCTGGCTATTGACCTTTATCGTCGAGTATTGAGCTTCACTGCTCTTCCGAGCACGGTTTAAGCAACACGGGAAAGCCTGAACAGTAAGAATCACAGCTGTTGTCAACAGAGGTTGACACCGGTAAATCGTTTATCAAGGGCAATCAACGCCATTGTCATGTCCCCTATCTAGACTCTGGGGTATATCTCATCTTCATAATCAATCATGGCCGACATTTCCATGGATCCCTGTTTTCCGACACGTCTTCAGAACGCCAGACTCCAAGTCTTAGCCAACCAAACGCCTGTTCATGAATCAATGCTATCGTACCCGCTAGCTTTGTACCCGAAACTCCCAAAAGAGCACACAACAATTCGCCTCCCACCTGAAATCCCGACCTATTGCTTCCATGGACGACCAGATGGATATTGGTTCCTGAAAAAGATTAGACCAATCTTGTGTTGAGACTTCTCTAATCAAGAGTACTTACTGTCCTTTCGAAGCTTTTGGGTTGATGCCAATAGAAATCCATGCATAAATACCACTGGTAATATTCTTGCCATTCATAAACACATAGTTCACGAAGGGGTCGTACTGCTTGCCAGCCTGATTCCTTGCAAAAGCATCCTCGTCGTTGGATAACAAACTTTGCTTGTTGGAATTGTAAGGACTCGTGCGCTCAACCTGCTGGCGGAGAGCATCATCGAAATAGGCCTGGCCGATGTGATGGACATTTGCGTCTTTCTCCTCTCCGATAACGACTGGCTTTCCGGCTCGATCCTTGGCGTGGATAGCATCTCGAGCCATGATGTGAGCATGCGTAGCACGACCGTCGTAATGACCTGGAAAAATCATCTTGAAGACAGCACGTCCATGATTTCTGGTTCTAAGGGCACCTCGCTGCCAGCGGCTCTTGATTCCTGCTTGACCTACGCTCACGGGAATATGGCTGTATTTGCCAACTGCATTGCTCTGCAAGAATCATCAGCAATAGGGATAGACCGCTGAGGTCAGTAATACTAACAGCCCAAACATCTACCGTCATCCCATTGATTGGTTTACAAGTGTTCACGTCGATCAGCTGGACATCTAACCACATGGGAACACCTGCTAGACCTTCCGAGATATCGGAGCGAACGAGTTCACCAGGATAGTAGTAAGGTCCAACAACATCCTCGGGCACGAACGCACATTGTGGTTCAGTCTTGGCCCAGGCATTACTTGGACCGCCAATTTTACCGGTCTTGTCATGGTTCACGGTATTCTTGTTCTCCCAAAATTTTAGGTCATTGAGGTTGCGAGAACCCAATTTCGATACTGTATCCTCGTCAGTACTGATGAAAGCAGATGGTGCAACTATGCTGTTACCTGGTCCGAGTCCCGCAGCTTGACGAATGGCGTTCAGAGTACCAACTCGGCCGTCAGCCGCAGCTTGGTTGTAGCTGCGAGCTTCGATAGTATCCTTGCATTGAATTAGAGCTTGTGTACCTGCCGCAGCTGTTCGACGATGGAGTCCAAGGAGTTTGGCCGCTTCTGGGCCGTTCTTAGGATGGGCCAGTGTTAGAGCTGGGAAAGCCGCTAGCACAAGACATGCCATTGCCTTGAAAGAAACCATTTTGCTGTATTCTTGTTGAAACGGGAGCAGACCTGGACGAGACGGTATGGGTGTCTTGATAGGCAGTGAGTTCCAGTATAGGAGAAGCGGAGATATTTAAAGGAACAGTATTCAAGATGAACAAGCAATGAGCCGTCAAGGCCAGAACACTCATCAATACCGCATCGAAAAGGCAATTGCGTTTGTCACGTTCCTTTGGATCAAGTGAGTTCTACTCATTGTGTTCATGGAATTACGCGTACATTTATAGAGAGGGGGGTATGACAGTGAGTTCCGGGTCATACACCGAGATGTTGACATCATTTTCTAGGTCACAACGCATATTTCCCGTCTACCTTCCAGCGTTTTGGTTGACAGACGAGGAAGAGACAGGATCTTATCCGAGAAGTAGCATGGCTTGATCCTTATGGCTGCCTATGATTGGTATTGGTCAGTCTTGGTGATCTGAAACAAATGAGAAACAGCAAAGATATAAGATGGGTACAATCCACGTGTACATGTTGTATATGAAGAACAGGCACGGTTGAATGGGCTTCGAACTCCGGCTTTCGCGCCTCTGGACAAGGAGTTGGAAAGGATATAAATGCCCATGTCAGCTTTTTACTGCCGAGAGCGGGAAGCGAAGGCGGTCTGGGAGTTTGTGATATCCCGGTAGCGGGTTTTGAAACCAAAAAAACCAAAGTCCGTCACATCGAAGAATGTTCGAAATAAGGAAACGATGACCCGACCATGGGCGGGAATAGACCCGGCCTTGAGAAAAATGGAAGGTACGACGACTGTTACTTCCGCTCAGGTATTCTTTGAGTCTCTTTTCGATCTGCGGCGACTTCAGTCTTCAATTCAGTAGATAAAAAGCTTCTTGTGCTGAGTAAAGGCTTTCTGTTCGCAATGGATCTTCATGCTCTCGTGCTGGAAGCTGGCTCGGTAGATTTCCTCTGTGGCGATGAGAAACCTGGCAATGTACCGCCACTCTAAAAGACAGGACTACCCATAGCGCAAGCCGATTAGAATGGTTTTCATCATATACAATGTGGAAATACGGCTTTACTTGCACTCACAAAACCATAACCTATCTTTTCCTTATCAACGGACCCTTTTGATTAGTATGCCGATTGAGTACCGGCGGAAGCAAGAACAGGTTTAGGTGGGCAAATTCTGGGGGATCGAGGGGGAGAGTAAAACCGATAGCATGATTTCACATTTCGTTTTTGCTTGATAGATTTGCAAAAGTCCTGTAGGAAGTATTGGACTGAGGATGGGGGATTTGGAGAGGGGCGAATACTCGGTGAGCCAAAATTTCAAGTTTTGGGTTCGCTATTGATATTTGCACATTCTTTGGTTTGGGTGAGCTCATCAAATTCATGGAGAAGTCAATGGGTTTGTGATATTTCTCGTTTATAATTGATGGTGTCATTCAGATGCCAGGGAATATTGTCGTGTCATTAGAAGTACTTGATGTCGTGGTATTTGCCTGCTGATGAGGATCTCCATCCAGGCGTTTTTGACCTTCATCACGGGCCCTTCAATCTCTTGTCTGTTGCAATTTTTCCAACTGTTGCATTCATCGATTCAGAAAGTTGTATATCATCGATCGCGTTGCGACATTCGCAAGACGAGCGCCCTTGCGCTTTTGGGGCTATGTCGGGTGTCGGACGTCGGACGTCAGGACAGCGTGGCCAATGGTATGTGTGTTTGTCGCACTCAGTCCAGAACCCCATAAGCCTTGGAACCCATCTCATGTAGCCTTGAGATAGCCCGACCAACAGCGAATCTCACATCTGTCTCTCCAGCTCCACCGCTCGCCAGTGAAGCCTTCTCCAAGCCCGTCGCGCTCCACTCGGTCTCTCCAATGAATGTACTCATCATACTAGAGCTACTCCCACCCTCTCCTCTCACCGTCATATCTTCCATGGCTTTCTTGACATCCACTCCAGCTACGATGTTTGTGAATACTTCCATTAGGGGAACTTCTGAGAGACAGACCACTCTAGTCTTGGATTCGTAAGCCAGGTCGATTAACGTGATGAATCGCCGCACGAAATCAAGTTCGTCGGCGCGGAATCTTCGAAGACCGGAGATGTATACTGTCTTTGCTGTTTTGCAGAGGGCGTAGTAGTCCATTGAGCCAAGATTGGCCTCGCACAGGGTTTTGAAGGTGCCATGAACGACGAGATTATTCTCTTTGGATTTGGCAGCTTCCACAAGGAGAGTTCGACTCATCATGACTTGGATTTCCAGAGGTTGTAGTGGAGCATTATTCGTAGCTTCTGAAAGTGATTGCTGAAATGCATGCTGATCCGTGAAGAAGATGTTCTCCTTGTCTGCCTCATTCACAGCCATGCTCATCCTATAATCTTGCTCGCCCTCAAGTTTCCAAACCTCACATCTCTGTTGCAATTCTGCGATGAAGGGCAAAAACAATGACCGATTGAGACCTTTCTCATACAGCATGTTTGGATGCCTGTTACTCGTTGCCACCATGACTCCGCCCGCATTCCATATCGCTCCAAACAATCTCTTCAGGATCATCGCATCGGCAATATCTGTGACTTGAAACTCATCGAAACACAATACTTTGCTCTCTTCTCGAACTTTGCGTCCAATTTCAATAAGAGGATCGCCTCGGTATGCCGATTGAGAACGTGCAACATGAAGTCGTGAATGTATGTCCATCATAAATTCGTAGAAGTGAATTCTTCTCTTCGAAATACCAGACGGCATGGTATGGGCGAACAAGTCCGCGATGCGAGACTTTCCCGTTCCCACTGAACCATAGATGTAGACGCCATCCTGTGGTTCATCTGGAAACTCCAAAAGATTGTCCTGAAGTTTTGCAAGACGATTGACGAGGGTTGCTTGGCCAGGGTTTGTAGTCAGACGGCCAGTACTGAGCAGAGATTTGTAGGCAGCATGGATGGAGGTCTTGGACATGCTGGAGCTCGCCGCAGAGTCGTCCAGATGTCGTGGGAAGCAAAAGTGGTTTGCATTGTTGGAATTGATGTTTCATCAAATGGTAGCGTCATCGGGAGCTTTATGCGCTAGGATCGTACTGTGGTATCTTACATTCAAAGTGGCCGGTGTGTATAGTCTTAAAGCCACGACGGAGATATCATGCATCCGGTAATTGAACAGCAAGTCTTTGGAAGATTAATAGGCCTTTTCTGTCTGGGACGTATAGGACTCTATGTTGGGCGAGGAAAGGAAGGCACATGTGGCGAGCAGGGAGTTTCTCTGGAAAGAACGAAAACAAAAGGAGATTGTAGGCCAGCACTATTTCTACTACACATCCTGATTCTGATTTAACCTACTTGCCCGTTTGGCGGTGATTGCAGCCTCATACGATCGCACAGGATGATGAATGGGGACAGGTTGGGCATGATCTCGGATTCCAGAACAAGTCGGAGGCATCATCTCGGATTCCAGAACAAGTCGGAGGCATCAACTCGGATTCCAGAACAAGTCGGAGGCAGCATCTCGGATTCCAGAACAAGTCGGAGGCATCATCTCGGATTCCAGAACGAGTCGGAGGCATGATGGGAGTTGGCCCGAGTTGGTATCGATGGGAGTCGTCGCCAGTTAGTACGGACTACGGACACCTTATCCTTGCCGAGGATTGTAGCCACGAGATTCGGACATTTGTTGACCGTTGACCACCAGAGCCGAACCGTCGACCACCAGAGCCGGACCGTCGACTATTGCAGGTGCACCAGCACAGTACACAGTATACACAGTATAGTGCTTCACTGAACCATGCCTCGACGACAGCAGCTCAAAGCCATCGCGATGCCGCGATGCATCCTCCCATGCTATGCAAAGCTCTCCAATGGGTGCAGAATCGCTGGAAAGCTTCTGATAGTGATGAACCTGTCTCTCCATCATTACCGCACGCATGTTCTCTGATGCAGCGAGGAGCTTGGACTACGGATCCTGGCAACAAATGCCAAACGAGGACCTCCACATAGCAACGGCCGAGGCCAGTTGACGCGTCCATCCCTGTTGCAGAGCGAGCTCACCAATAACAAATGGAAGGCTGGAAACTCCATGTCAAGCCAACGCTGAGCTGAAGACATCAGCTCATGGCCATGTCTGAGCTGAAGACATCAGCTAGTGGCCATGCCTGTGCCGTCCACAGCAGCTCATGGCCATGCCCGTGCCATCGACATCCGCCCATGCCTGGGCTCTCGACAATCTGCAGACACGCCCAGCCCACAGCCAATTGTCGTCTTACACGCAGAGAGAACTGTGGAGCAATGACCTTTGAAAACCAAAGGGGCTGGGAGGTGGAGTAAACTGCTCAGACCCTCTAATGGACGTTTTGATCGTTCTGATCGGGAGACGTTCAGAATCCCGCAGCTTGACGAAGCCTCGATACATTGCGGTGGCAGGCCAACATAGACGAGATTCTCATGGACAACATGGATTGACGAATATCGAGCTGGCGGACGAGACTGATTGTTCAATATATAAGAGTGGATTCGATCAACCGGACCTCACCTTCACGTGTGTGGTGGAACGAGCCAATTCAAGCTAACCCATTTGGCTTGTTTTGAAAACAACCACCCCAGCCTCCCCTTTTAAATACCACCTTGCAACTCTCCTCCGCATTCCCCCTCCCTCACCACCATCCACTTTCCATTGAACTGCATCTCCAATTGCCCTCCAGCACCTTGTTGATTGCACATCAACTATCCACCTTCTCGTCACTTGATGAGAACCTGACCGCAACCTCTACCTCCATTCCCATCTTCTTCGGCCACCCACACAGGAGCCAAGAAGTTCTTTCTTGTCTCAACAAGAAAGAACCACCCCCGGCAATCTGGACTTCGACGCCCGGGTACCGAGTACGTCAACCAGTCCTTCATCTTGCCCTCACTTCAGACGAGACGCGTCGAGCAGTTGCTAATCAAGTCGCGTCGATAGTTCCGTTCAGTGTCTTCCCGTCCTCGTACCGGAGTGACGCTGCTGTCACAGCCACAGAAAAAAACAAGTCCACCAAAGTAGAGGGTGAGATCGAGCTTGAGAAGGGACGGGAAGGTCACTCGGAAACCCGTTACACCACCGCTTCCTCTGAACGCAAAGGCAAGAAGGTCTACGAAGAGGACGTCCGCATCTCAGAGAACCGCCCTCAACAATACCGTCGCGAAGAGCATATTCACATCACCGAGCGTGAAAGAGAGCCAGAACGCTATATCGAGGCAAAGCATCAGTTCGAAGACAAGCACCAAATCGAGCCCAAAGGTCATTTTGAGCGAAAGCACCAATTTGAAGACAAGCATCAATTCGTGTCTACAGGTCACTTTGAGCGAAAGCACCAGGTTGATCAAGAACAGCGATTTGAGCAGCAGCCCAGAGAGCAGATTGAACGAACCGAACGAGTTGAACACGTCGAAATCAGCCAAAACCCAAGAGAACGGTAAGTCATCCGAACTGCTTTTCCACATTGATGCCCACATTTTCCACTTTCCAGCCCCCTTTCCCTTGGCATTGGTCCAGGCGTTTGTTGACGTGGAAACAATTTTTCCTTTTCCCATCCTTTACCGCCCTTTCATCAAAACCCTTCCGTCTTTCCCATCCATCTTTGGTTCATCCATCTAACTTCCATCCTCAGTTACCAAGAACCTTACTCCAGATACGTCGACGCTCAGATCGACGTCCAAGACAAGACCCTCACTACCAAAGACCGAACGTACGACCGTGAAGGCCGTCCCATTGGTGGTCCAGCTCCTGCATTCGAAGCCACACTCGACGCTACTGAACGCCAGTTTCGTCAAGGTACATCCCCTATTGTCGTAGCAGAGAACCGCTACGGTAAAGAACAACGAACCGCCCAAGACTACTTCAAAGAAGGCTCTCGCTTCGGTGGTCCAACGCCAGACTACCCTGCTGAGGCATCTGAAACTCACTACACCCAACACAGTTCTCGATCAACTGTCGACGCACCTCGATACTCACAAGAAGAAATTCGAGTAGAGAAAACTACTGGTGCTACCATTGACCCACCCAAGAGGGACATGGGATATTACGACGACGAGGGACAGTATCATTCTTTCCGTCGCGGTGTTCAGCGTGTCGCAGAGCGAATTGCCCACCCAGTCCACGGACCGTCCTTGATTCGTCACGAACACCACCACAAGCACCCACAATCTACCCACACCAAGGAAGTCGTTGTCAAGGACCACGAAATCCAAATCTCTGCTCCTCGTCACACCCACGTTAGCAGCAGCCACTCCACCGCACCCGCCAAGCACGCCTCCCCTCCTCCACACTACGCAAGCACTCACTCAGTCTCCCACACTCACATCCCAGAATCTCATAAGATGTCTACCGCAGCCACCATCACCATTCCATGCCACCACATTCGCATTGGCGATCTCTTGATGCTTCAAGGGCGCCCTTGCCAGGTGATTCGCATCACTACCTCGTCTCAGACTGGACAGCACCGATACCTCGGTGTTGACTTGTTCACCAAGCAACTCCATGAGGAGTCTTCGTTCATCTCCCACCCATCCCCATCCGTCGTTGTCCAGAACATGACAGGCCCAGTCTTCAAGCAATACCGTGTCCTCGACATTCGTGATGACGGTCGCGTTGTCGCCATGACCGAGACTGGTGATGTCAAGCAGGGTCTCCCAGTTATCGACCAAAGCGATCTGCTCGGTCGTCTCTCCGAGTCCTTCGACAATGGACGCGGCAGCGTTCGTGTTCTTGTCATCAATGATGGTGGAAAGGAGCTTGCTGTCGACTACAAGGTCGTCCACGGATCCAGGTTGTAAATAAAACCAATTGTAAGCCGCTCACACTGTACCCTGATGAACTATTTATACTAACATATCACAGAGCTCAATCCTCTTCACGATAATTAGCTATGAGATGCTTAAGAGTATCCCTCTTCACCTCACCCGGCTTACCATGTGTTCATAAATTTACCACCTTTCATAATTGGTCTGGCTTATCGTCTGCACCTTGACGACGTCTTGAGGAGTCTTGTCTCGGTCTTATCCCAGCCTAACTTGGACAATACACTCACCTCTGGGATACGAGGATCACTCGTTCGTGACCGTGGTCGGCGTTGGTCACCCTGTCACAGGTTCGTCTTGCCTCTTCGGTCTTGGCATGACCTACTTTCGGGTATGGTTATCGCTCTTGGATTGAGAGTTGGATGATGCTTGTTGGCTTTGGGTTTGGGATGTAAAGCGGTGTATAGCTTAATGATAGCGCTGGCTTTTTCAACCATGTGCCTCTATTTGACCTTGTTGTGCCGTCTCCCATGTACCGAGCTCTATGGATGTAAACAATATCTAGCCCTTGCCCGCCACCTCATCAACACGCGAACAGTTCACAAGGACCTTAGCACTGCAACAGTTGACATGGACCTTGGCACTGCAACTGTGCGTACACAAGTATGCTCCATGTCGCTCCACTCGGATTCTTCCTTTGCTGTGTTCTTCCATCTCGTCGCTCCATCGCCTTTCAAAGAAGGGGTTTCATAAAGGCATATATAGTTTTTGGGCTGGCATTGACTTTCCTCACTTCGTTCACAGCTGCACTCTCACCTCAATCTTTGACTAGATACTACTAGACTAGCCAACCTCCAAAATCGAGATGGATGCCGCTAGATTTCTGGCGACGTAAACAGTTCCGAATTCCAGGAATTTAGCAAGATTAATATCGAGGTAAACGATGCACAGATGTTTTGTCATGTCAGATGTTTTGTCATGTGAGATGTGAGGCTATGCTACGAGCATGACCGTTGTTTTCTTCAAACCGTGTGACTTGAATTGCTAAGCAGTATATATCGAGATGACAAAAACTACTTGAGCGCATTCCCCGAATTCGTGTTTGAGAAAGGGTCATAATTTCAGTTGTAACCACGAGTGCAGACAAGGAGGCCAAGTTGTTCCGTATGATTGATATTATAGGCAAAACTCTTCTTGTCAGTTCCGAGAATAGCATTGCGCGTTGACCGGCACACCGCCTCATTCCTAGCCTTGTAATGGGATATGCCCGCACGTTATTACTGGGATGGGAGGGTGTGGGCGTGTTTGAATGAACTACTCAGGACTACGGGCCGCTGTATGCATGTTTCAATGCGCCGATTGATATTCGGTAATATGAGGTGACAGTTTGTTGAAGGGCTGGACTTTTGTTGGTCATTGCTGGGTGTCATCATAGAGAGCAGCTGAAGGTGAAGTATTGTAGGAGTACAGGATGTTCCAAAGTAGTTGGCAGTTGAGTATGGGGTTCAGCGGTGGGAAAGGGAAAGCCAGGTGCAACAATATGTAGGTGGTTGGACAATTGTGTTAGTGTGCTTGCTCTTCTTGTTTGTTGACGAACAGTAGTGAGGGCTGTGGTGATGGAATCCGTCGAGGTTGTACTGTGTAATGGTTCGGCGTGGATGATCCATGATGGTGGTCCTTTCTGTGAGCTGATGTTTTCAGGATCGATGACGTTTGATCGACACGAGAAAGAGCAGAATGACCTTCGGCTTTCCCTAGAATAGCGAGGTCCATGTCGATAGATATCACTCGGTATCGGTGGGAGAATCACTCGGTATCGGTGGGAGAATCACTCGGTATCGGTGGGAGAATCACTCGGTATCGGTGGGAGAATCACTCGGTATCGGTGGGAGAATCACTCGGTACCAGTGGGAGATGTCACTCGGTACCAGTGGGAGATGTCACTCGGTACCAGTGGGAGATGTCACTCGGTACCAGTGGGAGACATCACTCGGTACCAGTGGGAGTAGATGGGCAATGGGCATGGGCAATGGGCATCTCTTGGTAGGAGACGATGGACATCTCACAGAGCCTCAATGGTCAATTCAATGCGGACAACATGTGAGGCGGGCTAAGTTCTTCCATGCAGCAGGGTCCAGCAGTCGGTCAATGAGGATACTCGTACTGAGAACCACCACGGTAGTCCACACTGCATCTGGCTCGGGAGAAGACTGACATGAATCCGTCCATCCCAGTACTCGGTAGATGCACAATTCACGTATCACAATGGGACATCACAATACACAGCAATCCAAGAGTCGTCCACCTGCGATGATTGATTAAAAAGCAACTTCTTTGTAAGCAGGTGGTGGCGTCGTGAGGCCAAGATCATGATCAACCTGGCGCCCGGGCATGACGACGACCCTTTGAGTTCGAGTTCACGGCACTCTGCGCGAAGCAAGGCTCGACTCTGCGCCAAGCAGGACTCGAGACTCGAGACTCGAAAGGAAATTGTCTACACTCTGCCCGCCGCAACCACGAGAACAACAACAGTAATAAGCCCAGGACCGAGAATAGAATCCGTGTCAGAACAGCCCTCGCCCGGTCACTGCTCCCCACCCACAACCACCACCACCACCACCACCACCACGACCACCACGACCACCACCACCCTGACCACCCTGACCACCCTGACCACCCTCAACAGCTGCCCAACTCTCAGAGGGTGCCCGTGTGCCCAAGTGCCCGTGAGCCCCAGTGCCCCCGGTAGTGCCCGACCAAACATACTCGGCATCCCCTGGCTACAATCAGCACTTCCCTCGCGACGGGGAGGGAATCAGGCAAGTGTGCCGCCCATCATCCCTGTCTAAATCGACATAGCAAGGAAGTCCTCGACAGACTTGGGCCCCGAAGCATCAACACTCCAGACAACTCACTATCCCCATCGCGTCCCAACGCCCCTCTCCCTGCAACCACCGAATGTCCCATTTCCCGACTAAATCCACACAGGTAAGCGAGCACCGTTGCTTTTCCATTCCCTCCCTAGACTCAATCAATGACAACCTACACCGGACCCGTTGGGCTGTGAAGACGAAGACAACAGAGGCCACAGCAGAAGGCTGACAATTCACAATGACAGTCACTCATCTAAACCACAACGCCCGCGAGCATCAAGGCCACGCTCATCTTCACCAACACCAGAACGACAATCGGGGTCTCCGAAAAGTACAAGGCTTCTCCAACCTTGACTGCGGAGCATGCAACTCCAGTGGCACCACCCCAGCTGCGTACGATACGACTGATAAAATCTCTTCTACACCGGACGCTTCCTAACATCTCCATAGCATTCTTAACAAAGTAGTTGCTGCTGCAAACCTGAAAAACGGCATGTCTCGCTATCAGCGCTCGAGTTCTCCCGGCAGCCGCAAGTTGGTTGTCCCAGGCCGCTCTTCTACCGGCACCTTTTCTGCCTCGTACGAACCGCATTCGACTTATTCTCGCAGTCCAAGAGATGAATACTCCACTACTCCCAGATCGGGAGGCGTCATACCCATCTCTACTGAAGTTTACACCAACCACCCTCCTCCGCCCCCAGGTTCCGCATACTCTGGTAGACCGCGCGTTCGAGCTGGCTCGGATGCTATCCCACCTTCTACTCGAACGCGGAATGTCATTCACGACTCTGGCATTTCCAGACCCTCCAGTCCTCTCACCCGCAATTATGAAACCGTCCATGTCAAGCCCTCCACCACAAGGCACGAACACAAGAAGATGTATAGCATTGACAACGGCTCGGCAGTATTGATCGCGGAGACGGAGGTTGCGCCTCGAGACCACAGAAAAGAACGAGGAGGATATCAATCCACAGGATCCGGCGGGACACACAGTCGTCCGCGCGAGATCGATGATACTTCATTTTCTTACACCGATCCCGCAGGCATGTACAGGGACACTGAGCCCCGTTGGAGGGCACGCAGAGGAAGCATTGACAACCGTCGTCCTGTGAGCATGACCGACGGGTACCAGCTTCCGCCTCCACCGCCCCCACCTCGAACCACCCGAGAACCAGGGCCTCCACCATCTACGCGTGGCTTTGACAAGATTGTGCCGTTGAGCAGAGGAGGTGGAAGTTTACGTGATCCAGGCAGAACTTCTTTGCGAGACCTTCCAGCCCGCTCGTCTTCTCGGGATGGACACCGTCCATCAATACCTGCCCGGGACCTTCCAGTCAGATCAGCTTCTCGAGATGGGCATCGCCCTCATACTTACGATCCCTATCGTGAAGAGGGACCATACGGCCGGGCTGCTGGTCATCGATCCACCACGGTCTTACCAGTCTTAATCAATCCGCCCCGAGATAACAGAGAAGACCGTTATTACCAAGAAGAGTACGAAGACCGGGAGAGAGAAGCTCACCGAAGCAGACGATTCGAGGATGAGGCAGTGGCTTCTCGTGGATTTGGAATTAGAAGTGGGAGCGTAGATCGATACCGATCAAACTCTTCTAGTGCCGAAGCACTTCCTCGCCCACCGCCACCGACTTCCAACCCAGCGGCGGCAATCTACGGCTCAGAACCCCTCGTCAAAATCCCAAGTGTTACGGACTATGCACCAAAACCTGTAATGGATGACCGACGAAGCCGGCCCGAACCCCGTCTGGCATCGGGTCCTCCTCCACCTGTCATGGATGATCGAAGAGAGCGTATTGAGCCCTCGCGAAGGAATTCTATCATCAATGATTATCCACCACCAGCTCGAGAAGATGGTCCCAAGTCTCGAGCTATGCCACGAGAAGAACGACCCCTACCACCTAGGGACGATCGATCTGCACCCAGAGAAGAACGTCGGGAGCCATGGTCGGAACCAAGAAACGACTATCTGCCTACTCCGATTCGGGAAGATCGACGAAATAGCGTACATCACCGAGACCGTGACCGAGACCGTGACCGTGACGGTCAACGAGAACGTGAGCGCGGTGACCGGAAAGAGCGAGAATATGAGAGACCTCGTGAAAGAGAACGCGAGAGAGAGTATGAGCGGCCCATCGAACGACCCAGAGAACGCGAGCGTGAATACGACGAGCCTCGACGAGATGACAAGTCTCGCAGAGAGGACAAGGGTCGTGAAGATAAAGCCAGAGAGGAAAAGACACGTGAGGAGAAGACGCGAGACTTGGCCGCAAAAGGAGTCGCGGCCGCCAGCGTCGCCGCAGCTGGTGCCATGGCTGGCGCTGCTTACCAGGACAAGAAACACCGAGATAAGAAGGAAGAATCGGATGAGGAGCGACGTAGATCGGACGAGGAGCGACGTAGATCGGATGAGGAGCGACGTAGATCGGATGAGGAACGACGCAAATCCCGACGTGAGACCAATGACAAGGAAGACGACCGTGAGAGGAAACACGCCGACCGCGATCGTGATGATCGAAAGAAGGAGAAGAAAGAGGCCGTCGACCCTGATGAGGATTACCGCCGTCGAGTCCAACAGGCTGAGCTTGAACTTACTCGTAAGCGCTCCAACGAAGACGACCGCTCCGGTTCGGATCGTGAACGTCGACGAAGGGACAGACGCGAACGTGAGGAACGAGAACGGCAGGAGAAGGAGCGTCGTGATCGACCATTGGAAATCCAAGAAGCCCCTCCACCTCCAGCGCTGCGCCGTGAGGATATTCTGCCACCACCCAAAGAGACTGTTCCTGTTGCTATTCCTGTTCGTAGGGAGCCTATTCCAGCTGGCCGTGGGAGAGACTATGCTGAATCTATCCACTCGGATGATCAGCACAACCGTTACGACAGCAGACAGGGCAGCTTTCTCAATGGTCCAGTACTTCTGGAGCCTGAGCCAATGAGCAGAGAACCGTCTGCCACGGCTGGCGCTTCTTCCACTGCCGGTGCCTCTTCCACTGCTGCTCCACTTGTTTCGACCAGAAATGGCGGATCACCGAGCGAGACGGCTGACGAAAAGGAACAGCGTGAACGGCGAGTTACTATTGTTGAGCCACGTAAAGACGACCCTACTCCCGAGGTTCCTGTGAAAGGCATACTTCGTCGTCCTACCAAAGTATTTCCAGAATATCCAAATCCCATTCGCGAGGGTGTGACTCCACTCAAAGAGCGGCTCGAGAAGAAGGGAGCTAGTGCCAAAGAAATACCCAAAGATGCGAAGTGGACCAAGATCGATCGCAAACTAGTCAACCCTCAAGCATTGGAAGAGAAGGGCGTCCGTTTTGAGGAGAGACTTGACTGTGTGATTGTTCTGAGCGTTCTGACGAGAGATGAAATCAGTGCGTTTGCCAAACGCACTGAGGAAATTAGAGGTAGGCATGAGTGGTTACCATCCGGTTGACCAATGATGACTAACGACTGTGGTAGATGAACGTGAAGAACGGTACCGCAAAGACAAGTCTCGATCGAGACGACACCATGGCAATGAAGAAGGGGAAAGTCTGTCCAGTGATAGTGAAGAAGGATACCGTCGACGCCACGAACGAGAATCAAGACACGAGAAGGAGAAGGAACGTGGTGGAGATCGTGAGCGTGAAAGAGAACGAGGTGATAGAGATCGCGACTCCCACCGACGTAGGGACTACGACGATGACTACACCACCGAAGAAGAGCGACGCGCAGTAGAAGATGTGAAGAGAAAGAAGAGGGGAGACCGAGCAGAAGATGATTCTTATACGAGCGGTGGTTTGGGGAGATGATCATATGATATATTAGTTTGGCGAGCGTTATATCCCTTGCACCTTGTTTTCGGATTTTGGATCCAGCATTTTGCTGCACTGTCTTTGATCTTGGACAGAAGCCAGCGATCATCATCGTTTGGGCACATTTGTACATCTGTGGAGGCTGGGTTCCTGACCACTCTACTATATTTGGTGGTGAGGTGGTTGGGGAGGTTGCAGCCATGCTAGGATACACCAAGATGAAGATATAATGGGATGATGATCTTGTGAGAGGAGGAGGCATATCGTAGTGGAGAAGTTGAATATACCCAATCGTTTAAGACTCGGTAAGATTCAAGTTGTAATCCTGGTGCTTCGCTGTGAAATCAACTCGGGTTGGGTAGAAAGAAGAAAAAAGTCACGGGATCACAGTCGAGCTCCTTCTCCGATTTTTTACGTACTAGCTGCTTTCTCCAGTCATCAGCCGTCTAGACGTTGCACATTTTCATCTATACTCCATCCATCCAAACCATTCGAACTCTACACCCGTGCCAACTGATAATTTCGTTTGGTTCCTCTCACACCGCAGCTTTCTGTCTCAAACGACTACAACCTCCACCAACCGCAACGTTTACTAACGCTGTCCGTTCCTGGTCACCATTATGGATCCACCTTCCACGACTCCATTGGTACGAGGTAGAGCAGATGTGGCTCTGAGCGTAGGCTTAATTGAGATGATTCGATGTTGACAAAGAGGAGGACCAACATTCGAACTGTACTTGAACACGCTACTTCCTGGTTACGACACTGGCTTTCTCTAGCTGTGTGGATTTCGAGGCTTGCCCAGTCCACTTGTGGCCCAGTTAGACGGATTCCAGGGTCGCATCCTCTATTCAGGTCGAGCCCGATCCGTTAACACGACCAGGCACAGAGAGTCCCCTTGAAGCGACACGCATGACCTCTTCAGTCATACTCTCCTGCCTCCGATCCCACAGACTTGGCCCATAAACTGTTGGGTCAACGTCCGTTTGCTCCTCTGCTTCTTCTGACAGCAAGGTCCGGTTGACTTTCAATTGAGTTAGCTCATGATATCCTCTTAGAGACGACGACCTTACCCGGTCGGTTGTGGACATCTCCGCTACTGCTGTAGTCGTGGTGATATCCATCAGACGGGTTTTCTCTTGACTCCTCCGATTCAGATGTTGGGAGAGCCAGCAGACTCTCCTTAGGGCCTCCAGATGCTGAGGGAGACTGATGAATCGCCGTTTTCCTCGAAGTTTCGGTGCCCAAGGCAACTCTCAGCCCGGTGGTCATTCTGTCCAACGTCATCTCTAATGCATCCATCCTTGCCTCTTGCGATCTAGAATGTTGGCGCAACTCTTGTGGGCCCCTCTCGATTCGTCGTGCTAGGGACCTTGCACGTCTGTCGATAATCTTTTCCCTCGGAGTACCACATCGGCATCGCGAAATCTCCCCCTCGTTCGTTGGATGACGAAGCTTATGTTCATCGGCCTTTCGAGCACGTTCGAGGCAGTCAAGCCGTATCAGTACGTCATTCATGGCCCTGTCGACGAACAAGAACTGGGCGTTGATCGTTGCGGAATCCAAAAATATCTCTTCGTGACTTGAATGTTGAATTGGCTCCGGCGAGGCTGATCGCTCGTTTGAGGAGGAAGGTGGTGACGGTGGAAGCTCTGGTTTGTTTCCGGTCAGCTTCTCCAAAGCCCTTTCAAGACGAGCTATTCTCTCTAGTGCGTCGTTGTGCTCAGAGAATGCGTGACGCCGGAGTTCTGATGACCGCCTGAAACTTCGAGAGCACATATTACAGCAATAACGGGAAGGCATCTGCAGATTGAAGAAGGTGTAGGATTATTCCTGGGGTCTTTCTACAATGGTAGATGTTGGTCTTTATGGTGGGAACACTATGAGCTCTGAGGTTGATATCTCACATGCAACGATCACGTATCAAGCATTCTGTTGATGAAAACTCTAGCTTATCGACAAACCTGAACCACCCCCATGCAGGATGATTGATTGTCCTCAGTCAACTTTCGACTATGAAACGCTAGAATTGTGCGATTATTTTGGCCCGGCATGGCACCCGCACCAAAAATGGGGGGTCGGGTAGCCTTGCGTAGATTATTTGCGGTCAATATAGACAGATCAGCTCATCAATCTCCAACAGCAACTCAACGGCAGCCGCACAGTGCCATCGGCACTGCGCCCCATCTCGTTACTCCCCCACCCCCATTGGCGCAGTCAAAGCCGTTTGTCTGGTATCAGCTCTTGTCGAAGCGCGCGCATTATTTTCTATTGATTAAAGCAGCTCGATATCAATGCTCAGCCTGGACCGACCACAGGCACCCTAGAGCGGGAACCAATTCCATCCCGTCTATCAGGGCCTGCGACAAGGCTGAGAACGTGGCAGACATGGAGGGGTCGGTGCTACTATGCACACTTGTTTCGCAATTCTCGATTGTCATCACCGCATCTAATTCTGACGAAACAATTCCAGCTATTCTCCGCTTGGAAAGGAACGGATGTGGCTATTCTTCCCGGTCAGAGGTACACAGTATGTTCTGTGGAGCCTCGATTATGGACTTGTGGACACCCTGAAACACGCCTGAACGCGCTCATATACTGTGGCAGCTTCCGAAATTCTGCTCCCGCTCACCTGGATTCATCCCTACTCTGCACGCCAACGACAAACGGCCCGTCTCTCACGCAGCACATATATTGACTGACGCTCCCGTGGGTCCCGTCGTACTGCCGGACCAGTAGTCGAGTTCGCGCAATCGCGGTTCGTAGGGAAGTGGAGGCATCGTCGATAGACCAATGCTAGGGTGACACGATGTACCTAGTCTCAGATGCTCGGATGGCTTGTTCAAAAATTCAGCCTCGCTCATCTGCTCCACTAGGGTCGGTTGAATGTTAGGTATTGACCGTACCAATCACCCACAGTAATCACGAGTTTATCTCAAAGAGACCGTCAGCCAGCTCTCTGATTGTTGGCGTGGGGCAGAGACGACTATCGGGATTTTCCACAATTCTGCACGATTCCTCTCTGCTGCACAAGCCTGGTATGGACTTCACAATCGGCCCATAGGCTCAGCAGTCACCCTTGAATCTGGCCGATTATATCAAATCCTCCACTTTTTTGGTGGACCACGTCGAGATCCGCACGATACGTACGTGTTACAAGTGAAGGCGGAGGATAACTAAGATGGAGAACCAAGCTGTCCAAGGAGCCAAGTCTACCGAACAAGACAGCACTTGAGCGGAGACGATCTTACGATTTGAACACAAGCCAGTGTTTCGAATGTCGCAACTCCATGTGAGGCTCGGTTTTTCGAAGTCTATGTTGTGTGTTTCTCGCTCAAGTCTATGATAACTTCGGTTCCCGCCCATTCGGTACCAGTCTTGGTATGCATACCTCAACCTCACTCGGATCACTCAAAACAGGATTCTCTATTATTCCAATAACCCTTCTCATGATTACGATCGTAATATGCGGATCGTCGGTTTCTCAAAGTTTGAGCACCCTCCACCGTCGACGGAGGCGTTCCGCCGGTCCGTTTCGCTGGGAAATTTCACCGATCTCAGTCCACAATGCACAATCACACCTTCCGTGGCATCCTTTATTTTCCGATGCTCCACGGCCGACAAGCTTCACTACAAAAGAGTTTCAGTGGCTTCACCGGGTCATTTTACATTACCCTTCAAAATATCATCACTTCTGCTGACAGCCCGACTTCGACCGATAGATATCTGGCGAAATTC
Organism: Venturia nashicola; assembly: GCA_004522665.1. Classification (NCBI taxonomy): domain Eukaryota; kingdom Fungi; phylum Ascomycota; class Dothideomycetes; order Venturiales; family Venturiaceae; genus Venturia; species Venturia nashicola. Next base: position 908,291 of record SNSD01000006.1, read on the forward strand.
TCACTTACGGTCGCCAAAAAGTTACTGTCTCAATTTTTGCTCGTGGAATCCAAACATGACGCCCACCTCGTGATTCCTGGAAGTCAATAGAATAGTGGTTTGACCAAAGCCAATGCATAGGGCTGAGTTGCGAGCAATCCTGCCAAGAACCTCGGCCTCAAGAGTCATGCGGACTCCAGCAGGATATTCAGATAGTTTTTCGTGCAGCAAACCCAAGATTGTATCTTATCGGTACGGGTCATGTAGGAGACCATATCAGACTTGCTGGGCTGGCTACGAAAGGCCTTCTCTCTCTGACGACTTCCCAATTCCTCGGCATGTTCGTCGATTTCCATGCGGCTCTCATCAAGTCACCCTCCCACTCTTTCAATTTCTCATGATAAGACCATTTTCCTATCTAGGATTGTTGCGGCCATGGTCTTACACATCTCCACTGAGTGTGCCCATTCGAAACAATGCCCCACGTCGAGTACTAATAGAGCTCTCCACGCTCGTGTTCCCGCCATGACTGAGGCTTTTTCGCGTGTGCCACACCACCCACAACGTCCAGCAACTGTGTTACATCTTCAGATTCGTCTAGCTCGTATCATCTGCTGGATATTTATATACCGTATATCACAGTAGATAGTAGAGCGGCTAAAATCGAACACCTGCCATCCTTGTATATTGCCAGTGCAGTTGCGGGATCTAGCTACGAGGCGTACTGAACGAGACTACACAGCACAGAATTTATATCTAGACTGTTGATAGTTGGCTACAGGGATTGTATTAAATATTTACAGGGATGGCGCATGACCTACTCCAGCCGCTCTCTGGTGTACTGCGTATACCACAGTACGGAGGCAGAGTTGATGGACGGTACGTACTCCGAAAAAGAAAGGTGATGCGGATATATCGACGACGTGTGACCCGGTCTCTTAGATAAGTCAGTACGAGTGTACTGTGTAGCATCACTGCTGGGTTTTACAGAAGTCGGAAGGGCGACCCGACATATAATACCATCGGGACAGACAGCCAGTAAGGCAAAACAGGCATGCAAGATAAGTAGGTATCAAATATTTCCAGTCTTGAACCTGTAACTGTCTAGTAAGCAAGGCTGTCACACCCTTACTTAGTTGGGAAGGTCTTGCCAACCATGACCACCATTCACGCATTCGTTTCTTCTTCCGACGTCGTTTTTTCTTCTGAACAAAATTCATCATTCTCCCCTACTCTGGCTTCACCCCTTTCCTGTCTTTGTGACGACTGAGTGTACCAAATCCAAGTGTCTCGTGCAGGTGGACACGGTGTTCGCCTGCATAACTTGATGTGTTACGAAGCGAGCGCCTTTATCTAATCTATCCGTTAGCGCGCAATGCTCTGTTTCAAGATCCTTTGCAGCGTGGGATCCAGACTTTTGTGGGTATCACTGGTAGCGTCGTAGTCAAAGGTCTTCATGGTAGCAGCAGGTCCAAGATTGATCTCGATGAATTGCCTGTGGGAGACCATCCTGTCATGTTTCTAAAGAAAACGATATGATTGTTCTCGTCCCATAGTCCTCTTGCGTCGAGTGGGAGTCGCAGTCGCCGCATTTTGCTACGTCAAGATCTGTTTTTGTCGTGGGCTGGCTTTGGATTCATCCAGTTGTATCTATCCCGTAATAGGCATGAATAAGGCGTCTCGATATTGCCGATCGCTTGGACTCGGATAAGATAGATGAGCAGCAATCTTTATCTTGAATACGACCTTTTTGGAAGGGGGCTAGAGGACTGCGCCGCATTTTGATATTGTCATTCATGGGGTTAGATAAGCTGGATAGTAGTAGTTCCTCAGAGATTGATCGGCTAGATGACTTCCTAAATCTGGCCTTCATCCTAGGGTCAATCATCGAATGAGTGGATTGATGTAGGATGAGAAAATTTGACCACATAGTTATGTAAGACTGTTATCAAACGATGTTGTATTCAATGCCAAGTGATAGAAAACAAGGTCAAAGGAACGAGAGATTTTCTCGATCAACGGGTCACATGACCGTGATGACTAAGTCTGTATTGGACGGCACAATTGGAAAGCAACCACCATCAACAATTTCACCAACTCTTAATTTGCAGTGGCGTCTTCATCCACGCTGTCTTGGACACTACTACTCCTTCCGCTCAATCCTCCAACTCATCGAATGTGCCTCCATTGCGTTGACAACGCGTGTGTTGTTGTCTGTCTCCATGATGATCGACCATGGAGTTGTCGAAATGCCTTTTATTTCGATACCCGTGCCAACATTACTGTCGCTGTCCTCCATGAGGTCTTCTCTCCACTGAGCTTTACCAAAAACCACATGATCGTCTTCGGTGCTGCTTAATGCCTGCGGTAGAAACCATCCCGAAGTGTTTGTAGCCAACGATTGTCACCAAGCAAGCTTATGCCATGAATCAATTTCCATTCCTGATAGCCATTCTTACCATGCAAGACATCCACCATGTTTATCCTCTTCATCAGATTACAGAGGATATACAGCATCTACTCGAAACCGACGTCTCTTCGGCCCAGAAGATCACGCGTCTTGTCGGTGACCGACTCGCTGACATTCAGGTCCTCGAAGAGGTAACGAGACAACTTCATCAGTACTGCCCTCAAGTTTACTGTTCCGGACGAATGTCCACGAGGTTAGATATAAACAAGGGCATTTTTCGCAGTACTAAGGGAACAAATCTCATGCGAAGGAGACCTGTAGGAAATTTGTAACGTAGTCATCCTTGACAACCAGTTGGAACAATTCGCACCAGACGACAGTCAATTCTACCATCCGGCAAACAAACCACGATCACTACGACGTGTCGAGCAAATGCAATGAGCTGAACGGCGGCTCGATCTCGTCTGGTCTAAAATCGATGAAGCAATCGAGAAAATTCACCCAGGCCGATCGATAGGCGACTGGATGCCGGCCATGGATTTCTCCGACCGTAGACTGCAACGAACTCCAGACTGGGAACCAGTAGAGAAGGGAATCATCAACACCGACAGCCTCGTACCCTCTTTCGATACTGGCTTTGGATCCCCTCTCCACCAAAGAGAGGCCAGCGCTTTTCAAGCATCTTCATCTGAGATCAAGAGCAAGCTCAAAACTAGAGGAACAAGCCTGACTGAGCATACCCTTTTCAGTCAGGCTCATACTGAAGCCATGGAAGAACGAGTCTCACCAAAGCAACATCTGTTCCGTTTGAAAGAGAGAGATTGGAGGGTCTTCCACAGTCTTTTCTACCAACCCTCGAGTGAGAATGCAGTCGGCAAGATTAAATTTCATGACTTGTTGCACGCCATGTCAAGCGTTGGGTTCTCATACCAGAAGATGGGCGGCTCAGCGTGGTTGTTTGTGCCTCCTATCGAGTGTAAATCTCGTGGTATCAGCTTTCACGAACCTCACGGAGTGGACACCAAAATCTCTTTTTGGATGGCGCGACAAATTGGAAGACGATTGCAGCGGGTTTGCGGATGGGGAAGGAATAATTTCGCGGCCGGATGAAGTCACAACTGGAAAGGAGTCATGCCGTGTCGTTTGCAACTTTGCAAGTGCTGTTTGGAATGCGAGAGATGTAGCGCATTGGCAGCGCTCTTCTGTGTCAATTGCGACTGCTGAAGTGGAGTAGACGAGGCAATACGTCACCCGTTTTCGCGCGAGTCCTGGTGTGTTTGATGATGCTGAGCCCTCGCATATCCTTGTCATGAAGATTCGCAGGCACGTTCGCTGGTTTCCAGACCACACAGCGGTGAATAGCGCGGATTGGAGCTTTGATTTCTTCGCTTGGTATGACAGGGTGTCAAATCTTTCGTCTCGATCAAGACACGGCATTAGGAGAAGCAGAATGTGGGCCTCGAGTTTACCACCATGAACGTTCGGAACTTCTGAATGAAGGGAGTTCTACTGATTTGCAGTTGCTGGTTGCGAGGAAATTCAAAGAGAAATCTGCGCAGTCGTCAATTTTGGTCACCTAATCCACATTAATACTGCTATATGGTAAAAATTGAGACCAGGATACCTCAAGTTGATCATGACATTCACAGACTCGAGCTGAAGCGACCTGTTGGCCATTTCGCCAACGTGCGAAGCCTATGGAGCTTTTTGTTCGCCAACCAGTTTACTTCTGGACGAAAGCCAACTCAGGCAGGATTTTGAGGGCCTACATCGTCTCGTTCCGTAGCCATCACTCGCACCAAAGCTGTAAGTATAAGATGATGTACAGCGATCAGCAAGCTTTCTAAATAGTAATTAATCAACAGTACTTTTTCGAGCTTGCATCGATTACTAGAACTCAACTTCGATTACGGGTTTCTGTTTGAGAGTGGGCATGTCAGGTGTCTACTTGTTTTCTATATGATTATCACCAATACCTGTTCTACCACATCCCAGTTATCAGCAATTCCTATCTATGTTGATGAGCAAAGAGACCCTTCCTTTATAATCTTATAATCCAGATGCAGTGCGGACCGTCATAAGACGTGGTGTGTCGTGGTCGCGAAAATAAACTCTGAACGAACATGGTTGACATGCGACACGACCCAAAACTCTCATCCCTCGCGAGCCAAAGAAACTTTTGAAAAACGAAGTCCAAGCGAGTAAGTACATAAAACCGAAGAATTTTTCCTTGCATCATCGGTCTGCTTTACGTCTTCATCAACGACGAGGTCATCATTAGAAACGCGTCTCGGAATCGAGATCAAAGACTCCTAGCGATCCGGAGCAGTGTTAGTACACATCCACTGATAAAACAATGGCGCCTAAATTCGACTTCGGAAAATCCACAGCCAAAGACTTCGGCTCTGTCGGCGCATTCGCAATCAAAACGGTAAAAGAGAATACGCTAGCCAATCGAAAGAATGCACCAATTCCTGGACGTAGAGACTCTGGGTCCCCGACAAATGAAGCGGGCCAAAGTAATGTGTTCAGCCAGGCCAGTCCTGGTAGCTCAAGGTTGACACAGAGAGCGTCGAAAAAGAGCAATCCCGATGCGCAGACCCCGAATTTGAGGAGGATGAATTCTGGTATAGCAACTCTAGGTGTCAAAGAAAGTGACGAGGAGATTGAGAGTGAGGGAAGTGAGGACGGAGTGGCTTCAAGAAGGTCAGAGAGGTCGAACGGGTCGGCCAACTCAAGACGGTCTCATAGCTCCAAGAGGTCGGGCGAGTCAACAAGGTCTCGAAACCCAGAGAGCAGAAGGCCTGAAGCTAGCGGGAGAAGGAGTGCGAGACCAGCAGTCCAGCAGAGCCAGCCAGAATCAACAAGGCTCACGAAATCTGCTCTCAAATCATTGCAAACAGATCGAGTTCGTCGCACTCTCCAAGAAGAAAGCGTCCAGCGCAATACAACCAAAGTCAGAATTGCCAAAAAAGATCAAGAGAGGAAGGAGAGGAAGGAGAAGGAGAAGGAGAAGAAATCCAAAAAAGCGGCGGGGAAAGGAGAAGATGAAATTTGTTTTGAGATTGATCGTCAGCGCGGTATGCTTGTGAGGAGGGGCTTGTACAGCGATGGGACGAAACCGTGGCAACAGAGGTTCGGAAATCCCCATGCAGATGTGCTTGGTATGATGGGTTTGAGGGGGGCTTATGAGAAGGTGAAGAAGAGTGCCTACTGGGCTTTCTGAGGACGGAGGGAGGTTGTGTTTATTAAGTATAGAATAAATGAGGTTCCATCATCGAAAGACTCGAGGGCACTCAGGGGCCACTCAGGGGCCTCTCAGGGGCCTCTCAGGGGCCTCTCAGGGAACGATCCGTGACTTCTGGGCGTAGGGCGCTGATCCTTGCTGTGCCCGCCCGCAAATGACGATTCTTACAGCCTGAGGTGTTAAACGTGAGATGCTTACGCGTCCGAAGAGCACCGACTCGGTAACAGCCAGTCAATTAGTACATACATAAGAAGCTTTTCCTCCGGCTTTGCTTCCCTCCCCAATCAGATATATTCGTCAGCATAACATCTTCGCAATGTCCTACCAGAACCAACCCTCAAACCAGAACCCCTCCAACCCCTCAACTGGCGCAAGCCAGCAATACTACCAGCCACCTTCAAACCCACCACCAGGACAACAGCAGTACCAACAGCCAAGCTACCAGCAGCAAGGTTATCAGCATTCAAGCCCTCTTGGATCCAACCCCACACGCCACTCAGACACAGATCTGCTCCCCCAGGGACAGGAACGAAGCGAACAGATGGAACACTTCCAGAACTACGAGGCGCAAGCCAAGGTAGACGAGGATTCCCAGAATCAGGCTATACTGGAGAAAGAGTTCCCGACCATTGATGGTTCTCTGATTGCGGCCATCTATGGGGATAGCAAGAGTCTGAGTGCAACAAGAGAGATGTTGCAGGAGTTGAGTAGTGAGACGTAATACAGGAAGAATGGAAAGGTGAAGTGGGAATACGCGGGCACGGAATTGTCGTTTTACGACATCGGGAGCTGGAAAAAATAGTACACAGTTGATTTGGTGGACACTGCAATCTTCGGACTCCCTGGTTGGCTATGCATATCATCGTATGTTTGATCAGGACAATAAGCTTAGCTTACTTGACAAGCGGTCGACGTATATGAGATGTCCCACAACCTCTGGAGTACTCAACAGCCAGCTTAAACATACGAAGACACATAGCGGATCTCCTCGATTACAATGAGCATGGTAGAGCGTCTGATCAGGCAAGATCTGTAGGAGCAATTGTTAATCGTTTGCAAAAGGTAGTTCTAGTCGGCACCATTGAAGACCTTACCATATGATAAATCTGTGTTCCAATGACCGTGTCACATAGCGTGCATAACCATGATGATTAGCGATGTGTTTTGTTCTTAAATAGGTACTGAATGAGGATTTCCATGCGCAACCCTGGGACGGAACTTGCCGTTCGCATTGTGAGTACCGGACGAGTTTTCCAACGACCTCTTGCATAGTATATAAGCTTTCCAAACCCTCGTCCCCAGCCTTCAACGAATATCGTCTGCAGTTTCGTAGACCCAGGGCCGCTTCCCACGGGGTTCTCTCCCAAATGAAAATGGATGACAGCCATGGTCGCTTGGCACAAGCGGCGAGGGCATTCTCCAGTCGAGGGACTATCAAGCGGCGAGGGCATTCTCCAGTCGAGGGACTATCAACCGCCCGTTGCTGACGTTGCCCAGGTCAGCGTCGAACCAATATCTGCCAAACTGCGATATCCTCTCCAATCTCTGCGAAAACCCAAATTGGTATGATGAAGGTCCCAAGCAAGACACAGACGTTCAAGAACAGCACGGGACAGGCCGCACATGAGGAATTGGAGCGGTTTGGGAGCCGGCAGCGCTGTACGACGAAACTTTCAATTGGCCATGACTAGAATCTAGCTGAGGTAATCACTATGGCCGCTTCTCCATTGTCCAAGCGCAGGACGAGATGTTCGACGTCGAGAGTGACGCCTCGGTACCTCTGGGTTCGACATTGCGGGAGGCCTTAAACCTGATTCCGGTACCCTCGTCGGTACGTACTGTGTATACAGTGTTTGCTGTCTCGAATCCTGATGGAAAACGATGCCTGTACCTACGCCGAGAGTCAAATATCTTCATCAGACCCGCAATTCCGAAAGCAATATCCCATGTCGCTCCTCCCACAGAAACTCTCTATCAGTGGCCTCCTCAGAACACAGACGAATGCTCTTTCGCGTGCCGCTCATGACCAACGTGCTTGCATGTTTATCGAGGTTATGGCACTCTGCTTCTCCCCGGGCTGCCTGGAAGAGCAGATTCATAAAGCTCTCCATGACACAAGAAAAGAACGATGGGTCGCGGCCGACTCACCATCACAAGGTTATGCTTACCTGCTTAGAGAACAACACAAGGGTCAGCTCTTCACGTTAAGGCCGAATCACTGCGGGTTTTCCCAGCATCTGCTCCACTTACTTTGGGTTTCTACACAGTACACCAACTTGCTGGCCTCCGTCCATCAATTGGGAGAGTATGTCTATTAAGAGTATCTCTGTGCCGTGGATTTGTCACAACTAACTGAGCGATGCTTTGTCGTCCTTAGGTACTAACACAGGGTAGCGGCATTCAAGTATTACCAAACTACCATACAATGCGCACGGACTGTATGTTATGACGCCCAGTTGCTCGGATTCCTGGTCCTCCCAAGGGCTATGAATCGGTGCTACCCTTTATATCTCCCGACGATATAGCTCTAGTTCAAAGTCTAAATCCACCCTTCGCACGAGGCCTTCATTCCGAAATTTTACAGAGCTGATGAAAGAAGCGAAGGAATGGTTGCACAATGTCCGGTCCAAAAAATATTCGGACACGTCACTTAGACTTGGAGAGAACATACGCTTTTCCTACAATAGTTATCCTTGACTGAGGTAAGTCCGGGTTGATCTAGGATTCGTATCGCTGTTCTCTATCCTTCTTTTATTTCGAAATCGTCTATCCCGTTGTAGGTGGCACGAACGAGCGGTGATAGTCGATTAAAAAGTAGGGGGTCCCGCTAGAATTTGGGAGCATCGGCTTGCCGAGGTGTCCGAGTCATTTGAACCCAACGCCGTACTCGTTTTACGACGGGGACTTCTGCAAGTACGGTATGTCTTTGAAGTTTTAGGGAGGCCACAACGAACTGTTCTTTTTACCGGCTCTCAGAAGCGTACCAAGAAGAACGATCCGTGTCGACCCTCCACGTGCATGGTCAGTGACCCGGCCCTATTCCCCAAACAGGTCCTGCGAGGCAAATATAGATGAAGAATCAATTCTTGCGATGCATTCGTGGTTGTTGACCTCTTGTGTTCTACTCATATCTTTGAAGATAGACGGAATCTCCGGTCATGCGGTCCGGAGGGCGTATGCACGGAAAAAGGTTCTGCATTGTCGAACGATAAAAACAGACAAATTTGTATAAAGTTGCTGGGCCGCGCTGATGAAGAGGAAGTGATATCGGTTCTGTCTTGGACATCTACATCGCCATCTTAGACGTTCGGCTCTTACCTCACTCTTTCGTATTTCCATCGTTCGTTGGCGAAAATGCGTTACTCAACTTTTCTGACTTTTGCTGGCACAGCATTTGCGATCCCAGCTCCGGACCCAAGACCTGCTCCTACACCAGTGGCGGATCCCATGCCAGTTCCGGTAGCAGCTCCAGAACCAACAGCTCAACCGCAGCCGCAACTTGGCTTTGGAGTTACGTTAGTTTCCCCGCGTACCTCTGCTTCATACGATACACTCTCTCCTTCCGTTCACAATTATGCCAACTGACAAAAGATGAACAGAACGCCCTTGGGGAACTTCAATGTTGGCTCCAACCCCAACGCCGTACCCCCTGTGCCAAGAGGCTGGGACGGCAGAGCCCTAACAACGCCTTGCTCTGCTTTCGCAGCCCAATGCATCTACCAATCCATCTCCGGCTCCATCTATTCATCCATCTCTGGAAGTATCCAAGACGGAGTCCTCGGCGCTTTTGGATTGAGACCCGCTCCAACACCTCCTCCGGCACCGTATTATCCAGGTGGCACATTTGGTCCTGGATGGTCAAATCCTCAACAGGGAGCGCCATCATATCCTCAGCAGGGAGCACCATCATATTCTCAGCAGGGAGCGCCATCATATCCACAGCAAGGAGCGCCATCATATCCACAGCAGGGAGCGCCATCATATCCACAGCAAGGAGCGCCATCATATCCACAGGAAGGAGCGCCGTATCCTCAACAAGTAGCGCCGTATCCACAACAGACACCATCGTATCCGCAACAGGGTGCGCCGTATCAGCCACAGCAGGGTGGGAGTGGAGGGTGGTCGCCGCCGCCGTATGCAGGACAGCAGAGCGGTCAGGGTGGATATCAAGAGCAGAATTCGGGACCAGGCTGGAAAGAGTAGTTACTTTTGGCAGAAGGCATAGAGGAGATTAATGAACATGTGTTTCTACGACACACTGTTTAAGATGTAGATATATCTTTTGTAATGTGGACTCATTTGTTGCGATTTCCTCCTTCGCCTATTGTTGGCCATGTACCCGTATCTTTGGTTCCAATCCTGAAGGGAGAGAACCTGGATCAAAAGCGACGGGTGATTTCTGGAAGTCGATAGGGTACGTCCTACTGTGTAGAAACTTGGATGAAATCGACAGTAGAAGGAGTCCACCTCCATACAAGTTAGAATGCGGGCTTTCAATGTCTGTTCACTGGTGATTACGCCAGTCCACGGTTGTGACATCTCTCACTTGTCTACCCCAATAAATAATTCCTCGAGAGAGTGAAGGGCGGGACGGTGAGTATTGAATGGAATGGGATTCTCCGAAGCCAAGAACTGGTCAGCGGTATTTATTCCGTCCCTCGCGTACTTTCTGTCCGCGCACGAGTACCCTTGAGAATGGAGGAGCAACATTTCTACTCTATCAACTTGACGTGCTCTTGATTCCCATCATTATTGGGATTACGATAACCGGTCCAGCATCAAGGTGATCAGCCAGGACAAAAAGATTGACGCCGCCAGATATCTGTTTGCTCTCTTCGCTGAAGCGGCAACGCCTAATTGGCGAGAATAGATCAGCGTGGTGTAGGTATTTACAAAGAAAATATACTTACTCCTGCTAACGCTGTCCAGGCTGTAGAAGAAGCATCTGGTCGTGATGGAATAGTTTGCTCTTACCGGGTATATTGCTATGGCAATCCCAAATGCCATAATGCGTCAAATACAGGCCAGTATAGTAACCCCGACAGAGACTGTTTTAACCCCCAAAGGAGCATCTGGGGTCTCTTCTTTTCCTGGTCCGGTTGGGACCGGGCCGAGCCTTCTCACTGATCACCGATGGCCCTGTCACACAGTGGCTTCTTCATGGAGAATTTGAACGGTACACAGTGGCTTCTTCGGAGCATTTTAGGGGTGCCAACCGTGGATCGGTATCGGAAGATTTCTGGCCATCTCAATAGAGGATCTCAACTCTCAATAGAGGATCTCCTCAGGAATTTAGTACTATCGTTCTGCAACTGATGGTGTCACTTCAAAATCTGGGTGTTGTCCAAGGGCAGAAAACCAATGAAGCCACTGTGGTTGGTGGGTGGACGGGATGGCCTCAAGCACCCTATTTTAAGCAGCAATCTGGACCGTGGCTGGCCATTGCCGTGGCTTTTGTCCCGCGCCAGGTGGCACTCGGTGGCAGGCTGGCTGGCGCTGGCCGTTATTGTTGCTTGTGCCTGTTTAATTGGGATGCTTCAGGTTCCAATCATTATTATAGTACAGAATTGTCTTCAAACCTGCTTTCACCTCCATTTTCCAATCGTCACCTCCTTGGCTGCATCTGTCCAATTGCAGCCAGTCACTCCCTCCGTCCCTGTACTACCAGCTGAAAGCCAGCGAGACGCGCTGAATGCACCGCCTGCCAACTCTCCCTCCACCATGACCTCTCGCCCTAAACCTACATCTCTCTCCAGTGGTTACAAGAGTGTTGGTCCACGACGCGAACACCACTACGAAATGAACGACCGTATGCCCAACAACGGCGGTCCTATGACCAACGACAAAGCCGTTGACGAAAGCTCCTACCCGGCTCATAAAAGAACGCTTCCGCTACACCATGGAAAGAAGGTCACAAAGGGCGTGAAGGCACAGGGAGAGAGTGGCAGACGCGGTGTACACCCGTTTCACTTCCTTAGAATCTGCTTCAGGAGTAGTTGTACGCTGTCCAAGTTTGTCAACATCCTATGGCCATTTGTTCCAGCTGCTTTCGCTCTGGTACGACCTTTCCGCGAGGGCCCCATTGAAGGCAACCGCAAACTGACAGCTCGCAGAGATACGCCCGCCCCCACCAAGAGCTATGGATCTTCGTTCTGAGTTACATTGGTATGATTCCATCCGCCAATCTGCTCGGATTTGCTGGTCAGGAAATGGGAAGAAAGCTCCCTCACGTATTTGGCGCCCTCCTCGAAACTACATTCGGTTCCGTTGTTGAGATCATTCTCTTCATGGTCTTGATCAGCCGTGGCGACAGTTTTGTTCCTGTCATCAAAGCTGCTATCCTCGGTTCTATACTCGCCAACTTGTTACTCTGTCTCGGCTTCTGTTTTTTTGCTGGGGGTCTCAGACGAGATGAGCAGGAATTTCACGAGGCAGTGAGCGAAGTTGGCAGCAATCTGATGCTCGTAGCTGGAAGTAAGTCCTATGTCGATATCGATTGGCCAGCGCACTCTCTAACCTTCAACCAGTGGGTCTGATTGTCCCTGCCACATTCAGCACTGCTCTAACCAACGAGGCGGATGTTACAAACAAGGTTCTAAAAATCAGTCGGGCCTCATCCGTCATTCTGCTAGTCGCCTATGGCTGGTCAGTTGTCCAATGATCCTCAAAATGGAGGTAGCTAATAATTTACCAGCTTCGTTTTCTTCCAGATGCGCTCCCACCATGGATTGTACACTGAGGTCTTGGAGGCTGATGAGGAGAAAGATGCTGATAAGCACCGAGATGCTTACAAAGCTAAGCTCACGGCAACGGAATGCATCATTGCCATTGCCTTCGCCATTACCATGGTCACGTTCATGGCCATTTTCCTGATTGACAAGATCGAATACATCGTCAATGAACATCATATCAAGGACGCGCAAGTAGGCCCTGTATCCCTGGGGTTGACTATGCTAACAAGTTTAGCTTTGTGGGTCTTATCTTGATTCCCGTTGTCGAGAAAGCTGCCGAGCACATCACAGCCATTGACGAGGCTTGGGATGACCAAATGAACTTTGCTCTCTCCCATGTCCTCGGTGCATCCATTCAGACCGCCCTCTTCAACACCCCTCTTGTTGTCATTGTCTCGTGGGGTCTCGGTCACAAGCTCGATCTCAACTTCGAAATCTTTGATGCCGTTGTCCTCATCCTTGCCATTCTTGTGGTGGGCAACTTCCTTCGCGACGGGAAGAGCAACTACCTCGAAGGAATCCTCTGCGTTCTAGTCTACATGATCATCGCCATTTCCGCCTTTTACTACCCGGACCCTGCACACGCCACAGGCACAGTGAGCGGCGGCGAGGAGGCAGCAGCAGGACATAAGTTTCGCAGGGGATGAAGTGGGAGAATTTTAAATTGGGATTGTCTCTAGGAGCATATACTACCTTTATAACAGATTGTGCTTTGCGGCGATATATCCACCTGAGCGTTTTGTTTGGTATTTTATTGGATTAGCAAAAAGTTGATTTGCATGCATACATTCTGGTATGTTGTAACGACACATCGTCGGGACGGTTGCTGGCGTCATCATAGATTGGTTTGGTAGTAACATCAGTCTAAGACACTCAGCTAACGTGACGTGTATTGGTTTCGTGCGAGAATCCAGACTGCAGATTGCTTTGCTAGGTGGCTAATTTTTGGAGTATAATTTATACCTAGACGTGATTAGATATTCGCCTATACGACTTCTTAAAAGTGATATTCGTGGCAGCACAAGCCCAAAAACGGTCATTTATTTCCGAAATCACGATAGTCAGTCTTTAACCCCACCGACTTCAAGGCGGGGGACAAGAGCGTGACCTTCGGATGCAAGCTCACTGGGACTAATACTATAACTTGATCAGCCTGATCCAAGTCTCGTCTTCACCTACCCAGTCCAACAACCTTCAGACACTCGGTTTTTAGCGAACAGCTGCATCCAATATGTTTTGAACCCGGCTCATACCTTCTTCGCCATGGGCAACATGACACGCGATGAACCGCCCCTATCATATCCACCTCTTCGAAAAAGTCGTCATTTCTCAAGCGCAGCAGACATCCAGAAGTCGTCTTCTTGTAATTATCCCATGGCACCTAACCCATGCAGCAATGGCAGCTCTAGGTTTTCCTTGCAGCAACGTAGAAGCGATTATTGCATTTATGCCTGGTTCATTGAAAGTAGTATCCTTTCCAACAAGTATCCTCGCATTATCCGATGGAGTTTTCCTTTTCTGGAAAATCATCATGGATGCTGGAATAATTCACTGGGTTTTCGGTCTGTTACATGGGATGTTTCCTATACTGGTCGTGATCCTTGGATTCCATCAATCTCGGTGTGCTTATTTGACCTGCATATACTGTAGACTTCTTGCTATGTCATTGTACCACCAGAGAAACAGTTACTGAGCTTGAATTATCAAACTTCTTTTAGCCCTGAGGTATCCGTACGTGTACTGTATAAATCTTATCTATATACGCGTAGAATGACGTCCGGTCTACCACAATACACAGGATCCGCGCAAGCCAAGAACACAAAAATACACTCAGGTAAAAGACAAGGGGCGCCCTTGTCAAACAGAACAACCCACCCAAACAGTCTAAAACCCACAGCAAACCATTTCCTCAGCACAGACGTCAAGGATCCCAATTCCGCAGCACACAACTATCGACCCCTTTCACCCTCGCATCCGTCCTTCGTGCTTTCATTAGTTATAAGCCCGGATTTGCATTTACCTTCTTCTTAATTCAGGGCTGGCTCTTCGATCCCTGCTCGGGTACTTACAGCCGCGTCAAGACTCGATAACTCTGCTAGCCGGTGAGACAGGGAATATACGAATTGTCGGAATGAACACCGCAAGGCTGTATACCTTACGGATGTTTTTTAAAGAGTCTACTTGCTACCATGCCGTAGAGCTTACTCATACAACCTGTTGGGTGCCAGACGGATGAGCTGGAAGTGTGTTTTTGAAGGGTTGATGATGGGAGGACGGGATTGGGCAGGTTTGATGCTGGACAGGGCGGTTCTGTCGTGGGCTTGCAGATTCATTACAACTGTTGTATTTAAGCACGGCGGCGAGGTCTGACAGCTCGAATCTTGAAAGTTGGACAGTTCAAGTAAAGTATTACGATACAGATGTCTTTCATCTGTATGACATCTGCATACCAGTCCTCTGGTTATTTCAGCCCGGAGATATTGCATCCAAGGAGCGATACCAATAAACTTCTGTATCTTCCTTATCAAAAAGTATTTCTAAACACTTCTTCTGTTCCACACTCTCCTATCCATCCACGTTCAATTCTCCGAGATAGTCCGCACATCCACCAAGTAATTTTGCTCTAGGACAAGATGGGTTCGAGTCTTTGTTCCCTTTCCGAACCCACCCTTTCCACGTAACGGTAATCTGACATTCTGATACTCGCTCCAAAGACTGAACTTGATCATGGCCTGAGCTCTTCAAGATCCATCCGATTCTCCCTCAATTCCAGCACAGTCTTCTAAGAGAGCCTGAGACCCGAGTTTTTCATCTTTGCAATCACACCGAAGTTTTTCGTGGGTCGAGGATACTGTGCAAGGATATAAGTTGAACAGTGCGAGTAGGTGGTGTTGGAGAGGAGAACAAGCGTACATTTTCGGAGGAGGGTTTATTTTGGAGGGGAGAACACCTGGTGTCGGGACCACTCTTGGTACGATTCGCGGTGACAGGTCGATATATATTTTCAGGTCGTTACTTGTGACCGAATTTGACGGCTACTGCTCCAAGAAGGCGTAGAGTAGCAAGAGTATCCTCATTGCTGCTGTAGTGCTCCTATACTGCTTTCTCTCAGCTCGATCGAAATGCGTGTAAGAGATCAAGATGTTCAGCTGGCATGTCGAGGAAGGAGGTGAAAGATATCACGACCTGGACCATTACGATATCCTGATGTCTGATGAGGAAATCATGTGGTGCGTAGAGATGAGATCCAGGGTTGGAATACAAGGCTGTGTGGCACAAGCAATAGGTATATCCGTGAAAACATCAGGGGCCGAAGAAGCCATTGAAGTAGATCCCCCTGTTTCAGACAGTTGGGAAATCTACGTCCTCATATCCAAACCGAAAGGCTGGATCGAACGCCATGATGTAGATAAAGGCTGACGATAAGACTATCACGAAGTCCTGATTGCCGATTATGTTGATGGATGCAAGAAGCTCGTCCTTCCGACGGACGAGGTTGGAAACGGTGAAGTCGTCCCCATACTCGTCGCCGTCCGGATCCAGGACATCTTGCGCGATGGAAAGCCGCATAGCACTAGGCACTTTTTCCCATAGGTCGCGTTGAATACGGCTTCCATTTCTCGTGTCACAGATCTCAACATCAAGATAGTTGAGCTCATTCTGATGTTGACGATAGCTTGAACATTGACAATAGCTTGCTGTCTTCCACTCCAGGTCGGCCCAATCCGGCAGTCCTTCTCCATGGCCTGTGTCGTTTTGGGGTCCCTGAAACGAGTCGCAAACAATGACATGATTGTCTCTCTCAACAAGATACAATTCACCAAGGAAGCGCGGAGATCCTCGGAGGGGTATCCGGAAACGTCGTTGGTGATCGATTAGCCTGAGGTTGTTGGTGGGCTCCACACTCATACCCTCCTGCAGCAACATTTCCAGTCCAGTTCCGGGGCTCAGTGTGGTGCCAGCAAAGTCAACCCTGTAGTGACACAGGACAATAGGATTTCCTTCTCCAGACTCTTCAGGTAACAATGTCATGTAACGAGACGCGGCGTTCACGACAACTGCTGTAAATCTAGAGCAATAACACGTTAGTTAATGATCCAATGATTACGCCAAGGAAGGAATGCGTGGTGGATGAACTATTATCACCATGAGTGAGTGCGATAGCTTACCGTGAATTGGCAGGAAGCGGCAGATCGAATGAGTGCGACGTGTTCAGGTTCATATCCCATACAACAACAAGTCGTCCGCAAACGAGGACGCAGGTGTCGTCATCGGCGCCGAGGGAGGTCACTAGATATGGAGCCTTGAGGTACTCATATCTCCCCGATGTATGACAAGTCTGGGTGTGAGAAAGTTCGAAGGTGAAGACATAACTAAAAGTCGATCAGCGGAAGACGATTAGAAAAGACAGGATCCCATCTCACTTTGATCTTGTTGAGCACACCAGATGTGTCTTGGTAAGCACTAGGTCCTCCAAATGTTGGGTCCCAGGAAGCGAAACTCGGCACACATGACCGGTTCTGATATTTAAAAGATTCACCGAGCGTCGAGATTCTGTTTGTGCCGACCAGACTACTGTTTCTCCAACAAATTGAAAGTCACGACGCTCGCGCCGCTGAAAGGGGATATGAAAATGTGACGGAGGTCTGATCAGGCGCGTGACAACAGGTCGGCCATGTAGGAACCGATGGAGTTGCTCTGCTTTTCTTTGATCGAGTTCAATTTTATGGTCTGTGGGGCTAGAGTCTAACTCGGATCCGTCGCTTCTTGGAAACCATTGATCGAGAAGAGGATCCAATATGTTGGGTGCAGACAACACATGCTGCCAGGCTTTCGAGACCTGATACTCAAATGTTAGCAACTTGAAGGCTCCTGCTGGTCAGATATGAGGATCCGAGTCGCGGTAGGAAACGCTTCGTAATGACCAATGTATTACTTTTGCCAAGAGAAGGGGAAGGTATATTAGTATCATTGACTCGGAAATGTAGACAAGACTTGAGGATGATCGTCTTCCACACAGCGTAATGAGGAAGCTGACTGATTAGATGGAAGAGGATGAAAGTGGGAATAGAGTGGAAAAGTTTTGAAGCAAGGGAACATATTTTAGAAGTTGAAATATGCTCACCTGTCGATACTGAAAAACATCAGCAACCTCTAAGAAGCTGAAGATGTGTGCCACCAGCTCCAGCGGCAGAGAAGCAATAATGTCGTATTGCAATGGATAATCACGGGCAACAGCACGAACATGGCGCCATTCATCCGCGTTCAAATTCTCCAAGAGCTGAGTCAATCTGCCAAAGGCACAGGTCAGCATGGAAATGTGTCCTGTTGAGGAGGGTAGAGGCAACATACGCATGCTTTCTTTCGTGAAGCGATAATCTTTGAAAATCTTTAGCAATGGTCGACATCTCAGGATGGGACCTCGTACGACAGCACGACGTTCTCGCCAGCAAGGGGGTTGACAATGACATGGAAGTAATGTGGCTCAGTCAGGATTTGTCAATCAATGTAGATGGAACTCCGCCGAGGACAGAGCCATGAGCATGAGCATGAGCATGAGCACCAGCAATGAACAACGCCCGGCCACCGCAGTGAGGGTTGTAACTCCAAGATATGCCACGGGCACTCCGCGGAGTATCGGAGCCGCACGTGATGCGTGTATGTTCTTCGACTCCGTAACCCGTAATCCGCAATCCGCAATCCACAATCCACACAATCGGATAAGTTACAATGGTCGGTGCGAACGCGAAGCGCTTCGTTTCCTCTGTAATACTGTTGGACGGCGATGTGGTCCAGAACGGGGCTACCCGTATCTAGTGATTGCATTTCAATCTAATACCCTACCGACTCATTCCATCGCGCCTGTATACAACCTTGAATTCCACCATATCACCAACAAGTTTTTTCCTTCCTTCTGTTCAACTCGGCCCTTTGAGGCATGTCGCTTTTTTCAAGCCTCGTCCAGCTAGTGAGCTACACCACAATACATCCATGTTATCGATCACGGTCCGATGGTCTATTGACTCGTCTACACCCGTCGACATCTCCAAAGCCTTACTAGCGATACACTCTGGACTTCCTCAAGCTATGACTTAACCTGCCTCCGTCTAGGCCCTACATATATTGACAAGCATTTTCTCATAAACTCCGAGTCTGACCTCTCCAGCGAGTTCAAGCCGAGACTCCAGGTTTGTTGATATGCCCCTTGTTATCTCCGGCTGTCTATCAAAAGCAGTCAGGCATCTGCGGAAATAACCAGGTTAGGTAGGATTCACATTCTTCTTTTGTGCTATGGCCCACATTAGGCGTGTTACGCCCTCCCCATATCCTCGTTCGGCTTGGTCTGCAGAATCATACTACTACTGCATGCCGTCCATAATCTAACGAACGAACTACCGGAACTCCTTCACGTGAGCTTCTCATGATGTCTTAATCTTCTAGCTAAGTCATGCTGCCACATTCTATGCTTTTCCCTCGAACAGCGCGACCTTGACAACAACTAGTATCCCGAGCTCTCGCAGTGATGGTACGAGGATGACCTCGATTCTCTTCTCCTTATATCCAAATAGATCCGGTCAGAGACCCCTATAGGGCTTCTGTCTTATCCGCCTACAGCCCGCTCAAGCACGCGAGTATCCTCTGCGTGTTACACCTTTTTAATATCCATCTTAGAACGCGCCGAGCAAGTATACGAAGTCCGCCTTATACACCTCCAGGTCTACGGCCTATCCCCCGAACTTACAACAACACCAACTCGAGCTAGGGATGGTCGATAGGATCGTAAAACCATGTACCAATATACGACTACATCTAATCTAGAAAGATCTATACACCCTTTTGAAGGAGTATATCATTTACACGGTAGTAATCTTGGAACGGCTACAAAGAATAACAGACGAATCAAAGGACGTAGAGGAATAGGAAATCGATTTTGGAAGGTAAGGTATTTAACCTACAAGGCGTTATCTAAAAGAGTTCTAGTATCATGCACCGTCTATACTTGTTCGACAATATTTTTTTCCGGTGCGATGTCTAATCGGAAAGATATAGTCTTCCTACTTAGTACTACTTGCAACGGTGAGGTCACAGATTCTCTACTTGGGTATTTCATGGAAGGTCGCAACTATATAAGCATATACCGCTTCTAGATGTCGATAATAAATCAACTCTATTACGCGGGGCTAGAAAATCTTGGAGAGCTACTTAACCACTCGCGCCGCTATTACGACGCGTTTATCCTCTAGTATTTTACTTCTAGCAATTATACAGCGTGTCCACAGTAAATAGCTATACCTTAATAGCGAGAGTCTTAATTCTTCTACTAGTACCTATAATACGCGTATAAAAGCTTGAAGTATAGCTCAGACGTCCTAACTCGAGAACTCTTACTCTACGGAACTATTATTAGCGAATTTTATATTCCGATGACTAGAAATAGACTATGAAACAGTTCGAGTTGAGTGACTACTATGAAAACATCAAATACTTTTTTATTGGTAGTAAGAACCAAGAAGAACGTCAGCTAAAGGCCTACCTCAATCATCCCTACGAATCCTAAAAAAAGATACCACCAGAATGTTATTATCTTCGCAAAGTTATAATTGAACTGAGATATATTATCTTCGTATAAGTGATTATTTAAAAGAAACTTACTTATAACCAGTTACGCAACAAAATTAAGAATACGATTCCTCCTTCCCCAAAAAATAATAAGCATTGCAAGGCTAGCCGATGAAAAAGGCAAGGATACCGTGCGGAGAGGGATTATCGTCCTGTAGCGAGAATCAATTCCCTATTAGGAAGCTCACTCTTCGTGCTTACCTTTTTCTCGAAAGCACAAATCGTTTCTCTTCTTTTTTTTGGCGGGGTTGGGGGTTGGGGTTGGGAGATTGGTATGTGATTGTGTCATCGTTGTGTATAATACCATTGTTGTGACGCACTGTTGAGAACCTGGCAGTTTTATTGAAAGTCACTACTCTCAATCCGCAGCAATGGGGCATGGATGTGCTATGAGTATTTTGTCAAGGTAGGTGATGTCATGTAAGCCAGGTCATGAATTTTCTTGGACTGTTATCAGGTATGTATATTGAGCTACAAATCACTACCTCGATGAGAAGGTAGAATTAAACCCTCTTTCCACTAACGACCACCTTTAGACTAGCATCCAAGTCCTCTTTGGCCAGTGCCAATCTTTCATTCCATAGACCACCGTCAACCTTGGTAAAATCGCCCAACGCATCAGGACCATATGCAGCAGCCAAGATCAATGGAGGTATCACACTATAATCGCCGGCTCCAAGTTTCTTGTGACCTTCTTCGATAGCTTTCTTTGAATCCTGCTTCGTCACAGTGAACTTCTCGCCTGTAATCTTTTCTAGTCCCGCCAGAATTTCGTTTTGAGAAACTGTGTGGGAAGCAACGTAGACGTATTTGTTTGCGGAAGCGTTCACGTCTTTCGACAAAAGTGCAACGAGACCGTTGCCGATTGTGCTGAGATTGGTTCCGCTGAACGGTATGTCGCCAGAGTCCCAGATTGTTGCTGTCTTGTTCGCGATGTTGAAGCCGAGGAAACCGACTTCAAGACCCTTTTGATGACGTTAGCAGCGAGAAGAGGTGTAGACTTGTGGAGGTGGGCAAGAACATACCCAATCGAAAAATGGTCCCGTGATGAACGCTGTCCATGAAAATGTCGATGACTCTTTAGAACGTAAATAGTCAACGACCTGTTTCTTTGAATTGAAGATTGGGACGATTGCTCGGACAGCGTCGTTGGCAGTGTCGCTTCCGAACTCGGATGGAATGAAACGCTTTACGCCTGCTGCTACCGCTGCGTCGATAAATTTGGCTTGATCGGCGAAACCCGCGTTACCGACAATGGAGATGACGGCATCTTGGTCTTTGAATGCCGAGGCGAGTGAGGATGGAGAATAGTCGGTCTTTACCACGGTGGCTTCTGGTGGAAACGTTGATTTTGAGCTTTCCCGGGAGAGAATTGTGACTTTGAAGGAGGACTTGAGAAAAGGAGCTAGGATTGAGGGGCCCAGGTTTCCTCCTGCCTTTTAGTTGTTAGATGGACGTGTGCACACTTGTGGAGATGTTTACTGACTCCGATGAGGACGACATTCTTGATTGTGGTCATTTTATGGACAATTTAGCAAGGTTGTTGGTAAGACAGGATTTAATGATTTGATAAGGAGAGATGAGGAAAGAGGTTCAAGTTGGTTTTGCACAGGTCCAGCCAGGATAGTCCTCTGGTTTTATATGAGCCATATACGTCTACCGTTATATGAGCCGTAGACGTCTACCGTGATGTGCTTTCAGGTCGACAGCTCGTAATCCGCCAACGCAAGATTCCGTGCTGCGATCCCAATATGGTGCGATTATTAAGCTGTAACATTTTCGGAGGAACCCGTGCGGAATGCTGGTCAAAAGCTTCAAGTTGTTGGAGATGGTTGGGGATAATTGTGGAGGTCGATGTTGTGCTTTCCATCGCCAAGCCTGGGGCTGTCTCAAAGAGGAACAGGTGACGGGAATCGGTTCTGTCCGGTTCAGACGGGGTATTTCCGCGTTGATCTGATAAGCGATTCGCTGGTATTTCCGCGTTGATCTGATAAGCGATTCGACTGGTATCTCCGCGTTGATCTGATAAGCGATTCGACTGGTATCTCCGCGTTGATCTGATAAGCGATTCGACTGGTATCTCCGCGTTGATCTGATAAGCGATTCGACTGGTATTAGCATGTGGCAGGCACTCCAGACGCAAACCACCAGGATTGTCATCCCAGCACCTCAAATCATACTATGGTACGTCTTCCATCCTACTCTATGAGCAGACTCCATCTCGCTGGACAAATCTGCTGGTATTGAAGTCAACAAGAGATGTCCCACGTGTGGAGGCTTCGAAGGATGGCCTGGCAGTGTTGGTATAGGGAGGCATATCCTCACACTCGCGTTGACGCTTTCGCAATCATTCACTGTGGTAAGGTCTGCGCTGACAAACACAAGGATTCTCTTCTCTGAATCATGTTGTTGATGGAAGAGAGACGCGCCGAGATGCGCCATCATCCTGCTAAACGCCGCCAATTTCACAGAACCTCATCGATACCCCTGACATCAACCGCGATTCGATATTCCATTATCATACTCTCTCTTTCTTTCCTTCGTTTCAAGTTTTCCACTCTCATTGTGCCACTCTTTTATAAATCTGATCGCAATATCGTCGTATACATCCATTTAACTAACCTCACGCGTTCCCGTCTGAAAAATGGATCGAATCAAGCGCAAACCGTTGCCCGACAGAACTTTCTCTGAGGAGTTCAAGAAGGATACCGGGGGCGATACCAACCGGGTCTCGACCGAAATTCAAAAACCGCCTCCCGTCCACAGAAAGAAGAACATAAAGCTCTTTGGCTGGGAACTAAATCGCCCTGTTCAGCCTCCATACTCGGATACATCTCGCTACACGCGTGCGAAGCTGACTGTGGGCCAAAGATTCGATCGAGTGTTTCCGCACTACAAGAAATACTGGGGGATGAGGAGGAAGATATTCTTGATTGTACTAGCAGTTATTCTGCTTCTTCTGCTTGCCCTCATCATAGGTCTCGCGGTTGGATTGAGCAATCGCTCCAGCAAGTGAGACAATTGATTTCCAAACGCTCTTCGAAAGCGATATTCTGACAGAACCCTCACAGAACCCAGAACCTCCCTTTACCGACGAACCACGAAACACACACTGGAGATCTCACATACTACTCCCCGGGAATGGGCGCGTGCGGAATCGTCAATTCGGAAAGCGACAAGATCGTAGCTATATCACATCTAGTGTTCGACGCGGCTCAAGTCGGCTCGAATCCAAATAGCAACCCTCTTTGTCTCAAGAAGATACGAGTGAGCAGGTTCAATGAGCAGGCAGGCGCACAACGGAGCGTGGACTTGATTGTCACAGACCGATGTGTGGGATGCAAGGCCACGGATATTGATACTACAACCCCTGTCTTTGATTCGTTGGCTGATCACGACAAGGGGAGAGTAGTCACTACTTGGGCGTGGTTGGATGTTGACTTGTGAGGGAGTACAGAGTCCTGTCAAAACTTATCGCCATCTTAACTCAAAATTGGACTGAGACATGCCTTGCAGCTGATCAACCGGCAGACGCCCCGATTTTTGATGCGCTTTACCCTACTTATGCAAAGGGATCTTCGCTGCATGTTTCAAAATCTCGATTGTTGGCACATATCCTGCAGGACCATCTGGCTTCGTCAATTCTCTGCATCACAAGTAGCCTCGAAACACGTTCATCCTTGCAAATAAGGATCGAGACTGATAAACTTCTGGCGAACTTGACCTCGAGGATTGCTAGCAACTTACTAATGCTGATCTTAACTCGAGGGGCTTTCAAACCAACGGAACATAGACTTTGAGACACTTAAAAGGCCACTGGATTAACGAAGCCACCGTGGGACGAGTCTAGTTTATGTTCCGGAGGTGTTCCCAAGAATCAATGCTGACCCCCGAAGGGTGCTTGGGCCTGTCGAGCTTTAGCCAGGAACAGGCTATGTTGTGTTACAACGAGGTCCTATCCCAAGTCCACAACAGAGACCATGTCCGCGGGTCACATAACACGCACTACGATAATAACGGTTACGCAGACCACGACACCACAGCGTGCTTTTCCACAAAGTCTGTATCGAGAGGCTGGAGAAGTGACATGAGGCGAGAAGTGCGAGGCAAATACCCTGCAACAGATTTTTGATCGGAGAAAGTCCTAATCAGGTCGCTCAAGTGATCGCCCTGGAGAATGCCTTGTCCCATGGCGTACCTACCTTAGCTGCCACAATGATTGCGCCATGGAATGGAGGCGATGCTGTTCATCACTAGGAGTATTAGACCGTAAAATGATCAATGCGACTTCTCTCGTCATCGTTTTTGCTTGACTTCTGCTCGTCATGAGATATTTAAGCTTCGTTCTGCCTCTGGCACTCTTGCTGCCAGCGCTAGCTAACCCGAATATGCTCGACCGGGAAGCTGATCTATCGGGGCGAGACGACCATCATCTTCACGAAGACTTTCCCAAGGATTCTTTTTTGTTCAATGACAGACACAAATGGATCCCGGCTGAGCATATTCTAGGCTCCTCTCGCTCACCATGTCCCTTTTTGAACACGATGGCAAATCATGGCTTCCTGTGAGTTGTTACCTGCACAACAAGGCGAAAAGGCAACGACTAGTCACTCACTGGGCCTCACATGACCCACCAGCTAATCGATTGAAAGTCCGCGCGACGGAGGAAACCTAAGCATGTCAGACTTCGACAAGGCCCTCTCCAAGGTAGTCAACTTCGGAGACGAATTTATCCAGAGCACTTTCACTCCGCCTCAATTCCACTTACTCGGAGCCTTGACAGGATCCAAGGCGACACCATACACGTTCAACCAGATCTAGTCGAAAAGATTCTCTGCGATACAATTCCAGAGGACTATCCAAATGTCAATACTAGCTCCTTTGGCCGCACGAGGGTGAGACGTGAATACGAATCGAGGGCTGCCAGGAGTGGCGAGCCAGACAAGGTCATAACGATTTCGCCTGGCGTTGCAGAAAGTGCCTTGGCTCTTCTTTTTATCGGGGAGGGCTTGGATGGACATGTTGATAACATGTACATCAGGAAGTAGAGGCTGAGGGAATGGCTGGTGTTTGAGAGGATGCCGAAGGGGTTCAGGAGGAGTCAGAGGGTCGTGGTCACGAATGATCTGGCGCGAATCATCCAGGGGATTGGCTTTTGGAGAAAGCATTGGTTAGAAAGTGAGGATACTTGAGTGCCAAGCTTGGAATAGATCCAGTTCTGATTACGTTCAGCCTTGAACTGTCTAGTTCTGATTACGTTCAGCCTTGAACTGTCTAGTTTTGATTACGTTCAGCCTTGAACTGTCTAGTTCTGATTACGTTCAGCCTTGAACTATCTAGTTCTGACTACGTTCAGCCTTGAACTGTCTAGTTCTGATTACGTTCAGCCTTGAACTATCCAGTTCTGATTACGTTCAGCCTTGAACTATCCAGTTCTGATTACGTTCAGCCTTGAACTGTCTAGTTCTGATTACGTTCAGCCTTGAACTATCCAGTTCTGATTACGTTCAGCCTTGAACTATCCAGTTCTGATTACGTTCAGCCTTGAACTATCCAGTTCTGATTACGTTCATGTTGACCCTTGCCCCGTGTTCATGCACATCGGATCTGTTTGTAGCTTCACGCCTTCAGGATTTCAGTTCGGTACAGACAATTCGGAAAAGATCAGGAATGGCATGAAATCATGTTTGTTGTTGTTTACCGCGTTTATGGATGATCCTTGGAGAAGCTAGTTCTATGGCCTCCCGCCTTTCAATCACGGGCCGCGCCAAACTCGTCATCCGTCGCCCCAAACCTTCAACCTGGAGTCTCACCTTCAGTCCCCGCCACCACATCAACATCAACCACCATAGCCAAACATGAAGCTCACTACAATCCTCCTCCCAGCGCTGTACTGCAACATCGCCGCTGCACGAGCTACCTCCAGCTGGTTTGGCGCAAACGACGACAGCCAGCTCCGCCTCCAAAACAACGACCCGTTCAACGTACCGGGCGAGAACCCTCTGCTGTTCTGCGCAGATCCCAAGGATAACATTCTGGAGATTAAAAAGGCTGACTTGGACCCCAACCCTCCTAAGGCGTACGTCTCTCCATATTCGAAGCTGTTTGCACCTTTTCATCTTAACCCCGCCACCTTGTACAGCATATTACTACTTCAAAATCGGTGGCTGACACATGTTTCTTGAATATAGTGGCACAACCCTTTCCATCTCCGCTGAAGGCTACCTAAACGAAGACATTGAAGAGGGCGCGAAAGTCCACATCACTGTCAAGTACGGCGTCATCACCCTCATCAATCAGGAAACCGATCTCTGCGAGCAGACTCACAATGTGGACTTGGAGTGCCCACTAGAGAAGGGAGAGTTGAAGCTAACTAAGGATGTCGATTTGCCCAAGGAGATTCCACCAGTACGTATATCTCGGTCTTTGTTGCGGCGTGGGAGTATGATCGTGGGCAGATTGCTAACCTTTAAATAGGGAAACTACCACGTTATCGCCGATGTTTACACCAAGGATGGAAAGAAGATCACTTGTCTCACCGCGGCCGTTTCTTTCCGACGTGGTTAAAGCGATACGCACATGAGCATTGGCAGTGTACGAGGAGGACATTTCGGAGCACAAATTGTAGGCTGCTTACATTCATAATTTGGAGCGAACATCTATCTTGAAGCGCGCAAGTTCATGCTGGAGGCCACATTAAGCTAGTGGCATGTCTATATTGTAATTCTAGGCACCATTATCGTTTGGCGTTACGTGGAGTGCCTTGGACGTTTGGCATTAATTTATGGTATCTATGAATCATTGAGTGACCCGGACGCTCAAATTTGCCTTTTATCGCTGAGCTAGTGTTATTCGAACTACAATATCATGACATGATCATCCAGCTTGCATCAACAAACACTCCACCCCTCTCCCCAACCTAAGGAATCTCCCCCCAAATCCCTCCCCCAGGCCTCTCCAGAAAATCATCCGGCGGACTCTCAGGCAACTGCCTAACCTCCGCCCACCTCCTAATCGCCTCAAAATTCTTACAAGTATGCTTCGTGTTGAAATCAACAAACGGCTCCGGATTCTCGGGATATACCCAGATTTGACCCAACACCCCCGTGTCAACAGTGCACATGAGCTGTTGACGTAGAATATCGAGGCAATGGGTAATATGTACTTTGACGACGTGGTCTCCGTTTGAGAAAGGCCCTTTGCCTAGGTTTTTGTAATAGGGATAGTTGTAGATGAGGCCTTTGCGGAGGAGGTTCTGTAGGAAGATTGTCAATTATGTCTCATATTTGTGTGGAGGCTGTGAGGGGGTTTACTAGACAGTGGAGATGATGCAGTCCTTCCACGTTTGCTGGATATCCTCCTCCATACTTTGCTTTAATCCTCACATGATCGAGCGAGATACCCGATTTCTGCGCTTCGGATTCTGGGACGCGAAGGGCTCGGTCCATCTGAGAGTCAGCTTTACAATGAACGGGACTTCCTTGATGATGAAGCTGACTTACAGTCAGCTCCCAGAGCTTTCCATGCCGCGTCGACTTCTGGACTTGGGTCCTTCCTGTATATCTGTTCATGAAAGAACGAACCATTGTAAAGCACCTCTCCATAATTGATTCCGACTTCTTTCAGTACGGGTGCTCCAAGAGGTTAGTGCAGGTCCAAGGATTGAGTATAAATAAAGAACACCTACAGTATTTCGAAGTGTGAAACGAACACTTTTTGTCAAGATCAGACTTGCCATGTGTCCAAAGCACGACCGCCGAACCAGCAATTAGGAAATGTGTGGTTATCAGAAGGAGCATCTGCCGAATTGACGGCCATCTTTTGGCTTTCATGTATGTTCGCTCTCCATGCTCTTCAGAGTTAGGATGGGAAAGCAATGACTCTGCGCCTTCGGCGTATCTCTGATTTTCCGATATCTTTGTTGGTAACATCATAAGTTTCTGTTTGCACTCAAGCTATGATTGTTGACAATAGTTGATAAGAGTAGCAACTGTAAAAGACAGGATGGAGGAGAACGCCGGTGAAAAAAAAAGTCGAATGGTATGGAATCAAGGTTCCCGCCAAGCTATGTTTGTGTACGCCCCGTGAAGAAATCGTACGCCAATATACCGATTCTGTGGTGGTTTTTTTGAGCGACACAAGCATTGTCAGCCTCGTACGACCTGCCCAACGTGTCTTAGGAAGGCGGTATCCGAAACGCGTGTTTGTGTAACAACCATTGGCATGCACATGAACTCCATACGGCAGGATGACAGAAAATCGAGTATGACAAGGTCAGATTGAGTGCCTGTCAAATCTTGAATGGCCGATACATGACCGGGCTCGGGGTTCAGTTGTGACGAGGGGCATGAGCCGCAAAGACTAGAAATCCAATGTTGCACTCGGCGCGTGTGCGAGAAGGATCTTGTGGTTCGTTCGAGTTATGACTTTTCCAAATGTAAGGCTTCGCAACTCAAAGATCCAGCGTCGATGTGTTCGCAAGGCTCCCGAGCCGTGGTATGACTCCTATTATATATTGCTATACCCACTCTTTGCCATACACTCTATACCACACAATAATGGATACTCTCCCAAATATAAATTGACACTCTTCAATCAATCATGAATAGGCTAAATGATAAATCGGCGCACAATAAGCCTTATTCGTGTCTTTTCTTTAATTGTACTTCGCCATTGTGCCTGGTGACTATCTCGGTATTGCCTCACTGGTCTTTCAGGTCCGTAGTAGCATGAGGCTATGAATTGACAACCGCGGTGCATCTGCCTATGCAGCTTGTCAGCCTCATAGTCGTACAAGATGCTCCGGCTCAGATCAGTGGTACCACAGTGGTCTCATCAATCGATGCACACGAAGAATTTACTTCAATACAACATCCCAACTTTGAGATCAACATCTATAAATTTTGGGCAAATATCTACTTGCGGATATCCAGAAATTTATTGATATCGATCTCAATCTCAGAGTGCTGTAGAATAGTAAGGTGTTTGTTGGTGTATACCTAGATAATTGATGAATCCACTGTAGTACCTGCCCTCTCCGGCCGACGACAAACTCCATCGTTGGTTCGAGCCTAATTCCAAGCCGCAATTACTTGTCCAGTAATGTGCTCGGCCAAGTCGCAAGAACTCATTCGTTGTCCTACAACGGAGAGTCGGATAGTGAAAGAAATCTACTCTGCATCAAGTCTGGGGCCAATCAGTGCCAGTCGGAAGCAAGCACCCTTCGTTACACCTGGAGGTGATAGCATGCAGCTTTGAATCTTGATACAACGGTTTGCGTGTTTTGATCTATGGAATACGCGCACATTCCTCGTGTCCTGATGATTTGGGCTCCGGCTCATGTACTAGCAGGAGTTCACTGCGCCCAACGGATGAAAGTACTCGGACGGTGTTGCCAATCACTGTGGTTACAATGACAAAGACTGGTGATGATGGGTCCCGTTGTTGCTTCAAAGTCGCTGATGACCTACATTAGCCAGATTGACGTCCTGTGTCGCATCCTCCGTGGCGAGACTCGATATATAAGGTCGGTTGATGAGCTTCTGAACCTCAACTTCATCAGCTCCAATTGTCTGTTTCTCCCATCATTCCAAGACCTTCAAGATGCTCACCAGATCTATTGTCGCTCTCCTGGCCGCTTGCACAAGTGTGCTCGCAGCTCCTCTGGAAGTCACATCATATGATAGTTACGGCAAGTATGCCTCCTATGGCATATACCCAGCAGCCGTACAAGCTCGCGATGTAGAGCGCCGTCATGAAGAGGCCGACTACGGCAAATACTCCAGCTAGTAAGTCCGCGCGGACGCCAAAATGAACACCCTTTGGCTAATTGAAAGCCAGTGGTTCTTATCCTCCACCAAGTATGTGGCAGCCAACCTGCTATGGAATCTGAGACGTTCAAGCATTGACGAACAGAAACAGGCTATAGCGAGTACGGGAAGTATCCCAAGAAGCGTAGTGCTCGCGTCGAAGCCAGAGACGTAGAAGCGGATACAAGCTACGGCAAATAGTAAGTCCGAGAGTAACTCGTACTAACAGACTTATACTGACTATTACTCAGCGCTTCTTACAGCGCTTACCCACCACCACCGCCTCCACCACCGCCACCAAGTATGTAAACATCTCTTTCCGCGTTTAAACATCTCAAAGGCTGACAACCATGTTGCCAATTATGGAAAATATGCAGAGTACGGTACCTACAAACGTGATGCCGTTTTTGAGGCTCGCGAGGCCGAAGCCGCTGCAGCTACAGTCTCCGAGAACGTGTAGCTGCCGACGGGGGAAGCATAGTTTCCAGGTTGGCCGAAGCGACGATGGGGAGGATCGGTCAGTTGAAGCGGAGGAGATAGTTCGCATGGAGGTTGGAGGGAGAAGGAGATGTACGATCTCGCCATTCTTTTGAGGACTCGTAATCTACATTGTTAGCTAAAGTTGAGTCTTGAGAATACCCTTACTGTAACAAGTGATGTGTGAGAGAGAGCCGAAGAGCGTGCGAATGAGACCAAGTCCGTAATCAATCGTTGGTTTTGGTATACAACAGCATTGTGAGATTTGCGACTCGAGTCACCAGTTGTGGAGAGGCCCGCTCCAAGGATGGCACAACTGGTATAGGGAAATAGTAATATCTCGAAGAGTAGGCGTGAGAACCTATACCATGTTGGATTATCTCGGGGTAAGCTCGGTCTAGGCTCAAATCCCGGGACAGTCCAAGCAATACTCAAAAGTCAAGTCTTGAAACATAGGGGTAAGGCTGAAACACAAAAGATTACTCCCTTTTTTCGATTTAGCAGCTTATTTGTATGAGGCTCAGCTTCTGGTGGGTTGAACGACAAGACTACAAACGAATACTGCCGTTGAATTGAGGGAGTAGAATCTAAAAGGAGTCTAGCAAGGTAGGCATTCAGTTTGAGACATCAAAAGGGAAAAGATGTACGAGCACCAAAACTTGTTATTGAAAATGAATAACCCGTTCTCCCCACAGCCTCGTAAGGAGGTGAAAAAAGAAATCTCGCGGCCGCGAAAGGACTCCGCATGAGGGTATTATTCCGATGCCGGGAATTGAACCCGGGCCTACCCGGAAACTGCTCGCGGGATGAGAGCGGGTAATCCTAGCCACTAGACCACATCGGATGGATTTACAACCCACGCCGCGCTGAGATCAAGAAATATATGTCGTACAAACATGAGGACTTGATGCGTTTCTTAGCGTTCTTCTCACCGATTGTCAATTCATCAATTTTCAATAAATTTCCAAATCAACATCAATTTTCGCTTAACTGTACAATCGAGCGCTTCAATCTTACTCCAAAACATCGACATTCTATCTGGCCTCGCCGTCGCCATACCCCATCCTAAACCGCTCATCATCCAGTACAACTGGTATGAGGCCTATTAAAACCCTCCTGCGGCGGCGCCCCTAAATGCGTTATCAGTCCACAGTAAATCGCTTTGCTGGTCCCTACTGGCTTAAGAACAATCCGATTTGGTATATTCCACGAACTGCCGCCAGTGAATATTCCCCTCTGTATTGGAAACTCTACAAGAGTAGCCTTGACAGTATGCGGGCAAAGATTGTCAGGAAAGTGGACTGTGTTATCTTCGTAGTGGTAAACTTTGGGGTACTGGTTCAGGTTGTCGCCTTTTTGCTCCGTTAAAGTCTGTAAACTACAGGCAAGGGGAAATGAAGATAAGGGGGACGACAGAGGGGATGGATGGAGATGGAGAAGACTGACCAACTACCGTGTTGCTGAGTACATGTTCGAGGCACACTAGTGCTGTGCGTTCGATTTGATATGGATCGAAGACCTCAGCATATTCGGAATTTCCTGGAGAGTATGAGCTTGGGAATGAACAGTTTAAATGGTAAGTACAAACCACCACATCTGACTGATCTCGTCGGTAACGCTATGATGCGCCCAAGAGGCTTCGACACATTCAAGGCTCCCAATTGATCGGAGACGTTCATCACGCCGGCATGGACGCTCGTTAAAGCTGTAAGAATCAATGATGCAACATAGAAGGGCTTCATGGTGAGAGTAGCGGACAGTCTTGATAGGAAGTCTAAGATGAATGAGCCCCGTCCAGATTCCTTCGTCCCTCTTATAGCTCCATCTCCATCTACCTGCCTGCCAGCATTACCATTGCACGATCTTATCTTCATACCGACTGGGACTTTTCGCAAAGTACTGGGGTGGTATCACGCCTATTGAATGATAAGGCAGATGACCTACAAGGGACTTACAAAGAATCCAAAATACATCCAGAGCGGTGCAAAGAGCGGTGCAAATATACTAGGCAGTATGTAGCTGCGGATCACACAGAGATTTCATATGGGTGGAAGAAAGTAGAGCACACGAGCAATGGAGGTTCCGGCACGTTTGAAAGACATTAGACCAATCCAGTAAGATCTGAAAGCCGATGGTGGTTGCGCGTGCGTAAGGCGAACCGCTATCGGTTGTACCCTCCCCGTCTTTCTCCCTTCTAACTAACCTTAATCAGAAAGAATCTACTATCTTTAGAAAAAAAGGGACCGAAAGAATAAGGCTTATTACTCCGATACGATAGATCCTAGGCTATGCTAAGTTCATCGTAAAAGAAATTATATACAGTAAGCCCGAGAAAGGCGTTAACACTTGGCAACAGTTTCAAAAAGTCTATCTAGCACTAACGTGGGCGCAGATCTTATCCATGCATACGTTGAATACCGTCTAGTCTGTACGCGGCACGTGGAACATCAAAACCTATAGTTTATTTGGGTAAGAGTACGACAAGTTCCTAGGCGGTCTAGGATCTATAGTTTAGTATTCCTATGAATGCCTATACTAAGTGTTAACGTCTTTCTCGGGATTACTGTATAATGTCCTACCGTACGGAACAAGATAAGGGTACTAATTAGCCATTAATCTCCCTGACACTGCAGTAGACGCCTCATTATTAAAGGCCCTGGATAGAATAATATCGTTGGACATTATCCGATAAGTCTTGATACCATAGTAGACGCCTTACTATTAGAGGTCCCAATTAGAATAAATATCGTTGGACAGTATCCGATAAGTCTTGACATCACAGGAGACGCCTAACTACTATATTAGAGTTTCCGGTGGGATAAGTTTCGCTTGACAGTATCTGATAAGTCTTAATTTAACAATTGCACCCAATCACCTACCGAACTAGGGAAAAGCAACCTATTGTAATTTTCTTCATTTGACGAATGAGCCTGGATGATTTCCAGGGTCCCTAAGGTAGGATCTAAGAGGCGTCGTAGCTCTACCACACTAAAACCAGCTCCTTAGTACTTCGTGAGTGACACGAGGGTAATTCTAGAGTTTCTATAGGAGGTGTCTAGTTCTAGCAGCTACAGATAAGGCAGACACAGGAGATTCGATACAGATTTTACCTACCTAGAGATCGCCATAGTACACGTACGCAGTGCGATTCTTAGATCCTACTAAGACTTCTTCTAGTAAGATCGTCTGCGTTACTCACAATCGACACTATAAAAAAGATCGTGGCGACCGACGTTCAAGCTTGGTGTCGATTGGACCAGATAAGAAACGAGCTTGAAGGAGACTTGGCGTGATTCTTATCATTGTGAGTATTTCCTCGATCACATTCATCCCAGAGTCATTTTTGACAAGTCTGTACTTAACGCTTACTATTTTAGCGCTGAGTGCTAGTCTACGGGACAAGACAGAGTATCAACGGACATTCAACGTACCAATTGCACAAAGATGGACCGACCTTCATGCATCTTCAGCACTGCTTGCCACCTCCGGCATCTTTGGCGACGACTTCGACCTGGTAAGCGGTTTGAATGTCATTGTTGCTGCTCTTGAGGTAAAATCACCAACATCATGGGAGAGAAAGACGAACCTGCCTGCAGCATTGCAGTGGCTTCAGCATGCCAGCAAGATCATATATCGCGATGGACGGTCTACCGAAACGTGGTGGGGTTGCAACAGCAAGAGATGGACTGGTCAAGGTGGATTCAGCCGGGAGAGATGGAGGTTCTGGAGAAGTATATTGGAGAAAAGTCAGAAAGACGAAGCCATTGATGAGGAGGTGAAGCAACTCCTGAAGGCAGCGGATGTCGCTATGGAAAGGGCCGACAGAGCGAAAAAATGAGCACTGTACCTACGTGATTACGACCTCACTTCTTCATGGCCGCAGTGACAAGGACGCTTTTGCCGTCCCGCCAACAAGCAAATATAATTGGTTTCCTTCCTGGCTTCCCATTTCTCGGCAACTCATTCAAGAATCTCCATCTCGTCTTCTCTTTGTACCTTGTGGCCTGCCAATCATTGATATTGTTCTTTGGAGACGTGTTCAGAAGTGGCAGCACCTCGAATAAGCCAGGGTCGTGAGCGAGACAGACTACTAGTAGAATATCAGGACTGGCGCATGGCACATGTGTAGACGGCCTCAAACCGCCGGCGAAGTGACATGTATCAGCGCGGAGAAGTACAAAAGTGCTAGATGTGGTCCGAGCTAGAGCATAGATGTGGCCGATAGCCTGCCCTGGGACATCAAGGAGATATAGTGCAGAGCATGGAACTGGCCGATCTTGAATTGTGGATCAAAGACAATTTCGGTAAGTCCATGTCCTCGGTAAGTTCATGTCCTCGGTAAATTCTCAAGTACTAGTAAGGTTGAATGGATCTCGAGCAAGCCAGTGGAGCGTTCATGCACGAGTAATCCGATTCCAGAAGTCAGGCACGTGACGCCTCGGCGTCGGTGGATCTTCGTCCCTCCAACCTCGCTTCATCAGTGGCTGCTATTATAAGATACCTACAACTCGGTTTGTCGTCTGCCCAACGCCTTGTGGGCTTTGATATATTATTAGCTGACTGTCGAGCGAGCAATGCAGGAGCTGCTGTGGGACTCATCTTAACGACCAATCAGGCCATATTGACTCCTCTCTCCACAGCTATTTATCCTTCGACAGATTCGATCGTCCGCCTCCACACTAGAATATGGCCTGGCTGGACGGCTTCTCGGCACGAAAACTCAAGACGATCATTGGCCTTCACGACAGGTGCAGGGTCCTCCCATTCGAGAAGCATGTCTACATACTAGTAACAGAGAGACGGGGGGTCATCTCCATCTGCCAAAGAGTTGAATTCTTTGAGAAGAACATCCCACTGTTTCTGCCCCTTCATCTCTTCTGGAAATGATTGGGCCATGCCCAGGTCTGGAGCTGGAAGAAACAAAGTTCCCATTCTCGCTGATACTCGTAGAAGCAGGCCAAACTCAAAGCATAGATCAACTTCTACGACTCTCTTTCTTCTGCTCATCGATATTAATCATCTTCGCCACCCCGCAGATCGACTCCTTCCACCGCAGCTCCCTTCTTCAGGCTTGGTAGAGGTACCCGAGAATCCCTCTACTGTGTAAATACTCCAACCTCTCCTGCAACCTGCCATGTGGTTAGTGCGGTTAACCTTAATTTTGACAGGGCCTTTCAAGCTGGGTCGGGATAATTATGTTCAATCAATACGCCGAAATGCTCGAATGTCCGCGTTAACAGCGGTACGGACAGCCTCCCGCCCGTTCAATACCATCTCCATTTCTGGACCCTGCTTATCTCCCTGTTCCATTTCCTAATCCTGCATGCGTTCGCGTACGCAATGCTTGTGTAGCTGCTTTTACTTTTTACAAGCATTCTTTTTTCCGAATATATAGTTTGTCTCCCCACATGGATCGTTGTTCAGAGACCTCTTCCACACTGTCACTGAACTAATAGCTGTGATGAATAACTCAACTCATGAAGTGGACTCGAAGCAGCTCTATCATGATGCATTCAAAGAGGTCGACGGTCATCGAGTCGCCATGTCGACTGAAGCGGATGTCAAGGACATGTCTCGTATGGGAAAGGATCAGCAATTCAACGTTGGTGGCTTCCAACATGAATTCCAGAAACTGGCCGCTAACATGCAGGCAGAGAATTTTTAGGCAATCCACCATGATCATGTTCACATCCATGATCCAAGGTACTTGGGAGGTCGTGCTGTTAGCCAACTCGGCTGGTATGGTCAATGGTGGCCTGGCTGGGTTGTTTTGGGGATACATCTGGACTTTCGTTGGGTTCTTCTCTATTGTCATGTCGTTGGCTGAAATGGCGAGTATGGCCCCTACAAGTGGAGGCCAATACCATTGGCAAGTCACATTTAACATGTTGATGTGTGATCTTGTATCCTAACTGTATTGCTCAGGGTTTCCGAATTTTCTCCACGCAAGTACCAAAAGTTTCTTAGCTACATATCCGGTAAGTTTGCAATACCAACCCCTTTTGATTGTCACTGATCACTCGTATACAGGCTGGATGTCAACGCTTTCATGGCAAGCAGGAACTGCCGGATCAGCTTTCATAATGGGATCCCTCATCCAAGCTGTTGTCGTAGCATATAATCCAAGTTATGCTCCAACACGATGGCAAGGGACATTGTTTGTCTTTGCCTTTTCGGCATTTCAAGGACTTGTCAATACCTTCCTGGCAGCCCAACTGCCAAGAATCCAGAAATTGTCAGTTCCGCTCGATTTTCAAATCCTGCTCCAGATGCATATGTGAGACTAATCCCAAAGACAGGATGGTTGTTCCCCATGCCCTTGGATGGATTGCAGTGGTCGCTGTGCTCTGGGTTCTGGCACCACACGCCTCAGCTAAGGACGTGTTCACCACCTTCTCGAGCAACGGGGGTTGGGAGCCAATTGGGCTCAGTCTGATGGTTGGACAGATCACTTCTGTTTACTTCTTGATCTGTATGTTCTCCTCGTGACCATTTGACATTTCTAATACTAACATGTCAGTGTCGGATTCTGCTGCTCACCTTTCTGAGGAGGTCAAAGACGCCGCCACTTCTGTACCAGCGGCTATGATGTGGAGTTTCGTTCTTAACGGAACAGTTGGATTTATTGTTCTCGTGACGTTCTTGTTCGCCATTCCAGACATCAGCGCAGCACTCAGCCCAGACACCAATCCCACAGGTACGAATTTAGGAATCTCAGTTGCAGTAAGTATTGTGCTGATCGAAACTAGGCTTCACATTTCTCTACGTCTTCCAGAAGGCATCTTACCGTGGATCTATCCCTCTGACAGTGATCATCATATTGGTAGCGCTTGCTGGTGGAGTTGATTCCAACTGCTCGACCTCCCGACAAGTCTTTGCTTTCGCTCGTGACGGTGGCTTCCCTTTCCGAAATTGGTTGTCTCAGGTATATACTCATAGCCCAAATACTGCACACATTCACAGTACTGACCAGACCACAGATTCAAAACAAAACCGTACCCCGAAACGCGGTTATTCTGACCTGTTCGATATCAGTCCTGCTCTCCTTGATCAATCTTGGTTCCACAGTCGCATTCAACGCCATCATCTCCCTGCAACTCCTCTCACTCATGTCGACCTATTGCCTCTCCATCGGTTGCGTCTTCTATCAACGTCTCATCGGCGGGACTCAAAGTCTCCCACCAGCAAAGTGGAGCCTGGGACGCTATGGACTATTCATCAATGGTTCCGGCTTTTTCTACAGCTTCTTCATTCTATTCTGGGCTGGATGGCCATCTTCCAGAAAATTCGAGACCATGACGTTCAACTGGGGACCAGTCATGTTTCTCGCTGCGTTCCTTTTTTCGCTCGTTTACTACATGGCGTACGGAAGGAAATCGTACATGGGACCGGTTTTACTGGTCAAGGATTCGATACAGATGCGTTGATGCATGGTCAAATTCTATTAGTAATGAGTAAGGTCGTTCGGCTTTCGTCCCGACTTCCGAGATCGATTTGGAATTGGACTGAAATTAAGTTTGGATATATACCCACGCTGCGTTAGGTAATCATCATGGAGCTAACCTTGGAACGATCCTTTTCCAGGGTATAACTGGGTGAGTGAATGTTATCTTACAATATATTGCGGCTTCGCGACTCGACAGCCAGGATTCGTCTCCACTCGTAATCTACAGAGTGCACAGTAGTAGGGGATGTGTCTAGCCTCTCAAATCTCCAAAGAGTGTTAAGAACTGGCTCTTTGTACAACAACCAATCCCCCAATAGAGTAGCACGAAAGGATAGCTGAGGTCGACACTGGAGGTAGATACATAAACCAAAGTCTTCAATAACGCACTTTGATCTTGAAAAGTCTATTCCTAGACAAACCCCGACAACGGTAAAGCACGAAAACCCCTGCATGGAGAAAGATCAAACCACCGTCCGTACCTTTCCTTGATATTAACAAAACACAACTTTCCGGGAGCCCTGATGCTTTTCTCCTCTTCTCCTTTCCCCTTCTCCTTCACACAATATACGATGTAATCTTAATTATGTAGCAGAGAGCGACTGGATCCGCAAAAGATGCGTGGAGCGACGAGGCCTGTGCATAAACGGAGAAATCGCGACGAAGGAATCGTAGGAAGCCTGAGCATCAAGGACGGGGCTACAGTGGCGCCGTGAAAACCCCCTCTGCGGGATTTCTTCGGTCCTCGGAATATTCTATTGTAGAGGGGGGTTTAAATACTGTTGAGGATGTGCAAAGTCGTGCGCGAGGGAAGGATATCTGGGGCTACTTGGTTTATTGATAACTACTAGGAGCTCCTTGATCTACTAGGGAATACCTACTTAAAGAGAAGAGTCTCGAAGGGGAGCTCTCTAAGGTTAAATATTGGGATTTAGGGGACGGTTATTCGAAGAGTAATCATCGCCATCGTTGTCTCCAGCTATCTCTAACGATCCGAGACCCGAGAAGAGACATCCAGCTATAAGATCGATCCCCTTGATCTCGTTAACGACGGGTCCGTATTACATCAGGACGAAGACTATTGCCTTGCTTCTGCATGAACAGAATTCCCGTGGCAATTTCACGAATGGTCTGGCTCCGTTTTTGGCGCGACTTTTCATCTGTCATTCTGCGGATTGGAAGGTTTGGGGACTGAGACGTACTAAGCTTATTAACAAGAATTCAGTACTACCAAGGACGATGGTGGTGGTGATGACTTTTACTACAGCAGGCGACAGCATCGTATTAGCTGAGAACATCATCAGACTCACTCCCATTGATCCGAGCTCTTTTCCAAATAATCACATGCCCTCAGACCTATCCTTCCTTCCTCGCCACCGCGAGTCAGAACGAAGGTGCTGGTGAGTCGCCCTAGAGATTCCGGGCTTCCTGTTTTCTTCCGTAATTTGCCAGTGATACCGATCCTACTCTTTTAGACGGACTCCTAGAGTACATCTCGCAAAGAGGTTAGCAACTAGCACAGGCTCCGTGCTGAAGAGGTTGAGAAGCCAATGTAAGATACAAGTTCCATCTTCGCCATGATTCTTCAATATCCACGTGACCCCTGCTCAACCAAAAGAGAGCGGCGTTGCTTTCAATCATGAAGAGACGCCGTAATACCTTGTACAAAGTCAGAAAGACTTTGCGTGTTCCGGACAGCTGTCCCGGGAACCGGTGTATCCTTATGGTGATGAACCATTACCAATCCATCATCATTTCTTCATATCGGCTCCTATTCCTGTCTCTGCTTACCATCCCTTCAAATGGATGACTATCGGGAAATCTTATAAGCAAACGCCAGCGAGCGCATAAGCAGCACACAGGACCAGTCTCATGATTTATCGATCGCTCATACTTGCAATCTCTTCTTTTGAATCTAGCTTCTCAACATACCGTCCTTACAAAGCCTGATCGTACGGACGTGACAAAGACTCGACGTCACGCATCGCCATCCAAACGGCTAAAAAGGGATAATCTTCATTCTGCACTCCGCCGGCAGTCTAGCTGTGATGTGAAGAATCGACCTAGAGCATACTCTTCACAAAAGCTTGTGGTCGGAGCAGCTGTATCACAAGAAGGTGGTAAAAAGCCTTTGGCAAAGTAAGCAAATCCTGCAGTGGCCGCAACAACCTTGGGGAGATGAAACGGGTTGGAGAGCAATTTTGATGTTGATACGGATCTTTGTCATTACCATCTCAACCGATAGATCTTTCTAAGCTCTTCTTCACCCTGAGGTGCTGTTCCTGCGACGCAATAAAGACGACATTCTGATGATAGGAAGCTCAGCACCGTCAATGTCCGAAAAGGGCATCGGGGACGTTTGTTTCAAAGTTCGTAATGGTTTTCAGTCCTGAGGAGAACCCAGTTGTATGTACTCAACTGGAGCCCCTAGCAAATTCCCATCCGTACCTTCATGGCTAGATTCAGGCATAGCACCGTATCCACGCGGACGAACCTCACTTCGAAATCGTTCGGCCCAATCTTGGACGCTGTTTTGATCATCATTAAAAAGCATGAACTGCGTTGATGTTTCTTACCACCAACAATCACTGAGTAGGGAAACATGTGATATGATGTCTTGTGCTCGATGTAAGAGCTGAGAAGAGTGTATGGAGGTGAATTAGAGGTTATGAAGAGATCCAGCGGTTACGATACATTGTATTTGAAGAAGGCATCATACCGAATTGCTGATGATGACGAGCAGCATTATAGCCGACAAAATTCATAACGCCACACAGGTCTTCTTCCAAGCTCAAGTTTTTTGACATGGTTTTGTAAAGTTAGCAGATATGATTCAGGCACGACAACCACGAGATTCCCTGTAGATATATCGGCATTGACGGATACACCGTGACAACAGCGTTGATGTTTCATGTCAGCAATGTCACCGCAATCCGATGTCACGTGAATATCACCGCAATTCGTATGTCACGTGATCAAGCTAGAAATGAACACCGCAAGCTGCCATTAGTCAAGCTATGCCGTGGGCCCATGGAAGGAACAGACCAAACCTCTGGATAAGTACACATGCTCTTCTCTTCATCCGATGGTGCATCTACTCTCCGAATAGCCTCCTCACTCGCTTCAGTACGCTGTCCTTCTCCGGGTCGTATGGGTGGTCTTTCGACGGGATCTCGAGTAAACTTGGGAAGGCTTGTGTGTAGGCATCAACTCTGTGACGTATTTTCTCTGCGATCTACGTTGTTGTCAGATTCAGGTTCCATTGAAGGTGAAAGGGCAAAGTACATGTTGGTTTATGAGCAGGATGGCTATATCTTTCCTCTTATCGGTGAAGTTGTCAAAGGCTGCCTCGATAGCAGAAGTTTCGGTTTTCGCATCGACGACAAGAAAGTTCTTTTGAGCGTCTGGAGGAGCTGTTACGTGCTATGAAGCGCAAGGATTAGCCATAGTTCAAGCTTTTGGATGTACGATTTGGCAGATTGAAGAGTGTAGACGTACACCAACACCAGCCAGGAGCAGACCTGTGACAGAGTCTTCATCGCCTATCACGGCAAGGAACTGCCTGTCTTTGTAGGCCGAAGTTGGTTGGGCCATGTTATCGTATGGTTGCGTTCACGATGGAAGCTCTCTTGGCGATGGACGTATCTTACCTTCGTACCTTACTCGGTAGAACTATGAGCTCTAGCTCCAAACGTCATGCACGGGAAAACACCAGCGCAAACAACAACAACAACAACAACATTCCGACCCCCAGCAACCGAAGATATACAACTTCGACTTTGGAATCCCCATAATGTAAAGTCATCACAGCTGACATCAACAATGTCTCGTCGCGTCGTTCGTCAACCACCGTGGAGGGAGCGCATCAAGGCCAAGCTCGATCCGGCCGACTGGGCAATCTGGTTCCTGGAGGAATTGAATTCGCAGGACTGGGAAGAATTTCAAAAAACATATGGCACCCTGATTGGCGTGGGTGTCAACTTCGTCTTCCTGCTCGCCATAGCAAACACTGGAACCTCAGTCTCACTCGACGACGATGATGTTTTCGGAGACTCGTCTCTCAGACGCGGTAGTGGATGGCTACTATGGTTCGCCAGAACGATAGTATACTTCCTCACATTCATTTCAACCGCAAATGCCTGGTATACCTTTTGGAAACGACGACCATACCGACTGTTCGAACGATCCCTCGAAGACCTTCCTCCTACCCCTTCAGCCCGACGAGTACGCGTGGACAGCTCTCCAGTCACAAATTCGCCTCTACGATTCATCTACAACATGACGGGTTCCTTGAGAGCTGAAGCACGCGCTCATCCGGACCCTACACGCGAAGTCACAGAGCTGGCAGTATGGGCTCCGCCTCCACTATGCATACACCTATTCTGTCTTTTCAGCCCGGCCCATATCTTGATATATTGGTCATTTCTGCCTATCAAGCCCCTGGATCCATACCCAAGCGTTACCATCGCGAAGACCATATTCATGGTTACGATACTCTCCGTCCAAGGCCACATGCTGCAATCATACTACTCTCAACTCGAAAGGGACAACCGGATCATAGCAACAGAGGCTCAGAGGGAATACGATACCAAATATGTACACCCTAATATTAATCGACCAGCAAGAGATGTAGGAATTCAGACACCCCCGCGGCAGCGCGCCAACACTCCATCACACAAGGAAATAGGGACCGACCCCATGCAAACGACGGAAGTCGACGCATACCCCACATACACCATCATCAACCGAGGATTCAGGCCTAACCCCAACCCAAATTACGCTGCTCAGTTCGACCCGGATAATGACATGCACCTCCAAGGCACGACACGAGCTTCAAGAGCTGGTACACCCTCATACAGCACACCAGCTGCTGCTGCGTATTCATCACGCGCATTCACAACAGGTACACCACAGGCAGAACTATCAAGCCCGCTGGGGCCGCCGGTGAATCTCGCACATCCCGTCTTCCCCAGCCCACGTCCGCCATCTCCTACGCGACATTCCATGGGCGGACCTACGACAGGGGACGGAGGCAGTCTTGGGGTGTATTCGCACGCTGCCAGTCCGTTACGGAAGGCATCTAGTGCAAAACATTTGAGATATGCGAGCGAGGGAAAGAGCGAGCGAGAGGGTAGTCCTTTGAAGAGAGGAGTCACGTCTGGTAACGATCAGAATGAGAGGTTGGGAATGAGTGGAGCTTTGAACCAGAGGTTGCAGGATCTGAGAGGCAATGGAGGTATGGGTAGAAGGCAGAGCGGCCGATTTTGAAGGCGAGATGATATACTACCTTTTGTCATGAACAATTTTCGGGCATTTTAGGAGTCGTGGGAGGTTGTTTGTATAATTTCCAGGGTTTCCAGAACGTCATGAAGTGAAAAGGTGTTGATACCCAAGCGACGACTTGGGA
Organism: Venturia nashicola; assembly: GCA_004522665.1. Classification (NCBI taxonomy): domain Eukaryota; kingdom Fungi; phylum Ascomycota; class Dothideomycetes; order Venturiales; family Venturiaceae; genus Venturia; species Venturia nashicola. The sequence goes on from SNSD01000006.1 coordinate 951,415, forward strand.
CTATACGAACCTACATCCATATTATCTGGGAAGATTCATCAACTATCACCCCTCCCCTCTTCTTTCCTTTATTATATTTCAGTGTTCTTGATTTATCAAGTTTTCTGTCATCTGTATATCCTTTGACCTTCCCATTCTTCAAGTTACACCCCTTTGTATCTTCTCTATTCTCCCTCCAAAAACGAGACTCTAGATAATGCCAAACAGAACTCGCAGCCATACCAAGAATAAGCGCCCAAGGAACCGTCCTCCAAACATCATCAAAAATCGAAGCAAAAGCCACTGCTACAACCGCCGAAAGCACCACACTAACACACAGGAACTGCGGTCTCAGCTTCTCGTCTCTGTGAATGTTTTTGTCAGATAACAGTTGGCCAAGGAGGATAGATCCAGCTCCGATGCACTCAGGAATGAGTGGAAGATGTCTAGAATTCTTAACATCAATTTCGAAAAGTCTTTGTGCAAGGGGCTTGAGAGTTTTGCTTTCACTTATGGTCCATGCGCGGAAATCAATCGTATTGGACTTTACTGGTTATTTGGGTTGCTGTGCCGATGATGCAGAGGAAGCGCGGAAGCGCAATAGATGAGCGATGATGGAGAGGATCTTCCAGGGACCGGACGGATTAGGGGACATGGCTGCGTCTCATGTTCTTTAACGAATGCTTAACTTCGATGCTGGGGATCGATGTGGACGAAGGATATTCAATGGGAAGGGAGCTAAACATAAGCTTCAGGTGATGTTTTGATAGAACTAGGATGCTCGGCGATTTATGTACGTCTCGTGAATTTGGGTCCAGTTCATGCTCGGGACCGGGCTTTCCTAGGCAAAGGTTTACCTTTCTGCTGATCTCTTTTGCTTATGGTCAGCGATGGGAAAGATGCCTTGGGTTTTGGCGGCGCGCTCGTGTTTGCTGAGGGAAGGAGCTGGAGATAAGGCTGATTACGAGGGCAAGGCTGATCTGGTGCACAGGGTTGGCCGCCAAGGATGTGGATGTTTGATAAATGGTGAGCACAGGAGCGTACTTTAGGGAGATCAGCAGTGGATTTGAACTTAGAGAACCGGCTCCTGCTCCGAGAAGAAGGGTTATTTTTGATGAAGCGTTTGGTGTTACCTTCCAATATAAGTAGTCCATTCCATACAACAACACAGTTCGACAACGAATCAAGATCCAACAACCTCAACGACAAATAACACAATCGACATGTCCAACGAAGATTGCTCGTTGAGTAACTCTCTCATCGACCGCGGCATCAGCATTATCCGGCATCCCCTAATGATGCTCGTCCAAATCTTCTTCCTCCTCTTCGCCATGACTTCTCCAGCCTGGATGCGAGGCCGTATGATACTTACCTATTCCCACATATCCACCAACTCCACGAACTGAAAACTAATAAATCTACCAACAGATAGCTTCAAATTCAGTCCCGAATTCGACATCTTATGTACCACCGTCCTGTTCACTATTGCCATGCTCAATTATCACCATTTTCACCCTTTCCAACACGAGAAACGGCGGTGTCAGTTTTTGGTCACTGGGGTTGTTGTGGCTTTGGGTGTGAGTTCTAGTCTTGGATTTGAGTTTGCGGATACACTAAGGATGCTGCCTTGGGGACTATTCGGTGCTACTCTTGTCTGTTCTTTGTGGTACCGGTTTTTAGGAGGAAAAGGGAATGAGATAGATGTAGAAGCTGAAAGGGGGGTGGAAGATGAAAAGGAGATTTAAATGGGTCTGAGGCGTTTTTGGGGTGAGGCTGGTTTCGAGAATGTGGTAGTACGCCTCCTCATGCGTTTATGCAGTCAGCAAGAATGCATTTATAACATGTCGTGCGAAGGCTCATTGATGGACGTTGTTCAGCCGCCTCACAACATCGTCTCCAATCGCCATCTGCCGAATCCACACATGATCTGAAGATCTGATTAAGATGGCTTCGGCCACATTTTGATCGACAAGATCCACACCTTGTGTAATAACCAAATTACAAATCTCCTTCAAATGTCGATATGGGCCTACCTCATCAATAACAGTTAGTTTTGTATTTTCCACCCCACGAAACAAAGAAAACTGAAGTAAACAATAGATGACTTGAAGGACAGATCTGTCATCTTGACAAGTCTCTATCTCACCAATTTCGGGTTTGCGATGCTCAATTACCACTCTTCCCATCTATTCCAAGATGAACGATTGAGAGTTTATTTTCTAATAGTCGCGGGTTTGGTGCTGATCATTGTGGGAAAAGTGATGGGCTTTGAGTATGGAGAAATATTGAGAGTCTTGCCTTGTTGCATTACCCTCAGTGCAATTATTTGTTCGATGTGGTATTGGTTTGCTGGAGATCAAGCTGGGGGAGTGGATATTGAGGAGGCGAAGTCGAACTTGGAAGTTTTGGAGGGATAGGGGAAGAGTATTCAAAGTTGAATGCGTAGGTAAAGGAGGCATGTGGAATTGCTAATGGCGATCGTTGAGGTCATATTGCCAAGCTCTTTAGCCACTTGTCAGCATACAGAGTTTCAATCCAAATAACGCCCTCGGCGACTATGGTTGTAAGCGCCCATTTGGTGTTGGGTTTCGCCGCCTCCAGTACTTGCTTTGGAACGTTGCCAAAGCAGATCATCTATTCGTCCATATCATCAGCTCAATACATACAACAGAAATTACAATTCAAGTCGTGAAGTCATCTGGCATTTGTGGTATTTTCACCAACCAATTCTCCCAGAATCTTAATCCATCGAGGCCTTGCTCTCGACAAAGTGCTCCCTTCTCCTCGGCCATCTCCAACTCTTCGGTGGCAACACCAACGCTCCATCCGAATTCCTGCGCCGTCTCTTGTGCCGTGACGCCTCGTCCAAAGATTTGCCAGTCCCATGCGACTTCCTTCTCTGGCGGATCGTGATGCAGATTCTTCAGCCAGGCAAGTAGACTGGCGATCGTCTTCTCGTCAGTGCGATCTCTGCCTTGCACTGCCAGGAGACCACTTTTGAAGCGCCGCAGACGAACGGGCAATTTGAGTTTGTCCCACATCTCGGCTGCCTTGGTGAACTCGGCGGGACTTATCAATTCTACGCCACCTCGAGCGCGGTTGAACACGGCCCAAAGATCCACAAGGCTCATGATGCCCCCTTCCCTCTTCAGAAGATTCCTGCTATCGTCAGTAAGGAACTCCGCGAGATTGCGTGAGAGCTCGGAAATGTAGAGAGTGTCTGAGCCGAGGGTGTCTTTCGTGGCTGTGAGGCCTAGCGCGGAAGCTGATTGCGAGATAATGGCGTTGGTTTCCGAGGATGTTCCATTTGCTCTACTTGCTTGTCCTCTGAATCGCTCAGCAAGAGCAATGACTTCCTTCGCAGATGTCATTAGAGCAGCAAGATCCTCGAACGCGTTTCCAATGATCATCTGATTGTTCTGCCTCAATTGCTGCCCACGTTGTTCGAGACGTGCAATTCCTACGGAGGTATTACTGGACTCTATCTCCGAGCCAGCAGCGGAGGCGCCATTACTAGCAGATTTTGGATGAGGAATCGGAGGTGCACTCTGGAGAAGCCACTTGCGCTGGACGAGCGCTCCCTTTAGTCTCTCAAAAAAGATCTTTTCTCCACCATCTCTAAAGGAGAACTTGACGCTTTCTATCTGGTCATCGTTCAGATCCAAATTCTTGAGCATAGGTCCTGGTGACTCAGGTCTGCCTATTCCTGCCCTGTCGAGGCTTAAACGTTTGTCAGCAGTGACCAGAGAGGCGCCGCACACTTCACAGATCAAGAGCTCTGAGTAGTTCTCAAATGTACAACGAGGACATGAAAACGTTTCTGCGCGAGTCTCTCGACTTGGCACAACTGATTCCGAGTATGACGACCGTTTTGACATTGCTGTCAAAGCTGCCTTGACCACATGTATTGTTGGTGGTTTGATCCCACAGCTGAGACATGGTGGAATATTTGTATGGGTATTGGCTGTGGCTGGGTCGAAGTTGGAGGGCACTGGATTGGCAAAGGTGCAGATTGGGCAGATCCAGGTGACGTTTGCGTTCATAACAGGAGCTGGAGCTACCTGGCGCGAGGGACTATTCTGTCGATTGAGGGCAGGCGAGGCCGAATAGGGAGAGTTCCGTATGGACAGCGGGGACTGCTTGCTGGCTTTCGAGTACAATGTTATCTTTGGCGAGGACTTGAGGAAGCCGGCCTGTACATGTTAGCTCATGGAATACACTCAAGTCGTAGACAGGCCAATATGCCTACATAAAGTTCTGGACGATCCACATCCTTCAGGTCCACGGCGACAGCAAATCTTCGAGCATCTTCATCGTTCCCGACATAGCATGCTCGGTGCGACGTCAGGTAGGCACGGCCATTCTGATATTGAGGGATCTTGTATTTCCTGAGCCACCATCAGCTAGGATGCTACTGGCGGGTGGTCTAGGTCAATCCTCACCCTTCGTAAAGACCGACTGCATCTTGAATGAATAGCACAGTCTCATCAGGAAGATACAAGGGCTGAGATGCTGTATTGAGGTCGATCTGACGGAGCAACATTCAGGTCATGGAAAATGTAATGGAAACAGGCGGAACCTCATTCATTTGTAGAGAAAAGATCTGAGCCTGGTAGATAGTATCTGCTGTACTTTGGCTTTCTCTCTTAGGAGGACTTCAAGGCGTGTTATAGCGTTACTAGCAAGATCCCTAAGCTACAAGAATCCATGCTAGAGCCAAGCAGCCCTTATTTGGGTTGGGGGTCACAACAGCTGCCACTAGAACTACCTAGGTACCTAGGTACCTAACGATCCAAACACCCGTGGACCTCAGGTTGGAATTCCGACGACGCTTCCTCACCTGCACACACCACCACATTTCTCAACCACTACACCTTCTCATCACTGCTGACCTACAGCCCGCTCTCTAACTGATTTCTTATAGTCTCACACTAAGCCTTCATTGTTCTCCTTAACGAGACGTGATTGCGCAAACAGCCCAAATAACGATATGATGGCCGGTGAGTGTCCTTTCCCTCGCCTGCAGTAGTTCGAGACGACTAACCGGACAGCTTCGACCGCTTACACAGCAGTATCTCCGAGACGAACTCTCTCGCGTCCTGAACAATCCGTGAGCCTCCATTCCTCGCCCACCAAACCGGACCCGAATCTGAACATGTATCAGCAATCGTCTCCACCTCCACCGAAGCAAAAGGCAGACTGGCCACCAGCAGTTCGGGAATATGTGCAGCGATGCTTTGCTCCTGAGTCTCAGATACCAGGCATCGACTCGCAGATGATAGAAGCAAAATTGAAGGAGGTCATCACAAAGGCCGCTGAGGGAAACACGCTACTTGACGTGGACTGGGCAAATCTTCCATTACCGCAACAGCTAATCCAACAAGAACTCTCACTGACACAATCTTTCGACCTTCAAATGCCGGGTGACTGGGAGTCTCCAGCAGAAAACACGGACAATGCTTTCTCCAAGAAGCGCAAGCTGACACCTAATTTTGCCGATAACCATTCCAAGAAGAGGGCAACCCCACCCACGAAGAAAGAGTCTTCTTCTTCACCGCCTCCATGGCACAAGGTGAAGATGGACGAAGACTCTGGCAATTTCGGCCATCGTATTTCATTCGCCAACACCAAGCAAGGGAGCAAGCAAGAAAAGCGTCTTCGCAAGCAACAGGAAGCCCTTGGCAAAGGCTCAAGTAAGTTCCAGGCCGCCGCCGAGAAGAGGAAGCAACGTTTCGGAGCACAATTAGACGATTCACCACCTTGGTCATCACCACACCACTCAAGCTCAGAGGTAGCTGCGTCCACTGGCCCAGTCATCGGCACCAGCCAAAAGCTGGAGAAGAACTACTTCCGCCTCACCTCGCCACCCAAACCAGACGAAGTTCGTCCTCAAGAGATTTTGGAAAAGACTTTTGCACTACTAAAAAAGAAATGGTCTGCTGAAACAAATTACGTCTACATCTGTGACCAGTTCAAGTCTATGCGACAGGATCTCCTCGTCCAACATATCAAGAACAAGTTCACGGTCTCTGTATACGAGCTTCATGCTCGAATCGCACTAGAAAAGAAGGACTTGGGTGAGTATAACCAGTGCCAGACACAGCTGCGGGCACTGTATGCCATGGGTATTGAAGGTGATCGGGTCGAATTTATGGCATATCGCATTCTGTATTTTGTCCACACCTGCAACCGGATAGGCATGAATGATGTTCTCGCCGACATTACTCCCGAAGACAGACTGCAGCCTCCGATCCAACATGCATTGGCTGTGCGTTCAGCGCAGGCCTCAGGCAATTATCACAAACTTCTCGCCAAGTTGTACCAGGGAGTTCCCAACATGGGTGCATACTTGATGGACTTGTTCGTCGACCGTGAGCGGATCGCAGCTTTGGCAGTCATTTGTAGATCGTAAGTTCTCACCTCCACTGGTTTCGTCATTTCCATGCCCTTCGACGAAAAGTTCACGACACGTACATCGCTTTCCGTTGGTGATCAACATCGCTGAACACCTGGCGAACTTGACTTCGAGAATTGCTACAAATCATCGATGTTGAGCTGAAGTCAAGGGACTTTCAACGAGTTTGAGACACTTGGACGGGCTTTGAATCGATGATGCTACTATGTCTCCCCTGGCCCCAGACCTTATACTTACTTGTCCCAGGTATAAGCCAACAGTAAGCCACGAATTTATTGCCGAAGAATTGGGATTTGATTCCTACACCGAAGCGATTGAATTCTTGATCAAACACGGTGCAGCCGACAATGGCGCTCTGGACACCAACACGTACCGGCTCGATACCGGCAAGGCAGCGCCCTTGTTCGTGAATCTCCGAGCGTCTGCATTCCGTACCGTCGACATCAAGGGTCAGATATGAGCCTAAGGGCCCCCTTGCCTCCCTTGTTCGAGTATTTTGTCGCCCATCTTTTGGCACCGGCAAAAGGGCAGCTAGCTTTGAGCTCGCGCACCAGTTGTTCGCGTACGAGTAATGTTCGAAAACCTTTCGCCGGTTATCGCCGACTGCCTTATGTATTCTCGATGTTCCTTTTGGCGCACATCATCGACTCAATCTCTGCGCAAGCAGTCATTGCATACTAACCATCAGCTCTTAATCCTCATATCTTCTACATGCATACTTGGCTCGGACCGTGGTTGTAGAGGGCTTCATTCTGATATATCATTGTTCTTCGCTTCTGATGATTGGATCATCTATCAATACCTCCTCTCGGCAACCCAATCAAGCAACTTCTCATCTCTCTCCTCTACACGTCACTGACAACAGCTGAAAAAAATCCACGGGCGCAGCAAGAACGATGCAGGGGCACGTTGGAGCCGCTCTGAGAGGCAAAGGAGGCGGCGAATCCAAGTTTACAATGGGAAATGCTTTGAGCGACAGGAGACGCACGGCAGACGAAATTGATTTCTGGTAAGGTTTTTCCTCGGTGTCCCAATTCTCATTGTGGGCAAGCGACATGTTGGGAGATGAACAAGTTTGGCAGAAGTTATCGTTCTTTGGCAAGTCAGCTGGTAGAGATATCGGGCATTGTAAAATGATGGTGGGTAGGAAGGTGGACAATGCATGGCAGCTTGCGAAATGCACGGATAGCGTGGATCAATGATTGCCGCACTTGGTAGGGTGTTCAAAGACAGCAATGAGGATAATTATGGGCAGTGTGTTTTGCGGTGATTGGTGGGAATCAGGGTTCAGGCGTTTGGCGACAAGGGCATGTCATGGAGTCCACGGTAGGGCTGCTGGGGGCTGTTGGAGGCTTAGACAGGAGGTCTTTTGTCTTTTTTTGCACGAGCTGATGGGGTGGCGCTAGTGTTCTGAAATGAAATCAAGCAAGCAAGCCCTATGATTCTGTTCTGACACAAACACTGGGCCATGATGAAAAGTCTGAGGGCGAGATTGCATGGGCAGGCAGCTGGGTGGCTGAGCTGGCGGAAGAAATTGGCAGGAATAAGGATAGATTTCATCTCTTGAGCAACCAAGGTCAATGGTGTGATTGGCAATTTGACGGGATGTCGGGGGAGGAATAGGCGCTGTGTTGATTGTTTTGGGCGTGGTGGGTGGAAACACAGTCCAAACAGGTGGCACAGAAGGATGGAAGCTCCCTGGAAAGATTGGGCGCGGGTGATTGCAGGCGTCGCAGCGTCATGTAGGTGCCGAGAGTCGTTGGGGTTACGAATCAGGATCAGGTCTAGCTTGGGAGCATTGATAGTGCAGGTCGTTGTGTTCGGACTGGATGTGAAGCGATGGCCGGCAGACGCGTAGATAGATGGGTGCAGTGAGGATCTTGTGCCGTGGGGGCATCAATACCTTAACAAGACTGAAGCATGTAGCCTTTGGGGAGTCTAGTGACTCTGGTGATTCTCTACTACAGTGCTCATCAGTAGAGACCTGTCAGGCCTCCGAAGACCGCCATCGTGCTTTGTTACTGAATCCTTCCATCCAGACAGCCATATCCGTATCCATATCCATATCCATATCCATATCCATATCCATATCCACACCCATATCCATATCCACACCCATATCCATATCCACACCCATATCCATATCCACACCCATATCCATATCCACACCCATATGATCATATCCATATCCATACACCCACACCCGACCCCACCCCGCCTGCTCCAACCACGCTACTCGCTTCCCTTACTTCCTACTCTCTGCTCCAGTTTCAGGTTGCTTCTAGTGCACGACTGGAGTTACATACACGACGTTTCCAACAAGAAACAACAAGGCAAACATCCATTGCAGAACGGTAACCTCCCACCGCGACCCTCCCCCTTGTCGTCGTCGTCGTCGCCGTCGTCGCCGTTATCTCGTCTTTGTCATTGTCGCACAACAAGACGTCTTCCGTTGCTTCCTCCAAATCATCTCGTACCCTCGCCGCCTCCGCACCACTGCACTCTGGAACTACGGATACCTTCTCCCAACCACCATATTATACTCTTCGCCTTGTCCTGATCTCGAAGTTCCGGATCTCTGTTCAGGGCCGAGTCCCACTATCTCTGCTCACTTGTCACCATGGTCAAGGTTCGTTCCCGGCTTATCCCCTGGTTGCAGCCCAAGACTCTGGCTAAAGGAATACACAGTTTCGCATGTCCATGAAATCCGACAAGGGCGACTCCAAGAACCACCACAGTGTCATCTCCATACCACAGAAGGACGCGATAGCCATAATACCCCCAAAGAAGGTCAGTCCCACCCACAACACCCGCCAGCTCAGTCAACTCGGCTTGACATTTGGCTCCCGCCGCTGCTGCGCCACTGCTGTCCCCACCAGTGCTCGGGCTCGCTCCACTGTCGCATGCAGATTGGAACATCCTGAACTGACAATGAAGCAAAATACAGGTCATCAAAGCCATTTACAACTACCAAGTTCCCGGCCGATCCTCCAGTTCGGGATACCTATCCTTTAACCAAGGCGACTTCCTGCACGTCGTCGGCCGCGAGAACGACGCCGATTGGTACGAGGCTTGCAACCCGCTGCAAGGCACACGAGGGCTCGTCCCTGTCAAATATTTTGACATTGTTGGAAAACAAGCACGAAACAGCGCGGGCTCCGCGGGCTCATCAGGTTCGGGAGGAGGTTATCAACCTGTGGGCGCACACCACGACTCGGGATACGCAGACAGCACCACAACCACAATCGTAGGCCAGGCGAACGGACACGGACAAAGACTCTCAAAAGCAAGCATGAGTCGCGGCGGTATCCCAGGACAAGGACAAGGTGCGATGGTCTATGGTGTTGTCATGTACGACTTCAAGGCGGAGCGACCAGACGAGCTCGAGGCGAAAGAGGGCGAGGCAATCATTGTGATAGCGCAATCGAACCCGGAATGGTTCGTCGCAAAGCCAATCACGCGCTTGGGAGGGCCCGGCTTGATCCCCGTTTCCTTCATTGAGATTCGAGACATGACAACCGGTCAATCGGTGCCGGATCCGCTGAAAGCAGTGCAAGATGCAGGAGTGCCAAAAGTGGAGGAATGGAAGAGGATGGCCGCAGACTATAAAAATGGCAGCATACCGCTTGGAAAACTTGACGCCAACGCCGCCAATCAAGCCGGTCTGGCTAATGGCATGGCAAGGCTGAGTGTGGACAATGCAAGTCAGGCAACGTACGGTTCTCAAGCTACGGCGTACTCGTCCCAGACTCAGGTAATGCATGCTTACCCGTGGCGTAATCAAGAGATTGCTAACACCATCAACAGCGGGGCCCATACTCCAACGCGTATCCCATTCTCAATCCAGTCACTACTGCTCGTCTTCTAGCACCTCTGAAAGCCTCGGTTCCTCGTTACTGCTTCGCTGACGAAATCTTCTGGTTCATTGTCGAATGCCAAATGGAGGACGGTAGACACTGGGAGCTTCAACGACTTTACCAAGATTTCTATGACCTACAAATCAACCTCATTCAAGAATATCCACTCGAAGCTGGCAACGTCAAAGGTGCTGAGCGATCTTTACCATACATGCCAGGACCTGTCACCTACGTCACAGATAATATATCGAACGGACGAAGAGCCAACTTGGACGAATACATTCGAAACCTGCTAAAGTTAGGACCACACATCACAAGAGGCGGATTGGTACGGGCTTTCTTCTCCCCAAGAGAAGGCGACTACGAAATAGATCCCAACCAACCTCAGGACTATCGACTCTCCGGTGGCTCTCAAGGCTCTCAACAAAACTCGAACAGTGCAACAAGCCCGCAATCGAGTGCCGATGCTCTACCAAGGCAACAGACCAGCCAGCTCGGACATTATCGCACAAACTCTCAAGCTACCACCACGACTTTGGGACAACGAGGACCTAATGGTACAGCAGTAGGGATGAAGATCAAAGTATGGTTTGAAGCAGATAATTGCGTTGTCATCCGCATGCCGCCTCCAGGACAATTCTCGTTTGCCGAACTATATAAAAAATTGAAGGAACGTCGAGCGCTAGAAGGTCCACCCGACGGCAGTGGCGAAATTGAATTGGAGATAGCGTTCCGAGATGAGAGTGCGGGACAATTGCTTCCTATCCGAAATGACCACGAACTGCAAGGTTGTCTGGACAGAGGGGAGCGCTTTACACTCAGTGTGAGAGTGAGATGAAAGAGCTGTTGATATGTGCTTGTGTGATACCAGCGATGCATACTTCTGTCGAGTTGGTTGGCGCACCTATCTTCTTCGTTTTGGTGACCGTCACAACGGTAACATTCTATTTTGTGACTATTGGAGAATTGGGTTTTATGTTCCAGGGAAACCTGTTTGGTATGTCTATGAATGATGCGTATTAAGTGATGGGATGAGGGGGATAATGGTGTTTTTGGAATGCGTCATGCTGGGATGTCTTGTCTTTTTGAAAGCAACATGCGATGAGCGACTACCTCCTTAGCGATGTCTGTGTGCTTTTCGTTCGATGGGGAGGATATTTAGGGGGACGCTCTGATAGAAGGTTTCTCATGGGCTGCGATGCTCGAATGATGGGTGATTCGAATTGAAGGGGTGGATGTGGATGGGGATGGGGATGTGGACGACGATGTGCATGAAGGATGGATGGATGGTTGTGAGGTGGGCATAGTCTCCTATATGGGCGGTATGGTATACCTTTGTCGAAGAAAAATTACCGTTGACTTGATGATTCTCTGCCCTACCCGGTTCTCTGTCGTACTATTCTTGTTTGCCACTCATGTGTTTTGAAGAGGCGGTTGGACATGTCAGGTAGGTAGAAAGGGCAATGGAAACTCTCGTCTCTGCAAAGGATACATTTTGTACTTGAGCCTCGAACTTCTCTTTGCACTGGCATTCATCAACCCGGCCATTCACTCTCCCTTGTTTCAAGAAATATAGGATAAATGCATCTCCGCCACTTTCGTAGACCTCATTACCCGGCTCTTTCTTTCGCATTCGCATTGGCATTGGCATTGGCATTGGCGCCTATCCTCCCTTTTCCTTTTCGGGAAAAGCGTTTTCGGGGTTTCTGGGTAGTCTTTGATTAAACATTTTCACGCGACGCGACGGCATGGTTGTAGCTTTATTGGGAATGTAATAGATAGCTACGCGATTATTGGATTCAAGAAAATATCTTGTTTCTTGCGATAGGGGTTCGATTCTTTGCTGATTTACTTGTAGCGCCCGCTCGTGTTTTATCGGGGGTTTCTACCTTTGATCTTGGGTGGAGAAGAGGCATAGGAGTTGCTGAATAGGGGAATGGATATTAGATTGTCAAGATTAGGAGGGATTGGTGATTTGGATGTGGGATTTTTGAGGTGTGTATGATTTTGATTTGTGTTTACGATGTACTTATAAATGAGTGACTTCGTGCTTGGACGCACGCGATACACCGGGTACGATACAATGTAGGATTTAAGCCTGGATCGCAAGGGGGAGTCTCTGGAAGCCTCCCTTCTCGGCGACGTCTTTCTGCAGATCAACCATCCTCTTTTGGTCGATAATGGGAGTGGGGGATTCTGCTTCTAGTGTCCAAGATAGGAACGAGTTTGTGTAATTGGGGACGAAGTTCGCGTCGAGAACACCCAATCTCTTTCCGTATTTTGTGACTTTGGTCTGGAAGAGGGTATGCGTTAGCGATGGCGGGAAGAGGGAAGTTTAGACGTACCCAGTCACGCTCGACGTTCTTTAGGTCTTTGGAGAAGTAGGCGTAGGAGCGTTCGAAAATTTTGCGGTTCAAAATCGATGCCATTGCGGGCTTGAAGTCGACATAGTCGGCCCAGGCCTTCTCAGGCTCTGCGAGGACGTAGTCGGTCGCACGCTTGACTGCGCGCATGAATTTGGCGACCTTTTCAGGATTCTCCTTCAGGAATTTCTCGTTGCCTATTCCCAATATCAGTTGATGATTTCGAGAAATAGTGACAAGTTTTCCTACCGATGTAGAGGATGGTACAGAAGCAGCAGCATCCGAGTTCAGCAAGCTCATCAATACGGAGCATCTGAACATCATCTTTTGGTCTTCCCTGGCCAGCGAGCCATTCTTCAAGTTCGACCATTTGCACGTTCTCAAGGCCGATACCGGCATCGATTTCGCCTTTGATGATGGCTTTGGATACGTTCATACCGCATCGAACCGCGGTATAGTCGTTTGGAGACATGCCATAGTGAGAGGTCAACTCATCAATTTGGATCTAAGAGTGTAAGTCTTCAACTCGAAGCGATGAACTCACCGTCAAAAAGCATACTTTACCAAACTCTCCAACATAGCCGATCTTCTTCCCCTTCAATGTGCGAAAATCGGTGGTGATGCCACTGCTCTTGAGGTAAATGACACCAGTGAATGGCTCGTCAAGGAGGGAGCCGACAGAAAGTACAGGGAATTTGCGGGCTTTGGCCTACACATGGAATCAATGTCTGCCATGGAGGTCTTTTTCATTCAAACTCACGGCAAGAGTGTGGATCATCGCTTTCAAGCCCATGTCCACTTTACCGGTGCCGATGATCTCGGTCACATCCTAGATCTGGTCAGTTGTGCCATTGATACAATAAGCTATGAATGTCGCACGCTGGGATCATTTGGCTCAAGCAGCGCAACTTTGATGTCCTCGTCGGCGAAGTAGCCCTTCGCCTGAGCGAGGTAAACGGGTGCGTGGTAAGGCGTAGCGTGCCTAAGCATGCGTCAGTACAGCCTTCCTAATACGGTCCAGCAAAACACAGACCAGTTGGTCAAGAAAGTAATCTTATCAGTGGACATGGTGATTGATTGGTCTTTTGATTCGAAATGCTACATCCGTCAATACCTTCACACATGGTTGACAGAAAGAAAAATATCATGTCCTTTCGCTGGAATTACCCAGATCAAGTTCAACGGTATAATCTCAGCCTCCGTGATCTAATGCCTTCTTCCAATCCCTATACCCCCAAATTCAGGGAAATAGAGCTCGACAAGAGATCACTCGGGCACCCGCCATGGTATGATAACGTTACCTTGATACTGGCATAGCTCTTTGGCGAATAGGCCGACTTCAGTCATACCGAGTAGATCCAGTTATGATAAAAGAGGTATCAGAGAGCAGTAAGAAAGAAAACTGAGAGATAGTGAGAGGGGTAGAAGAGATTGATACTTTGTGACCCTCAAATAAGGGCTGCGTATCCTGACAAAAACGACCGATGAAGATTTCCGATCACGCATCTTCCCCTCAACCGATCTCGGCGTGTACTTCAATGTGGAGGTGTAGCTTTTTGTCCTGCATGAAATCCCAACAAACAATACGAGCCTGTAGTAACAAATACGGCTTGCCGACTATAGCCGCCAACTTCACCCGTCATGAATAAGGCGGCGTGCTTCCAATGATCACATGTGGAACAATCTGGCATCGACAAGACGAGCAAAATTTTCTGCATGCAGACAGCAGAAGTATGAGACACGGGAAGGAGTCTATACTCTCAAGTCATGGGCATTGTCTGGATCGCTATTCGTTGTCAATTGCCTCGACGAAGAGACTAAGGACCCGAATCGGGCTTTGCCGGATAGGACAGGATCGTATATGCTTTCGACCAATGCATGGATCAGTTGCTAATAGTTTTTGTGGTATAGAATGTCATGGTTGTTGTTGTTGATGAAAGGCGCTCGCTAAGAAATGAGAGACAGCTGGAGAAGACGAACAAGCTTTCGGGAGCGGGAGCTAATGGAACTAGCAACGATCACACGAGTCAGAGGCCCATTATCAGCCTTGCATCATCATTCATAGAAGATGTCACTGGCTCCGGATGAGAGGCGACTGGAAATGAATCAATGAGTATGAGTATACATCGAATATAACTGGGCGTTCCTGACATCGAGTGAACAAAAACATGAAAACATATACAGTCCTCCTCAGTCTACTGCTAACATCACCTCCCTTACGCACCACTATAGGGACCTCGATATCTCGTTATTATGCCCGAATCGCTCTCTGAAACCATCGGCCGCGATCATGACGACTTCGACGTCTGCTACAACGAGATCAAACGCGCAACCGACGATGTCACGAAGATGAAATGGAGGAATCAACTTACATGGAACGTTGCTCGCCACACCATCTCTGAAGAACTGACGTGGTATCCGGCTATGGAAAAGTACATGGGGGAATTAGGGAAGAATTTGGCTGAAGAGGATAAAGAACAGCAGATGAGTGTATGTCCATATGTTTTCTTTGTGCTGTCAAGGTCGCAGTAGATTCCCCAGACGGCTATACATTGATTGTTGCATGGCTAAGATCAATATTGACGAGTACAACATGTGAAGACAACCAAGATACATCACCTACATCCCCAAAATTCATGCCCCTCCTCGAAGAACTGATGAAAAACCTGCATCATCACATCGAGCACGAAAAGAACGAGGACATGCCACGTCTCGAAAAGCTGCTCTCACGAGAGGAAAGTCAAGCATTAGCACAACAGTTCCAACACACCAAGAACTTCGTACCCACAAGAAGTCATCCAAGCGCACCTACAAGTTCGTGGGCGTTTCAAGGCATTGCCGCGTTGCTAGCAGCGCCGATTGATAAACTGAGAGATTTGATGATGAACGAGTATCCTGCTGAGGGGGAGTTGAGTAAGGCGGGGGAGCAGAGTCGTTTATGAATGCTGTTATGGCTGTGAAAAATAATTTCCGCGTCAATTAGAACTACTCCCTATGAAATTTCCTTCACTTTTTCACTGCCTGAACGCTCAGCCATGTAACGTACAAATAGGCACTTAGTGAAATAAAGGGTCGGTCTGCGTGAGAATCCGAGGTTTATTGTGCATCGTGTTGGGGAGTCCTGTGATGAACAATGGGTGATTGTCACTCATTCTCCTCTCCCTCAACAACAACACCAACACCAACACCAACACCATCATCCGCATCCTCAACACAGTCATCATCTTCACAGTTATCGAATAGCCACTTCTTGGTCACGCGCTGTCCTGTACCGCGCGACTATGCCACCAGCACGCAGCTGCTGTCATCCAATGGCGGCCACTGATGGATCATGAGAGGTAAGGCCCGGATAAAGACTTCAATGAGGCCGCCAAACCAGTACCTCTCGCACTCCATGTCCCTATCAAGAGAACGGTCGACTTTGAGATCCTCCCAAGTCGTGATGGTTGTTGTCGCTTTTTCGGAACCTCGGTGATACATCTTATGATGGAGAGCTTCGAAATACCTTATCCCCCTTGCGTGCTTAATATTGATAGGGTTAATAGCCGCAAGCGAAGCCTGAGCACGGAGCTGAGAAGGAAGCACTCGCCATCTCCCGCAATCGATTGCCCCTAAGAATGTTCCACGGCAATCTGCATCTACTCCCCAGACGGGGAAATAAACTTCACCATGTCGTAATCGGTCTCGTGGATTTTTGCCATGCCACGGTAGCATCTCTAGGACGATGCCTGGATTATCCACACAGTTGCGGGGCTGTTGAGCTGCCAAAGTTTCAGCAAGAAGTTTCGAACATCGTATCGCAAGCCTCGCTACATATCGACAAATACGTCTCACATTCGCTACAGCAGGTCACGCCTCTAACACACGGTAGCCAAACAGCTTTGCGATTCCGCAGAATACATACAGAACGCGGACATTTTGCTCCGAACACCCTTCCAGACAGTATTCGCGACCAGGTAAACAGAGACGTTGCACCGCTGCCCGAGCCGATTCGTTCTTGGACCGAGGTATATGGTGCACACACGATGACACGGCCACACGATTCGTCAAAGGGTCTGATAAGTACAAGGAGACCATGCACCGCTGGCCACCCAATGCGTGGAAATCCGAGGACCCTGATATCGCAGATCATGTTAAGATACGGCCGTTCCAGCTCTGTGCAATACCTCTTTTCTTCCTCTTGTCCACATTATCTGACCTACTACCATGGGTGTCGACTACGGAACGATGAACGGCTCAACTGTCGAGAGCAAGCCAATTGAAATCAGCGAATATGACATGGTCATCGTTGGAGCTGGAATCAGCGGGATTAACATGGCATACCGTTTTCAAGAGCATTTCAGAAAGGGCACCTACATCATTCTGGAAGCTAGAAAGGCATTGGGCGGAACTTGGGATCTTATGAAATATCCTGGAATTCGTTCTGATTCGGACTTGCACTCCTTTGGATTCGAATGGAAGCCTTGGTCCGAAGAGCAGCCAATCGCCGAAGGCGGGAAAATCGTTAGATACTTGAAGGAAGCGGTAGCCGAGAATGGAATCGACAAGAAGATCCATTATCAACATAAAGTTAAGAAGGCCAGCTGGCAGTCACGGGAGCAGAAGTGGACTTTGGAAGTTGACGCAACTGGTGGGGATGGAGAAATAACGAAGAAGCTCTTCCGCGGGAAATTTCTGGTCATGGGTACTGGGTAAGAAGGTCCTTGAGTGCTACTTACTTGAATACTTCTAACGTTCCGCCTAGCTACTACGACTATGACAAACCCATGGAAGCCAAAATCCCAGGCATTGAGAATTTTTCTGGCAAAGTTGTACACCCTCAATTCTGGCCAGAAGACCTTGACTATGCTCACAAAAAGGTTGCCGTGATTGGATCCGGCGCAACGGCCATCACGTTGATACCAGCCATGGCAAAGATAGCAGAAAGGGTAACAATGGTCCAGAGGTCCCCCTCATACATTGTCAGCTTGCCAAACCGTGTCAGACCAAAGAGATGGTGGGAGTGGATTCTTCCAACGTGGATCCAGTACAAGATTACTCGGTTACGGTTCCTCATCAGCAGCTTCTTGTACCAAAGATACCTCTCTGGCGATTCTGACAAAATGAGAGAATTCCTCGCAAAGGTAACCTCGGCTCAACTCCCCAAACACATCCCATATGACCCCCATTTCAACCCCAGATACCGACCCTGGACCCAACGAGTCTGCCTCTGCCCCGACGGCGATTTCTTCAAAGCACTGCACAAAGGCAACGTCGATGTCACAACCGGAGTCATCTCCACCGTAACACCAAACTCCATCACAATGGAAAACGGCCAAACCGTCGAAGCAGATATCATCGTCACAGCCACTGGTCTCCGTATGAAATACGGCGGGAACGCAGACATGTACATCGACGGCGAAGAACTAAACTGGGGTGACAAGTTTCTCTGGCGAGGCGTCATGGTCCAAGATGTGCCCAACATGGCCATCGTAATGGGATACACCAAGGCATCATGGACATTAGGAGCTGACGCAACCGCAACACTCGTTATGAGGATGATCAAGCATCTGGAGTGGAACAAACTTACCTCTGCTACCCCACGGATACCGGTTGTAAATGCCAAAGAGGGCCAGAAGGAAATGGTGAAGTTGACGAGTGCGAGTGGGGTCATGGGATTAACTAGTACATACATCCGAAACGCGATTCATCGGTTGCCGAAGACGAGCGATGATAAACCGTGGAAGGCAAGGGGTAGTTATATGGAGGATAAGTGGGATGCGAGATGGGCCAGTTTGAGTAGGGGCATGCAATTTGTACAGGCTGCTAAGGGTTAGATTCTTAGACCACTGGATGGTTTTGTCATATATTTTTCTTTCTTGAGTATATAATTTTACTGGGTTTGAGTTTGGAGATTAGGATGAGGTGTGAAGGAAATCAATAGTCCTCTTCTAAGGACAATGATATTTTACACCTTTCTCCTGTGCTTTTGAAATGTATTGAAGTAATACATGTATAAAATACGATGAGTGATGCGTTTACGCTACGATACTTCTCTCCTCTGATTTTCAACTTTTATCTTCAACACTAGAGATTTCAGTGCATTCATCGAATGAGTTTTTAACTTCCAGATTCACAATGATAATCTCCTGCCAGGAAAAGAAAGAAGAAGAAAAATTAGTCTTGGTAAGAGAATACCGACAGAAAAATATCGATGTTGATGTGTCTTCTCACTTGTTCTGGGGAAATCCTAGATCTAACGTGGGAGAAATTACACGCGTCGTGGCTCTTAATTCACTAATATAAAGTTATTCAAGAAGACTCGAGACTAGATGAGTGAAGATATAGTAATAAGTATCCAAGGAATTGTCTTAATCTAAATACCTCTATTTATCCATCTATCCATATACCATTTATTTTCTATCCTTCTATCTCACTACTTTCCCACAACTCGCCTACTTCAGACGTAAGAAAAAAAAATAATACATTGATATAATAAAATATCCTCACTACCTAGAAGAAGGAGGAAATCCAAATCTACGTTATTACGATCGCGCGGGTGATATAAAGTGTTATAGAGTTAGTCTAGTAGATAAGAAGGGGTTGATATCTTTCTACTTTCAAGTAGATATCCTTCAAGATTTTTATTACCATCTTTTTCTCTATCTGATTATAGAATAGAAGTAGGTTAGGTTAGTAGTAGACAGGATATCTTTCCCATACTAAGGTATCTCCCGTACAATAATAATAGAGTAGCTCGTAGGTAACAAATATAGCAGCTATATCCAAGTACTTTTCCTTATTAAAACGTTTATTACAAGAAATATTCTAGTACCCCTAATACCTAAAATAAAAATTCTAAAGAGATGGAGTGGTAGAATAAATTGATTAGACTCCTCTCTATATATTATAAAATTATTGCTTCGCTATTAGTAGAAGACTCTAAACTTGACGTTAGCGATTTTAGTAAGGATCGAGAAATCTTTTATATGGCCGCTTATTTTGTCACCCGCGAGAGAGTAGGTTGAGAGTAGGAAGGATTGAGGCTTTGACCTAGACGTCACGACGATAACGGTATACGCGCAAAGAGAACTCGGGGAATTCTATTTCGTATTCCTTGGATTTGGAAAAAGTCAAAGGTAAGCTTTCATTTTCTTTCATTTGCTCCAAGATTTCATGTACTTTGTCATTTCTTTGAACACCAGGAGCATAATTGAAACCATGCCAAGTGAGATTAAAATATCACTTTTCCCTCGTCCCACCATCGCATATCCAGATCCTGAAAATTTAATTCTGATCCAATTTTACCATCGCATATCCAAGCACTAAAAGTTCAATTCTGATCCAAGTGTGGTAAAGATATTTTACCCTCGATGTTTCAGGATATCTCGATGTCTTTGAATGTATGGAAAAATTCCAAGATTCCATGCTCCCCATGCTTTCCCGTAATATTCCAATTTTGAGAAATCCAGAAACCGAAAAGATATGGTTGTGAATAGAGATGTTGTTGTTGGGTAAGAGATAGTTGTTATTGATTTGTTGGACTTTTGGTGAGTGGGTTCGTTGGACGTGGTGATGCTTGTGGTTACACTTTGGTGGTTGGGTTTGCTGACGTTCATGTTTGATGGACTCAATTGATACGTCCCCCATTATTCAAGGACGTCTGAGACTTGACGAGCATCTTGTAGAAACCCTCATCCCACATTGTGCACTCGAGGTACTCGAACCAGAGGCGTAGACCAGCAGGTGCATCTGCATCAGCCTGGATAAAGTCAGTACAAATCCGATACACGAAATAGATCTAGTCTACCTTCTCAAAAGCCTTCAACATATCTTCCTTTCCCATTCCCGAAACCTCAGCAGCAGAGTAAATCTTCCAAGCAGCCATTTCACGTAAAAAATCCTCGACATCATTCATGATCACCCTCGACTCTCCTACTTGCTTCGCCTCTTCCTCACTGGTAGGAAGCGTACCCAAATACTCTGGTGGCGGATAGAAATGCTTCGCCAACGCTGCACTCATCCACTCAGGACGACCGAGATCAGCGAGAGTAGCTGCCCAATACTCTACGACCTTCTGAGGCACAACGTCGCGCAAGCGATCAGAGTCGAGTTTGTCGCTCCAGCGGGTCTGGCTGTAGGTACCGAAGTAAACGTACTCATTGGCCTTAGCTTTATCTGGTCCTGCATAGGCGGAGGAGGAAATGAAGAGCGGCACATTGGTGTAGCTTGCATCTTCTTCGGAGCCTTCTGGGGAGTTGTTGTTGAAGAAAGGAGTAAGTTTTGCGCCGTGTTGGCCCGGGGTGGAGGGGAGGAAAGGCTCAACGAGCGAGTCCATGAGATAGTATGTTCGCTGAGGGAGGAGGGGGTTCTCGATGGCGGTAGGGATGAAGAAGAGGCTGGGGCTATGTTCATTGCCACCGAAGATGTTGTTTATCAAGTCACGCGTGAAGGTCTGCATGACGCCTGGGGCGGGGACTTTAAGGTTATCGAGGGCTTTCAATGAGCGGATGTAGGATGGTTTCCAGGCCTCCATCTCAGTGACTGGTACTGTAGCGGGCGTCGGATTACGTATGGGTAGCTGAGTTGTTGAACTGGTGGCAGGGCTCTTAGGTGGTGGGGTAAGGCTTGTAGCGAGGCCTGTGGCTAGATCTTTGACCGGCTGAGCGAGACTTGTAGCTAGTCCTTTGGCCGACTGAGTAAGACTGGTAGCCATACCTCTGGGTGGAAGTGAAGTGGCCAGACCTCTGGGTGGAAGTGAAGTGACCAGACCTCTGGGTGGAAGTGAAGTGGCCAGGCTCTTGGGAGCCATGGGCTTGCTATTCCTAATTGTTACTTACAAACTCATTTGAGGGCACTCAAGAATTCTGCAACTTACCTGACCGGCTTGATAGGGTTTTCCTGCCTATCAGAGACACCATCCAGAGATAGTGACCCATTTGGTTTTGTAGCGCTGCCGTTGAGACGTCCTGCGATCTCCCGGCGGATGGCAGCCACCTGGATGTCGGTGAGGTCTTTAGAGCGCTCAAATGGGCCCATCTTGACGTTCCAACCGCCGTTATTCAAAATGTCCACGTCACGGCGAAGTGAACAAAGCTCGTCCACGACCGCGCTACAAAGGCTGTCAACTTGGGTATCGACATACTCGACGAACCTGATCGAATCTTCATAGGCGCCGGAGTTCATGACGGCTGGGTGGCCTCGATTAGTTTGTTCAGCGCTCTTTGGGACGAAAGCTTCGGCTAGCGGGTTGACTACTCCCATTCTGCTTTCAAAAAGATTTTACAGGGAACGCTATGCTGAGCAGGCTAGATGTAATGACTGGGATTGGTAAGGACTGGTATGTCGATGTGAGGGACTGAGAGTGCCGAGTATGGGATGGGAAAAGAAAAAAGAATGCCGGATTTGGAAGTGAGATGACGATGGAGTAATGGGAGGAAAAGAGAGAGAGAGAGAGAGAGAGAGAGAGAGAGATGGTGATTCTCTTTCAAGGCAACAATTGTGGGTCTAGCCTAGTCAGACGATGGCGATGATGAATTCAGTTGAGGTTGAGCACAAGTGGATTGGGGCACTAAAGTGACCTGGAAAAGGCAATTGAGTCTTGAGCAGCTATCATCCAGCGTTTGACGCCTAATTGGCACGAATTTGTACAGGCTCGGCCTATGAGGAATGAGGTCAGCCATGCTGACGAACAGAAGTAGGAAGGGCGTAGTTAAAATGAGGGACTTGCCTTTTTGTCAGTATGTCCAAATGTCCTGGCGGCAAAGACTTCTCGAATCGCCGGAAACTCGGTTAGCTTCAGGAACACTGAGTAGCCATGACCACTACTTTCATATCATGTTTCGTTGGGATATGTCGAGAGAAGACTGATACAATGGCCAGCCGTCCACAATCATCGATGGACAAGTCGAGGCGTGGCATATAGCTTTGGAGGGGTGGGAGGTGGACTGTGTGTCCCTGGGGGAGATGGACTGTGTGTCCCTGGGGGGAGATGGACTGTGTGTCCCTGGGGGGAGATGGACTGTGTGTCCCTGGGGGGAGATGGACTGTGTGTCCCTGGGGGAGATGGACTGTGTGTCCCTGGGGGAGATGGACTGTGTGTCCCTGGGGGGAGATGGACTGTGTGTCCCTGGGGGGAGATGGACTGTGTGTCCCTGGGGGAGATGGACTGTGTGTCCCTGGGGGGAGATGGACATCAGTACTTTGGAACGTCGGGAGAGCCACTATGGTCTGGTGTAGGCTGATGATGGGGGAAGAAATGATGAAGAATGGTAGAATTGAGGTTTGGTGGTTGTAAGCATCTCTGTCGACGTCGCGTACTTTGACGCGTCTCGGAGTGATGTAATTTACCCGTAGTACTAGAACTAGTGGGTCCGGACCCTGAAAGTTCGGATCTGAGCCCAGCACGCAGCAATCTATTTCACAGCCAGCACAATTGACTGTCCTTGCTCCCCAACGCAATGTCAATACTCCTGTGATTGGAGCATACGGTACTGCCGCCATACGAATCACCTCCTTTGTACACTATCCCGACTCCTGATCTCTCTATCGATACCCCATCATAGCTCCTCAGAAGGCAGCTCACATGGCTCCTCAGAAGGGACCTCACATGGCTCCTCAGAAGGGAGCTCGCGCGTCCGCCATGGAGCTGGCTTTCGAGGACACTTCGACCATAACAAAGCAAAAACTTGCCGTTCAGGCTCAAATGTCGGCAAGAGGCAGGAGGAACGGTGCCGCTGCTGCTGCGAATGGGCATAGTCTAAAAGATCTGGCTTCGGCGAGTGAGACTGTTAGCCAGGCTGCTGGGCCTACGCCAGCAGCACCTGTCGGTGTACGAGCACTCCTTTTCTTTGGTACGCAAACATCTCAAAGCTAACGATTGATTCAACTACCAGATAGACTGGAGAAAGGAAGACATAGCCTTACTGCACCGATACCGTCGAGCCTACTCCCTACCATGTCCCTCGGCTTTCCAAAATCCAATGGCGAACTGCATACTACAATCTGGAATTGGCATGCAATCACCTACAATGGCACGAGCCAAGAATAAGAGAAGGATAAGGAGGGAGGAGCTGGCAATGATTGTAAGAAGAAATTTCAAGGAGGCTCCAGTAGTGGAGAACGAATGCGTGGTGACACTGATGTACAAAGTTCAGATGAAAGGTACGACGCTCTCCTATCCATGCTGATTTCATCAAAAATGCTGACATATGGCTAGACAAATCTTTCCGACTGAAGTTTCCTGCGAAATCGACGAGATAGACACATTGTTGGGTACATGGGTTTTAACGAGCATTTTTTGGGCGCTCAGCAGATAGGGATGATTGGCGTTGATGAATGGCGTCCTTAACTCGACCATTGGACATGTTTTATACCAATATCTCATTGTTGGGATACTCATAATGCATTTATGCGGCGTTGGACATTGCTACCTCGGAAAAGGACCTCATATGGTGGTCTCCGGGGGCGAAAAAGCTAGGGCATCTCAGTCTTTGGCTACAGTTGCATAGGAAGTCAATGTCGTTCACGAGGCTGGTAAAAGGGGCATCGAATTCGTTGTTCATGTAGTACCTGGAATGGGTGGTTATGTTCATAGCAGTATATATAGATATACATATATATTCCACCGTCTGAACTTGTCCACCAAGAGTAACGCGTCATGTTTTCGTTAGCGCTTTCGCGATGCAAGGGCGCTCGGGACCACCCCCGAGGTCCGCAGTCCAAGACAATTGTCACCCACACACCATTTGTCTTCCTATACCATAATACCACCATTCCCATGGCATTGCATGCCATTGCTGTTTCGTCAAGACAGCAACCAAATGCGAAAGGTCTTACTTTGGCCATCTATTTAGCCACAAGTACAAAAGACTAAGGTAGGCATCTAGACAGGCTGCATCCGTGGACTTCCCGCTCTCAAGTTGTGCAGTACACTGCCCCGCTAGCCACCTCATAAGACTTGGTACAGAACATCTCAGCTTCACAGCTCCTACAAACAATGCCCCCCCTTATCATCAACGTCGATGGAACGAGCACAATAAGCCGACGCGCTGAGCGCGCTGTTGTTTCCATCCAAGTCTCATCGAGTGGTCCAGATCAACAACAAGTCGCTTCAGAAGTGACCGCTGTCGCCAAAACCCTCCAGACAATGCTCCGCGAGCTTTCAACGCTGGGAGTACCATCAGGTTCAGCAGCAGCCGACTCCGCGAAGGCAATCACTCACTGGTCCATGAACACGCTTTCGACGGGTTCCTACATGATCTATCACGATAGCGATCGCAAAAACCACGATTCGGAGAGGCAGAAGAGCAGGCAATACAATGCGCACATCAGTTTCGAGACCAAGTTTGCAGATTTCACACTTCTTGGCAGAGTCTGCACTGATCTGGCGAAGATGCGGTTCGTGAGTGTCAGGAACATCGACTGGAGACTCACGGACAAAACAAAGGCCTCCCTCGTTGCCATGAGCCGTAAACTCGCAGTCGACGATGCTATTTCCAAAGCGAACGATTTCGCAAGCGCGGTAGGCAAGGCTACCGTGACGGCTGTGGAGATCAACACAGATTCCAATGGCTACGGCAGGTCAGCTGGCATGTTCGGTGCCACTCGAGCATACGCCGCTGCTGGGGCAGCTGAGCGTGAAGATGCATTGAATTTCGAGCCTGAGGATGTGGATCTGAGTTGCTCCATTCAAGTCAAGTTCGAAGCTGAGTGATAGCAGACTTGTCGATGTAACCTTCTCGGGCGTCCTGTTGAGAATGGAAGTTCGGTCGGGAATTACCTCTGTATGGAATTACTAATCTAGGTAAAGGTGATGGCACCTCCATGGCGCTATCTTATCGCTCAAAGCAATACTGTCTCATTCCTTGACACAGCAGGCTGTTACCTCCCCATACCGTCGATTTGCAAGGAGATGTGCACAGAACTGAAGCCATGTCACGTGCGCATGTTTGCAGAAATATACACAGTAAACGACTCAATATGCTAAGGTTATCGCCCTTATCGTTCGCGATTCGAGATTCTGGGCAATCATTCGCGAGTCACAGCATCACCGCCAATATAGCGAGATGGCATCGTTGCACTTTCAATCTATTTCCATGCTAAATCTCCTCATGCCAGTTTTTCTTTCCTATACACTTTCCTCTTTCGGTAATGCTCTTGGCATCTTTCAATACTCTCCCTGGCAAAGATCCGGATACGCCCCAGTCGATCCGTGTGACCGCAACAAGACAAGCCGCCCTCGCGCCCGAATTGTCCGCAGCTGGCCCCACAAACCAACTCATAGGCATCGCAGGAACACTTCCTGAACAGGAAAGCAAACCTCAAGGGTCATGCACGTCAAATGGCACCTTAAGTCCAACGCGACATCTGGGCTCGACGTCCGGGGAACCTTCTTGAATTGAACGAGTGGGATGCCTCGAAAAGTGCGCGATAAGAACTTCTACGATTTCTCTAAGCAGGTCCATTGGATTGCATTCGATCCATCCTAGCAATGTTTCACCGCCGTGAAGAACATGTCGGCCCTACATCTTCTTCTGCGCATGAGCAACATCATCGCAGATGTCAGATTGGGGAAGGTAACTATGTCTCGAGGTGGTCGCCTACACGAAAAGCATAACAAGCACGAAAGAAGACGAATATCCACCTTGGAGAGAGTAATATAAAACGACATATAATCTCGTACCTCCCAACAGCAAACCGCAAACACAACCACCTTTCAATCCCATCTCTTCCTCGGCTTCATCTATCTTCCTTTATACCCGCTGGTCTTGTCCACGGTCAACCATGTTGTCTATCCTCTCGGCTCTTAGCCTCGTATCTTTAGCCCTCGGCGCTCCAACCGCAACACCAACAGGCAAATGGCTCGTCGTCCTCAAGCCTAATTCCAATGCGTCCCCGGTATCCGTTCTACAAAGCTACGGAGATATTTCTAAAACCGTCTCTGAAGACCATGTCTACGACATCGGTTCCTTCAAAGGGTTCGCCGCACACATGACCACTGAGCAACTCAATGCTATGAAAGTCGACCCCAGAGTTGCTTACATGGAACAAGATGGCGTTGTGAAGACTCAAATCCTTGAGGTCAGGAAAACAGATGTCACGGAGGTAGATGCACCGTGGGGACTTGGAAGGGTAAGCCATCGTTCGAAGGGAAGCTCAGATTATCTCTACCAATCCACTGCTGGCGCTGGATCCTGCGCGTACATCATTGACACGGGTGTCTTTGCAGCGCACCCCGAATTTGAAGGAAGAGCAACGCAGATCAAGAGTTATACAGGCGTCAAAACCGATGATAATGGTCATGGAACGCATGTTGCTGGCACGATCGGCTCTGCTACCTACGGTGTTGCGAAGAAAAGCAAGATTTTTGCTGTCAAAGCGCTTGATGGTTCGGGTACTGGGTCGTGGAGTGATATTATTGCCGGGATCCAATTCGTCGTCGGCCACTACAAGAAAAATACTTGCCCCAGCGGCGCCGTGGTTAACATGTCTCTTGGTGGTGACAAATCTGTCTCCATCAATGCTGCTGTTGCTGCTGCTGTTGACGCTGGAATCTTCTTTGCCGTTGCCGCTGGGAATGAATCGGTCGATTTCGTCGGCACAAGTCCTGCAGATGAACCCAAGGCTTTTGCAGTTGGCGCGTCGGATATTACGGACTCGTTCGCTGATTTCAGTAACTTTGGGAAGACGCTAGGTGCCATCGCCCCGGGTGTTGATGTGTTGAGTACTTGGAACGATGGTGGGACTGTAAGTACCTCCCTCCATACAACCAAATTTGAACAGACATGCTGATGATGAAACCTCGAATAGAAATCAATTTCCGGCACATCAATGGCGACTCCTCACATCGCCGGCTTAGCTGCTTACCTAGGCGCGTTGAACGGTGCTATATCACCTGCTGCTATGAGAACCAAGATTCAGAGTCTTGCTACGGCAAACGCTATCTTATTGCCATCTTTTGTCAAATCCGGGGGAACGCCTAACAAACTTGCTTTCAACGGGTTTAAGTAGTCTGGAGGACTGGGGGATGAGATGGCGAATGTTGTGTGGGGGATGGTAGGATGAAGGTGAGCTTATCGTGATACGGTAATGTCTTGATCTAATGTCTGCTGGCATCTCACATTCCTTAAGCATATTTCGTGCGGCTTATATGGCGCGGGTGGTTATGGACTTTCTTCTTCTTCTTCTTCTTCTTCTTCTTCTTCTTCTTCTTCTTCTTCTTCTTCGTGGTGGTGGTGGTGGTTGTCGTGTGCCACATCTTCGATAATTTTCCCTTCTTAATGTTACGCTGATGGCATGAGTCCAAGAACATCCCTCCCATCCGATTACCGTTGAGACAAGAATAGTGCTCTTATGATTCCCTTACCTCGACTTCGATGTAGTGAATCTTGTAACATTCCGCTTTCGAAAGCACCTAATTATCATCCCCGTCATACCTACATCACCAACCTATCCAACACCTTCCATACCTCTCATCCATCCTAATCTCTCCCCACACTGCAAACAAGCCACCAACAACACTTATCTCCGCATCTGCATCTACTGCTTTTTCTTTATCTCATAACCTTAAACCCAAAGTACATCCTCGTCACCAAACTTCCTACCTAGTCATCCAAAATCCCATTTCAGGCACCTACTCCGTTCCAAACCCGACTGATTTCGCAACACCCATTTCTAATAATTTTTTGTACCTCGATGGCGTTTATTCTCCTTGATAGCATCTTATGTTCTTGAGCTTTTTGCGCGGAGATGCATGGATGAAGTACCTATAAGCAACCAAAGGCGCGATTTTTATTTTTATTTTTTTCATGATTTGAAAGCACGAGCGATCTAAAGCCTTATGCACCAGAGAGCCTCCATAGAAATATCGTTACATAGGAACGTGCCCGAATAGACATCTGGGATGAAATGTTAGCTGGGTCTGGTTGCTAGAAGTCACAATTACGTCTCGATGTACAGATTGTGCAACTAATGCGCCATCGGTAATTTGCTGGCAAAGACTTGCTGCCGATCGCCAGATGTTTATCGATGTCGGTTGGGGTTGACGAGTTCAAAATGCTTTGTTTTGAGGAGAGGGAAGACTAACTACTTCTACGGCTTCAATAATGGTTCTGAATACGCTCATAGAGCTTTCGCTCGGCAGATGTGGGTCGACTGAAATTGTATGGTGGCTCAGTAGCCAGACGATTGAGCTCGAATCGAATGTAGGCGCCACCATGGTTATTTGTCGATGTAAGAACTCTGCTGATTCGGTAGAGACCGTCATACCTGAATCCGATTTCGGGGGCATGTCTCCAATCAGATCGAGAGCTTCGGATGACTCTAATCGTGTTACCAAGAGTGTGAGCGGTTTGCATGGCCCTGGTGGCTCGTGTAACGACGGGAGTGTCTGTTGTATTGTCTTCGGAGCCCTTTCCAGACCCAGAGTAGAGAATCGTGTCACCACGGTCCTCGTCCAAGCCCTTGTAACCACCTGGGAAAAGTTAGTATGCTGTTTTGTTATCAGGAAGCGAGGGTTTCAAAGGTTCGTTACCTGATATCACAATGCTCCAGACTCCTTCGTTTGGAGCACCAGCAATGCCACCCATAATATGGCCATGGGCTCCATCTCTTACGACAGCTATTTGCTGTGGCCACCAGTCGCCTACCGTACATCTGTTGCTTTCAAAGACATTGAAGTTGGGTCGGCTGAAGTATGGATCGAACTTGTAGCTGATTCGTCCCTCATTACTACGGCCTGATAGAATACCTCGCATCATACCATTTGTACCAAAGATTGGATGGCTGGGTGAGGGTCGCGCAAACTTTGCATTTGCCGATGATGATTGGGTGACAGTGGAAGGCATGCGACGTCTTGTAGCAGGACGTGGGGACTTGGAGCCGTCGTCTTCTGAGTTCACCAAGGTGTCTTCCGGCCCAAGCAGAGCATTTTCTGGATCGACGCCCCAATCTTTTACTTCGTTGTTGGGGTCGTACCTGCTCATATACCTATCCCAGGCATTCTGAGCGATGTCGATTGCGCTCTGTGGAAACCTGGTCACTCTCTTGTTGCCAGTATCAATCTTGTTCAAAACAACTTTCAGAACCTGCTTCAAGTTGATCTTCTTTACAGTCTCCTTTGTAAGATCATCGATACCGGAAAAGGCGAGCAGAATCATGTTTAGTTCTTCCATCTCTTGAGGATTGAGAGTCCTGGCTTTAGGGCCTTTAGGCAGACCATTGCTGTCGACCGTGCAGGCGAACATGTATTCCACCATAACTTCTCTGCCCTTAGTCCGCAGGAAGATGTCGCGCTCCTCAGGTTCACTCGGAACATCATACACGTAGCTTATTGGTGAAGGGTCTAGAGTATTATTAGCAAATGCTGATATGTACAAAGACTCTTCGATCAGGAATATTACAGGTTAAGCATCTTATGTGAGGACAGACGACAACTTACTTGGTTCAGGTGCTTGTTCTGTGAAAGACATGATAGAAGATGAAGGCTCGGAAAATAGGTAATCCTAATGGCCTGCTCAAGCCTAGCGATGTAAATGATCTGTACAGCTCCTTGACTATGGCGGCCTCGGACAATAGTTTCTCGACGACGATATATACGGTGGACTTTCCATTGTGTCCACGATGTGAACATTAACGGACGGGACGCGACTAGGCAGAAGTGTTGGCCGATGTTATGGTCTGATGGTGGTAAACAATCACGTCTTGACGCGTCTTGGAATACAATCTTCTATGCCTGGCTCGCGACCGCAATTGCTTTATGACCCCCGTTTGCTTCCTTTTAAGGTACGGTACGTACACAGAATGAACACTAACGTTCTCTATGGTCTACTTATTGCTATCGTGATCGAGCGCAGCTACTTCCGTCAATGCGCTCTGTTGAAGCCTTTGTTGGAGCGATAACGGGTTATCCAGTGTAGCCGTCTATACTCGAGTCTACTCGTGTTAATGGTGTATAGTATTCACGTAACTTATGGGTACTTCAGACTTTGGAGGTTGGGATCTTGAGCTTGTAACTTTAAGGGGAAAGGGGGGAAAGATGGCGAGACGTCTTTTTATAGGCGCCCAACCTCTCTTTTTACCCCTTGACCATCTAGAGATAAGTCTATTAAATCCTATAGGCTATCTATAACCGAACCCCTTTTCTAGATAACTATACTGAATACTATAGTACTAATAGCCACTTCTTTATATACTAGTAGGTCTAGTACTTCAGGGTACACAGTAGTATCATGATATTTCCCAACTCCCATCTTCTCACCCAAGTATTTCCACGTCTTGCTTCCAAACCTAAGTACATATCAATGAGTCAACAATAGCCACGCAAATCGAGATCCAAGAGCAACGGCTCTAATTCGAAGCTCAAAATCCTGTTTCGAGATTTAAACTCGTTATACTTGACAAGAAGTCGAGTTGAAAAGTACTAAAGTGGAGAGGATCACGTGGGACAGTAGGATCAAGAAGTAGTACAGACGACATCAACCACTCTTACGGGATGTTGTGACCAGTGGAGAGGGAACGTTGGCGGAGAGCGTCTGGGAAAGATAGGACGCAAGCGCGAGTAAAACTAGATCTCTCCAATACTTGAACGATGCGGATCGAAGACGTCCGCATCGTATTCGGCACTGGCTCACGTGCTGGCTAATTACAGACGAGATGACTTGTTAACCAGCATTGGCATTGATATCAGCATTCAATGCAGTTGCGCGGCAACAGACCAAAATACTAAAGGCTGAGCCTAATTAGATTATTATTACATTACATTCTCGTTCCCTGCCACCTGCTAACTAATCATGGCAAACAAAGATACGACATCTACGACTCAAACCCATTCGCAAAAACACGACCCCTCTTCAATCTAGCGGGCGTGTACATTGCACCCATATTCTGCTGCGGAACCTTCGTGTTCGCACCGCTCAGATTAGTATAATCGATGAAATTTCCAGCGGCATTACCGAGGACCGGGATTTTCTGAATGATGCAGTTGTTCATTGCGTCTAGACCTCGGGTAATTTGGACTCGGTCATTGTCCAAGAAATTGACGCTATTAATCTTGTCTGTTGCTTCAAGAATTGTAGCTGTGAGCCCGGCTTCGACGTGCCACTCGATATGGCAATGGACTGAGGATATATATTAGCATTCAGGCTGCATGTTGAGAGGTGAGGACACTTACGAAGTTGAATACCAGGATTATCGGCCTTGAATCTGAAAACGACGAATCCTGTTGGTGGGACACCAGCAACATCACGCTTCATAGGGAGCGGATCAGCGTTTTTAGGATCATATGTGCCTTGCGAACCAGGGCCGCCGCGAGCAACAACTTGGAAGTCGTGACCGTGTAAATGCCATGGATGCCCAGTTGGTGTTTGGTTGTTAATGACAATCTCAACTGTCTCGCCAAACTTGACGGCGAACGAATTGGAGTTTTCGCCATAAATGCTTGGGTCCAATTTGAGATTTTGTGGTGCAGTCATTGCAGTGAAGAGCGAGGGAACCTTTTGCTGAAGATAAGTCTTTCCGTTGACCGTCATTCTATGTCTGATTAGCATTGTGTTTGACTGTTCCCCATATCGACGTCATCTAGTACCTTGGGATGTTATCGATCAGACCTTGGTTAAAGTTGATAACGATCTGCCTGTTCACAGGACCCAAGAGTTTCTGTCCATCAAGTGGCTTGATGGTCATATCGTCAGTTGGGGGCAAGATAGAGTTTGGCAAGCCTTGATAAGCTGGTGGCGCCGACGCGGTCTTTGAGTACACGAGCTTTCCAAGGATACTAGTATTGCCACTGTATGGCGTTTCAAACATGGAAGTATCGACAAGGGCAAGAATGGCACTGTTGGCAGTCGATGCATTTTTCGCGGTGACGAGAACTTCGTAGCGTTGTGCAGCGCCCACGTAGAGAGTCTTTGCGGGAGTTGGCTTTGTGGCGACGCCGTCAAGGCCTACTACTGACATGTCGAGGCCCTGGAAATTAACGAAGAACGATGGGAATGCTCCAATGTTGTAGATGCGGAAGAGATACGTCTTTCCAGCCTCGACAGCGTAGTCAGTCGATTGGCCGTCATTCATGATGATAGAGTCTGGGTTCGGGGTTGACGGCACGCCAGTCGTAGGGCTCTGAAAAGCCTTGATTATATCGACTGCCTGCTTGTGATACCAATCAGACAGAACAAGATCGTACTCCTTTGCGACCTTCCCAACGTAGGAAGCTTTAGGGTTTCGGACGATGAGAGGTGCACGGAGTCCGTCCGGGTATTGACCCATGTTGTGGCTGTGTTCATAGTTAGAAGAGATAGTAGGAAGTTAAAATAGTACTTACGAGTGGTACCAAAATGTTCCTGGCGTGTCAACCACAAATGTGTACGTGTGTGAACTTCCTGTAGATATCGTTAGGAATCGCCGTTGTTTGGGAGCCAGTGCAAGATGCTCACCTGGAGGGATTGGACATTGCGTGACACCACTGGGGCCATCCATCTGGTTAGTGTGAAATTGATTGATGCCATGCCAATGCAGAGAGGTTGTCTGGTTTCCAAGTTTGTTGTTCGCGACGACAGTGATCTCATCGCCCACGTTGGCCTGTATGGTAGGAATTGGCCATTTACCATTGATGCCGATACATGGTCGTGAAAAGCCATCAGGTGCGCAGGTCACCCAGCCGATATCAAACGTGTATTTTACTTTGGCGGCCAAGGCTGACTGGCACAAGGCTGCAAGGGCCAAAAAAGAAAGTCTGACCATTATTAAAGATTGGAATGGAAAGCGTAACTAAGTGAGTGTGTGAGTAAACGACAGTGAGAGGAAGGCCTAGAGTTCGAAGATAGAGCAGATTACCAGCTTTTGTATAGCAACATGAATCGTTCAACAGAAACTAAGAAAGCCAAAGACAGGAGAAGTCGATAGACAAGGCTGAACGCCATCGACGCCTAGGCGTAAGTGCAACTATTAAAATTAAAAAGGGGGTTTGCGGGGTGGTGCTCGGCGTATTATGGTCGCTAACTAAAGAGCCTAGCACGGTCAACGTTTCAATGAAGAGGCGGCTCTCTTTGATGGCAATGCGCATCGAGGTGTTGCTCTTCAGTCCTGTGTCTCACTGTAAAAATGAAAATCCGGGTAAGATAGGCGACAAAGATCAGCCCATGGAAGACTCCGGATGTCTTACAACTTCCCACCATATATTGCACGGCTATGGATGCCAGCGAGTCGCCCTCAAGCCGTATCCTGACGAGAAGATTGTAAGACCTCGGCGTGTCGGTCTCCATTATCAGCACAATCTCTCTGTGCTAGGAATCAGAATTGTCGAGAAGGATCGGACTGGTCCTCCAAAAGGGAACTGTTAAGACGTTCGGATGCTCAGGAGTCAGTGGTATCCGAAATCCGTCTTCAACGTGCGCACTGGGGGCGTGAGGACTAATGATATGCAGGCGACATGACTGAGACGGAAAGCCACCCGTGAATGGTGATGAAGAGAACAAAAATAGGATGTTGGCTTTGGTACGGAGAAGTGGAGAAAAGGAGAGAAGGGGAAGAAGAGTCTTGGAAGGGTGGAAGCCTGAGGTTTGGGCAGAGAGCACGGACCTAGCTATCCTCGATTGGGTACCATCTGCCGCAATCGTTGTATCCGAACCCATTCAAGGATACGGTGGTTTTGAGAAAGAAAAGACGGCCAGTAACCTATATTTATAAGAAAGATGGAAAGAAATTGATATACACAACGAGACTCAGGCCGACCGACGAGTCATATTGAGCATTTTCGAATTGATTTCAAATGGGAATAACCAGTTTTATTCGCTGGATATGAAAGAGGCACTTGATTTCATCAACCATGAGCTAACTGTTAATAATTTCTCATACAGGCTGCATCTACGAGCGTTGACTCTGGAAGTGTTTACTATGGATTTCTGTATCTAGGGGCGATGCACACCATCTCAGCCTTGATAGACATTCAACTACGACTAGCTCTCCCTTAATCAAATATCACACCCAGTCGTGAATCAAGTTGATGCAAATGCTAGTATAACATTAGCAATTATATCCCAAAGTGAAAATGCGAAAGCAACACTCACTACAACCTCAATCATCTCCGGCATCTGCTCCAAACTAAAATACGTCAAAAGGGGTTTAATCCCATGATTCGCACTAAACTCAATAGCCTCCCTCATATTATAACTAGTCCCGTTGTTACTGCCCTTAACCTTATATTTCCCCAACGCGATATCCAATGCACTGAATTGGAGGGGCTCCATCGGTATACCAACAACCATAATGGTACCCATGCCGGGTTTCATCATTTGCGGCATCGCGTCGTAGGATTCTTTAGAGGAAACGAAATTGACGCCAGCTTTGACACCGCCGCCTGTTATGGAGAGGATGGAGGAGACGTAGTCTATGTTGATTTGGGGGTTGAGTGTGTGGTCTGCGCCCCAAGCTTTCGCTTGTTCAAGTTGCGTGTCAGAGGTATCTATGGCTATCACTTTGAGTTGCATGGCTTTTGCGTATTGTATTGCCTAGGTTTGGTCAGCATGTTGGCATGTTCGGTTTAAATGGCAGGGTCTACCAGATCACCCAGTCCACTACATCTATCATCACGGTCAGCTACTGAGTTTATGCGAGGCATGACAGCTCTTACCCGATGATAGCCATCCAATCGCCGGGTTGACACTCAGCATCTGCGACACTATGGTAGGCGGTAACGCCGGCGCAGAATAATGGAGCTTTGTGATTGTTAGCAACACATGTAAAGGCTCACAAAACACCAACGAACCTGCTTCAACAACATCAATTCCTGCAGGCAAAATCATCGCCCCTCTCGCGTCAACAACAGCATACTCTTGGAAATACCCATCAGCTTCATATCCCTGCAAGGTACAACCCTTCTCACACCATGTATTATTCCTAGAATTTGTTTAAATAGCGTCACCGAGAAACCCACAGTTGGAACATACGTCTTTCGGCATGGCCCGCACTCGAAGCAACACTCCATTGCAGGCAGAAACCCCACAGGATCACCAATGTTGAAATTCGTAACGCCCTCGCCAAGTTCCACGACAGTACCGCTCGCCTCATGGCCCATAGTTACTGGCTTGTTGCCGAAGAGTGGTCCGTGGATACTTGGTTCGAACAGCATAATATCGGAATGACAAAGTGATGCACACGCGATTTTGACGAGGATTTTTCCTCGGCCTGGAGTTGGGATTGGGATCTCGTTGATATGCACTTTATTGTCTAAGACATCATACCTAACAAAGTGAATGAGAAAAGGCGATAAGTAGAGAGGGCTAATTCGACCTACTGCATTGCTTTTTGGGTCGTCTTTGTTGGCCTTAGAGAGCTATTGCAGTTAGTTGCACTCATTTTGAAGTTCGTATTGGTTTGCGTAATTAGAAGTAGAGGATCCACGGGATACTAGGAAAGATTTGTCGTAGAGCGACGTGCGAGGCCATCTTATAAGAGTGGTAATCAGCCTTTGTACTACATTGTGCAGGTTAATGATAACTGTGTTCACAGGAAACCAATGCGGCCATCAGCCTACTTCGCAGGCTTGATAACTGAATGGCTCCTTTAGCCGCTCAACAAATTGTAGGGAACTCCACGAGACGATCAGGGCCAATAATGTGTTATGAGTCAACGCGTTGTGGAGAAATCAACTAGCATGACTGGAGCGGGGCAGTTCGGACGACCCGTTGGCGAGCAAATAATAATCGCGACGGAAGCTTGAGAAATGAATTGCATTCCTTTCGTCAACGGAATATCAAATATCGTGGTACTATCCGTTAGTAAGCAGGCTTCGCGCCCTATTCCCAGGTATCACTATTCAACAGTTCCCTCCCAACAACGCCAACCCAAAGTAGCTCGAACATCCCGCGATCATCTTCTTGCAGCTCCAACCTTGAAAGGACTTGATTCCGCGGCTGTGTACGCATCGAAACTGAACAGCGTCGTAAGATATAGGCCAAAGAACCGGACCATGTCGTCTGCCAGACCCGCTCCGCCTTGGCCAAGGCCACCCAGAAAGCCCCCGTTACCTCCACCAACTGCCCTACCTGGAGCTGCAGCTGTGCCTAACGTGTAGCCCTTGGATTGAAAAACGGGTCCTGTTGCTTTGGCTGATCCTGAAGCGGCTGTTGCAACTGCATTGCGAAGAGCAGAAGGGTTGGCGCCACGTATCGTTTCTGAGACGGAGCCGTTCTTGAAGATGAGGAAAGTGGGCATGCTGGAGGAAGTAATCAGTTACGACGGTTCTGCAATGACTGGATAGCGGACTCACGCTGTTACTCCGTACTTCCGGGCTATTTCTTGCTGGTGGTCTACGTTGACCTTTGCGAATGCCACTTTTCCGGGTTGTGAATGCGATGTCGCCAGCTGTTCAAACATTGGTGCAATAGCGTTGCAAGGCCCACACCAGTCGGCGTAGAAGTCGGCAATAACGCAGATGTTGGAGGAGATGAGTTTCTGGAACTCGCCAGACGAGGAAATGTGGTTGATCTTGGACATGGTCGCGGTGGTGAATTTATGGTGGTGATAGGTTCCACGAAGGCTACGAGAGGATTTCTTTCAGTTGTGTCCTTGAGCAGGCGACGCGATCATAGTGGCTTTGTAGATGTGGACAGCTTGGTGCTGCAGGTGTACACCTCCGGCTTACTAATAAATGCCAAGGCTCGTTGTATGCCACTCCCGAGGTCAGAACTTTCTCGACCTTTTCCCGCCACTTCCATCGTAAATCACCATCACAGATCTTATACCACCGAGAGCGGCAAGAATTTACACCGGGTGAGGAATCTGGGTCGTATCACGCGCGAGTTTGTAGACATATCTATGCGTGGGGTGGTGCCTTTTTCCGCCTTCATTAGGGACTTGGATAACGAAGAGGGGGATTTGTTTCTGGGTGCTTTCATGGTTGCTTCTACGCCTGTGGATACGAAGCGTGGGACTTGTGACGATGGCGGTGCTTGTGGACATAATCACTCTTCGGAACTGCGGATATACTCATATATATCCACAGGTATTTAGCAGACGTTACCTGTCGGCTCATTCTCCTTTAGCCGTCAGCTCAATCCTAGAACACGCAAATCGCCATCCTCAAAACCCGGTCGAATGGTAATCAATATCGCTAAATATTTAGCAGTCATGTTAAGGACCGCATGCCCAGGAAAGCTTGCATTATCTATCTAAAGTTCATAAAGCGCCCTCTAATGTCCTTTCGCAATGAAGAATGTGTTGGTGGTCAGACATACGACCATGACAACTGCACCATAGATCGCAAGAGCGAGTGACAACTTCCTCAGCAAATTCTTGGAGCGGAACCATCTCTTCGCTTGTGACAGTGTTCCTTCCTCCCCATCTCCCTCATCACCAGAGTCGTACTCCTCATCATCTTCCTTTAGCAGTGCTTGGTGAAGAGGACTATTTGGGCTCGAAATCTTGTAGTAGAAGAGCCCGGGAAGAATGAACGAGATTGACGTGCTCCCCGTTGATCCCACGTACGCGAGAACCTTTTCCAAGGAAGACACCGTCATAGCGACGATATAAGAGCAGATAATGATGAGAGAAGTGATGGCTGCGAAGCGTGTATCACTCATCTCCGCTTTCTTCTCTCTCTTCACGACGCCTGGCAAACTGCTCCGGCTCGGACTGCCCTCCTCACTTCTGGTTCTCCTAGGCCGCCAGTTCAAGATACCGTCGACGGAAGCGCGACAAGGATGTACTTGAAGTGGGTACGAAAACATAACCAAGACCACGATAGCAGCGCGGCCAATAGTGGCGGGGACCGACGGTGGATACATTGCTACAATGTTGCCACCCACATTGTCGCCGTAACTGAAGTAGCCGGTGATGGCCACAAGAATGTAGACAAAACATGCCGTGCCTATGCTTGTGACCACTACAGATGTGGTTCGAAAGTGCGAATTGTTTGTGATCTCGTTAAGGACCGAGAACATCTGCCAAAGGTTAGCAGCGTTCAGCTCAAAGTCGAGATGCATGTATTCGACGCAGTTCTGTTTTGAACATGTACAGAAGGATCAGTACTCCTTGACACAGATAGCCGATGCATGAGATCCCTTTCAACGATATACCGGGAGCGCACTGCGTGATCTGGGGTTGGCACTCAGATACTGCTAGCAATCCATCGATCTCGATCTCGCGTTAAACGAATTTGAGATACAAGGTGAGTTCGAGAATCAATAGCGTAAAGAAGCAGGATTCGCGAGCTCTGATGCTGGTATACTCGGAGACAAAGCCTCCGATTAATGATGACAAAGAGGCCCTCCTCAGAAGACCATTTTTCAAGGCATCCGCTGGACTAGAAAACTGTCAACTTACGTTTTGATGACAAGTGTATGCAAATACGATGACAGGAAAACTAGCGAGTGCGGCAACAGGACCTTGCCAGGTGAAGTAGTGGACTTCTCCACGGTCTACCAGAGTATCTCCCTTGATGAAGTGAAATAGAACGAGTATTATGAGGTAGCCGATCGCGCAGAGGGCGACCACCGATGTGTACTTGAGAGAATCTAGACGGCGCAGGAAGGAGAGGGGTATAACTATGAGCCTAGGGTAGTATGTCAGCGCATCTATTCACGCGCGTTTGACAGCGAGACAGTATGAAGGGCAACGGACATAAATGCAGTAACCCAAAAATGTCTATCAACCAAGTATCCAATCTCTCCCGCATTCTCGTTGAAGCCCAGTACAACTCCAGGCATCAGGTCGCCAATGATGATTAGATAGCTGATGCCGACACCAAAGCACTTGATTGCAATGGCAGCATCAAATACCACAGCCGCATTGGGGTATGTGATCTGAGATAAGGCAAAGAATGAAGCAGTCCCTCGATCTAGATATCGCGCGCATCTCGTCTGAAGGTATAATCCGAACCCAGAAGTAAGGCCAGACCAGATGATAACGAAGATTCCGAGGGTAACGCCCATCTGGGAGAGGGCTCGAGGCATAGCGAGCACACCAGCCCCAACGACTTAAACGGACCATGTTAGGGCATGTACTCGCGACTGAAGAACAAGTGTACATACTTGTGTTCACCAAGTTGATGATACTGGACAACCAACTGGCTTGCCCGTGGTAGCCAGAATCCTTCCTGCCTCTGCGACTTCTGCCAGGCGCATACCCTCGATTCGGGGCTTGAATGACAACTCCGGCAGCAGACCGCCTGCCGCTGCGACTCGAAGTCGAACTGCCATCTTCGACTTGGCCATCGTGCTGAGCAACGGCTGAGTAGCTAAGGTTGGGCATGGTGAAGGTCTCGGGGATATATTCGGGGTTAGGATGGCATACTTGACAGCGGCAGTGCTGGGGACTGTCAGTGTTGTATCCAATGAAGTAAGGGTGGCGGACGGTGCTATCTGGTGGAGCTTAGTTCTAATGTGCCTGGGGTGCGGGTGCGGGTGCTACCTCCTAGCTGGACTGACAGGGCTGAATTTCAGGGCCAAGGCATTGGAATGTTTCCTGGACTTGTCACTTTCACTCAGTCACATTCGCAACAACAATACAAACAAACCTTTTCAATCACCAGTAGAGCTCGTCTTTATAATCAGAGGCACTATGAACAACACACTGCCACCAGAGGAGCTTCTCGTCCACACCCTCGGACTGCTCGAATGGAGACTCAATCGATTGGAATTTCTTCTTGATGGCGGCGTATCACAGACGAAAGATATCTCCAAGGAAGGGACTGTTCTTTCGAGGATTCGGAAAATGGAACACGCACTCCAACAGCTCTCCTTGAAATCGGATACAGTGAAGATTCTTCTAAACCTCGGTATGATTCTTCAGCCTCTCAGCCTCCAAACTCTACTGACAACCCTAGAATCACGCTTCCCATTCCTTCTCGCCCCAGACGCGCCGCCTCCTCCCTCGGACGACTTGAATCAGAACGAGAAACTTTCCATGGTTCTCGCTGAAGCTACAACTTATTCCACCGTCTCCTCACAACTTCGTGCCCTGGGGGATGTCAGTTTACCGCCAACAGACTCGTTTGCGAAGATGGTTGCGCTACAGCCACGCATGGAAGAACTGAACCGGACGCAATATGAGCAAGCAATGGAGATATCTGAATTGCGGAAGAGGAGCGCAATCTTGGTTAGCAGATGGCATGAAGTTTTCATACTTGGGCAGGGCAGGTGTACGGCGGAGTGGGACTCGAAGTTGAGGAACGCCGAGAGAGAGGTCAGGAGGGAGGAGATCAGGAATTCACAGGACTGAAGAGAGACTAGCTGGTCGAGACGGCCAACTTATTCCCAACCGTGGGATCGGTGGTACAGACGCGCCATTTTAATCTCGCCAGTTGTGCCTCTGTTACACGTTGTTTTGCGCCCGATGCGTCAAATCAAGGCCGACAACAGCGCGAAGAGTGCGGGACACGGCCAACCTGAAGAAAAGCGCGCCGGAGTGGTAGTCAAACATGACGCCGTCCAGTAGCATGAACGCTTACTTCCAATGTCACAATGTATGAGAAGCACAAGACGGTAGACGGATCTGCCATCAAGTGTTGTTCCAGCAGTTTGACCAGATGGGGCGATTCTGTTCGGCTAGGAATCGTCTCATCGTCTCAGTCACGTTTCAGCAGTGCATGTGGATGGAGCGTTCCTGGCGTGAGAAGCAGGACACTGGTCGAGGCGAGAAACACGAAAGATGTCATGTTGAAATAATGGAGTGAAGAAGGCTGTTTGATGGGGGTTTTGGCGGCTTTGGAGTGGTGATCTGAGGTGATGTGAGGTGATCAGCAGTGTCTCAATGCGTTGATTGCTATGCCGAGTCGGTTCTGTTTACGACCTTTGCGACACCAATGTCGTGAACAGAACCGGGTGTCACAAATGAGAGCACTTCTGATCATGACATTGGTGTCGCAAAGGACAAGGCAACTGATGTTGTTCGAGAAGGAGAGGTTGCATGGTTTCTGTGGTGTGCTCCATGTAGTTAGCCCGCTGTATGCTGCCTCCTAATCTTATCTAATTAAAGGTAAACCCTAGATGCCAGCAAAGATCGGAAAGAATGCAAATGGGGAGTGATATGGAATAGACTCTAGGGTAATATCTATCACAGCTGATTGACGGCGCGTCTATGCATCATCACAGCTGATTGACTGCGCATCTATCACCGCTGAGTGACTGCGCAAGTGAAAACCTCTCCCTCGCTCCCTCGCTCCCTCGCTCCCTCGCTCCCTCGCTCCCAACTGTCTTGCACCAGCACCAGCACCAGCCCAGCACCACCTACTACCGGTACCACCTCGCCTTGCCTCGTGCGACTCCAGTTGCTAAATTCAGAAACTCATTCCCCCCCTCCCGCACCGGCATTGGAGATTTCGCCGACGAATCAGGACTCTGGCAGCTGGTCGAGGTGAAACGGCGTTGAATTGCGCTTTCAGGAGCTCACCAAACCTCGTCCGAGTCCGCCGACGAACCTAGAACTACCTATACACTGTATCCGCATCCGCTCGCCTACTTGACATCCCTCAGGGCCAGTCTCTGCAAACATATCCACTGGTCTTCAGTGGCCCAGTCCCGGTCTTCCTTTTGCCGCCCCTACCTCCGCAGAGCCTCGACTTCCTGCGACTTGAATCCGACCACACACCAACCCAAACACCTTCTCTTCACAGCCAGGCGCTGATACCGATACACTTGACACACTCCTTTGCAATAAGTTTCCACCCGATATTACGGTCTTTCCGCGTCAAACACGCCCGTCATTCGTCGACCATCGCTTCATCACATCATACTGAGGGCTGTGCATTCCTCGTGCCAATAGACTGACAGACACGCCTCTGCTCCTTCATGCCATCTTACGACTCCATACACTCACCATCTTTTCGAAAAATGGAAGGCGGCTCAAGATTCTCTGATGGTCCCAAGTTCAGCATCGGTCGCATCATCGGCGACCCGTTCGCTCTCGCTACCACGTCGATTGCTATCGTGAGTAGAGCCTGGTGGGCTACTGGTCCAACTCAAACTAACAGCAATAGCTCGCTTGGTTAATCGCATTCATCTCGTCTATCATCGCCGATGTCAACGGGGATTACCCAAACTTTGCTTGGTGGGCTATGGTCTACACCTTCTTCTGCATTCTCGGCGTACTCGTTACTGTTGCGTCTGATGCAGAACAGACGTATAATGTTGCTGTATGGATAATATCTTGCTTCCCAAAACTAGACTGGTCCACCAAACTAACGCGTCCACAGATTGTCGGCTTCCTCGCCGCAGGTCTCGTCTTCACCACTTCTGCCGTCAACTCTTTAGTATACGCCAACAGCGGCGCCAAAGAGGCTGCGGCAGCTGGTTTCATTCTTCTCTCCATGGTTTGCGTAAGTTTCTGCATTCACTACAAGTTTTACATGTCTGACAGTTGACAGATTTTCTGGATCTTCTACTATGGTTCCAAACCAAATGCCAGCCACCGCGCTTACGTAGACTCATTTGCTCTCCACAAAGAGAAGACCGGCCGGAACTCGCGCACCATGTCCAACGCATACGGCAGCCGCCCTACCAACCCCAACAACAACCCCCCTCAAATGTACACCTCC
This sequence comes from Venturia nashicola, assembly GCA_004522665.1. Classification (NCBI taxonomy): domain Eukaryota; kingdom Fungi; phylum Ascomycota; class Dothideomycetes; order Venturiales; family Venturiaceae; genus Venturia; species Venturia nashicola. Next base: position 994,537 of record SNSD01000006.1, read on the forward strand.
GCCCAACTCAACGGCTTCGAGACCTCTTCACCAGTCTCGGGTTACCACGGTGGACCAGTTGGAGGAACAATGCGAAACTCGACAGGGCCTGGGTTCGGCGCAGCAAACAACCTGACCACTACCACTGTCAACCAACCTGAGCAAGAGCCATCCGCGCCGGCAGAATACCCGTACAGAGCGAAGGCAATCTATTCCTACGAGGCCAACCCAGACGACGCGAACGAGATCTCTTTCTCCAAGCACGAAATTCTGGAAGTGTCAGATGTCAGTGGCAGATGGTGGCAGGCCAAGAAAGAGTCGGGCGAGACGGGTATTGCACCGAGCAACTATCTTATTCTGCTATAAGCGTTTGTTTTAACGACATCTTACGGCTCTCATTTTCCTTTTTCCCGTTATTCGATACCAATACTTGCTTGCTTTCCGTACATACTGCCCTCCCCAGGACTCGGCTTCCTGCCACTCGTTTGCGAATTCTTGAAAATCGATCCAGCGGCATCAAAAGTGTCTTAAACGTACAATAAGGGATAAAATGGGCGTAATTGCGGAAGAGTTGGTGGGTCCTTCGTTTCTGTATGCTGGCTGGACTGGACTGGACTTTTTTGATGCGATAAAATCATCACACACCATTTTGGGACACCCTTTCGGGCAAGCTCCAGGAATCGGCCAAGCTCGGGAGGCAGGTAATGGTGTATCTGGGGGTTTTGTTGCTCTAATCTCGAAATTTGGCGGTCGGTATATCCTGTGGATCTTTGTGATCTTGTGTGTGTGTGCGCGCGCGCTCTCTCTCTTCTTTCGAGGAACAGGTGCTGTAGTTTGTATATCTCTCTAAATGTAGTCATGGAACTGCCGTCTTTTCTGAAAAGATTGGACAGGTTTGCGAATACGAATCAATCGACATTATTTGCGATCTTTATGCGGGATATGCTACGACTCTCGGTAGGTACATCACTTCCTTTGAATGGGAAAGAAGCATGATGTTATTAGATCAAAAAACTGGGAGGTTCGAGCCAAATTCAACAAGCATAATGTTTGCCATCTATCACGCTTAGTTTGGATCACCGCCCTTATCTTGGCTTTTTGGTATTTATTGCTCCTTCTCCGTTCGTCTCGCCCGTTTCTTTCATACCCATTTCTGCATATTCTGTATTGGGACTTTGTCTCTACGTGGGCACCTTTGTGAAGAATGGGTTTTGAGTTTGGGTTTCTGGATACTTGATGCGGGGGTTGGAATGAGATCATCTGGGAATCTTTGTTTGAGACTGGATCAGTAGATTTGGTGGGGATATAAAGTAGTGTGCCGAGTATTGACTGAGGTTGTTATATCTATATGCCGTTGCCAAAGATGGAGGCTCGGATTTGAACGTTGCTTCACCTTAGCTGCCAGTGTGTTTAGGTATGATATACATTGAGGTGAAGTTAATCAGCAAAGCAAAAAGGGAGGTCCTTGTGTATGTAGTGAGAAGACGTCGGCTAAAAAGAATCATGCGAGAGGGACTACATGAGTCGCAGGGAGCTACGATAAAGTACAGAGCAAAAAGAACAGTTACTCTCTAGCTCAAGACGGTTTCGATCCGTCGTCCTCCGGGTTATGAGCCCGGCGCGCTTCCGCTGCGCCATTGAGCTTGCTGATGCGGAGGATGGCTTAGAACAATTGGTATATATTACTGTGACAATGTGGGAAAACATGGTCCTCCTACCACAGTAGATACGGCGAAATCTATCCATGCCCACTTTGGTAGATTCGGAAATCATGAATAGCAACCGAGGCCGTTCGAAAATCGCCTATCCTCGTTAGCAATCGATAAAGCTCTCGATGCTACGAAATGCTGTAAATCCCTTGCAAACTCGGCGTAATTGTACGAGTCGGCGAGCGCAGAGGGTCTGCGACATACTCAGTGGATCAATTGTCGGGACGGAAGCGTTTTCAGCGAGACTTGAGTCGCAAGTCGAAGATAGAGACGTGGAAACAGTGAAAGATCGATGTGGGGACGTGACTCGTGAACACACTGGTGCGTATATATTGGGGCCTTTTTAGCCATCAAGATCATCTTTCCGAGCACTACTTTCCCTGCTTCACACAATTCGCAGTGAACAAGTATGGGTTTGACGCCTGACGCAAATGACTGGCCAGTCGTAGCAGCAATGCCCTTTGCAATGGCATCAAGAACTTCGACATGGGAAGCCATCCATTCATTCCGAGTAATACGCGGCTACGAGCGAGACTCTGCTAGCACAACTCGAAGCGCAAAGGCTCGCGCATGAAGAAACCTTTCAGCTGATTAAGCTGCATGCGTTGAAGGACGGGATCTGCCATCACCTTTTCCAGCCGTTGAAACGGATTCTGCCCGGAAACACGTATCCTCGAAGGAATCCACCAGGATACTATCAGGCTTCAATCCAGATCTCGACACGTCTTCTCTATCCGATGATAGCGATGCAGAAGATCGATCTTACCTTGTCCAGGATGTCCTTCCAACAAGATCGCACGACTATGAGCGTTTGAGAGGCCATCTTAAGTCATACTCCTGGGACGAATGGGGCAGATAGATCCTTGCATCTGTCATTACAGATCACGGCCGATTAGCAGAACCATTCTGGCTCCCCACGCGGGCAGGGCCAGCTCAGAGTCGTTCCCACTACTCGCACTATCAAGTCTTTGATTTTGGAAGAGATAGAGCGCCGTAGAGCCCGCAGAAAGCAAGAATATCAAACACAGCGTGGCAACCCAACTCTGGCATACACCACAGGGTATCAATAGCAACAATAGACGCCAAAGGCAAGAAGTTGGACGCATCACGATCGCGCGTGAGCCTTCTCCCATCTTGTTTGCCGGCTTGCGACTGACTGTGAAGGATGCCTTTGATGTGGACGAGCTTTCTAGTTGGAAATAAAGAAAATGACAGTGTATAGGCGAGGCGCTCGACATCTGCCAACGAGGTCATGGCTTTGCGCTTGGGAAGGCCACCTGGATCGCTGACAATTGGACGGCCCCGAAAGGTTTCAATCAACAAAGACCGCGAAAAAGTACCCAGATTGAGTGTTGAGCAACAAGTCGACGATGGCGGTATAGTCTGATGCCTGCAAGTTTCCTGGGAGAGCGGTCCTTTGGTGAAACGTCGTATGCAACTCCATTATCCTATGGCATGCCATTTATGGGAGTTCACGAGGTCTGAATTGATATTGAAATCGCTGGGTGCTTGGCAATCTATCTTTTGATATTCGTCAGAACTTCATCGAAGATGATCGAGAACTTAGGGACCTGGTCTGAAGATATAACCTCGATTATCGCACGGATGAGATGAATTCGGATGATCAATACCGCTGTGCTGTTGTGGGCTTTCAGAACTTTTTACGAGATTGACCATGAAGCGAGGGCTGGTTCTGGAATATCAGCGTCGAGCCACATGAGAGCAACAGGCTGGCAGATGGTGAATTACTCGGATGGTCTTAGAGACCGTCATCTCCGTTGGGAAATAACACAAGCTATGTGCTATTAACCAGATATCTGGACTTTGCTGTCATATCCTTCCTGCCCCTACGCGCCCCAAAAGAATTAGATTTCAATTTGGAGCCTCGTTGACAGAACTTTATGGGCATTATGGTAAGTTGGTTGGAAAACGAGGATCGAGTTCGAGTCGAGGCTGAGGAATTCCTGTTACATCTCCTGGACATGAGGTACATGGGCACTTCTGGGGAGGCATTTACTGCTGACGCCTCCAAGAACGGGGAAACACAGGATCGATCTTCGCACAAAGAAAGATTGGCAGGTATAACACTGCGAGAAGAGTGGTGGCTGACGACAATTGCAGCCAACTTGACAAGGCACCTTCCTCGTCAATAGCTGCCGCTCACCTCTATCGTGTAATTCGCCCAATGAGACGAATGCTTCATTTTCGAGGCGTATTCCTTAAATTGTATGTATACATATCACAATAACTGAGAACCCACGTCTTAATCTCCCTCTATTCTATCAAGCTTAATATCTTCTCCAAAACTCTTCGAAGGTCTATATACAACCTTTGTTCTCATCACCTCCAAATAACGGCTAGAGTTCCTACCTCTACCTTCTCCTCGACTCCTCGTTTACTAAACTTGAAAACTTCTAGTCGCATATAGCTCTTCTCATCACTGTGGCCTAGATGGCAAAGTCTTCAACCTCCATCCTCGTCTCCCTGCTCGCAATCTTCAGTCACGCCTCTTTTGCGCACTCTGTACCTACTATAACCTCGCGTTCAGCCTCGTCTATAGCATGGTCGAATTGTACAGCAAGCGATTCTTCTAACCTCGACTGCGGCTCCATCCAAGTACCTCTAGATCACAGCAAACCAAACGGCGGCAACATCACCTTAGCAATTGCACGGCTCAAAGCTCCAACAGAGACACGAACAGGCAATCTCCTGTACAATCCTGGAGGGCCCGGTGGTTCTGCTACTCAGATTTTGTTTGCCGTTGCAGAACTAGCCGGTCAGTTCTTTTCACAGACTCTCCTCGACCATTACGATATTATCGGTCTTGACCCCCGTGGTGTCGGTCTTTCTGCTGGAATCAGTTGTGATCCTGACCTTTGGAATGCTCGGAAATCGATGTGGCCAACCAACGAGAAAGAGTTTGATGATATGGTCACGGCGAATAAAGCATTTTATGCCAGTTGTGCGAACTTGACTGGGCCACTGCTCGACAATGTCGATACTACCAGTGTTGCGATGGATTTTGAGCTTGTGCGCCTCGCGCTAGGCGATGAGAAGTTGAATTTCTTTGGGCAGTCTTATGGATCCCAAATAGGGGCACAGTACGCCGAACTTTTCCCGGAGAATATAGGTAGGATGGCTCTTGATGCTATTTTGGATCACTCGACTTCTGAGGTTTCCGGTATATTTGTTGAGGTAAGTCATGTTTCCACAGCATAACAGGGCAACTTTCCTATCGCATTTCCTTGCCTCGGGATCGATTTCGAAATTGACATCTTGATATCTAAGTTTTAGAAAGAGAAGAACGAATCTCTAACTTACCAGCCTCATTTGCTAACCCACGCTCTAGAGTCAAGCCTACGAATCCACCCTCCTACATTTCTTCGCCTGGTGCAACACAACAACAAACTGCTCCTTCCACGCCCAAGATTCCAAAAAAATCTTCCAAACCCTCATCAACCAAGCAGACACCAATCCCATCCCAGCACCCGGCTGCAACACCACAGGAACACCAACCTGTCACCCAACAGTAACCGGCAAAGACCTTCTCCTCAACATTCAAGGCCTGCTCCACGGCCAACTCGCCACCCTAATCTCCCCAGACTGGACCGACCTCTCTACCGCCCTCGCCCAAGCAGTCGCCGGCGATGCAACCCTCCTCTCCACGCCCCTCGCATCGAGAAAAACGGACCCAGTCTTCGCAACTATCGCGATAGTGTGTCAAGACTGGTCTCACGATGCCACTTACTCTACCCTCCAATCCCGAATGAGTATGCTCAATACCACATGCCCGCTCACCCAGGGCGCTTCTTCATCATATATGATCGCGACACAGTGTATCGGTTCGCCGCAACCTTTGACGAATCCACCACATTTGTTTCGTCACAATGGTATGAGGGCACCGCCGATTTTACTGGTGAATTCGTTTTGGGATCCGACTACTTCGATTGTGTGGGCGAATGGGGTAAGGGATCAATTACCTGGTTCGGTTTTGGTGACAAGGAGGGGTGCGGGTCATGGCAGTTATCAGGTTTTTGGGGAGACGTCGAGGATTATTGATAGATTTTTGGTTGCGGGGAGGTTGCCTGAGGATGGGGTTGTTTCTGAGAGTTGAGGGGGTCGTTTCTTTGCTTTGCCAGTTTCGAGCTTCTCGGTTGTTGTTGAGGCGGGTTGGGAAATGAAGTAGGAGTGATAATTGGAATTTAGCGGTATTGATGTTCATGGGACGCAAGTTTTTGGTACTTTATAGCTAGGCCTTGTCGTGATTTTGTACTGGAGAAGGTTTATTGCTTTATTTATACCCCACCATCGAATTCTTCTCACTGTATATCTACAAACATTTTTTTCCATCATCTCCTCTTATATACCTATCACCAACACTAAAATACCCAGTCCAAACAATAACCCAGCATGGAGTATCAAGTAAGAAGTCATGCTTCCAGAAATTGTGTTTTATTATAGCACCCGCCTCTGAACTAGTCGTCTATCAAGACCCGATTTCCCCCGCCCTCAAATCCTACTCCTATCTAGATGATACAAACCTTTAATTATCATAAAAGCCAGACAAACAAACCCTTCATCTCCAACGCCAACCGACTGATCATACGAACCGAGATCCTTACTGCCTTATAAATCAGCCTGTACATTTTTTTCTTCAGATAGATTCCAGTAAGTAGTAGTAAACATCAACACAGGCCTACCATAAAGAAAGAAGAAAAAAAGAGAAGAATATAACCCTCGATTTCCACTTCGGAGCAAAGAAGTAATATATCCATAAGTGGAAACAACTATTTCCTAACTATTAGAAAAACGCTATAGACTAGCAAGCGGGCCCTTTTAGGCTTGTAGCTTAATCCTATTCTTGATATACAATCCTTCCCACCTTAAAACGAGAAAAACGAGAAAAACCGATATGTTAAAGACCTGCTAAACCCATGCCTTACCTTTCAATAAATCTACCTCCTCAATCCCACACAACCCTCACCTGAACCAACCAACCAACCACCAACCCATTCCTCCTCAAACGAATATAGACACACACACACACACACACACACAGCAAAACCCCCCCAATCCCACCCCATCCCCACCAAAACCCCAAGAACAACGAAAGAAGAAATCATGAAAAACCAACCTCAAATCCTTTGATCACAAAAAAGCTAGGTACAGACGAAGGGATTTTAGATATTAGGGTTCTGGGGTTCTAGTATAAAGAATGATTATGAATGGGTATTAAGCGGGCTAAATAAACGGAGTAAAAGTATTTGCGTTACTGCGAGATGGGAAGTTGGGGAAAGTGGAGTGAGTCGATGGGTTGGTATGTTTTTCTACTGATGAGATATATGTACGGGTCGAGATTAATGGGGTCTTTGGTAGATGATGTAGGTGTTGATTAGGTGTTGAGAGATATCTCTTCCACCGTGAGTCATCATGGGAGAGGATCCGGCCTGGTAATCGAAGAGCTGGAGGAAATCTATTGTTCCCAATTTCTGTTTTCTCGGGATCCAAATTGTAGCCACTTCTGAGAAGGTGATGGTGCTACCGCGCGTCGCGCCGCTAAATGTATGCTGTGTAACCACGTAACCGTGTCAAGACGATGCTAGTCCAGCCGGTCGGTAGATGAAAGAGCAGCGGAGAAAAACAGAGACGATGCGATTTAGCAGTTGATAATATGACAGCCTGAACAGGAACGCTCGTCTTGGTGGGAAGTAGTACAGAAAGAGAACAGTGTAGAGTTCCAATTCGTCCTTGCGCCAAAGCGCTAAAGGACCGAATACAAGAGCCTGTGAAGGAGACGACGAGGCTCAAGGGAACTTTGCATCAATCTCGACATGACGTGCTCCATGCCATTTTCCAATTCCTTATAATCCGACAGTATCAAGACAAGCGTCTCCGAAATTGTCCTCCGGCCTCCGGGGCGAGACATGTTCGTGAGACAAGAGTTACACAGAGGTACAATCTTCCTTAAGAAGACTGAGAGTAGCTCCAGTGCTTCTGATGCTGGTGATGTTGTCCCTGCCCGTGTTGATGGGCGTGCTGATACTGAGCGTGTGGCACGTATCCAGCTTTCAGACGTTCCAGAGCGACCTGAGCAGCGTCCTCTTTGGCATTATGAACGTACTGGCCGTCATACCAGTACCGCGCTGGAATCGTGGTGCCTTGGACCTCGACTGTGCTGCTCCAGGCAGTGCGTCCTCCTGTGAGAATAGTTTGTTAGGAAGAGGTCAATTCCAGTGAGAGTCGAGGGTAATAGGAAATACAGGAAAGCACAGGTCTCAAGGTGAGAAGTCCGCGTCCACGTCAGAAGACGAGGCTCGATCCGCGCCTCGGCCAGAGAGAGGGACGAGCATTGTCGCCAAGCGTAAAATTGGTGGTGGGGGAGTGAGAGAGGAGAAGCGTACCACGACGGTCAGAAGCGATCTGGTATATGGGCGGCCGAAAACCATTTGCAATACAAAGTTCTGTCCATATCTCAGTAATGATAAGGACCACGCTGGGAAATCGGATTAGATGACAGACCGTTCAATTTTTCCTGCCAGGGGCCAATGCGTTCTCCATATGATGGAAATGCAGACATGGTTGATGACGACTGATGAAGAAAAGAGAGATGATGAGTAAGGCTAGTCTTGCCAGGTGTACCGGGGCGCTGAGGATGGCGGTGGAAATCGAACAAGGCTAGACAGGTGGGAGGACTTGACGAACAAGGTATCAACTCGGCTCTAGGGTTTTTTACTTTTGAGATGACCACGATGATACGACGGAAGAAGATAGATATCCAAGCCGAGAGAAGCGCTTTATAGAGACGATTACCTGTCTTTGCGCGCGCCCCCCTTTGCGCATCCTGGTGAGCTACAGCAGAGGTGTCGCTACCCGTCTCGCCGTGTCGCGTCACAGACATGGGAGCAGCCGGAGAGCATCACTCTTCGGTTTGCTAGGTGACAACTCATCCCATCCTGCGTGCGTTTCTCAAGAGGGGGGACATTTCGAGATGCAGCCAGGCGGTTCAAGTACACGAAGCCCTAGATAGCCGTGCCAGCGGAGGGATATTGGTAGACACATGGACCACACGAGTATGCGGAATGCGGAAGGGAGGGCAGGGCCGAAGACAAGGGCCGCTCCGTTGTTAGCCTTCAATCAGGTGCCACCTCTATTGGGGAGAAGTAGGTTCGCGAAGGAACTGCTGTCACCTGTCATCGAGTTTGGAAGGATTTCGGTTCTTGCATGAAGATTGCTGCACTCGAGGCTTTGCTGCGTGTGTGGCATTCATTTGTACGCTTCGAATGTCGGATTTTAGAGGAAGGGGAGTCAGTGAAGTTGGTTGCCTTGTTGAAGAAGGCAACCATTTGATTTTTGAGGAAGGGGAGTCGGGACGGGCGGGCAGAGCTGCCAACAAAGCAATGCATCCGTACTCTAGCTCCGATGTTTTATAGTTCCGAAGTTCTATAGTTCCGAAGTTTATAGTTCCGAAGTGAGGTAGCGAATGAAATGCAGCGCAAGCCAATGTGTTGTACCATGCTGGCTGCGTGCTTGCTGCGTGCTTGCTGCGTGCTTGCGGCATGCTTGCTGCACGTTGCCGCCGCGCTGGAAGACGGGACTGTGGGGAAATCTGGGTATGCCGCGATGAGGACTATCTGGTTGTTCTGGCTATCTATTAGATGAAGCTGGGCGCTGCCGTCGGTTGACAAGAGAGAAAAGCACTGATCATGAAGGGGAAATGCGCCATCACGTGCAATCGCCATCATAATGAAACCAACTCCTAATTTTGTTAATATAATAATGGAAGGTCTCCGAGTCGTTGGGATACTATGGCTTTAATCATTGGAACTACCCGAGCTTCCCTCCCTCCGTTTCTTGACCCATCATGACTTCATTTCCAATCTGTCCGTCCCTGTCCAACCTCGTTCCGCTGTGCAAATGCAGCAACCCAGAAAGATTGCACACCAACATCTTGGACAAGGGAATATGCTGATTACAATAACATCGTTGAGCGCTTCTCTGCAGCAGGCTGTCGCACTGACAAGCTGGCTCCCGACCAGCCCATAATAGTCTGTACGCGATGCGACGTGGCTATCTGTAAAACAATATCAGACTTCCGTGGAGTCCGACATGCGCATTGGTGAGGCTTCTGTTGTGCCACGGCGGTTGAAAACACCATCAATAAGTCGCTTTGGGCCAATGTGTTCGAAATTCATGCCGAAAGACGACCCTCGTGACAGGGGACGAAGCATCTGTCGATGGCGTTTGGAGTGCCACCGTCTTTTGATACTATCATCGACGAGGGCCATGATTCCCGTGGAGACAACAACACTGTGCTGGTTAGACTGAAGTTGTGACCAGATTGAAGAGTACTCACTCAGCTACGTCAGGCAGGGCTTGGAGTATGTCCTCGTCCTTGATCCACATTGAACACGGAGGAACCCATCCTCCTTTGAGCCTCTCTTCTTCTTTCTGAGCAGTAGTCAAAAGAACAGGAACAATATGAGCCAACGGAGACGTTTTGTCCTTCCTAACGAGGTGATACGAGACTTCTTCCCATGTGCCAACCCGGTTCACGTTTCGAACCCATGAATAGCTGAAGCCCCAGTACTCGAAGTCGTAGGACTTGGAAATGCCTGCACCTCGGCGCTTTACATCAACATGTGCATAGTTGGCGAATTCCAACTTCACCGTGTTTGTTGGTGGTCGGGACTTTTGCTCACGTCGGCGACGTGTTTTAGGTTCGCCCTCGTGAACTTGATCAAAAACCGACCCGTAACCAGAATCGTGGCGTCTCAGACAATCAATCCCATTGATCTTGTGGTCTGAATGTTTTCGAAATTGTGCTATAGCACAGCTGAAAGATTTGGTGAAGCTGGGTCTTCGTTCTGATATCGGAGCCTGGTACATCCGAACAGAGTGACATACTTCGCGGCCTGAGTCTCTACAGTATCGTCGAAGCGAAAAATCCCTATTCTTGAGATCTTGCATCTTGAGGTGGAAGAGGGTGATGTTGCATTTCTGTTTGGAGTATCCACTTTCTACTTGAGTGTCAATACGAAGATTCATATTTCCATCCATGGTCGAATCGTCATGTCGAATATCCATTCTTCGAGCAGAAGGGAAAAGATCGGCAAAGTCTCGAGGCGTTGCTGGGAGTGCATCGCTTTGATGGTCCTCGTCAGGAAAATCGAGCAGCTCAAACTCGGCCTCATTGTCTGAGAATTCGTCGTACTCAGATGGTTCAGTTGAAACATATGTCTCGGAGGATTCTCTGGAATTGAAGGAAGGCGTGAGCATGGACTCATATTGATGACTTTCAACACGGCCCATGCACGTTTCATAGTGCTGCAACTTAGGCCGATCGGAACAGACGGTATCCGCGGTGTATGGAGATTGGTAGGATTGGTCGCTGTCCTGAGAACTGCAGCTGTCGTTTGTGCTCGCGTCGCTATGACCTCTCCATCGTACACGAGATTCCATGCTGAAGGTTTTGGAATTCGTAGCGAAAATCAAGATGGGATGGACGGTGATATTCAAATCTCGAGACCTGCAGATGCTGAATTTGAAGAGTGCGGGGAAGAGCAGGATATGTGTTACAAGACTAAATAAGGGCGAGTGATAATTGAAGCAACCATTGACAATGCGTAGAATAGCGTAAGAGATGCTGACAAGGACAAAGGCGCCGAGGCGTTCAGATGTATTCGAGTTATCGAAGGGCAAAAGCCAGGGCGAAATGGGTTGAATCGACGCTTTTATTCCATTCGATATTGTCCGTCCACGGAGGCCAAGTCAGAAATAGTGAGGGCCGAGCAAGGCGGTGCAGCTGGACCAGACTCTTACTCCAACCTAATTCGCACCGACACACGAGGTATGCGGGCTGACTTGGTGATCGGATCTGACTCGAGCCTGGGTCCGACTACTGTTATCCGACTACTGTTATTAGCACTGAAGTCTGTTCATAGTCTTGAGCGCATTCGCCAGTGAATCTTTCCTCGTGCACAAATAATGCCCACCAGGAAGCGCGTCTCCCGAGGACACTTTGTCGGTGCAGTAAGGAACGGAACGGGAGCAGCAGTGGTCCAATTCCGTGATATCCAATATCATTGAGTACACAATATCATTGGACTCAGTGGATATTCCTTGAGAGGTAACAGTATATTATAGGGCGCAAGGAAGCTCGCCATGTGAATTCAATGTGGAGGCCGGATGTTATCGGCACCGCCATCCTGAAACCCCCACATTAGAATCCCGCATTCCCGCTGGTCTAGGGACGGACCGTAACATCGAACATCAGTCCCACCATGGCTATATCATCACGCATCTTCCTTCTACAACATAGTACTTTTAATAGTAAATGGCGCCACCTCTCACAACTCTCTCAAGGATCGAGCAATAATTGAAAACCTCTACTCCCATGAGAAGAACAACGGTTTAGGACGCCTCACACAAAATGCCTAAAGCAACCCGCTGATCAACACGCCTTGTGCGAAATCAACTTCTGTCAAGCCGCTCAAGCGTATGTACCATGGATTACTTTCCCGGAGAGTGAATCATCCTGCTTTCTTCAGGCCTATCGCAGTATCAAACGTGGCCAACCACGAACGGTTTATGCAACATCCATCGCGTCAACACGCAGAACCATAGTTCCACCTTATTATCAGTCGTGGCTCCTTACGATTCCGGCCTCGCTTTATGAGAAAGTTTATGTTCTTATCGTCTCACCCGAGCAGAGCACGTTCAGATGAATAGGGTCACGGGTGCAGCGGTTGTCACGAATCACAAAATAGTGGAAGTCACAGAACATCTTCTCACATCGTTTCTCTCCACAGAGTCTCGCATGTTGGCGCTGGTGCAAAGATGTCTGTCAGAAGCCAACCCCACTACCACGTTGACGTCGCACGATTGACGTGCAGGGCATTCCCATGAAGAAACACGTCGATGCGGCCTGCACACGCACCTCTGCATGAAATCTGAGACATACAACAGCCAAGGTGGCGTTTAGACTTGGCCAAGAACATGTCCGTACCTTAACAGCCCCATACTGTGTGACATGGTCCAGTGCCCGAATATTTGGGCCCGTCAAATGCCATCATCTGAGGGAATCGATAATCCAATCCGAGAATCCCGTCTCTCGTCACTTTGCAGATCTTGCCCAATAGCAGGTCATCTTTTCAGGCAGTGCAGAACCTATCTTTTGTCTTAGATCGGCCTCCGAAGCCTGGTTTTTCGCTGAAAACCTAAAGTCACCTGTTGCACAGTCGCACAAAATCGACAAATATAGATGATGGTTGAACAGCAAGGATTGGAGCTGAACACACAAAGTACACCGCTCTTCTGCAATTGGCTTTACAAAGTCCCAAGGGGGTGAGATTAAGGATGCTAAATTTGTCCTTCGATTCTGCTGGCCCTAAATCCAGATGAAGTCCAAAGTTCTGACGACCTTCCTTGTTGGTTCCTTGGCATGGACTGGGGTTGCAGTCTCTATAACCCACGGAACACGTAGTAGATACAGTAGTCGTACAATCGAACAACAATGAATACATGACTTTACTATACCGAATACACGTGTATACGAAGCCTATTCACATTCCTTGTCGGACAGAACTTGAAGATGCCTTGATTGCAAGTTGATGCGCGAGTGGTGAAAGGTCACGTGAGGTAGGAACTATATGCTGTGGAATTCCATCTTGATCAGCTTTAGCTACCTCTTCTTTCCTTTACATCCTATTCACTCTCTCACCCAGGAGGAAGTCTGGAGATGGAAGAAAAGAAATGGTTGAGTGAGACATTCCAGGGGGGGAATCGGCTCCCCTCTTTCCGCGGCCCTCCAACATAGTACTCTCCATGATTGAATCTGAAGCTGAATTGGTTTCTTCGACATCATCACTACTCGAAGCAATATCATTCTCGCAATACAAGTTGTTGGCTGAATCAAATACCAAACTCAAGTTTTAAAACTTCATAGATTATCATCTACTTTTCATTCTTTAGGTCGACTTCTTTCCCGCCACCTCCCTATTGCTGTAGTTCTTTCATCTCTAAACATCACAATGGACATCCTCATTCTAGGTGGCGGAGTCGCTGGCTTGACATCAGCTCTAGCCCTGACGAAATTCGCACCAGAGAGATTAATACCCAAAATCCAAATCTTCGAGATCAGATCGGCCCCAGCAACTATCGGAGGAGCAGGTTAGTCGAATCCCCGCCAGATCTATTCTTACATTCTCAACCATCTTAGTAAACTTGACTCCAAATGCATTGCGTCTACTCGATCGCTTGGGAGCTTTGCAAATCATCCGCGACAGGAAATATGGAGAAACGATCAACGTCCTGGATATCTTCGATGTCTACTCGGGAAAACTGGCAGAGTCTAGTTTTCTCGGTCCGGACGGCAAGGGATTGGGTGATCCACCATACAAAGCCCTCCGAATCACTCGCGGTGATGCTTTGAAAGGCGTCCTTGCCGCCATCGAAAAACATCCAAACATAACTCTCACCTGCGAAAAACGAACCACCAACATCGAAGAGACATCCTCATCCGTGACTCTGACATTTCAAGATGGTACCACAGCGACCGGAGACGTCCTACTCGGATGCGATGGCATCCATTCCGTAGCCAGATCACGACACGTGGAACCAGAACGGCAAGCAGTGTACTCGGGCGTCTCAAACGCCTTCGGCTTCGCTCCCCTCCGCAAAAATCAAGACGTCCATTTCGAATGCACAGCAATCAATTTCGCCCGCCGCGGCATGCTCCTCACCTCCTGGCACGAACCGACACGTACATCCGTCTACGTAGGCGCTCTCATGCAAATCCCCGACATCGGTTCTCGAGATGGGTGGAAAGCTGCCGGCGCCGATCAGGCCAAGATCAAACGCGATATCTTGGATAGATTCGCGACGGATTGCGTTTTACCCGCTATTAAACCGTTGATAGAGGATGCGCGGGATTTCTACCTCTGGCCCGTTTACACTTTATCGAAAGGTGGGAAATGGGCTACGGAACGAACGATGCTTCTAGGTGACGCTGCACACGCCATGCCTCCACAAGGCGAAGCGACGGGCATCGTTTTCGAAGACACGGTTCTCTTCGCGAGAAGTCTGATGCGCTGGGTTGAGCTTGGGAAACCGGAGAGTATGAAGTGGGCGTTTGATAAGTATGAGGCATTGCGGAGAGCGAGGATCGAAATCGCTTTTGACGAGAGTCAGAGTGTTCTCACTGCTGTTTCGGATGCCGGGTGGCTCAAGTATACGATCAAGACCTATGTGATTCCGTGGTTTATTTGGTGGTCGAGAAAGAATCGGGATAAGCATTTTATCGAGGATGTTACGACTAGTGAGTTGGGGTTTTGAGGGGTCGTGGTAAGATACCTGGAATATTGCCACAGATAAACATGGCACCAATGAGATTTCTATTCCCAACCTCAAATCCACCACCAAACTATCTTCCCATCGGACGTCCCCCCTTCCAAAAAGAAAAAGAGAAACACTCAAGTATACCAAGTAACCTCCGGAATCTCCCCAAACAACTGATACCTCCCCAACTCCCGATTCTTATAAGCAACAGGATCATGCAGCGTATGCGTCCGAACATCCCTCCAAAACCGATCAAGCCCAACAACAGCCCTCGTAGCACTAGCCCCCGTAACCTCAAACACCCCCGCCGTAACCCTCAACCCCGTATCCGTCGTCACAACCTTGACACTGGCAACCTCCTCAGCAAACTCACCTCGTTCCTGCGCCGTGAGGGCAGCCCGATTCTGACCTCCGTATTTGGTGTAGAGGGTGGAGGCGAGGATACCGGCGCGGTCGGTTAGGGCTGTGGCGGCGCGGAGGTGAGCGTGGAAATTACCGTAGGTGGCTAGGATGTAGAATTCGTCTGATGCTTTTTCTTTGTTGTCGCCGCCGTAGGGCCAAGGGCGGGTTTTGGTTTTTGTGTAGGTGGATGCGTGGTCGATTGCGCCGAGGGAGATGCCGAGGTAGAAGTTGGAGAAGACGAGTTGGATGCTTATCAGTCAGGTTAGTGGACGATGTTTTCAAGGGGGAGAAATGGTGGACTTGCGTTGGTAAAAGTAAAGTGGCGAATGGAATGGCCAAAACCTCTGCTCTGGGTTTCTTGGTGGTGGAATCCCATCCCAGAGCGTTTTTCCATGGAGTGCGCACGTTGTTGATTTTGACGCTGCCAGATTCCGTGAGTCGAAGACCAACGTTATCCCAATCGTGTCCGAATTGAATACCCTCTTGTCGAGTGGGAACAATAGCAAAAACATGATCTTCAGTACCCTCCAAAACACCCTCGAGCACAGTAACATCCGAAACCACCCCTCCCGTATTGAAGAACTTGAACCCGTTAAAAACCAACTCTTCCCCTTCATCATTGATCTTCAAATCCGCATTCCGAGGATTAACAGCACCGCCCACAAACAAATTCTTCGAAATGATTTCCCTCTGCCACTCATCAGCTTGCTCCGCCGTCCCCACCACATTGCCAATGGTACTCCAAAGTAAAGAATAACCAAGAAGCATCCCAATCGACCCATCTCCCTTGGCCACTTCGCGAATCACCTTATACCCAACAGACCACTCCTGTTCACCGCCCCCATATTTCCTGAGTCCGAGAACCTTCAACAATCCAGCGTGTTTGAGTAAGGCGACTTCGGCGACAGGAGATTTATTCTCTTTATCGCGTTTGCCGGCATCGATTGCCAGAACGGCTGCAACATCGCGTGCTCGCTGGAGCCATTCAGATTCATTGGTGGGGAGGGTGGACCATTTCGTTTCGTACTCTCCGTAGACTGAAGGATCGCTGGCTACATAGACACCAGTACCGTTGGTAGGCTGTCCAATCGATCCCATTGTTGCTTCTTAAAAATCTTGAGTGGAAAAGAGATGAAGTATGCAGAGGACTTTCGAATAATCAGGAATCAGGCTCCATGAAGATGGGACTCTGCCTATATGGTCTCCAGAACTGGCCATCAGAGCTAATTACTCCGCATCCAAGCATAAAGAAAAGACGGTCGATGGCGCGAGTTATACCATGAATGTCGAATATGCTAGGGCAATTGCGCCTTCGAAAATTTAGCATCTCACCGGCAAACTGAATATAGCAGCTATAGCGGACAGATACGTGCAAGTCTACCGAGCAAACGTGTGATGCTCTTTGGTGGAGGTGGTGATCCGCGAGCTGCATTTGAATATGTTGCAATCGGCCCTTAAGATTTCGTGCTCGCCCTGCAGAAGCGAGCGGGTCGATCCCTCAGTCTCTTCTGATCACCTGGAGAGGTTCCAAGTCATGAACGATTCGTCGTGCTTGACGGATCCTCTGAACTCGAGCGCGCTGATGGTTAGGTGATGGTGGAACAATGGGTTTGGGAATCCCCGTTTTGATGATCCCAGACTCGCACTAGACCAGAAGAATCCAAAGGTAGACTAGCTTCTTATTTATCTCATCGCGTCGCGTCGCGTTACAGATCCCTACGCCTCCATTGCGGAAATGGCACGTTCTCTAAACCAATCTATTCGTCTCGATAACAAATTGAGCCTTCCAAAGCCTTAATCACTCTACTTCGATGCTCGAAAACACGACTTGCCACTTAGAGAACTTCCTTAATACCAGCCGGCGTTCCCGTCTTGTCAACCTTCTCATTGCTAGCCCCAGCAGACTCAGAGTCATCATACCGCTGTCGATGCTGATGATGATTGAATTCATCGCCCTGGTGTTCCGTCTTGCCAACAAGAGCTCTGACCCACGAAAGAAGGAGATGGCGCCCTTCAATGATTGGGTATATGGTGACGCTGAAGAAAGAGAAAAACGCCCAGAGGAGAGAAACGATGACCCATCCCGTGAAGAACTTCCTGCTGAATTGGTATGCAGTGCCGTACATCGTCAGAGGCCAGATGATGAACAAAGCCAAGAATAGGAAGACAGTGATGCCGCGAGCAACATAAGCAGCCTTCTTGAGACGTATTGGGTCATACGTCGGATCTTCGTAGGCGTAATCTTTCTCATTACCTGCATCGTCAGTGAGGCGAATGGCACCGAGCGTCTCCCATCCGTAATTTGCGTTCTGGAAGATTGATAGGCCGATTGTGACGACGGCAGCAGCACCGATTCCAGCAACACATCCGTAGAGACAAGGATCTGTGGCGCCAACAGAAGCGATAGTGACCTCTCCGGAAAACCGTTGAGCAAGCGTCAACTAGAAGAGGATTTTGTCAAAATCAAGCACGGAGTGTGAGGGGGAGTGATTTCTTACCCATGTGATCACTGCGGCAAAAAATCCAATCCAGATAGAAGCGATGGCTGCCAAAGGTCCCTGCCTTGATGAGAAGAACGTCCCAACAAGCCCGGGGAGAGCCGAGCCAGTGAATATTCCAGTCATGTTCTACAAAGAGCAGGGTTAGCGTTACTCTTTTCTATTCGAACTAGCACAACAGTGTGCTACACCTACGTAAATAAAGCCCAAATCGATATTAACTCCATGCAGCATCGAGCCAAAAGCGGCCATAAAAATAGCCATTCCTGCAACACACCAATGGCCAGCGCGTAGAACTTGGGTGTCAGTGGCTTTGGGATTAATATCTGAGTCGTCAGTAAATTTCATGGACTGGTTGCAATTGTATCGACGGTACATACAAGTCTTGTATACGTCATAAGAAAGAACGGTAGATGACCCGATAAGCACACTAGAGATGGCACTTGTGCAGGACATGAACATGAGAACGAGAACTGGGTTCCAGAATAATCAGCAACTATAGCTGGAAGTATTCGGGAGATTTCGTCAGACTTACCTGCTCCCGCGCCACCTTTGCCAGCAATCGTGATCGCTGCGTATGGTAAGGCCAATCCAGCGCCGACCTCTGTAGTATTCATCCTACGTGGAAAAGTTGGAAAAGCTGGAGTGTTCTCTAGAGCAACTGCGAGAATGCCCATTGTCGTCGCCTGGAGCTGAGTGAGTATTACAGGTTAAAGGTAATCGAGAGCGTGGCATACAAGAGTAAACGGCATGGCATACCATGCTAATCCTCCAAGCACGTATCCAGGAATTGCAGAAGCAGGGTCAGCAGCAATACCTTTCTGGTGAAATGAGTTGTCAAGAAATACAACTCCAGTGTATTCCAAAATACTGAGGATGGCGAACTTGAGGGCACCAAGCGATCGAATGGTAAGGTAACTTCCGTTCTTGGTGGGTGCAGAGTAGTTGTTTCGCTTCGACGCTTCAATCAGAAGATCCCACATGCGCCCAGGCGATCCGATTTGGTTTCCAGTGGCATATACCTTGAACCAAAAGACGAGGATGACGATGAGAATAATGGCCGTGTGAATCTAAACACAACATGTCAACGTCTTTCTAGCGAAAATTGCAAGAGAAGTCCTTACATAGTCCGTCAATATAGTAGCTCTCAGACCGCCACGAATGGTATATGCAGAGACAGATAAGGGAAGCAGCCAAAGACTCGCATACACGCTCATTCCGGTCAAGGAATTGATCGCAGCAGCTCCTCCAATGAGTATTGAAGAGACAACCAAGATGTTGGACGCGAGACTGAAAAACATATAGGACCAATGAGCGACTGTGCCATACCGAACGCGGATGATTTCAAGAAAAGTTCGCGCATTCGGTGCCTTCCTTTTGCATTGCTGCAGGTGGTTAGTCGCTGATTCCGAGGAAGCATCAGTAGACTTACGATGGCCAAATTTGAGAAGACCATAATCTGGGTGCTGTTGCAAGCCGCATAGAAAAAGGATCCAGCAACGCCATAAGTGTATGCAACGGTGACAGAAGATAGCAAAGTGGTACTCCATGTCCAAGACGACGTCACACCGGCGGCAGTCAAGCCTGTTCCTAAAGATCTTTTTGCAACTAGAAGAGAATGTAAATTAGCGAGCGCTTTTAGGCTTGCGTAGCAACCACTTACCAGTGAATTCCTCGGAATTTTCGATGTTTCCTCTCCTTTTCATGACTGTACTGACACCTATCATCCCCAACGCGAACAAAGCTCCCAATCCAACAACAACGCCATAGCCAGCGCCCTAGTAATCCAAGAGTCAGACTAATAGTTCTGTCGGGTATGTTAGGTTCTCATGCCCAGCATCGCAACTTACCTGAGATAAGGGCACTGCAGGAACCGTGTCAGCCATCCTTCGAAGACTGTAAGAGTTGAACCAAAGATGCAAGGTAAAAGAGACGAGAAGGCAACAAACGCGACGGCAGCTCGATCGAAGATCGACCCAAGGTATATACGCCCATTTTTTCTGTTTCCGATTTCTCCAGCTTGCAAGGCTGAACCGAGCACTCTACATCAAGTTTAAATCACGTAACCATGTTAGCTCCAACATTTTCGAGCCATGAACTCGATAATTCACCGAAAGACGGCAAACCATCACAGTCGCGAAGGTAAGATAAAGCCGTGAAGCTATATCTTAGGCCCAAGGACCACGATCCACTCACAACAGTCCCCTGGAATGCCCAATTCTTCGGGTTCCATTCCCAATCATCCAGCGCTCATGCATAGATGAGATCGGAAAGGGGCCAGATTGCGTTATCCGCCATATTCTGCAAAAAAACGAGGAGAGTGCAGCGGTGATAGCGATAAGCATGAAATCGTGATAGGAGCCAAATATGACGAATATCAGACTTAGATCGGGATCGACGCTTTAGGAATGCGACGGCCGATACGTCTGTAAATAGCTCACGAGATTGGTCCACCTCATCTACCGGTACATTGGTTTCTGGTAAAGCATGATGGCAATCCGGGATGGATAAGAATGAGATGGTGAGGAAAGTTTTTTTTGGGTGAAGACGGAGGACCGCGTTCCTAGCGCGGTACAAGACGTGCTCGTAAGGAGCTCCCTCTGGACAGCATAAGGATTATCCTATAGGTTTTCCAAGAACTGAAATCCTAGGTTTTTCCACTCGTGGACAATATTAGCGACGACGGGGGATTCTTTGGAACAATTAATATTATCCCCCTCCTTTTTCGTCCTTGAGTTCTCCCTGGTAGATGACTTCCCCTAGACTACACGTGACACTTTGGAATCGATAACTTGAAGTAATAGAGTATCAATTTTCCGCCAAGTCAAATCAGCAGACGGATTATTCGGCGACGTCGGAGTAGCAGGTTGAGAGACCTATACCATTAAGAGTAGCGTTTGTATTGGAAGGGCCATCTCGCCAGGATCTTCTAGGTACAAAATCTCAGTCAAAGAGCAAGCTAAGATAGGGTATTCAAAACAGAGGACAGGTACAGATTAAACCGATACCTCCGTACGACCGGGAGA
Source organism: Venturia nashicola (assembly GCA_004522665.1). Classification (NCBI taxonomy): domain Eukaryota; kingdom Fungi; phylum Ascomycota; class Dothideomycetes; order Venturiales; family Venturiaceae; genus Venturia; species Venturia nashicola. The sequence goes on from SNSD01000006.1 coordinate 1,015,486, forward strand.
TATCACTGCATTTCAACATCAACACCCCTTTCCAAGGAACGATTCCAACGGCGATCGCGAGACAATACCACTAATAGACGTGAGTGTAGGTTAATTAAGAGATCAAGAATTTCCGAGTCCCTATCTAGAACGTCCGGCGAATGGTACATTGCGATGTGCTTAATTACATCCGTGTGGTACACAGACGAGGAGCATTAATTGTGACTAGAGAGACCGTCACGAGAAGGCACAAAACTTCGGGACTTGAACTGGGCATACGGATGAGATTTGAGATGATGTTGTTGAACGGGATTATTGTTAGCGATACAGATGGAGGAGCAGTATTCGACTCCACAGAATTCAGTCGTGCAGAGACTGACGATTTGGGGTGCATCGCTTTCAGTCAGCCCGGTGTGGTTCGGGCTCGTGCTTATGGCCAATCAAGACATCTGTGAGCGATGCTGTAACAAATATTAATATGGGAATCGATATAAAATCTATGGTATGCCAAATCAAATCATCGAGGGAGCAAGTGCTCCATCCGTTAATAGTACCTCCATGTACTGTATCCCTACCATTTTATGCATGAATAGCCTGCTGGACATGGGGATACACAGCCACCATTTTAGCATACAGGTCTGGATGATCTCTCATCAAGACTTCTGGGTCCCAAGCACTCGCCACAAAGATGGTGTCGATACCGCTGCTCAATGGAGTGGTAAAGATGTTGCAGATTTGTAGACCGATCAAAAAGGCAAATGCAACCACGACGGGCGTGTAGGATCCATCCGAGTTGTATGATGGACTCGTGAAGATGAGGTAGCAGTAAGCAAGGAGGGCGCATGTATAAGCGATAAAAGTGGCGCCGATCGTGAGTACGGGTCCGATCAGACATTCATTAACGAGGGCATCAATACCGCGGTTTTTGATCATACTGGGGGCCGTTAGTAGAGAATAGAATGTGGAAGAGCAGTGAAGTACTTACGTCCACGTGTCCTTCGCAGCCTTGAAGTATGATTTACCATACAATGCGATGTGAGAGAAGGCATATCGATTCACAAACTGGACAGCCCAATCGATAAGCCCGATGATGCATTGCAGACAGCAGAACAAAATGGAGCCCAGTATATTTCCATCCTGGCCTGCTTGGTTTTGTGCAATAGAGCACGCCTGTCTCAACATGTTGATGAGCGCGACAATCAAAGAGCCGAGACTGATACTTCCGAAGGAATAAGTCATGGCGCGCTTGAAAGCACCTCGAGTTGTTCCCTTAGGCATGTTGTGCGAACAGAAATACCAACTGCCGTAGACACCTGAGATGGTGGTATGCACAATGTTCTTCAAGACTTCTGAGATCCAATATGCGGCAAAGGTGATGAAGACCAAAAGACCGATGACTTTTGCACTGGAGCAGCCACCAACGCCTTTGCTACAGGCTGGGTTTTGCCCGGGCTCGTACTTGACGTACACCGCTACCAGTGTGACAGAAAACCAAGCTCCGAAGGCTGTCGCGACCAACCCACCGAGGAAGGATACGAGGTAGACATGGCCGTATCTTTTGGAAACATCAATACTGGTCTGCAGCATGAGGACAGAGAAGGGAATTCGTGGGATCCAAGAGATGAAGCAGACGCTGGTGAGAATTAGCAAGCGTGCAACAGATTCAAGCAGAGGCGGCAATTACACGGTGAATATCGAGAACAACAAGAAGACAATGCCACCAGACCAGTATTTCCTCGAAAGCATGTAAATAGCTGTTGCAAAACCGAAAATGATGTTTAATATGCCGGTGGTCCAAATGAACTGCTTGGTGAATATGCGCGCCATCCACACATAGCCGTAAGACAGAACGATGGCAACAGCAAGGCAGAACACGAAGAGGACGATGGTGTTTGTAGAGAGGCCAAAGTCATTACGGCTGCCGTAGATTCCACCGCCATTGAAGCTCTTGGTAGACGCATAACCTTGGATCGAGATAGCAGAGACGAATACGAAGCCAGCGAAGGTGAGTAGAAACTACGGGACCATGCGTTAGCAATTGTTTCATCCTTTCCACTCACAATCTGTGTTGAGTCCGGCGCGCAATGAAAAGCATCGCGATAACAAGGCGCAAACTCACCAACAACCCAGCCCACCAATCATTGAACTTTGGTTTGTCCAATTTAAATGCTTGCGAAAAGTCCTGCTTTTCTCCTCCGGCGTCGTAAGTCTGTGGCGCGTAGTTTCCATAGTCCGGTGGGTTTTGCTGATACTGAGCCTTCTGAGGGTGTTCTTGGTCTTGAGGTTGTTGCGCATAGTTCATTTGTTGCGCGCCCTCCTGGTAATAGCCCTGGGCAGCGCCCTGATTGTTCGCCATTTCTCCAATTCCTCGACTACAATATTCTAATTGACAGGACAGTAGAGAGAGGAGACCGGTGTCTATCGTGAATCCTGGGGCGCGAAAGTGGTCGCGACTGAAAGTGGTGAAGGTTGGCACTGGGCGTGGTTATGGAAAGTTTCGGGGACCTTCATGTCCATCACATGACGCTTGGATCGCTCTCGTTCCAAGCTTCGAGATGTGGCGCAGCAGAGTGGATACATGGGAGGCATCTAGGCTTTATGACATAGTGAAGGTAACCAATTAAGAGATAAAGGTATCCGAAAATAGGAATTTTATCAGCGATCTATGCCTTTGCCAGCTGAATATATTGCACGGTGCACCCAATCTCAGCGAACAATCAAATGTCCCAATCTTGAGCTGGCTCTAATTCGGTTCAATATAGAATAATTTGGAATGGACAGAGCTGTGGCTTTGGTTCGACAACCGTCATAGCAATAGCTTTCGGCAAGCAATAGCTTTGTGGAGATAAGCCACTGCATGTGGAGATAAAGCCACTGCATGTGAATGGGAAGATATCTACCTACTCCTAGTACGTCGTTATGTAGTGGCCCGACAAGGTTTAAGTTCAGTGGAGCGGCCCCCTTTCCAGTCGTTCGGCTATTGAATATCAAGATTCCTCGCACTGATACCACCCACAAACGAACGACTTTCTCTATAGACCAACAGAATGCCCTTGACACGGGTTCCAAGTGCAGGCTTTTCAACCGCTAAAGAGCAAGGGAAGAAGACGGAGGACCTGGAATCTTACCACGTGACAGAATGGGATTGCGACACGCAGCGCTATCAGTTCCGAGTCGAGGGCATTCCATGGTAGTTTTCGCTTCTGTGAAATCTGGTGGACTGCTGGTTTCTGCATACGCAGCTGTCTCCGATGAAACACCTCACCTCGTGGAAGTCGGGTTGCAAATCATCTGGATGATATTGAAGACTGGCAATGCGAAGAGCTGATGAAGGAAAAGAGGCCTGGAAAGGACGAGGAACGGCGCGTGGAGAACCTTGAGCTTCGCCGTAAGACGACCTAGTTTCTCAGAGCAAAATGTGTTCCGGAACAATCACTCAGGCGCTGGATTGCCTGAGGCATTTGCTTCCTTTCAGTTCTCAAATGGATCTCGGGCATCACCGGGTATTGTGATATTGTAATCATCACAGTGGTCGCGACCACGTTGGGTGATTATCTTCTTATGCCCTCGAGAATCATCCGAAGCCAGGACTGTCATGAGCACCCAAAAAAGTGTGGTAGGTTTCGGTATATCAAAAAATCCCAGCTTCAACAGCCGCTTCTTCCCCGACACTTCCACAAAGGAAAATCAAACAATCAGAATGACTCTTTCCTTATTGACCCACGACAGTGTCAGCAAACAGTACCTTCCACGCCGTCACACACAACTTGGGTAATATCTCCTCAACTCTCCGCCACGTCTTTTGACCTCCTCTCCTTTGACCTCTTCTACTACAATTATTTCCCAGCAACGCAACGATACGACTAGACTCACAACACCGCCGAAGAGTAGGGTTCGTCGACTCGCAACACCGCCGAAGAGTAGGGTTCGTCGACTCACAACACCGCCGAAGAGAAGGGTTCGTCGACTCGCCCACAACTTTCCCTGGGATCATAATTCATCGCTACAACACTAACACGCGGCGCAGACACAACAGCCACAATGTCTCGCTCCCAAACCTACTCCCAGAACGCCCCGCTTGGGAAAACCGGTCGCATCGTCCAAGGCATCGCTCGCGGAACCCAGATACTCTTCGGCAGCATCATTGCCATTATTCTCGGCAAAACTCTCGGAGAGGCCTGGCACTACAAAGCCGGCTGGCACCACTTCTGGGGGTTTTCCTGCGCCATTGCCTCTGCCTCCTCCCTCGGTGCCATGGCTCTCTGCAGCAACACAGTCCAGAGCTATTGCTATTTTCTTGCTGATGGGCTTTTCTTGACCATGTGGTTTGTAGTCGCTGCCATCTTTGGCTCCGCTTACTTCCCCTTCTCGGAACAGGAGCTGCCGCTGAACAAGGGCACGACGGGACCGAGTATGACGACGATGAGGGCTGTCTCTGTGTTGAATGTGATGGTGATGGTGGCTTGGGCTTGCACCTTTGGGATGTTGATTTGGCATTTTGTGAGGGTCAAGAAGGCGATGAAGAGTGGTAGGCTGGCTTGAATCTGCGATTTGATGCTGTGGCTTTGCTTACAATTGTGCTTCTTGCAGATGCTAGGAGGATTGATATCAGTAACAGCGGTTATGATTGGTACACTGGAGGCCATGAGCCGAAGGTTGGAGGGCGTTCAGGGCTTGATTGGAAACAGTCGATTCTCCGCTGGAAGTTGGTCTCAAAGATTTGATGGAGGGCATATGGGGGAGGGGGCATTGTTCGGTCAGTTTTACATGGTAAAATCGTGGTGTAGGTGGTCTCAGTCGTGGGATCATTCAATGTTAGTAATGAGAGTCCTCATCTCCACATTTCCATTCAATTCCCTGTTGATGTATGTGGGTTTAAGTACTGATGTCTCGAGATCTGTACACAGGCTAGGCAACCATGACAACAACAGCACGAGCTTCACTCCGTCTCCTCTCCACTCAACACCATCACCTTCGCATCCATTCTTTACGCATGCCTTCCTTCATTTATCGCTTCATATCCCGCACTTATTCGCCATGTCTCCTCCCGTCACAGCTACAAACCACACATTGAAGCTCGAGTCGCTCCTCAATAAATTTCGTAAAGCTATTGACCACAACAAGACTCTGCTCTCGGAGCTCACCGACTTAGCACCACATATGCTGGCACCCTATGAGTGGGTAAAACTACATATACCGCAAAAGCTGATTGACCTTCAAACGCAACTTGAATATGCCGTCTGGCATGAGCAGACGGGCAAACAGATGACACTGCCAACGAAAGAAGAGGTGGTAGCAATGCGAACGAGGCACTCGAAGCAGAATCTGCAATCTTTGAGCTCGCAGCTCCAGACGCCTCATTCGGAACGCCCAGATTCGCAGATTTCGGACTTTCAACTTGAGAGCTTGAAGTGTGTGGACGCTCAGCTTGGAAACTCGCGGTCTGTGGATCGTCCACCTGTGTTCTCAACTCCGCAGAAACAGGCAGCGAAATGGGCACCTCACTCGGATATACCAGAGACGCCAGGAAGCGATCCTGTTGTTTCTAGAAGACAGCACGCCACAATCCTCATTACCGACTCGAATGTTCAGCACGTAACGAAGAAGGCAGCGAAGAGACTGCATATACCTCCAATCGTATCGAATCCAAACCCACCTGCCCAGACCAAGCGACGTCGACAGGGCAGCAGCCAAGACTCCGAAGACTCCGAATACTGTCCTGATTCAGCTGGATCCTCTCAGAGCGTCTCAGTTTCGCCAACTGCGTCTCCAGCACCCACACCTTCAACAGCTGGACGTGCCACACCTCCCGCCAAACGCCGAGCTCTCACAAAACAACCAATTCGACGACCACCCTCTGCTACACCTCTGCCAGTCTCGGCATTAACCCGGCAAACCCCTCAAACGCCTTTGAACATCGTTATCGCAAAAACAAACGAGGAGCTCCTGGACAGTTTCGTACACCTAAGCGTCATTGAACTCACCGCCATGCATCTTACCGACTTACAAGACACATTCAAAGGAATCAAAGTCTTGAAAGCATATGCAAGAAACACAACCAAAGACGCAATGATTGACCATTTCATCAGATGGCAGAATGATATGTTGGAGTTGGGACGGGGTGAGGTACCACAAACCCAAACGGGTATGCCTAAACGTCTTGTTAATGCTGGGATTATTGCTAGGTCTGATGGGGATCTGCTTGATGGATTTGTGTTTAAGAGTGTGCGGGAGCTTCAGAGTTTGAAGGTTAGGGAGTTGGAGTTGTTGGTTAGGGGTGTGGAGGGGTTGAGGCAATATTTTAATGGGTTGGATAAGAAGAGTCTTGTTGAGAAGTATATGGGGTGGCAGCGTAAGATGGTTGCTCTGAAGCGACAGCGTGAAGAGGATGAGGATGCAGACGAGGAGATGGAGGATGCGGCGGATGAAGGAGAGGAGGAGAACACGGCGCTGGAAGATATCAAGCAGGAGACAGCTTCAGAAGCTGTGGTCCCAAAGACTGCACCAGAGGTCATCAATCTTGTGTCAGATAGTGAGGATGAGGATGAGGATGAAAAGGTCGGCGGAGCGGTGAATGGCGCTAGACGCGTTGTATCTCGTAAGCAGGGAACGAGAATGGTGGAGGTGTAGTTGAGAGGTGCGATGATTAACGTTCTGGTATGATGGACCGAAAGATGAGTGAGCACCATAGCAAAGACCAAAGGATTTTTGATAATAACTTTCAGCCCAATCGGTCTTATAAAATTATGTGCTGCTGAATATCTGGCTGGATCGGGATCTCAATCTCCTGTCCGTGTTTTATAGAAACATTGATGGTGTTCTGACTCTCCCAAATACCAACCTAGTTCCACTAGGTACCATTCTGTCCTTCAAAACAACGACACTCCACAAACAACACAACTCTTTACCACACCTCATCATCTACGAATCAAAATGGACTCCAACATACCCACCCGCATACGTGGTTGTCGAGGTTATGGATCGATTCTCATAGGTGGTGTTAAATTCTCAGTCAACAAACAACAATAGAAACCATTGTTGACAATAGAAACTCTTTGATACCGGTCCACCCAGCAACAACATCCAGTCTCACTCTCACTTATGCCTCACTAATGTCACTCTCCTTCACCTCTGTTACTCCACCAAGCTCTTCTTCACCTCTTTCCACACTCATATTTCGCATCCCTTGTTTCTTTTGTTACCGCTCTCATAATGGGGTCCGAGGACGAGGATGAGCTGCGCTCACTTCTTACGGCATTCGGTGCCCAGAAAACGCCATCGAAACTCACGCCCGCCAAAGTGAGACAGAAGACTCCACGATCTGCACCATCCTCGACCTCAGCCTACGCAAGGTCTCAATCTCTGACGGTCACTCCACTGCCCAGTCCGCTTGCCGCATATGCGCGCTCCTCAGTCCGGACAGACACTCTCCAACTCTCGGATCAGACGGCGGCTACCATCGGCGAACCAATTCAACCCTCGAAGGAGGAACGGGCTGAGGCAATCGTACTAGCTCTGATACAAGATAGAGCTACCGGAGTTAATTGGGACGCCCCACCTCATATCTCTAATTTGGGAAGCATCTTCCACTTGGATCGCGACGAAGCGGTAGAGATGTTGGGTATTTGGTATCCCTGCATTGCTAGAAGTAGGCTGTCACGCGCTGTCGAGAGATACCGCTACAGAATAGAGAAGGAAGAGGATGAAGAGACGGAAATGGAAATTGCGGGAGTAGCGTCCGAGGTTGGGATCAGCTTTGACTCTGCTATTGTTCTGGAAAGCGAAGAAGAGATGGTAGAAGCCGACCACAAGATTGGGAACTCCTTTGATAGCGCGATTGTAATCAGCGACGAGGAAAACGACGGCAAGGTCCAAGATGCGGCAGCAAAGGAAAGGTATGGTGTAATCTCACCTGCTAACATGAGCATGTTACTGACCAGCTACTCCTATAGCGTCGAGACATCTGAGGTGCTACTACCAGCTCTTCACCGAACTCCTTCACTTGGTAGTGCGTCCGTCGATATCGAACCCCCGAAGACTCCAAACAATGCTCAGGACGTCATCGAGCTCCCCACGCCAATCATGACTCCGCGACCGCTGGTCCAACATAGTCGTGAGTACTCGCCGCCTGTCACACCTGAGAATCAACCAGATTATAGTCTGTATTCGACAGGGAGTCCTCGCGGGAAGAAGAGACGCACTAGCCTTGAAGAAGATTTTGAGGTTGAATTTAGAGCTCCCAAGATCCCAAGGAAAGGTCTTTATGCTCCTTCGGTCTTACAAGAACTAGTGCCAGGACTCCCTCAACTTCCAATGAGTAAGGTGAACTTCACAGTATCGGATAAGAACCACGAACACTATCCCAGTCCGGCCAAGACACCTGTCAAAGATCGAACCTCTTTCGTCCACGTAGACAGGACCAGCCCAAGTCCTCAGAGATCAGTGAAGATGACACCAGCCAGAGTGAAGCGGTCGAGAGTCTTGAAAGTCGATGCTAGGATCGAAATACCCAATGTTGTCTTGAAAGCTCAGCGAGACGACCCAAGCGAGATTCTGGTGCCAAAAGGATCGACTCAACTGCCTAAAGATCGTATGGTGCTCGCTCTGCTCAGTGAACACAAGAATACACACCGTTTCGTTGCCAACGTGTTCGGTGCAGAGCGGCGACTGTTGTGGGCATCAGAGCTTCGTGGCATTCTCTCTGTCGACACAATTCAGCGTTGTGGTCGATACAACCGTGGCCTCGAGGTTGGGGACGAGAAATGTGGCTTGTACTAGGGGAGCACTGCGTATCAGCACAGAGATGGCAAGTTGTGAAATCCGGATGTGATGGAGGCATTGGTGGGAATAGTTGTACGAGTAGGGCTGTTGGTAGGAGTATTCAGGGGCGTAGGAGCAAGCGAAGTGGAGGTACATGCCTACGATTCTACAGTGGTTCGGCATACACATTTGTGGATCTTTCATGAATCGTACAGTGCTGTGAACTGTGGTATTGCTTATTACTCGGGCAAAATGATGTCCGACAGGCATTGTGGTTATCTATCTGGACCCGACCCATCATCCAGTTACAGACAAGATACTGTGGTATACGGTGATACTGTGGTAGACGTTGATACAACCTGTTCCAGAACAAATCCTCGCTACTCTTCGACACCCTGAGACCCAGACTTTCCTCTGTATGACAATTGCTGCTCGCTTGCTTGGACAACCAAACAACGACACACCCGTTAAACACGTTCTCCCTCGGATCAACAGCCGTTGGTGTGACAATGTGAGCTAATCCCTAGGAACCAAGCCTCAGATAGCCTCAGGTTTCCCTCTATGACATAGTGGCTAGCGCCAAAGGGCATAAAGTTAAGGTTCCGTGAAACCAACCAACTTGCTGCTGGTGGAAGACTTGTACCTACACCTACACCGACACACCCAGAACATGTCAATCGCAAGTCCTTCCTCTCTCCCATAACACCGGCATCCGTAGCCATGTTCCACAGAAAGCGAGCCTCCTCGAATCCGGTATGCCAGACAAGTCCTCCAGTCGCCTTCGCCTCTGTTTACACCTTCATGCGCTAATACTCCACACAGCCGAAGATTGCCGTCAGACAGCAACCCGCTCCTCTTCCTACTGCCTCTGCTGCTTCCGCCGCTGCCCAAGCCTTCATCAAGGACCAGCAAAACCATGGCAATCTATCCTCAGCCGCCGCTGCCGCTGCCCTGCGATCACATTCAACTACTCCAACCCCCGTAGGAAACCTGCAGACGAAGCGCATGCAGAGAAGAAACTCGAATGGCTCGGTTATGACCAATGGTAGTCATGCGCATCCTGCGCTGGAGAGAAGAGGTAGTGCGTCGTCAATGACAGAGCGGTCTTTCAGGTCACCCTCACCTGGCCGGGGTAGTCCGCATGTGAGAGCTGCCCCTGATGCTCCTCCTGTACCTCGAGTGCCGCGAGAGGTTGGTCGTACACCCACTGTAAGAGCGCGCGCTGCCAGCGTAGAACCGCCGCTGCGCATGTCTTCTCCTCCTCCAGCGAAGCAAGGAGGGCGCGGAGTTAGCTTGGACAGAGCACAGCGACAGCCTGCATCACCTGTGCCTAAGAAAGCACCTAGACTCTCCAACGTCACCGAACTGGAGCGCGAGGAAAGCCTGCGCTCTTCTGTGAACTTCTCGCGCCCCATGTCGACAATATCCATCCAGAATGGTCATAACGGATCCTCGCCATCTTCGGCTGCACCTGGCACGAGTGGCTGGTTCACAGAGCCAGTGACGTATGATGTGGAGGCACGGAAAGACCTTGAGACTCTCGCTCCTAGTAGCAACCCAGCGATTTCCCCTGCTGAAGTGTCTGGAATTCAGCAAACAGTTCAGGGCGTGGCCGACAAGCCTGTCAAGAAGAAAAAGAAGAAGAAGAAGATCACCCAGGCAGCTGCTGGGTCTCATTTTACATCAGGGACCATGGGCTTAACAGGCACTGCTTTACAGGCCTCTGCTGAGATCGAGCCCTCAAGTACTGTAGCATCTTCGGGGGCAGACATGAGACGAGGCTCAAATGATTCAATAAAAAGCGACACATCATCAGCAGATCGACCAAGATCTTACAACACAAGTGCTGGAAACTTGCTAGCTCGACAGCCATCTTTGGTTGACGAAGCTCCCGAGCTGGAAGCTGAAACGGCCAATACCGGTCGCAAAGTTGACGTCGCTCCCAAAATACCTTCGAACAAAGCTAAAGGGTCTGTATCACAATCCAACCCCTTGCAACCAGCCCAGCCCAGACCACAGTCGATTATCGATGGAAGTACGCTGGCCGTTCGAACCGAAAGCCCCAGCTCACATAGTCCATCACGAAGCGCACATTTTGGAGCAGCACCTATCAATTTGCTCAACGGAACTAGACACCAACCTCCTGGTCGTTCTGTCTCGCCCATGAAATCTGCCCTCAAACACTCGTCTTTATCTTCTGTGCAAGGGACATCGCCGCAAGCACGCTCTGCACGCTCTGCGTCACTATCTGAATCTTTGGATGGGAAAAGGAAAAGTGTCCGAGTCAGTTTTGACGAATCTCCAACCGTCGTAGCTGCTAGTTTGGAGGCCTCCAAATTTTCGAACAAATCACCATCCAGAGTTGGGGAAGATGACGAACTGAATAACGGTATGAAGCCGACGCCAACGTTGCCGACGTTTGGGAGCGTTCGTGGCAGAAAACTGCAAACGGACCCGACAAAGTCAACAGCCGAAGTAATACCCGATTCGATGTCAAGTTCTCAGGGCACTCTTGTAGGCTTGGATTACTCGAATGATCATGGCGTCGGGGGCATTATCGCTCAAGATCTTGCTGCCAAAAAGTTGGCCGATGATCCCATCCCGCCAGTGACTACAACCGTCGAAGGTACGGGATACCACTCAGACTCCGATTCAAACAATCCCTACGATGAGAAATCAGCATTGACTCGCGTGCAAAATGATGTGATGCCCACGGTGAATTCAACTACTGCAAAGGTTGCTGAAGAACCAGAGCCCTTGCGACAAGTTGAAATGGCTGCCCAACGAGAACATAGCCATGCTGTTCCTGCCATCGCTGTTCTTCCCGCAACGCCAGCTGCTGAGGAGATTGAGCGCGAGTTATCTATTCCTGGCGCATTCCCCGATTCCGACGTTTCTAGCATCTCTACCAAGAGGTCGGTTTCATCACTATCCCAATCACCAACAATAAATCCATTCATAGCGCAATCACTGGGAAGAGATGAAAATTCTTCCGATTCAGACAGCGAGAGCGTGTACAGTGACGCTGCTGAGGATCCGTCTGAATATGGTGGGTTTGGGACTCTTGATGCAATCGTGCAGAGTCCAAACGTGAAGAGCTCATCTGGACTGGTGTTCGCCACCGGTGGAGGTAGCACACATGTACCGCAACCAAAGCATTCACCGAGTTGGAACGAGACCACAGCATACTGGAAGAACTTAAGCGAACGGCGCAAACAAGAACTTGAGGAGCGCGCTGCCAAAGCGCAAGAGAGCTCGTCTGAGGAATCCGAGTCCGGAGAAGAATCTTCAGACGAAGAGGAGGCAGCACCTATGGCGCCCGTTGCCATTGCTCCAGTCGAACCACCTCGGCCAGTGACGCCTCCAAAAGTCAAAACCAAAAAACCACAAGCACAGTCAGCCGTGGCAGCTCCATCCAACAGCATCAGAGTTAACTTGGGTACTGCTGCTTCGCAAGCGAAGCCTTCAGCCTTAAAGCATACGCTGCGCTCTTCTCCACAATCCGATATTTCCGAAGTCAACGGCACTCATCTGCGAGGCACAATGCGAAACAGCGGAACCATGCCATCCACTATGCGCGGAACTCTGCGAGGGCCTCAGCCAGGTCTCGAATCTTCTAGGTGGAGCACGACCTCTCCAACCGGGCAACCAAAAGGAGCTCTGCAGAAGAAGAATATACCCATGGGGTCACCAGCAAGACGACCAGTTATTCACCAGCGTGCATCAAGTGGCACTGTTACCTCCCAACGCCCTACCTACCAGCAACGGGCTTCCAGTGCCACGATTGCGTCAACGACAGCGCCAATGCTAAGACGGACTGGGTCTGTCGATTCAGTCAGCTCTTTTAAGCGTCAAAGAGGCCCTTCACAGAGCAGAGGCGATAGAAAGATCAATATGAGGCGAAGTATGCGAGATGGTCCCACACAAGATCGACCCTTGTCCTCACCGCAAGTGGGCAGGGGCTCTGGCAGATTTAGCGTCAGATCCGTCTCTCCTGCTGGATCGAGTGCACCGGTCCACATGCGCTCTTCAATGCGAGCCAGCGCTGGCGCGACTCCAAGTCTACGCTCGCAAAAGCCGTCTTCGTCAAGACGGGAGAAAAAATCAAGGCTCAAATCGCCGCTTGGTTTTGGGAGGAAGTCCAAGCCTTTTGATACATCGCCTCCGAAACCATCGTCGGCCACAGCGAGCCGATTCGCGGATGACTCTGACGACGAGGAGCCACGCTCCACTTTTGTGAGTCGGTTCGCTGATTCGGATGATGAAGACGTCGAGTTGCCGCCCGTGCGCGGAATCCCAAAACGACAAGGAGAAGAGGATGGTGACTCCACGGACCTCGAGGGTGAGAGCAGTGATGAAAGACAACCGATGCCACCTATTCCCACGCTCAAGGATATCGAAGCCGCTCACACAGGTAAGCCACTGACGAATGGCAAAGCTGAAGGAACCATCTTAGCTGATGGTTCCTTGCGCAAACCTACTGGCGATCTTTATTCAAGCAAAAACGCTCCTCGTCCTGATGGGGCGAACAAACGTCGGTTTAGTTTCCTAAATATGGGCAGCAGCAATAAACGTGCCTCCAGCATCCCACCACAACGGCTTCGTCCTGCTTCAAGCGGAGGCGACACAGCAAGTCTTCGTCCGCCCAAACTTCAACGTCGAATCACACCCAACAAATTCGCTTTGGTACCCGAAGATCCTTGGCCACTTCCTGCGCCACAGAAACTTGGTGTCGTAGAGGATGATAGACCGTGTACTAGTGATGGCTTTGCTGGGATGCCGACGAAGGAGAGGCCGGATATTGAAAAGAGGAAGAGTATGAATGATGCTTTGGGCATGATGAACAAGGAGAAGAGGAACGTTAGTTTTGGAATCGATGGCGCTGAACCTATCTACTCGGGGCGGACGGGGAAGAAAAAGAAATTCAGCACGTTGAGGAGAATATTTGGTTTGAATGATTGAACCATATTTTCAGGAAGATGTAATGCTGATCTATTAGATTTCATAGGGGACGTTGTTCCTTGTGTTTGAAAGGGACCTGTTAGTTGAAGAGGATGGTGCCTAGTGGGATATTTTTTTAGCATTTGAGGATGAACTCTACATTACGATCTTTGGGTTTTCTTGGACTGAGAGATGCGAGGAATTGGACTAACGTTGTTGGTTTCAATCAGTGCATGAAAGTTTGGATGCATTGGCGAGAAATTGTAACAGTATACACGAGGCCAAACGGCCGTTTCCTTTTCCTTGTATCTCCTGTTCTTTGAGCGTACTTTGCATTTGAGCATTCGTGAATCATGAGAGCTCTTTGCTACCGAGTATTCCTTATCCTTACTTTTACGTGTACATGGATTGGTACATGGGAGATGTATAATTTCTAATTTGGAGGCTGTTCTCTTAACAAGTTAAAATCTAATACTGCTACTACTACCCCGTTGAATTTCTTTAATTTGATTTAACTTAATATTGATATTATATCTGTGTTTTAGTGATATAGACGGGTATAGAGTTAAGATTATTTAGGGATATATATAATAATTTAGAGGGCAGATTTATTTTTTATCTTTTTTTCTACTAATCTCGTTATTACGGGAAGACTCTATATAAGATTAAGGTAGTAGATTAAACTAAGTTAACTAAAGCTATAAAATAGGGGTAGGGAGAAAGTCGTCCTTGTAGTCCTAGAAACTAGGTATAGTCTACTGGAGTCTATTCACTCGTTGTATAATATCTAAGGCTTGAACCTAATTCTATTCAAGGGCGCCAGCCCCTAACACTCGTGAGTCAAAAATACTTATTGAAAACATACTTAGAAGAGAGGTTGGGGATTTGATAGTACTTTAGGAGTTGAATAATAGATATATATATAAGCGACTGTATCGCTACGGTAGAAAGTTTAATCATCTATTGGAGGCCAGTACCAAGGCTACAAAGGATCTTACACTAATATTTTCAAACGCCGATCCCCTTTGTCCAGCCCAAAAACTAGCGAACTAAATACCCCAAACCACACCTGATCCCATCCCAAACCCCAGATTGAAAAATATGTCAACGCTCAAATTCTACAGTCTTCTCCCCAGAAGCTTCGCTAACACTTCTACTCCTCCCCGTAACGTCCTTGACCGGTGCGTCGAGTAAACTCTCTGTCTTCCCCTGCTGCACCCCATTATCCAGTCCCTCGGCTTCAGCACCCTCGAGCAAATCTCTGTCCATCATACTCTTCCTATCCAACTCCTCGTCTTCCTCTTCCTCGTCATGATCGTCACGCTGTGGACGCGCACCACTCGCATCGTCCAATTCTCGCTGAGCCTCTTCCATTCTGCGCCTGACTTCACTTGCCACGCGCATGCCGTCGGTGACGATGCTATCGAGCATACCTCTTAATCCTTGTTTGCCGGGTGGGACTACGCCTCCAGAGCCGGGTATTGGTTCGTTGACGAGTGTTGAACTTGATGAGGCTGTCGATGCTGAGGCTACTCTTCTGCCTAGATTTTGGAATGTCGTGAGATGGCCTGATGATGGTCCTGCAGCCGTCCCAGGGTCGTCAGCAAGTTTCATGGAATTGGGAAAACTGGTGTCGAAAAAGTGCTCGAGTGTCTCGTCCGCAAGAACCAGCATGCGAAATGTGGGTAATGTGATGAAAAGAGGATGCGCAGGATCCAGCGCTATATTCGCTCGGTGAGTATGAGGTTTGTCTTCTGATGGCATCGGCGGTAACTTGAGCTCTTCTATTGAATACGTTGCCGAGAATGGTCGTTGCTCTGTTCTTGGAGTCGTCGGGGAAGGCGGCTTAGAACCAGCCATGTCCAATAGATCCTCATCGTCGTCCCCAATTGAGAAATCCTCGAGAGCAGACATAGGAGCTCCTTCTGATTGTTCCATAGCACGTACGGTGTCTGCATCGGCATACTCAAAACAACGTCTTATGAAGCTTGATACTGCTCCGAGAAACTCTTCATCTTTCAGCTGCCTTGGCTTTTCCAACCCATTATCCAATGAAGTGGTAGATGGACTGCCGATGGTTGTCGCTGGCTCAAATCCACGTCGGCCGAGGAATAACAGAGCCTCGGACATCTTCAAGATGCCATCGCGGTCAACTCTACCGTCATTGTCATCGTCGTACAGTTCGAAAAAGTAAGCAATGTGCGCCATGATATCTCGTGCACCTTTGATCCTCGCGAATCCCACCACAACGTTCTGTAGCGTCAGACTTCTGTCGCCATCGACATCCCACTTCCGAAACAGTCTGCGCATGAAATCATCGTCTGCAGGATCCGGGCCCGCTCCCCACGGGCTCATACTAATCGCTCGACTTCGCGTGCTGTTGCCAAAGTATGAATTGTCCAACTCCTTAGACGGGCTCTGCGAATCTGCGACTGCCCACTTTGCAATGCCCACCAAAAACTCTCTGAACGCGCCGTAGTCCATTTGCGTCGTACTGGCGCCCAATGCCACTCTGCCCATTTCAGGATCATCATGGACTGGAACGCCTGTCACAATTTGTTGAGCTGTTGATTTGCCGGACTTTGCGCGGCGTTCGCTCTCTTCTTGCTGCATTTGCATGCGCTGTTGACGGTCGTACAAGACTCCATAGAACCTATCGTAGAGGAATCCGAGATCGTTTGTGCTTAGTTTTTTGGACTCCGGGCCAAGATTTCGGATTGAAGTTCTCTTTGCAAAATTCTCGATGTTGTAAAGGACCGCTTCTTTATGCAGACCTCTTTGCTTAGTGATAGTCTCCTGGGTGATACCTGCGAATTCTTTGAAGGCAACGACCATGAGCTCTTGAAATCTCGTCACTGCGCGAAGCTTCGGGTTCTCGCTTGTTGGGTGTGCAGATTCTTCCAGTCTTGCGAAATAATTCTTCAGAACAGAGATGAATGTGCCGTCATCAGTGGCGTCTAGTAATTCCTCACCATTAATACGAAGAATGGCAAGACCGATTTGGAAGAGAACCTTTGGGCCTTCCAGGAAGAAGACATCCAGGATTCGGAAAGCAAATATTAATGGCATAGAATTGATATACAGGGAAAGAAACCAGGGTAACGATACAATGGAAAGTTGCACGTCATATTTGTGAACATGGTCCCAAAGGATCGGCATGGTCTTCTCGACGAGACTTTCGAACACCTTCTGGTCGAGGAGGGTACCATACATGGTCTTCGAGTAGTAGCCAGGGAGCAGCCGATCGCAGAGAATGGATAGAAGGAAGAATGCCTGGGTTTCGGAAGTGTATCTAAGAGACGGTTTTCATTAGCTATTTCACTACAGATCGCATTTCGCAGGAGAACACACATCAAAAGAGCTGCCACTACGATGTTCATGGCTTGACAGTATCCAACATCTGCATTTGTCCAGCTGTATGCCGTCAGGACACGTCGTAGCCTCCCTATTCCTTCTTCACTTTGGAAACCAGGGTACTCTGGCAAGCTTCGATTGAGATCTTTCTCAATTTCCTCCTGAGCCAAAGATTCTTTCCCGGAGTATTTACTCAGTGTATCCGTGAACAGGTCTGGCTGTTGGAATCGCAAGTAGAAAGACCCACTCGCAAGCTCCCACATCTCTCCTCGTAATCGATTGGGTAGACCAACTCGGATCAGCTTGTGGAATGTCGGCTGCCGTACGAGAGTAGCGTTTCTGCCATTCTCTTTCATATATTCCTTCCATAGCCGCATCTTAGCCTTGTCTCGTTGTTTCCGTGAGTCGCCAGGGTATCGGAAAACGGTCCCAAGACCAGTATCTGGAGGCTCTTTTGACGATTCATCTTCCGCCGCTACTGTCTTGGTTGCATCGTCATTGGCCAGATGCCATTCTGAATAACACAAACTAACAGCCTTGCGTAGATTCTCCGCATCTCTCATACATGCTCTTAACCCCTTCTTCAGTCCGTCACAGAATCTTTCACATTGCGGCCGACTTCCCGCGAGTTGTATTGTGAGCTTTTGTGGAACGATGTTGGCTGACTTCGTAATTTGAGGATCATTGTAGCCATTGGAGGTCGTTATGGCCAGAGCAAACAAGGCGTTCTGGCTGTGTAGGCGCTCTACTCTTCTAATGGCGCACAAGGGTAACGTAAATCCATTCCCGGCGGGACCCGTTCCATGACATTGTCCGGTAAAGGAGCTGGACGAGGCTGTACTGGCTGTGCTCAAGAAGCTAGAGGCTTGGGTTGAAAAGCACATGTACTGCTCTGACAGATGAAGCTTTCCGACATAATGATTTCCCTGTATCCTCTGCCTCTCTTTATCAGAGAATGTATCTTCCTTGGTTCGGAGGGTATGGTGGGGAGAAAGGGTGAGCTCGGCTGTGATCTCTTGGAGAGGGTTCTGGGATTCTGGGAGGCGGAATTGCAGGCGGAATAGGGCAGACTTGGAGGGCTTACGTTCGGCGGGTTGAGTTAGGGGGTCAATGAGCTGAGTAGCCTTTTGAACGATGGAAGTGAGATTGCTGAACATTGTTGGAGTGGCATGTTAGGTCAAAGGAGACACATCGGTTCACGTTGTGTTCGCCATCTGGTGGTGGTGGGGAGGACTTGGGCCGAGTCGTGCTCATCAACTCCACGCGTTTGGAAAAGTCAAGCCAGGAGAACTCCTAGCCTGAGGCACCATCAATTATTGTCTACATATCTTACTTGCTACTATCTTTCTATGTTGCTACCTATCTTGCTGGATCCTCACATCCCAAGGACATTGAAGAGGAAATCCAGTTCGGTCATCAGAGAGTAGACGCCATGACTGAATAGTACCTGGCATAGCAGTACCTGGCATAGCAGTCACCGTACACCTCGACGTTGGAAGAATTGTTTACTTTCAGCGCCAGAATATCTATACATTCTGAGATACCGCCATTCCATCCAATTCAACGTACACATTCTATCTCAACGAACCATTTTCCGGTATATCCAGACAGAGGTTGGAAAACATCCTGTGAGCCAGTATAGAGAGACACTGACGAGAACATCCTCGAGCGCGAGTTTGATGCCTGTAAGAATGAAGAAGTGGCTCTCAAAAGATGTAGATAACTAAGTGTATGAAGTCCTAACTTCTAACTAGTACAGTACTCAATCCAGTTGAATATATACAGAGATCCCGTGGATAGTAGAATCCACGGCACGGATAAAGATGAGTATAAACTAATGAAGTAAATAAAGCCACGTAATCTATATATATATATATAAGTAAGTGCCAAGACGGCATAATTTTATATACCCTTTTAGCTTTACGACTTACGAGTATGCGAGAGAAGCTAAACCAATTATAGAGTATACCTAGTACGCTATATCTAATGTGAAGGGAGCAAATATAACAAGTATAGTAAGAGATAGAATTATAGATAAACTAATAGCTAAGGAGGGCCTCCTCCTATTATAATACCTAAGTGTTTGTAGGCGTGGTACGTACGCCAAGGAGGCGTACGTAATAGTACTATAATATAAGGCGTAGGCCTTTATCTAGCTAGT
This sequence comes from Venturia nashicola, assembly GCA_004522665.1. Lineage (NCBI taxonomy): Eukaryota > Fungi > Ascomycota > Dothideomycetes > Venturiales > Venturiaceae > Venturia > Venturia nashicola. Next base: position 1,034,681 of record SNSD01000006.1, read on the forward strand.
CCTTATAATTATCCCCCCCCCTAATAGATCTAGTCCCTAGATCCTATTAATAATTTTTTATAAGAAGAGAATCTTAGATCCTATATACGTACGTATCGTGGCCGTTAGTACTATACGGCGGCTATACGCGTTAAGTAGGAGGCCGCCTCGTACGGCTCTAGGTTTTGAAAATTCCTAACTTAATACTAAATTTTTTTTTATTTTGGTCTACTACTAATATACTAACCCGCGATAAGTAGTCCGTACGTAGGGGAATTAATAATAATAATGTCACGGGAGACCCTAGTATATACTAAAAGGTAAGGTAGTAGATAGAACTAAGTTAACTAACGAGCTAGAGAGGGGGAGGAGCTCTCTCCTTATACTCTAACGAGGAGACCGTACTCTAATATACGGTCTCCGGTTCTACTCCTTTCGTAGTCTATTCTTCCTTCCTTTTAGCTACTAGGGTACTAGCCCCTAATATTAGCCCTATTCTTCCCCTTTAGCGACCGGCGAAAAATACCTAGCCCCTACTAGTTTATTATAAGGAGCCCTTAAGCCGCGGACTCCCCTCCTCTTTCTAGTACCTTTTAGGTAGTCCTACTTATATAACTCGTACGTAACCCTTATTTTAGGTAGCTAGACCCCTATTTAGGTAATAGTAGCTACGCCCTAGGCCTAGGCCCTTATAAGTTATTTTTATAGTATATACGCCTAGGTATACCCTATACGTCCTCGTACTTACCCCGCTACTAGGTACCCGTTTCCCGTTAAAGACTAGATAACTTTACTAAAGCTAGGTATTCTATTACGGTATCTATAGTAACCTATCCTTCTACCTCCCTAGTTAATAGGAATAGAGTCTACCTACGCTAGAGGTATCTCCGGTCCCTATAACTTCTATAGAGGAGTCTCCGGTCCGTATAACTAGCTATTTAGACGTATCCTAAGTATTATAGTACGTCTTTCGGCTAGCCCCCGTCCTAGGACTAGGTAGCCCGGGTAATTTAGCTAGCTTCTGTAGGTTTCCCTCGTATCGCTTATAAACCCTCTTAGATAATACTAATTCGATCCCTCTCGAAGTTACTATCGACTACTATATAATTATATACGTAATTATACTTTAATTAGTATCTCCTAAAGGGTATAAATACCCCTATCCCCTAGGCTTTTTTTTTTTATTAAGCCCTTATATATATATATATATATATACTATATATATATATAGTAAGTATCTCCTACCTAGTACTAAGGTAGTAGCCTCTATTTTAAACTAACCGTATTTAGCTCGTTATACTACTACTACTACTACTACTATATCTAGTATCCGTTCTCTCTTCGGTAGCGCTAAGGCCCCTAATATTCCCGATAGTCTACTACCTAAGTCTAAGCTACTACTATCCGGCTCTTTAGAGTCGGGTCCTATTACTACCTAGAATACTTAGTCGCCTACCTAGGACCCTTAGTCGCCCGCCTAAAACCCTTAGCCGCCCGCCTAGAATCCGTAGCCGCTCGTCCTAGACTCCTAGGATCCCGCTACTACTACTAGTAGTACGCCGAACTTAGAGACCCCTAGTATACCCCTACTATCGTCTACTAACGCTAGTCTCTTTACTACTACTACCGCTCTTCTTATAAATACGACTCCTACCCCGTCGCTAATAGTCTTCTATACTACTACTTCCCCTACTCGTACTTCTATTTCCGGTCGCTCCTTACTATCTTCCTCGCCCGTCCGTACTATCGCTACCCGCCGAGATACCGCCCGCTAGAATACTACCGCCTACTACTAGCGTAAGAATACTACCTACGCCGCTCTTACCTCTCCTACTACTATACCTAAGTAGCTAGTTAGAACCGTACGTCTACTAGTCTTTTATAGTAACTATATATTAACTCTTATTCCTAGGCCCGTAGGCCTATATATTATACTACGTACGCGTCTACTAGTCGGGACTACCGCTACTAGAAGCCTCCGCCCGTAAGTTATAACCGGTAAAGCTTACTCGGACTCTAGCTAACTACTTATAGAATAATAGTAAGCGCTACTAGCCCTCTCTCGCCTATACGTACTATACCTAGTACTGGGCTTAGTATACCCTAATATACGTACTATAGTCCGTCTTATTTCTCCTACTAACTAATTAGGCCCTAGCTCGCCGGCTTAGCCTATACCGCGTAGACCCGGTCGGGTTAAGACTAAAGGTATATCCTATATTCCGTTTATTAACGTACGCTAACTATCTATAGCGAGTCCGCCCTATCTAGCCTAGTCGCCGCTCTTAAGGCCTATAAGGCTCTCTAGTCCCTAGTAGACTAGGCCCTCGTCCTACTATAAGTTACCCGAGCCCTCCTCTCTAATACTAATACTAACCTTATAAAATAGTATAGTCGCCGCTACTACTACTACTACCTACGAGGCGGCGGTAATAAATTTTATAATAGCTAGCCCGGTACCCGGCTCCTAGGTATAGAGACCCTAGCGGTCTAATCCTATATAAAGGAGGAGGGGAGGGGGAGGGAGAGTTTCCTTTATAGTCTTTCTTCTCTTTTTTTTTTTTATAGGCGCGGGGAGCAGCGTTTAGCTATTACCGCCCGCGCTAAAACTAGAGGGGACCGGATAAACCCTAAAACAAAATAAAAAAAAATACTCTAAAATTAAACTCCTAATCTCAACTCTAAGTAAATATTAGAAATATAACTTACTATAATAGCCTCGTCCGCCCGCTCCTTCTTAGCCGCCCTCTACTAAATTCCTATAGGGGGCTATTATTTTCTCGTATAGGTCCGTAAACTAGTTCGAACTCGTCTATAGCTATAGTATCCTCTACGGTTTCTAGCGGCTCCTACGTTATATCGTAGTAACCGCGCTATTTTACTAGGGCCTCGCGCCCTTATCCCCGCCTAGCCTTCCTAGTATATAGGATCTTCTCTACTTCGAACTCCTCGTACGACTCTAGTAGTATAGGGCCTAGTTAGGAGTCGCTAATAACCTACCTAGGTAGTAGGTTGTCCGGGTACTACTATAAAAGGTCGGGGTAGAATATATTATATATCCCGCTAGGGATACCCTTAAGCCGTATAGATAACGGGCTAATAACTTCGGCTATTATATATTTAGCGTATTACGCGTCTAGCTTCTTCTTTAGCCTCTCGCTACTATAGTTCCTTAGGTCTAGCTATACTTTATCGCCGACCTAGAACCTTCGGGTAGGGACCCGCCGCCTATTATAGGATTCCTCCTATTACTATTACGAAACCCCTATTAGTAATTAGTATAGCTCCGTAATCTTCCTTATCTTCTAAACGAACTCTTTAGCCCTCTATTTAGCGGGGACTAGGATAGATTCTACGGCTACCTCTTCTAACGGTATAGCCGTAGGGGCTTTAAAGCCGTATATCGTAAAAAATAGCGATATACCGATTCCTATATAGTATCGGCCGTTTACTACTAACTAGGCTACGGGTAGCTACTAGGCCTAGTTATTCTAGTTAAAGTTAATAAAGTACCGTAGGTACGCCTATACTTCCTAGTTAAGGCGCTCCGGGCCTCCGTCCGTTTAGGGGTAGTATACGCTACTTAACCGCTACTCGATACCTAGTAGGCGATAGAAGTATTTCTAGAAGGCGCCCGTCTAGTTTCTTCCGCGGTCCGACGTTATTACCCTAGGTAGCCTATAGTAGTATACCTAGTATCTTAGGAATATCTCGGCGCAAGCCTCCGCGTTAGTAGTAGGTATCGCTTTAAAAACTATAGTCTTACTTAGCCTGTCCTTAATTATATAGAGGTTTATATTACCGTTAGACTCCGGGAGTTCTACTATAAAATCGATAGATAACTCCGAGAAAAATCTATCGGGGACTAGGAGCGACTATAGGAGACTATATTTAGTACTACGCTAAACCTTATTACGGCTATAGCTATTATAGTTCCGTATAAACCTCCGTATATACGAGGCTATTAGTAGCTAGTAGAAGTCTCGGCCTATAACGGAGAGCGTATTCTCCCTACCTAGGTAACTAGTTACCGCGGAGTCGTAGTTCTTCTAAATTAGCTTAGTCCTTAAATTATCTAGACCCCTTATATTATCGTCCGACTCCTTTCGCTCTACGTCTATTATAAACGGGGCGCTAGGTACCTATAGCTTACCTTAGTATCGTAATAGGCCTTAGGTATCGATCTTATAGTCCGCGATTTAAATCTTAATACGGGCCCTAGTAGGAATAGCTCGCTCGCTAGACTATACCGGCTAGAATACCTATTAATAGTATATATCCTTAGTAACTACCCTATCCTAGAGCTTATTAAGGGCGTCTTCCTAGAACGGGCCTCGACCTATACTAAAAACTCTATATCCTATTACTATAGGGGCGGCTAGCGTATACTTAGTTAGGCTAGCCTCTAGGATTAGCTATTAGACCCTCGAAGTATAATCGTAGTAATCTAGGTTATCCTAATCTCGTCTAGATAGCGCGTCTAGAACTATTACTTCTAACCCCGGGCGATATACTATAGAGAACCTATATCTTATTAGGGTCTCTACGAACTATATCTATCGCTTAGATAGCCTTTACTTTTTTATAAAGTATTCTAGGTTCCTATAATCTATTATAATTATAAATAGACTATAGCTACGAAGCTCCGTATCCTAGTACTATAGGTACTAGACTACGGCTAGTAGCTCTTTATTATAGATATTATAATTAATTTCGGCCTTATTTAGTTTTTCTAAATAGAAAGTAACTAGGTAGCGAACCCTACTAGTCTCCTAGCTTAGAACCCCGCCTAGCGTAAAGCTACTACTATCGGCCTCTAGAAACGTCGAAAGCGCGGGATCCTATTATCGTAGTACTAGAGCGCTTATAAAATACTCCTTTAATTCGTCGAAAGACGCCTAGGCCGCTTTATCCTAGGAGAACGTAGTATTTACCCTAGTTAGTAACGTAAGCGGGGTAGCGCGCGTAGAGTAGCCCTTAATAAATATTCGGTAATAGTTCGTAAATCCTAGGAACCTACGTACCTCCCTCTAGTTACGCGGGACTACCTAATCTTAAATAGTTTAAACCTTCTCGGGGTCGGCCTAAAGGCCCCCCCCGTCGGCGTAAATAATAAAACCTAGATACTTAATACTCTTCCTTACGAACTCGCTCTTCGTAGGGTCTAAGTATAGGCTAGCGTCCTAAAGCGCCTAGAGAACGATACGTACCTTCTCGAAATAGTCTTTACGGCTCCCTTAGATATAGATTAGTACGTCGTCTATATACGCCGAGGCGTATTTATCGAGGAACTTCTAAAGTACTATATTAATATACCGTTAAAAACTAGACGGTACCCCGGCTAAACCAAATAGAGTTATAAGCTACTCGAATAGCCTATACCTAGTCTAGAATACTATCTTATACTCGTAACCCTAGGCTATCCTAAGCTTCTAAAATACGCTTACTACGTCTACCTTTAATAAGTAGGTGTAGCCCGCGAGGTTCTAGAGGGTCTCCGAAATAAGTAGGAGTAGGTATCTATCTTCCTTAGTTACCGTATTAAGTACTCTATAGTTATAGTAGAACCTTAGGCCCCCCGCGGGTTTCCGGATAAAAAGTACTAGCGCCCTACCGTCTAAGCTCGATAGCTAAATAAACCCCTTAGCTAGTAACTCGTTTAATATTTTCCGTAGGACTAGGAGCTCCTCCTTAGATATACCGTAGAGCGGCCCCTATAGTAAGGACTCTATTATCCTATTAGGCTTCGTACGTAGCTCGATTCTATAGTCTACCCCTAGCTAGTAGGGGGCGAGTTTTTCCGCCTCTAGGCTTAAAAATAGCGGGATTATATCGTAAACCTCTAGGGGGAGTTACGCGCGGAGTTCCGCCTCTATATTAGGCCTTTTCTCTATTATAGCCTTCTCGAAGTCCTCTATTACTATAGTAGCGACTATTACTAAATAACCGTCTTCTACCTTCTTAATATAAAAGGTTACTAGCGTAACTACGAAGTTATTAGGCTCCGGCTATACCTATTCTATTAGCGTTAGCGTAGCGTCCCCGCCGGAGCTCTCCGATCGATAGGCCGCCGTATAAGGGTCGCCGTCTTCTACCGCTTTAGGGGCGGATTCCGCTACCTACCTTACTACCCGCCTATAGTATAGCCGGCCTTTATTAGGCGCTATCCGGACGCGGTTATACGCCTTCTAGAGGTTCCCTAAAATAACTAGAAAGGCTAGTTTAGGGACGTAGTATACGTAGACTATCTACTCGAAGCCGGCTATCTTAAGTTTTAAAGCGACTATCCCCTAAATACTAGACCTAGCTATATCGCCTATAGCGCCCTAGATCTATCTCGTCGTTTTTCCTATCTTAGGGAGTCCGAGCCGTTTAGCTAGGTCTCCGTCTATTATAGCGTAGTACTAATAGCCTTCGTCTATTAGGGTAGATACGTAGGAAATACTATTAATTACTACGTCTATAAGTATATTATTCCCGTCTATATTTACCTAGTAAGCGTCCTAGTCCTCTATTAGTACTCGACCTACTCCCTTCCTCTATTTTCGGAGGGGAGCTATCCTTTTCCTAGCGGGTTAGACTCGGTAACCTCTAGGACTAGGGCGGTCTCCGTTACGGCTAGGACCGTTAAGGTATTTATTCCTACCCCCTTTTAGGAGGGTCGCTCGGTAGGGCGGTATACGTAGTCGCTTATATAGTACCCGCTCTCTCTATACTAGAAGTAGAGACCTTTCTCCTTACGGCCGTCTAGCTCCGCCTTAGATACCTACTTCGCCCTTAGTATAGCGCTACTCCCCCCTTATATAGGGGTAGGGTCTCCAACGGGGCGGGTTGGGGCGGGTTATAGGGTAGGGAACCCGCCCCGTTAGCGGGTCGGGTTTTAACGGGTTAGGGCGGGTTCCCGGGGCGGGTTATAGTTTAGAAGAAAACCCGCCCCGTTCGTCCCGTTCGGGTTTTCCACGTGATTTTTATAGGGTTATATATATAGATATATATATATTTTATATTCTTAAAAGATACTCTATAACCTAGAGATTATTATAGGCTATTAAAAAATTAAAATATATATAGTAGTTCTAAAGTTATTAAGGTTTCCGTAAAAAATCTCCGGGTTCCCCCCTTAAAAACCCGCCCCTAACTAACGGGGTAGGTTTATATCTTGGCGGGGCGGGTTAGGTTAGGATTATAGCTTTATAACCCGCCCCGAAAACCCGCCCCGACCCGCCCCTAACCCGACCCCCCCCGTTTCGCCCCGCCCCGTTAGGGACTCTATATAGGGGGGTAGGGCGCGGCTACCTTAGCTCGGTCTACGACCCGTACTAGGGTTATAATAGTATCGCCGTCTATAGTACTACTATATAAGGCTAAGCTTATAGCCGCTACGGTATAGGGGCTACTACCTAACTACTTCTACTTAGACCGCTAGGTCGAGAATCGCGCGGCGAACTAGCTAGTATATTCGTAGTTCTATATAATACGTCTAATCTCCGCGGTAAATTAGGTATACCCCGTCTCCCTCTATATAGTAACTAGAAGTATATTATCCTAGTTATAGAGGGTCTTCTATAGCTACTATATCTTAACCTCGTCGCTCTACTAGGCGCCGTTAGATACTAGTAGGAGTTTATTAAAGATTAGCTAGTAATCCTACTATAGCTAGCCGTCGTTATATTTTAGGCTTACTAGCTTTTCTAGGGCCGTCGTCTTTTCTATAGAGTCCGTAAAAATACGCTTAATCTCTAAGAGAAAGTCCTTAGGGTTCTATTTACTATCGGGGCCGCTAGCTACCTAAAAACCCCTTATACGAGCCCTTTTCTCGTAGGTTAGGTAGTCGTTAATAGTATCCTAGTAAAAAGGGGCGGGAAGTACCGGCTTCTATACGGCCCTCGACCTATAGGAACTCTAGATTTAGAGAAAAAAATCTTTAAAAGTAGCTATAGACCTATCCTATTATAGCGGTCGCTATTCTCGAGGTCCGTAGACTAGGTTGTCCGTAGTAGAGTCCGATCCGCCTAGGCCGCGGTCCTAGATAGCCGAGACTAGGCTCTAGATAGATACGTCGTTACCTTTTAGCTCTACGTAGGCCTTATCCGCCTTAAGTAGACCGGCCTACACCCTCTATAGCTAGGCCTCCTACTCCTCTAAGCGGGTAGCCTAAGCCTACTACTATACTATTAACTACTAGATAATAGTACTATAGTTATACGGCGTAATATTACTACTATTACTCTCTATAGGGTCTATCGTAGTCTCCGTAGCTTCTAGAGCGCGTGGAGAGAAAAATAAAAAGAGTTAACTTAATATTACGGGAGACCCTAGTATATACTAAAAGGTAAGGTAGTAGATAGAACTAAGTTAACTAACGAGCTAGAGAGGGGGAGGAGCTCTCTCCTTATACTCTAACGAGGAGACCGTACTCTAACGTATAGTCTCCGGTTCTACTCCTTTCGTAGTCTATTCTTCCTTTCTTTTAGCTACTAGGGCACTAGCCCCTAATAAATAAGAATATAAACCTTAACTCTTTTGGTTTTTTCTTTCTCCTTTAACTTAATAATATATACGCCCGCTCCTAGTACCTAACTTACTTACCCCTTATATAACCCTCGTACCCTCTACTTAACCCTTAATATAAATTAATAAGTGGCTAAGGAAATCCTTACCTTTAATAAGCGCCTCGCGGTACTAATATACGTCTACTATATACGCGACCCGTAACGCGTCGGCTCCTACTATATCCTACTACTATAGAAGTATAACTACTATAACCGTAGCCGCTATAACTACGTCTCTATAAGTATAAAGGGTCTAGCTTATATTTTTTTTAGAGTAGCTACTAATAGAGGAGTACCTAGCTCGCTACTATTAGGGTCCCCAACGGGGCGGGGCCAAACGGGGGGGGGGGCGGGTTAGGGGTAGGGTAGGGCGGGTTTTCGGGGCGGGTTATAAGTATAAAACCCTAACCTAACCCGCCCCGCTAAGCTCTCAACCCGCCCCGTTAGATAGGGGCGGGGTCTCGTAACCTAACCTATTATAACCCGTATATAATACCGTTAGTATATTTAGAATATACGCGGTATTTCTAGTAGTCTTCTAGTAGTTAAAAAGAGTCTTCTAGTAGTTATAACGATAGTCGAAATATTTCTAGTAGTCTTCTAGTAGTTATAGAGCTTATAATAAGTTATATTATAACTAAATCTACGGCTCGAAAGTTAAGAGCTTAAAACTAAGTACGATAAGCTCCGCTCCTAGTTATAGGGCCCTTATTATTACCTTTATAACTACGTCGGCTATTAACTATCGCCTAAAGATCTATACTATCTCTAGGTAATACTACTAGTAGTCTTACAGCGCGATCCCTCCTACGCCTTCCTATACTTCGGGTAGTAGCTTAGGTTCGCCGACGTATTATAATACGACTACTAATATAATCTCCTATATCCTTAACTATTTCGAGCCGCTTACCTAATAGACCCTTATTATCCCGTCGTAATCTATTCGCCAACCTCCGTATAGGGGGAGAAGCTCCTTTAGCTAGTAGTAGCGTATTATTAGGGTCCGTAGTATCCTCCCTATCGCTAATTTTATCTAACCTCTATATCTTATTAACTATACGAATAAGTTCCTTAGTCTATTTAGCTCGCTTAGTAGCTAATTTATCTTTAGTTATATAAATATCCCTTCTCCCTATTAAATAGTAGTTAAGTATATACTTCTTAGAATCTACTATCTACTTATAGTTACTTACTATTAACGTACTAAGAACCTATACGCTATATAACTTATTATCCGTATTAAAGTTACTAGTAATACTAAACTCTCGTTTAATACTAATACCGGCCGCTTAGATAGTAAAGAGATCCTTTACTATTATTACTATCCGTAGGAACCGGTACTTAATAGATCTCTATTACTAGAATAGTTCCTTAAGATCTAGCCGTACTTTATCTAGGGATTATTAGCGACTACTAGAAGACTACTAGGGACTAGGGTTTTCGCTTACTCTATAAGCGATACTTATCGAACTCTCGCTATATATCTATTACTACGCGCGTCGCTATTAGGCGCGTATTATACTTAGTAGAAGGCTCTACTACCGTATAGAGATCTATAACCGAATCGAGGTTAATATACCCTCGTTAGAGCGATAATAGAACTTTAACGCGGCGTATTACTAGGTTTTGCTACGTATATTAAGTATTATATAGAACGTATAGTTCCGTCTAATATTATTAGATATACCTACTAATCGAGTAGATCTTCTAGTATAGGCTACTATTTAGGCTAGTTCTAAGTATTAAGCTTATAACGAGGATAGAGTAGGATTACTATACTATAGTACTTTCCAGCCTATATATTAGACGTTATACTATAGTAGACCCTAAGCTTATCTACCGCCTTACTATATACCCGACTAATCTCTTACTTCTACTAATAGTTCTTATCTCTAAGCCGTTCCTCTATATTCTCGAGGTATATAAATAGTCGATTATAGATATCGAAGACCGAGTAGATTATTAGGTTACGCGTAGAGCTAATAAGCTACGTATATACCGCGAAGGGACGGAGGATAGTAATAAGGTAGGAAACTTAGCCCTATTTATCTTCGCTTAGGCTAAGGTATCGATATTCCTTATCTATAAATTAATTAATCGGGTCTCTTAATCTTAGAAGTTATATAAGTATATAGTACGTCAAGTCCTATCTCGTCTTAATATCTTAGGTATATCGTAGAAGTCGAATCTTAGCCGGAATAGGGTAGTAAGCGCGATACTAGATTATTTGAATCTCTAAGAATATAAGCTATCGGCCTTCGCTTAAGTTAATAAAGATTATAATTTAATAGGCCTTTATAACCGTATATAGTAGCTTTATAGAAGAATTAGTATTACGAAACTACTAGGAGACTACTAGGAGACTACTAGGAGACTACTAGGAGACTACTAGGAGACTACTAGGAGACTACTAGGAGACTACTAGGAGACTACTAGGAGACTACTAGGAGACTACTAGGAGACTACTAGGAGACTACTAGGAGACTACTAGGAGACTACTAGGAGACTACTAGGAGACTACTAGGAGACTACTAGGAGACTACTAGGAGACTACTAGGAGACTACTAGGAGACTACTAGGAGACTACTAGGAGACTACTAGGAGAATACTAGGAGACTACTAGGAGAATACTAGGAGACTACTAGGAGACTACTAGGAGGCTAAAAGAAGGAAAATAACTTATACTACGCTTAGAGTTAGTAGACTCCCCCCTAGTAATTACTAGAACCCTCTCCTCTTCCTCCGCCTCCTAGTTCCTAATAAACTCCTCCTTTTTCGGCCGATACTTAATATCTACGAGGAGACTATTATAATATAGTTATATAATATAAGAGATATAGGGATATAGCGCGATCTCGTTTACTATATTAGGAATATCCCTACTAAGTACCTTAATATATTTATTTACCGACTATACTATTATTTTATTATTCGACGCGTTATCCGTAGTAAAAGTAATAACCCTAGTACTAAGATTAAAATACTTAAGGCGCGCTATTATAACTCTAGTAAGGTCCCTACTAGTATAAGCGCTATAGTAGGGCTCGAAACCGATCAAAGCTTCTATTAGGGTCTAATTATAAACCTAGTATACTTTAATTACGAGGAAGCTATTCCGGCGCGGCGTAGACTATCCGTCGAGGACAATTAAGACTTTCTAAGGTACTAGTAGGAGGCGTTTACGGATAGACTCCTCTAACTTCTTTCGTAGGGTAAGGATTTTATTAGTAATAGTTAATAACGAAGGGAGCCGTCGCTTAGGTTCGAGGTATATAACTAGGCGTAGGAATTCTAAGTTATCGATAGTTATTAATAACTACTTATATATAATAATCGTACGAAGGAGTTATTCGTCAAAATTAGCTAGGGATAGTACGAGGCTTCTAGCGTTCGCTATCTTAGTCCTAACTCGTCAATTCTAGAGTAGAATATTAGTAGAACTAAAATTAGAAAACCTAGTAGTCTCCTAGTAGTCTTACGGCTACCCTTAGGCCCTCTTCTATAGTTAGCTATACTATTCCTCGCGCTAAGAAGGTCGATAGATATACCCTCGTCTTTACGTAAGAACTAATTTAACTAGTTCTATTCTTATATAGATATTTTACGACTAGATCGTATTATATATAGATAGTACGAGGCTTACTAGAAATACGAAGAGCGCCTTTAATAAAATACTACTAGCCCGTAGCTCTCCTATTAGCTCCTAGCTCCCTATACTAGAAGGTTAGGGGTAGGGACTAATATATTTTCCCGGTACTATCGTATTGTAATCTACTAGTTATAGAACTACTTAGAGTTATTTGGTATCTATTTAAAATAGGTATCGTTTTTACCTACCGATAGTAGGTTACCTGTAGGAGGAGGGACGTAGGTTACTAAAGATAATAAAGCTATAATAGAGAAGTAGTATTAGTTAAGAAGGAATAGTATATAAGTAGTATCTCTTATTTAAAGCTACTATTATATTTGTAGGAAGTACTAAGAATATAGCTAAGCTACTTTAGGTTCTATAAGGCTAAGAAACTATTTAATAAAGTATAAATATAAAGATATAACTTCAATACGTAGAGATATAAATATATTAATAGTATTTACGGTTTTATATATATATCTTCTATAAATCTACTTACTTCTAGATAATATTATTATATACTAAGCTCGGAATATATTTTTAAATAAAAATTGAATATATTTATTCAATCTTTATTTAAAAACATATAGCTAGAGCCTAGCCGTTTATTCTTTAATAAAGTAATTCTTTAATAAAGTGATTCTTTAATAAAGTAATTCTTTAATAAAGTAATTCTTTAATAAAGTAATTCTTCAATATATTATTAAGGAGAGATACTTATTTATTAACTATTATAGAAATATTCTTCTTGTATATAAAGAGCAAGTGATTTATAATTTAAATATAAGCCTAGTAGTCTTCTAGTAGTTAAAGAGGGAGATATTAGTATAGAATATATTATTTACTAGTATACTAAATAAAATATATCCTCCTAGCTCCGAATTTATCAAATTAACTCTTCTTCTTATTACTACGAAGCCTCCTCGCCAATTCTATATCCTTAGACTAAATTGTAATACGATTTGTATAAATAGTATAGAGGTTAGTATCTAGGAATAATATATTAGTACTAGTACTAGTATAATAGGTTAAAATATAACTTACCTTTAAAAAGACTAATAAGATAGTATTCTATAGCCTCTTAGAGTACTTATATTATAGTTACTTGAAATCGAAGGTCTTCCTTAAAATTATATACAACCTCTCGAACAAGCCTACTAAATAGTATTTTCTATATAAGGAGGTTAGTACTCTTCTAGTAGCGGCGGATCTCACGTAGAGTAATAGCTAGAAAGCGTTAGAGACTACTAGGATACTACTAGGAATTCTATATAATATATAATTCTAACTTACTTCCTAGCTTATAACGGTAGGGCTTTCTTATACTACCTATATTACTTTTACCTTTCCTAGTAATTTGTTTTCGAGTAGCCAATCTCCCTAAAGGCTTTACTAGGGCCTTACTACTAGTAGTATTTCGAGCCTTAAGCGTAGATCTTCTTCTAGTAGCTATAATAGTATTTTTACTAGTACTAGTAACTACCTTACTAGCTTTTAGTCTCTTTACTAGTATTCTTTTTACTAGTATCTTTCTTACTAGTATCTTTTTTACTACTAGTTCCTTTCTTACTAGTAGTAGTAGTAGTAGTACTACTACTACTACTTCTACTACTACTTCTATTACTTCTACTACTACTACTAATACTACTACTACTAATACTACTGCTGCTAATACTACTAGTAGTAGTAGTAACATAAATCTCCTCCTTAATTTAGGAATAGAATCTAAGGGTTCGCTAGGATCTTCTAGCATTTAAGTATCAAGTATTACCTAGTTAGAATCCTATAGTTGAGTAGTATCTAGCTTTTTTATAGTAGTATTTAACTCTCCTCTAATACTATCTAACTCTTAAGTATTATTAATTAGGTCTTTTAGAGTAGTTTCTAGGTCTTCTCGAGTATCCTTAAACTTATTATCTTCTTCATCTAGCTCTTTAGATTTTGGTATTTTAAATAGGGTCTTTTCTCTAGTAGTTGGTTCCTTCTTCTTAGTCTTCCTATACTTACTAATAATATTTCTATTATTATCTACTACCTGAACATCTAATACTTACGAAGATAAGGAAATACTTAAGGAATAGCTAGTACTTCTAGTTCTAAGTAGCTCTTCTTTAATTTAGGTACTATTACGGGAGACCCTAGTATATACTAAAAGGTAAGGTAGTAGATAGAACTAAGTTAAGTAACGAGCTAAAGAGGGGGAGGAGCTCTCTTCTTATACTCTAATAAGGAGACCGTACTCTAATATACGGTCTCCGGTTCTACTCCTTTCGTAGTCTATTCTTCCTTCCTTTTAGCTACTAGGGTACTAGCCCCTAATATTAGCCCTATTCTTCCCCTTCGGCGACCGGCGAAAAACGCCTAGCTCCTACTAGTTTATTATAAGGAGCTCTTAAGCCGCGGACTCCCCTCCTCTCTCTAGTACCTTTTAGGCGATCCCGCTTATATAACTCGTACGTAACCCTTATTTAGGTAGCCGGACCCCTATTTAGGTAATAGTAGCTACGCCCCGGGCCTAGGCCCTTATAAGTTACTTTTATAGTACGTACGCCTAGATATACCCCGTACGTCCTCGTACTTACCCTACTACTAGGTACCCGTTTCCTATTAAAGACTAGATAGCTTTACTAAAGCCGGGCGTTCTATTACGGTATCTATAGCAACCTATCCTTCTACCTCCCTAGTTAATAGGAATAGAGTCTACCTACGCTAGAGGTATCTCCGGTCTCTATAACTTCTACGGAGGAGTCTCCGGTCCGCGTAACTAGCTATTTAGACGTATCCTAAGTATTATAGTTCGTCTTTCGGCTAGCCCCCGTCCTAGGACCGGGTACCCCGGGTAATTTAGCTAGCTTCTATAGGTTTCCCTTGTATCGCTTATAAACTCTCTTAGATAATACTAATTCGATTCCCTTCGAAGTTACTATCGACTACTATATAATTATACGCGTAATTATACCTTAATTAGTATCTCCTAAAGGGTATAAATACCCCTATCCCCTAGGCTTTTTTTTTTTATTAAGCCCTTATATATATATATATATATATACTATATATATATATAGTAAGTATCTCCTATCTAGTACTAAGGTAGCGGCCTCTATTTTAAACTAACCGTATTTAGCTCGTCGTACCGCTACTACTACTACTACTATATCTAGTATCCGTTCTCTCTTCGGTAGTACTAAGGCCCCTAATATTCCTAATAGTCTACTACTTAAGTCTAAGCTACTACCGTCCGGCTCTTCGGAGTTAGGTCCCGCTACTACCTAGAATACTTAGTCGCCTACCTAGGACCCTTAGTCGCCTACCTAAAACCTTTAGCCGCTCGTCCTAGACTCCTAGGATCCCGTTACTACTACTAGTAGCGCGCCGAACTCGGAGACCCCTAGTATACCCTTACTATTATCCGCCGACGCTAGTCTCTTTACTACTACTACTATCCTTCTCGTAAATACGACTCCTACCCCGTCGCTAATAGTCTCCTATACTACTACTTCCTCTACTCGTACTTCTATCTCCGGTCGCTCCTCGCCGTCTTCCTCGCCCGTCCGTACCGTCGCCGCCCGCTAAGATACCGCCTACTAGAATACCGCCGCCCGCTACTAGCGTAAGAACGCCGCCTACGCCGCCCTTACCTCTCCTACTACTATACCTAAGTAGCTAGTTAGAACCGTACGTCTACTAGTCTTTTATAGTAACCGTATATTAACTCTTATTCCTAGGCCTATAGGCCTATATATTATACTACGTACACGTCTACTAGTTAGAACTACCGCTACTAGAAGCCTCCGCCCGTAAGTTATAACTAGTAAAGCTTACTCGGACTCCGGCTAACTACTTATAGAATAATAGTAAGCGCTACCGGCCCTCTCTCGCCTACGCGTACTATACCTAGTACCGGGCTTAGTATACCCTAATATACGTACTACGGTCCGTCTTATTTCTCCCGCTAACCGATTAGGCCCTAGCTCGCCGGCTTAGCCTATACCGCGTAGACCCGGTCGGGTTAAGACTAGAGGTATATCCCGTATTCCGTTTATTAACGTACGCTAACTATTTATAGCGAGTCCGCCCTATCTAGCCTAGTTACCGCCCTTAAGGCCTATAAGGCTCTCTAGTCCCTAGTAGACTAGGCCCTCGTCCCGCTATAAGTTACCCGAGCCCTCCTCTTAATACTAATACTAACCTTATAAAATAGTACGGTCGCCGCTACTACTACTACTACCTACGAGGCGGTAGTAATAAATTTTATAATAGCCGGCCTAGTACCCGGCTCCTAGGTATAGGGACCCCGGCGGTCTAATCCTATATAAGGGAGGAGGGGAGGGGAGGGGGGTTTCCTTTACGGTCTTTCTTCTTTTTTTTTTATAGGTATAGGAAGTAGCGTTTAGCTATTACCGCCCGCGCTAAAACCGGAGGGGACCGGATAAACCCTAAAATAAATAAAAAAAAATACTCTAAAATCGAACTCCTAATCTTAACTCTAAGTAAATATTAGAAATATAACTTACCGTAATAGCCTTATCCGCCCGCTCCTTCTTAGCCGCCCTCTACTAAATTCCTATAGGGGGCTATTATTTTCTTATACGGGTCTATAAACTAGTTCGAACTCGTCTATAGCTACGGTATCCTCTACGGCTTCTAGCGGCTCCTACGTTATATTATAGTAACCGCGCTATTTTACTAGGGCCTCGCGCCCTTATCCCCGCCTAGCCTTTCTAGTATATAGGATCTTCTCTACTTCGAACTCCTCGTACGACTCTAGTAGTACGGGGCCTAGTTAGGAGTTATTAATAACCTACCTAGATAGTAGGTCGTCTAGGTACCGCCGTAAAAGGTCGGGGTAGAATATATTATATATCCCGCTAGGGATACCCTTAAGCCGTATAGATATCGGGCTAATAACTTTAGCTACTATATATTTAGCGTATCGCGCGTCTAGCTTCTTCTTTAGTCTCTCGCTACCGTAGTTCCTTAGGTCTAGCTATACTTTATCGCCGACCTAGAACCTTTAGGTAGGGACCTACCGCCTATTATAGGACTCCTCCTATTACTATTACGAAACCCCTATTAGCGATTAGTATAGCTCCGTAATCTTCCCTATCTTCTAAACGAACTCTTTAGCCCTCTACTTAGCGGGGATTAGGATAGATTCTATAGCTACCTCTTCTAACGGTATAGCCGTAGGGGCTTTAAAGCCGTATATCGTAAAAAATAGCGATATACTAATTCCCGTATAGTATCGGCTATTTACTATTAACTAGGCTACGGGTAGCTACTAGGCCTAGTTATTCTAGTTAAAGTTAATAAAGTACTATAGGTACGCCTATACCTCCTAGTTAAGGCGCTCCGGGCCTCCGTCCGTTTGGGGGTAGTATACGCTACTTAACCGCTACTTAACGCCTAGTAGGCGATAGAAGTATCTCTAGAAGGCGCCCGTCTAGTTCCTTCCGCGGTCTAACGTTATTACCCTAGGTAGCCTATAGTAGCGTACCTAGTATCTTAGGAACATCTCGGCGTAAGCCTCCGCGTTAGTAGTAGGTATCGCTTTAAAAACTACGGTCTTACTTAGCCTATCCTTTATTATATAGAGGTTCGTATTACCGTTAGACTCCGGGAGTTCTACTATAAAATTAATTAATAACTCTAACAAAAATCTATCGGGGACTAGGAGCGACTATAGGAGACCGTATTTAGTACTACGTTAAACTTTATTACGGCTATAGCCGTTATAGTTCCGTATAAACCTCCGTATATACGAGGCTATTAGTAGCTAGTAGAAGTCTCGGCCTATAACGGAGAGCGTATTCTCTCTACCTAGGTAACTAGTTACCGCGGAGTCGTAGTTCTTCTAAATTAGCTTAGTCCTTAAATTATCTAGACCCCTTATATCGTCGTCCGACTCCTTTCGCTCTACGTCTATTATAAACGGGGTACCGGGTACTTATAGCTTACCCTAGTATTATAATAGGCCTTAGGCATCGATCTTATAGTCCGCGATTTAAATCTTAATACGGGCCCTAGTAGGAATAGCTCGCTCGCCGGACTATACCGCCTAGAATACCTATTAATAGTATATATCCTTAGTAACTACTCTATCCTAGAGCTCGTTAAGGGCGTCTTCCTAGAATAGGCCTTAACCTATACCGAAAACCCCGTATCCCGTCGCTATAGGGGCGGCTAGCGTATACTTAGTTAGGCTAGCCTCTAGGATTAGCTATTAGACCCTCGAAGTATAATCGTAGTAATCTAGGTTATTCTAATCTCGTCTAGATAGCGCGTCTAGAACTATTACTTCTAACCCCGGGCGATATACTATAGAGAACCTATATCTTATTAGGGTCTCCGCGAACTATATCTATCGCTTAGATAGCCTCTACTTTTTTATAAAGTATTCTCGGTTCCTATAATCTATTATAATTATAAATAGACTATAGCTATAAAGCTCCGTATCCTAGTACTATAGGTACTAGACTACGGCTAGTAACTCTTTATTATAGATATCGTAATTAATTTCGGCCTTATTTAGTTTTTCTAAATAGAAAGCGACTAGGTAGTAAACCCTACTAGTCTCCTAGCTTAGAACCCCGCCTAGCGCGAAGCCGCTACTATCGGCCTCTAGAAATATCGAAAGCGCGGGATCCTATTATCGTAGTACTAGAGCGCTTATAAAATACTCCTTTAAATCGTCGAAAGACGCCTAGGCCGCTTTATCCTAAGAGAACGTAGTATTTACCCCGGTTAGCGACGTAAGCGGGGCGGCGCGCGTAGAGTAGCCCTTAATAAATATTTAGTAATAGTTCGTAAATCCTAGGAACCTACGTACCTCCTTCTAGTTACGTAGGACTACCTAATCTTAGACGGTTTAAACCTTCTCTAGGTCGGCCTAAAGGCCCCCCCTATTAGCGTAAATAATAAAACCTAGATACTTAATACTCTTCCTCGTAAACTCGCTCTTCGCGGGGTCTAAGTATAGGCTAGCGTCCTAAAGCGCCTAGAGAACGGTACGTACCTTCTCGAAATAGTCTTTACGGCTCTCTTAGGTATAGATTAGTACGTTATCTATATACGCCGAGGTATATTCGTCGAGGAACTTCCGAAGTACTATATTAATATACTATTAAAAACTAGATAGTACCCTAGCTAAACTAAACGGAGTTATAAGCTACTCGAATAGCCCGTACCTAGTCCGGAACGCTATCTTATATTCGTAACCCTAGGCTATCCTAAGCTTCTAAAATACGCTTACTACGTCTACCTTTAATAAGTAGGTATAGCCCGTAAGGTTCCGGAGGGTCTCCGAAATAAGTAGGAGCGGGTATCTATCTTCCTTAGTTACTATATTAAGTACTCTATAGTTATAGTAGAACCTTAGGCCCCCCGTAGGTTTCTAGATAAAAAGTACTAGCGCCCTACCGTCTAAGCTCGATAGCTAAATAAACCCCTTAGCTAGTAGCTCGTTTAATATTTTCTATAGGACTAGGAGCTCCTCCTTAGATATACTATAGAGCGGCCCCTATAGTAAGGACTCTATTATCCTATTAGGCTTCGTACGTAGCTCGATTTTATAGTCTACCCCTAGCTAGTAGGGGGCGAGTTTTTCCGCCTCTAGGCTTAAAAATAGTAGGATTATATCGTAAACCTCTAGGGGGAGTTACGCGCGGAGTTCTGCCTCCGTATTAGGCCTTTTCTCCGTTATAGCCTTCTCGAAGTCCTCTATTACTATAGTAGTAACTATTACTAAATAACCGTCTTCTACCTTCTTAATATAGAAGGTTACTAGCGTAACTACAAAGTTATTAGTCTTCGGCTATACCTATTCTATTAGAGTTAGCGTAGCGTCCTCGCCGGAGCTCTCCAATCGATAGGCTACCGTACGAGGGTTATCGTCTTCTACCGCTTTAGGGGCGGATTCTACTACCTACCTTACTACCCGCCCGTAGTATAGCCGGCCTTCGTTAGGCGCTATCCGGATACGGTTATACGCCTTCTAGGGGTTCCCTAAAATAACTAGAAAGGCTAGTTTAGGGACGTAGTATACGTAGACTACCTACTCGAAGCCGGCTATCTTAAGTTTTAGAGTAACTACCCCCTAAATACTAGACCCGGCTATATCGCCTATAGCGCCCTAGATCCGTCTTGTTGTTTTTCCTATCTTAGGGAGTCCGAGCCGTTTAGCTAGGTCTCCGTCTATTATAGCGTAGTACTAATAGCCTTCGTCTATTAGGGTAGATACGTAGGAAATACTATTAATTACTACGTCTATAAGTATATTATTCCCGTCTATATTTACCCGGTAAGCGTCCTAGTCCTCTATTAGTACTCGACCTACTCCCTTCCTCTATCTTCGGAGGGGAGCTACCCTTTTCCTAGCGGGTTAGACTTAGTAACCTCTAGGACTAGGGCGGTCTCTATTACGGCTAGGACCGTTAAGGTATTTATCCCTACCCCCTTTTAGGAGGGTTACTTGGCGGGGCGGTATACGTAGTCGCTTATACGGTACCCGTTCCCTCCGTACTTATAAGAACTAGCCAGCTAAAGACCTACGCCTTATATTATAGTACTATTACGTACGCCTCCTTAGCGTACGTACTACGCCTATAAACACTTAAGTATTATAATAAGAGGAGGCCCTCCTTAGCTATTAGTTTACCTATAAATCTATCTCTTACTACGCTTGTTATTATTACTCCCTTTATAATTCTAATAGCTCTCCTAACCTAATAGGTCTAGTAAGAGATAGCTTCCTAACGAACGATACGCGCGAAGAGTAGTAGACTTACTAGAGGGTCGACTACTATAGACGAGCGAAACGCTAGCGAAGACTAACGAGGGGAAATATCTTAAGACGAGATAGAATTCTAAACTAAGGAAGATATTAACGTAGCTATTAAGTAAGCGGAGTATAAGCTAGCCGTCTACGAGAAGTAGCTATAACTAGTAAAGCTTATCTTAGAAGTAAATAAAATAGAACTCGAGATAGGGTTATAAACTACGCGATACTATAGCTCTACCCTAGCGAGTTAATACTCCCGACCCCTAAAGGAACTCTAACTAGAGAAATTATCTCTATACGAAGGGAAAAGCGTACGCGTATACCGCGACTAGACCCGGAGTACTAAGAATACGTTTCGCCTAGTACCTAATACCTTCGGTACCGAAATTACGAAAATATCCTATACCCTCTAGTTTATTAAGGGAACCCCCTATAGTTTATAGGTAGAAAAGGAGCCCTCCCTCTTAGAAGACTAGTTAATATAGGAATACTTCTAAACCTTCCTATTAGATCTAATCGAAGACTCTATCAACCGCTAGCTCGAAGCGATATAATACTATATAGATAGTAAGTAAGGCGTAGAGTAGTCGACTATATCCTTTAACTCTTACCTTATAGGCCTAGAGTCCTAGTTAGATAAACCGTATATAGAGACCTAATTAAGGAACTACCTATAGTATAAACTAAGGCTAGAAATCCGGGGTATACTCTTAAATTACTAGGAGATTCCTAAAACTCGAGACGTAATCGTCGCGCTAGCTACGCGCTTAGAATTAAATAAGAGGAAGGCCTCTATATCTAAACTATTAGAAAGAGACTAGAAGCGTCGACCCTACTAATACGACGCTAAGTCGGGAAGTAGACTAGCCGTAGGCTTAGCGGCTACGAACTTAAGGCTTTCTAAAGCTAACTCTACCCCTATCTAGCCTAAGGGTAGTAATAAGGACCTTACTACTATTTAGTACTTTAACTATAGGTAGATAGGCTACTATACTAATAACTATAAGGAACCTAAAAAAGAGAGAGAAATTACTAAACTAGCCTTAGACTAGTACTACGACCCGGCAGGAAACGAGTCCGCGTCGCCTTAACTACGTATACGACGTAGGATCGAACCGCGGGTAACTCTAGCTAGGGGAGTAAAGCTATAAGCTAGGTACTCCTAAGTTCTAGGAAGTAAGGGCTAGTAGTACGGAAGTCTATTACTACTAAGGCTATTCTCTATAGCCTAACCTCCTAATACTCGGTAATAACCCTTTTGGATATAAGTATAGAAGTTAATATTATTAGGCCTATCTAGGCCCTCGAAATGGATCTAGAAGCTATTAATATCCTAGCTCTACCGATACGATAGGGAGGCGGAGAGTACGCGGGATACCTAGGGGTATATAGAGTAATCTAGTAAGCTATAGATTACCTAGGGGTTACTAAGAAGGTTAAGGTAGAATTCTACGTATTAGAAAGGCTAGGGTAAAGCTATATCTTAGGTATACTAGCCCTATATAACGCGGGTATTAAGTTAGATACTAGCGAAATAAGATAGCGGTTTAAGAGTATAGGAAGCTAGGTCTAGCTAGTCTTAGCTAAAGAATTACTTAAGGAAGACCTAGCGTCTATCTTCGAACTTTAGAGCGAGGATATTACGCTAATTCTAAGCGTCGACGAATTCGAAGGAGAAGAACCTATAATAATATCCCTCCTATTAGAATTCGAAGATTTTAAAGACGACTTTAATAATAAGCTTACTACTTATATACCGACCGTAGAGGGCGCGGAATACGTAATCGAAACTATAGTAGACCCCCCTTTCGGAAAAATATATAACCTCTTAGTAAAGGAGCTTAGTATTCTCCGATAGTACCTTAGCGACGTAACTACGAGTAGATAGATATAACCTTCTACTAGCCCTATAGGGGCTAGGATCCTCTTTATACTAAAGAAAGGAGGAGACCTTAGACTCTATATAGACTATAGGGGGCTAAATAAGGTAACTATTAAAAATAGGTATACGCTCCCCCTAATCTTAGAGCTCCTAGACCGCTTATAAGGCGCGCGCTATTATACTAAACTCGATATAAAGAACGCTTACTACCGAATTTAAATACGCCCGGGAGACGAGTAGAAGACCGCGTTTTATACGCGATACGGTTACTTTAAATACCTCGTTATACCTTTTAGACTTACTAATACCCCTATAACCTTCTAAGCTTATATTAATAGGGCTTTAAGCGGATTGGTAGATAGTATCTATATAGTATACCTTAATAATATAATAATCTACTCCAAAACTAGATCGGAATATATACGATACGTACGCGAGGTACTAACGAGGCTACGATAGTTTAGACTCTATAGTAATCTTAAAAAGTATAAGTTCTTTATAGAAGAAGTCGAATTCCTAGGATTTATTATTAATACTAGCGGAGTCTAAATAGATCGTAAGCGAGTCGTAACTATAGCGGAATAGCTAGAGCTAAAAACCTATATAGAGGTCTAGATCTTTCTAGGATTCTATAACTTCTACTATAGGTTTATCGTACGCTACTTACGGATCGTTACGCCGCTTATAGAGCTATTTAAAGGTTTGAAAAATAGTAAGTAATATAGACCCTTCTAATAGCTAATAGATACTACGTACGCGTTTCGTACTCTTATCGAAGTATTTATAACTACCCTACTACTACGACACTTTAACCTAAACCGGCGACTTAGGATAGAGATAGATACCTCTACTATAGTAGCCGCCGTAATCCTTACCTAACCCTAGGATACTAGGTACTAGTATCTAATTATATTCTAGTTAAGGAAGCTAACCCTAGCGGAGCGTAATTATAAAACCTACGAGTAGAAACTACTCGCTATTATAGCGGCCTTCTCGTATTAGCGATACTACCTTAAAGGGAGTATATACCCTATTAAGGTCCTTACTAACTATAATAACCTCCTAGGGTTTAGTAAGCTAAAGTAGCTAAATAGCCGCTAGGCCCGCTAGACTATATTACTAGCGGCCTATAATTTCGTTATTACCTATAGGCTAGGTATAAAGAACCTAGTAGACGCGCCTTCGAGACGCCCTAATTACGAAACCCTAGTATAATAGGAGAGTACCCTCCTCCCTACCCTCTAGAAGAAGCTAGGGCTGATACTAAGAATAGTAGTAGTAGAGAGCCTAACTACCTAGTAGACCTAGGGGGTTAAAATATAACTAGTTTAATCCCCGTATAAAGGCGCCGCGGTCGCCGGACGGACGTAACCGGACTTAAGCGTATACGTCTCGTAGTTATCGAGTAATACCGCTACGAGTTAGGTTTACTAAATCTATCCTATCTCTAGCTAGGGGGAACTAGCTATAAGACCGGGTACTATACGTATCTACGTACGTAAGATCCTTTAAGGAGAATATACCTATATAGACCTATCTAATATACCCTTAGGATTCTAGGAACTTTAACGTAAAGACCCTACGGTTCGTAAGGTCTACGCGGACTTACTAAATAAGCCGATAGGCCCCTACTAATAGTTAAGACTAGTATTAGAATATATTACCTTTAGAGGAAAGATCTTTATCCTAAATAACGCTATAGTTAGACGAGAGCTATTAAGGCTATACTATAATAATACCTTTACGGGCCATTTTGGGGTTACTCGAACCTATAATTTACTTACGCGAAAGTACTTCTAGACGTATATATCTCGCGACGTAGACGAGTATATTAAGACTTACGAAGTCTACTAGAGAACTAAAGTTAAGAGGTACGCGCCTTTTAGGGACTTATAGTCCCTCCCCTAACTAGAAGGGCTATAGCAGGAGTTAACTATAGACTTTATAAGCGGGGTCCCGGCTAGTAAGGTTACCGGCCGGGCTTCCGATACGTTACTAGTACTCCTAGACCGCTATACGAAGATAGCGCTCTATATCCTAGTAACTAAGAAGCTAACTACTATAGATCTAGTAGAGATCTTAGTAGATAGAGTCTTTATAAGGTTCGGGGCCCTAAGGGGGATTATATCTAATAGAGACTCTAGGTTTACTAGGAGTTTCTAGTCGGAATTATACTACTATACGAGGATTAAGCGACGCCTTAGTATAGCCTTTTATCTATAGATAGATAGGCAAACTAAGAGGTAAAACTAGATAATCTAGGAATACCTTAGGGCTTTCTATTTAGAGAACTAGGGTACGTAGGCTAAGCTCCTCCTAGTTACTAAGTTTACGTATAATAATAGCAAGTATTCCTCTATAGGGATCTCCCCCTTTATAGCTATATATAGATATAACCCTAAGATATATTTCAACCTAGAAGAGAGGCCTAAGGGTAGAGAAGTCCTAGCTATAAAGGACCGTATCGAGGGGTTATACCTCCTACGCTCTAAGCTTACGGTACGCTAGTAAAAAGCGATCGAAGCGTAGTCGTTATCTTATAATAAGAAGTATAAGCTAATACAATTTAATAAGGGTAACCTTATCCTAGTCTTAACTAAGAACCTTCGCTTGAAAACCCTAAGTAAGAAGCTATCCTAGCGGATAATAGGCCCCTTTAGGGTAATAGAACCTATAGGCTTATAGGCTTATAGGCTCTAACTCCTACCTACTATAAAAATATACCCTATATTTAGGGTGCCCCTCCTAGAGAAGTACTACTAGAGGGTAGGGGAAGATATTAAGCACTTACCCCTACTAGAGTTAGTAGAGGGTAAAGAGGAATAGGAGGTAGAGGAGATTATTAATACGAGGCGTAAGGGAGCCGTACGCTAATACCTTATAAAATAGGTTGGATACCTAGAAGACTTTAATTAGTAGACTCTAAAAAAGGATATAGGAAATTCTAGTAAACTTATCGAGGAATTCGAATTACGTACGGCGCGTATAGAGCCCGTATAAACCTAGAGGTCGACTAGAGGTAACCCTAAGGAGCTAGGAGTAAGAAGATCTAGAAGATACTTAAAGTAAGTAGAGTTAAATAGATTATAGCCGTAAAGCGGCTTGGAACTAAGACGTATATAAGGCGCTAGTAAGATATATACTATTAATATATCCTAACCAAGCCCTAAAAAAGAAAATTGTATAAATATACCTAATACTTAAATATAATAGCTACCTACTACCTATACTAGAACGCTAAATAGGAAGCGTACTACCTACGTACTCGCTAATTAACTAAGTATCTATATCTATATTATCCTCTATAATAGGGACTTAATAGTTATTAGCCTTATTATCGGCTACGCTACGTATACCTACCGTAGAGTCCTTACGTATAATGCGCTGACCCCTAGTTAACTATAGGGTATTAGATAAAACCTAGTCCCTAGGGAATTACCTACTACGAGGAGTAATAAGGGTATCCTCGTTCTTTATACGGTTAGTATACGCTAAGTAGGTATTAAAGTTGAACTTATAATCTATCTTAACTAGTTAGCGATGTCCCTAAGGGTATCGGTCGCTACGCGTTACTCGAGTAGGGCTAGCGTAGCCGGGGAGTTATCGTCGGCCTTAGACTTAGTCTTACTAGACCTACCCTTCTTACCTTTAGCGGTAAGCTATTAGGTCGTAATACGGTCGAAACGCTTATAGTAGCGAGCTAGGTACTCCTCTATTAGTAGCTACTCTAAAAAATATATAAGCTAGGCCCTTAAGAAAACAATAGAATTTAAAACGCGTCTAGGACGCGCTAAATATACGCGAACTTACCGTCGGTAATTTAAGACGTAGTCTCTAGTAATACGTTTACTATAGGATAGAACTACTTAGGAACCTACTAAAGTTTAGCTAAAATTTAAGCGATAAGGGCGCGCGAAGCGTACGTATACTTATAGGGACGTAGTTATAGCGGCTACGGTTATAGTAGTTATACTTCTATAGTAGTAGGATATAGTAGGAGCCGACGCGTCGCGGGTCGCGCGTATAGCGGACGTATATTAGTACCGCGAGGCGCTTATTAAATATAAGGATCTCCTTAGACACTTATTAATTTATATTAAGGGTTAAGAGAAGTATACGAGGGTTATATAAGGGTTAAGCGAGTTAGGTACTAGGAGCGGGCGTATATATTAGTAAGTTAAAGGAGAAAGGAAAAACCAAAAAGGGTTAAGGTTCGTATTCTTATTATTATTATTCCCTATACGTACGGACTACTTACCGCGGGTTAGTACGTTAGTAGTAGACCAAAATAAAAAAAAAATTTCCTAGTATTAAGTTAGGAATTTTCAAATCCTAGAGCCGTACGAGGCGGCCTCCTACTTAACGCGTATAGCCGCTATATAGTACTAACGGCTACGATACGTACGTATCTAGGCTCTAAGATTCTCTCCTTATAGAAAAATTATTAATAGGATCTAGGGACTAGATCTATTAGGGGGGGGATAATTATAAGGACTAGCTAGCTAAAGACCTACGCCTTATATTATAGTACTATTACGTACGCCTCTTTAGCGTACGCGCTACGCCTACAAATACTTGAGTATTATAATAGGAGGAGGCCCTCCTTAGCTATTAGTTTACCTATAAATCTATCTCTTACTACGCTTATTATTATTACTCCCTTTATAGTACTAGAAGTAGAGACCTTTCTCCTTACGGCTATCTAGCTCCGCCTTAGATACCTACTTCGCCCTTAGTATAGCGCTACTCCTCCCTTACGTAGGGGGGCGGGGCGCGGCTACCTTAGCTCGGTCTACGACCCGTACTAGGGTTATAATAGTATCGCCGTCTACGGTACTACCGTATAAGGCTAAGCTTATAGCCGCCGCGATATAGGGGCCGCCGCCCGACTACTTCTACTTAGACCGCTAGGACGAGAATCGCGCGGCGAACTAGCTAGTATATTCGTAGTTCTATATAATACGTCTAATCTCCGCGGTAACTTAGGTATACCCCGTCTCCCTCTATATAGTAACTAGAAGTATATTATCCTAGTTATAGAGGGTCTTCTATAGCTACTATATCTTAACCTCGTTACTCTACTAGGAGCCGTTAGATACTAGTAGGAGTTCGTTAAAGATTAGCTAGTAATCCTACTATAGCTAGCCGTCGTTATATTTTAGGCTTACTAGCTTTTCTAGGGCCGTTATCTTTTCTATAGAGTCCGTAAAAATATACTTAATCTCCGAGAGAAAGTCCTCGGGGTTCTATTTACTATCGGGGCCGCTAGCTACCTAAAAACCCCTTATACGAGCCCTTTTCTCGTAGGTTAGGTAGTCGTTAATAGTATCCTTATAAAAAGGGGCGGGAAGTACCGGCTTCTATATAGCCCTTATCCTATAGGAACTCTAGATTCGGAGAAAAAAATCTCTAAAAGTAGCTATAGACCTATCCTATTATAGCGGTCGCTATTCTCGAGGTCTATAGACTAGGTTATCCGTCGTAGAGTCCGATCCGCCTAGGCTATAGTCCTAGATAGCCGAGACTAGGCTCTAGATAGATACGTTGTTACCCTTTAGCTCTACGTAGGCCTTGTCCGCCTTAAGTAGACCGGCCTACGCCCTCTATAGCTAGGCCTCCTACTCCTCTAAGTAGGTAGCCTAAGCCTACTACTATACTATTAACTACTAGATAATAGTACTATAGTTATATAGTATAATATTACTACCTATTACGAGAGACCCTAGTATATACTAAAAGGTAAGGTAGTAGATAGAACTAAGTTAACTAACGAGCTAGAGAGGGGGAGGAGCTCTCTCCTTATACTCTAACGAGGAGACTATACTCTAACGTATAGTCTCTAGTTCTACTCCTTTTATAGTCTATTCTTCCTTCCTTTTAGCTACTAGGGTACTAGCCCCTAATATTAGCCCTATTCTTCCCCTTTGGCGACCGGCGAAAAATACCTAGCTCCTACTAGTTTATCTCGAGGAGCCCTTAAGCCGTAGACTCCCCTCCTCTCTCTAGCGCCTTTTAGGCGGTCCCGCTTATATAACTCGTACGTAACCCTTATTTAGGTAGCCGGACCCCTATTTAGGTAATAGTAGCTACGCCCCGGGCCTAGGCCCTTATAAGTTATTTTTGTAGTACGTACGCCTAGGTATACCCCGTACGTCCTCGTACTTACCCCGCTACTAGGTACCCGTTTCCTATTAAAGACTAAATAACTTTACTAAAGCCGGGCGTTCTATTACGGTATCTATAGCAACCTATCCTTCTACCTCCCTAGTCGATAGGAATAGAGTCTACCTATACTAGAGGCGTCTCTAGTCCCTATAACTTCTACGGAGGAGTCTCCGGTCCGCGTAACTAGCTATTTAGACGTATCCTAAGTATTATAGTACGTCTTTCGGCTGGCCCCCGTCCTAGGACTGGGTAGCCCGGGTAATTTAGCTAGCTTCTATAGGTTTCCCTCGTATTACTAGTAAACCCTCTTAGATAATACTAATTCGATCCCCCTTAAAGTTACTATCGACTACTATATAATTATACGCGTAATTATACTTTAATTAGTATCTCCTAAAGGGTATAAATACCCCTATCCCCTAGGCTTTTTTTTTTTTTTTGTTAAGCCCTTATATATATATATATATATATATATACTATATATATATATAGTAAGTATCTCCTACCTAGTACTAAGGTAGCGGCCTCTATTTTAAACTAACCGTATTTAGCTCGTCGTACCGCTACTACTACTACTACTATATCTAGTATCCGTTCTCTTTTTAGTAGCGCTAAGGCCCCTAACGTTCCTAATAGTCTACTACCTAAGTCTAAGCCGCCGCCGTCTAGTTCTTTAGAGTCGGGTTCTATCGCCGCCTAGAATACTTAGTCGCCTACCTAGGACCCTTAGTCGTCTACCTAAAACCCTTAGCCGCCCGCCTAGAATCCGTAGCCGCTCGTCCTAGACTCCTAGGATCCCGCTACCGCTACTAGTAGTACGCCGAACTCGGAGACCCCTAGTATACCCCTACTATCGGCTACTAACGCTAGTCTCTTTACTATAACTACCGCCCTCCTTATAAATACGACTCCCGCCCCGTCGTTAACGGTCTTCTATACTACTACTTCTCCTACTCGTACTTCTATTTCCGGTCGCTCCTTACTATCTTCCTCGCCCGTCCGTACCGTCGCTACCCGCCGAGACGCCGCCCGCTAGAATACCGCTACCCGCTACTAGCGTAAGAACGCTACCTACGCCGCCCTTACCTCTCCTACTACTATATCTAAGTAGCTAGTTAGAACCGTACGTCTACTAGTCTTTTATAGTAACCGTATATTAACTCTTATTCCTAGGCCTATAGGCCTATATATTATACTACGTACGCGTCTACTAGTCGGGACTACCGCTACTAGAAGCCTCTACCCGTAAGTTATAACTAGTAAAGCTTACTCGGACTCCGGCTAACTACTTATAGAATAATAGTAAGTATTACCGGCCCTCTCTCGCCTATACGTACTATACCTAGTACCGGGCTTAGTATACCCTAATATACGTACCGCGGTCCGTCTTATTTCTCCCGCTAACCGATTAGGCCCTAGCTTACTAGCTTAGCCTATACCTCGTAGACCTAGTCGGGTTAAGACTAGAGGTATATCCCGTATTCTATTTATTAACGTATACTAACCGTCTATAGCGAGTCCGCCCTATCTAGCCTAGTCGCTACCCTTAAGGTCTATAAGGCTCTCCGGTCCCTAGTAGACTAGGCCCTCGTCCTACTATAAGTTACCCGAGCCCTCCTCTCTAATACTAATACTAACCTTATAAAATAGTACGGTCGCCGCTACTACTACTACTACCTACGAGGCGGTAGTAATAAACTTTATAATAGCCGGCCTAGTACCCGGCTTCTAGGTATAGGGACCCCGGCGGTCCAATCCTATATAAGAGAGGAGGGGAGGGGGGAAGGGGGGGGGTTTCCTTTACAGTCTTTCTTCTCTTCTTTTTTTTTTTTTTTTTTTTTTTATAGGTACGGGGAGTAGCGTTTAGCTGTCGCCGCCCGCGCTAAAACCGGAGGGGACCGGATAAACCCTAAAACAAAATAAAAAAAATACTCTAAAATTAAACTCCTAATCTTAACTCTAAGTAAATATTAGAAATATAACTTACTATAATAGCCTCGTCCGCCCGCTCCTTCTTAGCCGCCCTCTACTAAATTCCTATAGGGGGCTATCGTTTTCTTATATAGGTCCGTAAACTAGTTTAAACTCGTCTATAGCTATAGTATCCTCTACGGCTTCTAGCGGCTCCTACGTTATATCGTAGTAACCGCGCTATTTTACTAGGGCCTCGCGCCCTTATCCCCGCCTAGCCTTCCTAGCGTATAGGATCTTCTCTACTTCGAACTCCTCGTATAACTCTAGTAGTACGGGGCCCGGTTAGGAGTCGTTAATAACCTACCCGGGTAGTAGGTCGTCCGGGTACCGCCGTAAAAGGTTAGGGTAGAATATATTATATATCCTACTAGGGATACCCTTAAGCTATACGGATAACGGGCTAATAACTTCGGCTACTATATATTTAGCGTATCGCGCGTCTAGCTTCTTCTTTAGCCTCTCGCTACTATAGTTCCTTAGGTCTAGCTATACTTTATTACCGACCTAGAACCTTCGGGTAGGAACCCGCTACCTATTATAGGATTCCTCCTATTACTATTACGAAACCCCTATTAGTAATTAGTATAGCTCTATAATCTTTCTTATCTTCCGAACGAACTCTTTAGCCCTCTATTTAGCGGGGACTAGGATGGATTCTACGGCTACCTCTTCTAACGGTATAGCCGTAGGGGCTTTAAAGCCGTATATCGTAAAAAATAGCGATATACCGATTCCCGTATAGTATCGGCCGTTTACCGCCAACTAGGCTACGGGTAGCTACTAGGCCTAGTCGTTCTAGTTAAAGTTAATAAAGTACCGTAGGTACGCCTATACTTCCTAGTTAAGGCGCTCCGGGCCTCCGTCCGTTTAGGGGTAGTATACGCTACTTAACTACTACTCGACGCCTAGTAGGCGATAGAAGTATCTCTAGAAGGCGCCTGTCTAGTTCCTTCCGCGGTCCGACGTTATTACCCTAGGTAGCCTATAGTAGCGTACCTAGTATCTTATAAACATCTCGGCGTAAGCCTCCGCGTTAGTAGTAGGTATCGCTTTAAAAACTATAGTCTTACTTAGCCTGTCCTTAATTATATAGAGGCTTATATTACCGTTAGACTCCGGGAGTTCTACTATAAAATCGATAGATAACTCCGAGAAAAATCTATCGGGGACTAGGAGCGACTATAGGAGACCGTATTTAGCGCTACGCTAAACCTTATTACGGCTATAGCCGTTATAGTTCCGTACAAACCTCCGTATTATATATATACGAGGCTATTAGTAGCTAGTAGAAGTCTTAGCCTATAATAGAGAGCGTATTCTCCCTACCTAGGTAACTAGTTACTACGTAGTTATAGTTCTTCTAAATTAGCTTAGTCCTTAAATTATCTAGATCCCTTATATCGTCGTCCGACTCCTTTCGCTCTACGTCCGTTATAAATAGGGCGCCGGGTACCTATAGCTTACCTTAGTATTATAATAGGCCTTAGGTATCGATCTTATAGTCCGCGATTTAAATCTTAATACGGGCCCTAGTAGGAATAGCTTGCTCGCCGGACTATACCGCCTGGAATACCTATTAATAGTATATATCCTTAGTAACTACCCTATCCTAGAGCTCGTTAAGGGCGTCTTCCTAGAACGGGCCTCGACCTATACCGAAAACCCTATATCCTATTACTATAGGGGCGGCTAGCGTATACTTAGTTAGGCTAGCCTCTAGGATTAGCTATTAGACCCTCGAAGTATAATCGTAGTAATCTAGGTTATCCTAATCTCGTCTAGATAGTACGTCTAGAACTATTACTTCTAACCCCGGGCGATATACTATAGAGAACCTATATCTTATTAGGGTCTCTACAAACCGTATTTATCGCTTAGATAGCCTTTGCTTTTTTATAAAGTATTCTAGGTTCCTATAATCTATTATAATTATAAACGGACTATAGCTACGAAGCTCCGTATCCTAGTACTATAGGTACTAGACTATAGCTAGTAACTCTTTATTATAGATATCGTAATTAATTTCGGCCTTATTTAGTTTTTCTAAATAGAAAGCGACTAGGTAGCGAACCCCGCTAGTCTCCTAGCTTAGAACCCCGCCTAGCGCGAAGCCGCTACTATCGGCTTCTAGAAACGTTAAAAGCGCGGGATCCTATTATCGTAGTACTAGAGTACTTATAAAATACTCCTTTAAATCGTCGAAAGACGCCTAGGCCGCTTTATCCTAGGAGAACGTAGTATTTACCCCGGTTAGCGACGTAAGCGGGGCGGCGTATATAGAGTAATC
Organism: Venturia nashicola; assembly: GCA_004522665.1. NCBI lineage: Eukaryota > Fungi > Ascomycota > Dothideomycetes > Venturiales > Venturiaceae > Venturia > Venturia nashicola. The sequence goes on from SNSD01000006.1 coordinate 1,067,930, forward strand.
CTTAATAAATATTCGGTAATAGTTCGTAAATCCTAGGAACCTACGTACCTCCCTCTAGTTACGTAGGACTACCTAATCTCGGATAGTTTAAACCTTCTCGGGGTCGGCCTAAAGGCCCCCCCCGTCAGCGTAAATAATAAAACCTAGATACTTAATACTCTTCCTTACGAACTCGCTCTTCGCGGGGTCTAAGTATAGGCTAGCGTCCTAAAGCGCCCGGAGAACGGTACGTACCTTCTCGAAATAGTCTTTACGGCTCCTTTAGGTATAGATTAGTACGTCGTCTATATACGCCGAGGCGTATTCGTTAAGGAACTTCCGAAGTACTATATTAATATACTATTAAAAACTAGACGGTACCCTAGCTAAACCGAATAGAGTTATAAGCTACTTGAATAGCCCGTACCTAGTCCGGAACGCTATCTTATACTCGTAACCCTAGGCTATCCTAAGCTTCTAAAATACGCTTACTACGTCTACCTTTAATAAGTAGGTATAGCCTACGAGGTTCTAGAGGGTCTCCGAAATAAGTAGGAGCGGGTATCTATCTTCCTTAGTTACCTTATTAAGTACTCTATAGTTATAGTAGAACTTTAGGCCCCCTACGGGTTTCTAGATAAAAAGTACTAGCGCCCTACCGTCTAAGCTCGATAGCCGAATAAACCCTTTAGCTAGTAGCTCGTTTAACGTTTTCCGTAGGACTAGGAGCTCCTCCTTAGATATACCGTAGAGCGGCCCCTATAGTAAGGACTCTATTATCCCGTTAGGCTTCGTACGTAACTCGATTCTATAGTCTACCCCTAGCTAGTAGGGGGCGAGTTTTTCCGCCTCTAGGCTTAAAAATAGCGGGATTATATCGTAAACCTCTAGGGGGAGTTACGCGCGGAGTTCCGCCTCTATATTAGGCCTTTTCTCTATTATAGCCTTCTCGAAGTCCTCTATTACTATAGCGGCGACTATTACTAAATAACCGTCTTCTACCTTCTTAATATAGAAGGTTACTAGCGTAACTACGAAGTTATCGATCTCTAGCTATACCTATTCCGTTAGTATTAGCGTAGCGTCCCTACCGGAGCTCTCCGATCGATAGGCTACTATACGAGGGTCGCCGTCTTCTACCGCTTTAGGGGCGGATTCCGCTACTTACCTTACTACCCGCCCGTAGTATAGCCGGCCTTTGTTAGGCGCTATCTGGATACGGTTATACGCCTTTAGCTTCTTAGGGTCCCCAACGGGGCGGGTTGGGGCGGGTTTTAGGGTAGGGAACCCGCCCTGTTAGCGGGTCGGGTTCTAACGGGTTGGGGCGGGGTCCTAGGGCGGGTTATAGATTGGAGGAGAACCCGCCCCGTTTATACTAGCGCGGGTCCACGTGATACTTTCTTAGCGCTTATATAACTACTAAGATATAACCTAATAGTAAGTAATAATAGCCCTAACTATATAGAGTATAGAGGTATAGTTAGATTTAGTAGTAAATAGTTAGTAGATTTTGTATTTAATATTTATATATTTCTAGTAGTCTCCTAGTAGTCTCCTAGTAGTCTCCTAGTAGTCAAAGTGAGTAGATAAATAGAAATTACGTTTAATAATACTATAATAGCTAAAACTAGGGTTTTTCTTATTTAGAGAGATCTTCTATATATATATTATTAATAATCTAGTTATCCTCCTCCTCTTCTTCTTCTTCTTCTTCTTTATCTTCCTCTCTATTACTCTTAATATCTAATTAAAAAGTACGTTTATCCTTATCCTTAGACCTATTAACTTTATTAGCTAATTTTTTAGTAGTAGCTTGGAGCTCTTATATCTTCTTATCTATATCAAGAGTATAACCTAAACTATTAGTCGCCTATAATACTAATAGTTTTATAATAAGATTAACCTTATCTATATCCCTTATTCTGCTAAATCTCTCTCTTACTTCTACCTTTTTACTAAATATCAACTCCTATACCTCTATTATAAGCTCTCTATTAGGTAGATTCTCCTTTAGCTTAATCTTATCTATAGGGTATATATCCTACCAACGAGTAGGACTAGGAAGCCTTTTATCGAAATTATAGCGATAAGCTAGGAGATTTCGTATTAAAGTAACCTGCTCTATAGAAAAGAATTAAAGGGGAGAGATTAAGGGTAGTTAATTAGCTAGGTAGACTAGTAGTTACTCTTCTCTATCTTTATTATAGAATAAGCTTACTAGACTCTAAAAGGATATTAGAAACTACTAGGAGACTACTAGAAATTAAAAGACTTACCTCTAAATCTTCTTCTAAAAGAAGTTTATAGATATTATACGTACCCTTAACTAAATTCAAACTACTATTTATTAAATTTACTAACCCCTTCCTAATTACTTACTAGGACCGTCTTACTTGCGTAAAGACGACTAGATAAAACTCTACGTAGTATTAATCGTAGGACTTATCGAATAGTATAGTAATATTACTACCCTAAGCCTAGGGTATTATATTAATATCTATCTCCTCTTCTTTACTCGATTCTTAACTAGAGCTTTCTTCTACTCTATTATTTATATCTTTATCTTAATCACCGAAATCGAAAAGCGTAAGTAGGTCTAGTTTAAGGAGGCTAGGATAGGTACTATTCGATATTCTAGGGCTAGATTAGTATATATTACTACTAGGATACTACTAGGTTCTTACCGCTTATTATTAACAGCTTACTTAGCTTACGTAATTTAGGACTACTACTTAGTATCTAAGAGAAGATTCTAACTATTAGACTTTTTTAGTTTTTAACAAGCCTCTAACTTTACTTAATTTAATACGCGCTAACTCCTTATAACCTAGAGATTAAAGCCTCTCTTTTTACTACGCCGCGTACGTTCTTTAACTATATAAATATTAGTAGAGAGAAGTTCAGTTGGTTTTAGTAGCGCTATTATTTATAGATCTGTAGATTTACGCTAGGCTAAGCCTAGTAGTTTACTAGTAGTTTAAGGCTTATAAAATAAGCGAGATTGAAGTAGAGTTAAGCTTAAATTTAATTAGTATAATTAGTAGAAGTATTTTGTATATTTACGCTATATAGTACGAAAAGTATAGTCGTCCGATATCGGTACGCTAGTTTACTAGCGCTATAGAGTTTTTACGTCCGTACGTACACTAATAATCTATATAGCTTTATCCTTACTTTTCAACCTATATTACTACTAGATTACTACCAGCAACTACCAAATTAAAAGTAAATTAACTAATAATTATTACTAATTATTTAATAGTACGTAGTAAGGGTACCCGCTAGCGTAGCCTTACTTCTATAGTAGATCTTCGAGTAGCTAACGAATTAAAAAAGGCTACTCTACCTCTACTAGATTCTCCTCTAATTAAACTAGTAGAGCCTAGTAGTTATCCTAGTAGTCTAGGCGATCTAGATCTTAATTCCTAGCCGGCTAGTACCCAAATTGAAGAAGAGCTACTTAGAACTAGAAGTACTAGCTATTCCTTAAGTATTTCCTTACCTTTATAAGCCTTAGATCTTAAGATGGTAGATAATAATAGAAATATTATTAGTAAGTATAGGAAGACTAAGATAAAGAACCCGACTTCTAGGGAAAAGACCCTATTTAAAATACCAAAATCTAAAGAGCTAGATAAAGAAGATAATAAGTTTAAGGATACTTAAGAAGACCTAGAAACTACTCTAAAAGACCTAATTAATAATACTTAAGAGTTAGATACTATTAGAGAAGAGCTAGATACTACTATAAAAAAGCTAGATACTACTTAACTATAGTATTTTAACTAGGTAATACTTAATACTCAAGAGTTAGATACTATTAGAGGAGAGTTAGATACTACTATAAAAAAGCTAGATGCTACTCAAATATAGGATTCTAACTAGGTAATACTTGATACTTAAATACTAGAAGATCCTAGCGAACCCTTAGATTCTATTCCTAAATTAAGGCTACTACTACTACCACGACCAGTAAGAAAGGAACTAGTAGTAAAAAAGATACTAGTAAGAAAGATACTAGTAAAGAGACTAATAGCTAGTAAGGTAGTTACTAGTACTAGTAAAAGTACTATTATAGCTACTAGAAGAAGATCTGCGCTTAAGGCTCGAAATACTACTAGTAGTAAGGCCCTAGTAAAGCCTTTAGGGGGATTAGCTACTCGAAAATAATTTACTAGGAAAGGTAAAAGTAATATAGGTAGTATAAGAAAGCCCTACCGTTATAAGCTAGGAAGTAAGTTAGAATTATATATTACGCAGAATTCCTAGTAGTATCCTAGTAGTCTCTAACGCTTTCTAGCCGTTGCTCTACGTAAGATCCGCCGCTACTAGAAGAGTACCGACCTCCTTATATAGAAAATACTATTTAGTAGGGTTGTTCGAGAGGTTATATATAATTTTAAGGAAGACCTTCGATTTCAAGTAACTATAATATAAGTACTCTAAGAGGCTATAGAATACTATCTTATTAGTCTTTTTAAAGGTAAGTTATATTTTAACCTATTATACTAGTACTAGTACTAATATATTATTCCTAGATACTAACCTCTATACTATTTATACAAATCGTATTATAATTTAGTCTAAGGATATAGAATTAGCGAGGAGGCTTCGTAGTAATAAGAAGAAGAGTTAATTTAATAAATTCGGAGCTAGGAGGATATATTTTATTTAGTATACTAGTAAATAATATATTCTATACTAATATCTCCCTCTTTAACTACTAGAAGACTACTAGGCTTATATTTAAATTATAAATCACTTACTCTTTATATATAAGAAGAATATTTCTATAATAGTTAATAAATAAGTATCTCTCCTTAATAATATATTGAAGAATCACTTTATTAAAGAATTACTTTATTAAAGAATTACTTTATTAAAGAATAAACGGCTAGCTATATGTTTTTAAATAAAGATTAAATAAATATATTTAATTTTTATTCAAAAATATATTCCGAGCTTAGTATATAATAATATTATCTAGAAGTAAGCAGATTCATAGAAGATATATATATAAAACCGTAAATACTATTAATATATTTATATCTCTACGTGTTGAAGTTATATCTTTATATTTATACTTTATTAAATAGTTTCTCAGCCTTATAGAACCTAAAGTAGCTTAGCTATATTCTTAGTACTTCCTATAAATATAATAGTAGCTTTAAATAAGAGATACTACTTATATACTATTCCTTCTTAACTAATACTACTTCTCTATTATAGCTTTATTATCTTTAGCAACCTACGTCCCTCCTCCTATAGGTAACCTACTATCGGTAGGTAAAAACGACGCCTATTTTAAATAGATACTAAATAACTCTAAGTAGTTCTATAACTAGTAGATTATAATACGATAGTACCGGGAAAATATATTAGTCCCTACCCCTAACCTTCTAGTATAGGGAGCTGATAGGAGAGCTACGGGCTAGTAGTATTTTATTAAAGGCGCTCTTCGTATTTCTAGTAAGCCTCGTACTATCTATATACGATACGATCTAGTCGTAAAATATCTATATAAGAATAGAACTAGTCAAATTAGTTCTTACGTAAAGACGAGGGTATATCTATCGACCTCCTTAGCGCGAGGAATAGTATAGCTAACTATAGAAGAGGGCCTAAGGGTAGCCGTAAGACTACTAGGAGACTACTAGGTTTTCTAATTATAGTTCTACTAATATTCTACTCTAGAATCGACGAGTTAGGACTAAGATAGTAAACGCTAGAAGCCTCGTACTATCCCTAGCTAATTTCGACGAACAACTCCTTCGTACGATTATTATATATAAGTAGTTATTAATAACTATCGATAACTTAGAATTCCTACGCCTAGTTATATACCTCGAACCTAAGCGACGGCTCCCTTCGTTATTAACTATTACTAATAAAATCCTTACCCTACGAAAGAAGTTAGAGGAGTCTATCCGTAAACGCCTCCTACTAGTACCTTAGAAAGTCTTAATCGTCCTCGACGGATAGTCTACGCCGCGCCGGAATAGCTTCCTCGCAATTAAAGTATACTAGGTTTATAATTAGACCCTAATAGAAGCTTTGATCGGTTTCGAGCCCTACTATAGCGCTTATACTAGTAGGGACCTTACTAGAGTTATAATAGCGCGCCTTAAGTATTTTAATCTCGGTACTAGGGTTATTACTTTTACTACGGATAACGCGTCGAATAATAAAATAATAGTATAGTTAGTAAATAAATATATTAAGGTACTTAGTAAGAATATTCCTAATATAGTAAACGAGATCGCGCTATATCCCTATATCTCTTATATTATATAACTATATTATAATAGTCTCCTCGTAGATATTAAGTGTCGGCCGAAAAAGGAGGAGTTTATTAGGAACTAGGAGGCGGAGGAAGAGGAGAGCGTTCTAGTAATTACTAGGGGGGAGTCTACTAACTCTAAGCGTAGTATAAGTTATTTTCCTTCTTTTAGCCTCCTAGTAGTCTCCTAGTAGTCTCCTAGTATTCTCCTAGTAGTCTCCTAGTAGTCTCCTAGTAGTCTCCTAGTAGTCTCCTAGTAGTCTCCTAGTAGTCTCCTAGTAGTCTCCTAGTAGTCTCCTAGTAGTTTCGTAATACTAATTCTTCTATCAAGCTACTATATACGGTTATAAAGGCCCGTTAAATTACGATCTTTATTAACTTAAGTAAAGGCCGATAGCTTATATTCTTAGAGATTTAAATAATCTAGTATCGCGCTTACTACCCTATTCCGGCTAAGATTCGACTTCTACGATATATCTAAAATATTAAGACGAGATAGGACTCGACGTACTATATACTTATATAACTTCTAAGATTAAGAGACCCGATTAATTAATTTATAGATAAGGAATATCGATACCTTAGCCTAAGCGAAGATAAATAGGGCTAAGTTTCCTACCTTATTACTATCCTCCGTCCCTTCGCGGTATATACGCAGCTTATTAGCTCTACGCGTAACCTAATAATCTACTTAGTCTTCGATATCTATAATCGACTATTTATATACCTCGAGAATATAGAGGAACGGCTTGGAGATAAGAACTATTAGTAGAAGTAAGAGATTAGTCGGGTATATAGTAAGGCGGTAGATAAGCTTAGGGTCTACTATAGTATAACGTCTAATATATAGGCTAGAAAGTACTATAGTATAGTAATCCTACTCTATCCTCGTTATAAGCTTAATACTTAGAACCAGCCTAAATAGTAGCCTATACTAGAAGATCTACTCGATTGGTAGGTATATTATTAGACGGAACTATACGTTCTATATAATACTTAATATACGTAGCGAAACCTAGTAATACGCCGTATTGAAGTCCTATTATCGCTCTAACGAGGGTATATTAACCTCGATTCGGTTATAGATCTCTATACGGTAGTAGAGCCTTCTACTAAGTATAATACGCGCCTAATAGCGACGCGCGTAGTAATAGATATATAGCGAGAGTTCGATAAGTATCGCTTATAGAGTAAGCGAAAACCCTAGTCCCTAGTAGTCTTCTAGTAGTCGCTAATAATCTCTAGATAAAGTACGGCTAGATCTTAAGGAACTATTCTAGTAATAGAGATCTATTAAGTACCGGTTCCTACGGATAGTAATAATAGTAAAGGATCTCTTTACTATCTAAGCGGCCGGTGTTGGTATTAAACGAGAGTTTAGTATTACTAGTAACTTTAATACGGATAATAAGTTATATAGCGTATAGGTTCTTAGTACGTTAATAGTAAGTAACTATAAGTAGATAGTAGATTCTAAGTAGTATATACTTAACTACTATTTAATGGGGAGAAGGGATATTTATATAACTAAAGATAAATTAGCTACTAAGCGAGCTAAATAGACTAAGGAACTTATTCGTATAGTTAATAAGATATAGAGGTTAGATAAAATTAGTAATAGGGAGGATACTACGGACCCTAATAATACGCTACTACTAGCTAAAGGAGCTTCTCCCCCTATATAGAGGTTAGCGAATAGATTACGACGGGATAATAAGGGTCTATTAGGTAAGCGGCTTAAAATAGTTAAAGGTATAGGAGATCGTATTAGTAGTTATATTATAATACGTCGGCGAACCTAAGCTACTACCCGAAGTATAGGAAGGCGTAGGAGGGGTCGTGCTATAAGACTACTAGTAGTATTACCTAGAGGTAGTATAGATCTTCAGGCGATAGTTAATAGCCGACGTAGTTATAAAGGTAATAATAAGGGCCCTATAACTAGGAGCGGAGCTCGTCGTACTTAGTTTCAAGCTCTTAACTTTCGAGCCGTAGATTTAGTTATAATATAACTTATTATAAGCTCTATAACTACTAGAAGACTACTAGAAATATTTCGACTATCGTTATAACTACTAGAAGACTCTTTTTAACTACTAGAAGACTACTAGAAATACCGCGTATATTCTAAATATACTAACGGTATTATATACGGGTTATAACGGGTTAGGTCACGAGACCCCGCCCCTATCTAACGGGGCGGGTTGAGAGCTTAGTAGGGCGGGTTAGGTTAGGGTTTTATACTTATAACCCGCCCCGAAAACCCGCCCTACTCTACCCCTAACCCGCCCCCCCCCGTTTGGCCCCGCCCCGTTAGGGACCCTACGCCTTCTAGGGGTTCCCTAAAATAACCGGAAAGGCTAGTTTAGGGACGTAGTATACGTAGACTATCTACTCGAAGCCGGCTATCTTAAGTTTTAGGGCGACTACCCCCTAAATACTAGACCCGGCTATATCGCCTATAGCGCCCCGGATCTATCTCGTTGTTTTTCCTACCTTAGGGAGTCCGAGCCGTTTAGCTAGGTCTCCGTCTATTATAGCGTAGTACTAATAGCCTTCGTCTATTAAGGTAGATACGTAGGAAATACTATTAATTACTACGTCTATAAGTATATTATTCCCGTCTATATTTACCCAGTAAGCGTCCTAGTCCTCTATTAGTACTTAACTAGCTCCCTTCCTCTATCTTCGGAGGGGAGCTATCCTTTTCCTAGCGGGTTAGACTTAGTAACCTCTAGGACTAGGGCGGTCTCCGTTACGGCCGGGACTATTAAGGTATTTATTCCTACCCCCTTTTAGGAGGGTCGCTCGGCGGGGCGGTATATATAGTCGCTTATACGGTACCTACTCCCTCCGTACTAGAAGTAGAGACCTTTCTCCTTACGGCCGTCTAGCTCCGCCTTAGATACCTACTTCGCCCTTAGTATAGCGCTACTCCCTCCTTACGTAGAGGGGCGGGGCGCGGCTACCTTAGCTCGGTCTACGACCCGTACTAGGGTTATAATAGTATCGCCGTCTACGGTACTACCGTATAAGGCTAAGCTTATAGCCGCTACGGTATAGGGGCCGCCGCCTAACTACTTCTACTTAGACCGCTAGGTCGAGAATCGCGCGGCGAACTAGCTAGTATATTCGTAGTTCTATATAATACGTCTAATCTCCGCGGTAAATTAGGTATACCCCGTCTCCCTCTATATAGTAACTAGAAGTATATTATCCTAGTTAAAGAGAGTCTTCTATAGCTACTATATCTTAACCTCGTCGCTCTACTAGGCGCCGTTAGATACTAGTAGGAGTTCGTTAAAGATTAGCTAGTAATCCTACTATAGCTAGCCGTCGTTATATTTTAGGCTTACTAGCTTTTCTAGGGCCGTCGTCTTTTCTATAGAGTCCGTAAAAATACGCTTAATCTCTAAGAGAAAGTCCTTAGGGTTCCGTTTACTATTAGGGCCGCCGACTACCTAAAAACCCCTTATATAAGCCCTTTTCTCGTAGGTTAGGTAGTTGTTAATAGTATCCTAGTAAAAAGGGGCGGGAAGTACCGGCTTCTATACGGCCCTCGTCCTATAGGAACTCTAGATTCGGAGAAAAAAATCTCTAAAAGTAGCCGTAGACCTATCCTATTATAGTAGTCGCTATTCTCGAGGTCCGTAGACTAGGTTATCCGTCGCGGAGTCTAATCCGCCTAGGCCGCGGTCCTAGATAGCCGAGACTAGGCTCTAGATAGATACGTCGTTACCTTTTAGTTCTACGTAGGCCTTATCCGCCTTAAGTAGACCGGCCTACGCCCTCTATAGCTAGGCCTCCTACTCCTCTAAGCGGGTAGCCTAAGCTTACTACTATACTATCAACTACTAGATAATAGTACTATAGTTATACGGCGTAATATCGCTACCGTTATCCTCTATAGGGTCTATTATAGTCTCCGTAGCTTCTAGAGCGCGTCGAGAGAAAAATAAAAAGAGTTAACTTAATATTACGGGAGACCCTAGTATATACTAAAAGGTAAGCTAGTAGATAGAACTAAGTTAACTAATAAGCTAGAGAGGGGGAGGAGCTCTCTCCTTATACTCTAACGAGGAGACCGTACTCTAACGTATAGTCTCCGGTTCTACTCCTTTCGTAGTCTATTCTTCCTTCCTTTTAGCTACTAGGGTACTAGCCCCTAATACTACCGTCGCCCTCCGTAGGGTCTATCGTAGTCTCCGTAGCTTCTAGAGCGCGTCGAGAGAAAAATAAAAAGAGTTGACTTAATATTACGGGAGACCCTAGTATATACTAAAAGGTAAGGTAGTAGATAGAACTAAGTTAACTAACGAGCTAGAGAGGGGGAGGAGCTCTCTCCTTATACTCTAACGAGGAGACCGTACTCTAACGTACGGTCTCCGGTTCTACTCCTTTCGTAGTCTATTCTTCCTTCCTTTTAGCTACTAGGGCACCAGCCCCTAACAGGTACTAGCCGGCTAGGAATTAAGATCTAGATTACCTAGACTACTAGGATAACTACTAGGCTCTACTAGTTTAATTAGAGGAGAATCTAGTAGAGGTAGGGTAGCCTTTTTTAATTCGTTAGCTACTCGAAGATCTACTATAGAAGTAAAGCTACGCTAGCGGGCACCCTTACTACGTACTATTAAATAATTAGTAATAATTATTAGTTGATTTGCTTTTAATTTGGTAGTTACTAGTAGTAATCTAGTAGTAATATAGGTTGAAAAGTAAGGATAAAGCTATATAGATTATTAGCGTACGTACGAACGTAAAAACTCTATAGCGCTAGTAAACTAGCGTACCGATATTGGACGACTATACTTTTCGTACTATATAGCGTAAATATATAAAATACTTCTACTAATTATACTAATTAAATTTACGCTTAACTCTACTTCAATCTCGCTTATTTTATAAGCCTTAAACTACTAGTAAACTACTAGGCTTAGCCTAGTATAAATCTATATATCTATAAATAATAGCGCTACTAAAACCAACTAAACTCCTCTCTACTAATATTTATATAGTTAAAGAACGTACGCGGCGTAGTAAAAAGAGAGGCTTTAATCTCTAGGTTATAAGGAGTTAGCGCGTATTAAATTAAGTAAAGTTAGAGGCTCGTTAAAAACTAAAAAAGTCTAATAGTTAGAATCTTCTCTTAGATACTAAGTAGCGGTCCTAAATTACGTAAGCTAAGTAAGCTATTAATAATAAGCGGTAAGAACCTAGTAGTATCCTAGTAGTAATATATACTAATCTAGCCCTAGAATATCGAATAGTACCTATCCTAGCCTCCTTAAACTAGACCTACTTACGCTTTTCGATTTCGGTAATCAAGATAAAGATATAAATAATAGAGTAGAAGAAAGCTCTAGTTAAGAATCGAGTAAAGAGGAGGAGATAGATATTAATATAATACCCTAGGCTTAGGGTAGTAATATTACTATACTATTCGACGAGTCCTACGATTAACGCTACGTAGAGTTTTATCTAGTCGTCTTTACGTAAGCAAGACGGTCCTAGTAAGTAATTAGGAAGGGGTTAGTAAATTTAATAAATAGTAGTTTAAATTCAGTTAAGGGTACGTATAATATCTATAAACTTCTTTTAGAAGAAGATTTAGAGGTAAGTCTTTTAATTTCTAGTAGTCTCCTAGTAGTTTCTAATATCCTTTTAGAGTCTAGTAAGCTTATTCTATAATAAAGATAGAGAAGAGTAACTACTAGTCTACCTAGCTAATTAACTACCCTTAATCTCTCCCCTTTAATTCTTTTCTATAGAGCAGGTTACTTTAATACGAAATCTCCTAGCTTATCGCTATAATTTCGATAAAAGGCTTCCTAGTCCTACTCGTTGGTAGGATACACACCCTATAGATAAGATTAAGCTAAAGGAGAATCTACCTAATAGAGAGCTTATAATAGAGGTATAGGAGTTAATATTTAGTAAAAAGGTAGAAGCAAGAGAGAGATTTAGTAGAATAAGGGATATAGATAAGATTAATCTTATTATAAAACCATTGGTATTATAGGCGACTAATAGTTTAGGTTATACTCTTAATATAGATAAGAAGATATAAGAGCTTTAAGCTACTACTAAAAAATTAGCTAATAAAGTTAATAGGTCTAAGGATAAGGATAAACGTACTTTTCAATTAGATGTTAAGAGTAATAGAGAGGAAGATAAAGAAGAAGAAGAAGAAGAAGAAGAAGAGGAGGAGGATAACTAGATTATTAATAATATATATATAGAAGATCTCTCTAAATAAGAAAAACCCTAGTTTTAGCTATTATAGTATTATTAAACGTAATTTCCATTTATCTGCTCACTTTAACTACTAGGAGACTACTAGGAGACTACTAGAAATATATAAATATTAAATATAAAATCTACTAACTATTTACTACTAAATCTAACTATACCTCTATACTCTATATAGTTAGGGCTATTATTACTTACTATTAGGTTATATCTTAGTAGTTATATAAGCGCTAAGAAAGTATCACGTAGACCCGCGCTAGTATAAACGGGGCGGGTTCTCCTCCTATCTATAACCCGCCCTAGGACCCCGCCCTAACCCGTTAGAACCCGACCCGCTAACGGGGCGGGTTCCCTACCCCAAAACCCGCCCCAACCCGCCCCGTTGGGGACCCTAGCTACTATAAGCGATTCGACCGTATTACGACCTAATAGCTTACTACTAAGGGTAAGAAGGGTAGGTCTAGTAAGACTAAGTCTAAGGCTAACGATAACTCCCTAGCTACGTTAGCCCTACTCGAGTAACGTATAGCGACCGATACCCTTAGGGATATTACTAACTAGTTAAGATAGATTATAAGTTTAATATTAATACTTACTTAACGTATACTAACTATATATAGAACGAGGACCCCCTTATTACTCCTCGTAATAGGTAATTCCCTAGGGACTAGGTTTTATCTAATACCCTATAGTTAACTAGGGGTTAGCGTATTATACGTAAGGACCCTACGGCGGGTATACGTAGCGTAGCCGATAATAAGGCTAATAACTATTAGGTCCCTATTATAGAGATTAGAGGATAATAAAGATATAGATAGTTAGTTAATTAGCGAGTATACTAGAGGTACGCGTCCTATTTAGTAAGCTGGTATAGGTAGTAGGTAGCTATTATATTTAAGTATTACGTATATTTATATAATTTTCTTTTTTAGGGCTTGGTTAGGATATATTAATAGTATATATCTTACCTACGCCCCCTATACGTCTCTATACTAAGCCGCTTTACGGCTATAATCTATTTAACTCTACTTACTTTAAGTACCTTCTAGACCTTCTTACTCCTAGCTCTTTAGAGTTATCTCTAGTCGACCTCTAGGCTTATACGGGCTCTATATATACCGTACGTAATTCGAATTCCTTAATAAGTTTACTAGAATTTCCTATATCCTTTTTTAGGGTCTACTAATTAAAGTCTTCTAGGTATCTAACCTATTTTACGAGGTATTAGCGTACGGCTCCCTTACGCCTCGTATTAATAATCTCTTCTACCTCCTATTTCTCTTTATACTCTACTAACTCTAGTAGGGGTAAGTACTTAATATCTTCCCCTACCCTCTAGTAGTATTTCTCTAGGAGGGGCACCCTAAATATAGGGTATATTTTTATAGTAGGTAGGAGTTAGAGCCTATAAGCCTATAAGCCTATAGGTTCTATTACCCTAAAGGGGCCTATTATCCGCTAGGATAGCTTCTTACTTAGGGTTTTTAAGCGAAGGTTCTTAGTTAAGACTAGGATAAGGTTACCCTTATTAAATTATATTAGCTTATACTTCTTATTATAAGAGGACAACTACGCTTCGGTCGCTTTTTACTAGCGTACCGTAAGCTTAGAACGTAGGAGGTATAACCCCTCGATACGGTCCTTTATAGCTAGGACTTCTCTACCCTTAGGCCTCTCTTCTAGGTTGAAATATATCTTAGGGTTATACCTATATATAGCTATAAAGGGGGAGATCCCTATAGAGGAATACTTGCTATTATTATATATAAACTTAGTAACTAGGAGGAGCTTAGCCTACGTACCCTAGTTCTCTAAATAGAAAGCCCTAAGGTATTCTAAGATTATCTAATTTTACCTCTTAGTTTATCTATCTATCTATAGATAAAAGGCTATACTAAGGCGTCGCTTAATCCTCGTATAGTAGTATAGTTCCGACTAGAAACTCCCCGTAAACCTAGAGTCTCTATTAGATATAATCCCCCTTAGGGCCCCGAACCTTATAAAGACCTTATCTACTAAGATCTCTACTAGATCTATAGTAGTTAGCTTCTTAGTTACTAGGATATAGAGTACTATCTTTATATAGTAGTCTAGGAGTACTAGTAACGTATCGTACGCCTAGCCGGTAACCTTACTAGCTAGGACCCTACTTATAAAGTTTATAGTTAACTCCTAATATAGCTCTTCTAGTTAGGGGAGGGACTATAAGTCCCTAAAAGGCGCGTACCTCTTAACTTTAGTTCTCTAATAGACTTTATAAGTCTTAATATACTCGTCTACGTCGCGAGATATATACGTCTAGAAGTACTTTCGCGTAAGTAAATTATAGGTTCGAGCAACCCTAAAATAGCCCGTAAAGGTATTATTATAGTATAGCCTTAATAGCTCTTATCTAACTATAGCGTTATTTAGGATAAAGATCTTTCCTCTAAAGGTAATATATCCTAATACTAGTCTTAACTATTAGTAGGGGCCTATCGGCTTATTTAGTAAGTCCGCGTAGACCTTATAAACCGTAGGGTCTTCGCGTTAAAGTTCCTAGAATCCTAATAGTATATTAGATAGGTCTATATAGGTATATTCTCCTTAAAGGACCTTACGTACGCGGATATATATAGTACCCGGTCTTATAGCTAGTTCCCCCTAGCTAGAGATAGGATAGATTTAGTAAACCTAACTCGTAGCGTTACTACTCGATACCTATAAGACGTATATACTTAGGTCTAGTCGCGTCCGTCCGGTAACCGCGGTACCTTTATACGGGGTATAAACTAGTTATATTTTAACCCCCTAGGTCTACTAGGTAGTTAGGCTTTCTACTACCGCTATTCTTAGTATCAGCCCTAGCTTTTTCTAGAGGGTAGGGAGGAGGGTACCCTCCTATTATACTAGGGCTTCGTAATTAGGGCGTCTCGAGGCGTATCCGCTAGGTTCGTTATACCTAGCCTATAGGTAATAATAAAATTATAGGCCGCTAGTAATATAGTCTAGTAGGCCTAGCGGCTATTTAGCTACTTTAGCTTACTAAAACCTAGGAGGTTATTATAGTTAGTAAGGACCTTAATAGGGTATATACTCCCTTTAAGGTAGTATCGCCAATACGAGAAGGCCGCTATAAAAGTAAGTAGTTTCTACTCGTAGGTTTTATAATTACGCTCGGTAGGGGTTAGCTTTCTCGACTAGAATATAATTAGGTACTAGTACCTAGTATCCTAGAGTTAGGTAAGGATTATAGCGGCCGCTATAGTAGAGGTATCTATCTCTATCCTAAGTCGTCGGTTTAGGTCAAAGTATCGTAGTAATAGGGTAGTTATAAATACTTAAATAAGGGTACGAAACGCGTATACGGCCTCTATTAGCTATTAGAAAGGTCTATATTACTTACTATTTTTCGAGCCTTTAAATAGCTCTATAAGTAGCGTAACGATCTACGAGTAGTATATAATAAACCTATAGTAGAAGTTATAGAATCCTAGTAAGACCTAGACCTCTATATAGGTCTTTAGCTCTAGCTATTCCGCTATAGTTACGACTCGCTTACAATCTATCTAGACTCCGCTAGTATTAATAATAAACCCTAGGAATTCGACTTCTTCTATAAAGAACTTATACTTTTTAAGGTTACT
The DNA here is from genome assembly GCA_004522665.1 of Venturia nashicola. Taxonomy (NCBI): domain Eukaryota; kingdom Fungi; phylum Ascomycota; class Dothideomycetes; order Venturiales; family Venturiaceae; genus Venturia; species Venturia nashicola. The sequence continues at coordinate 1,084,067 of SNSD01000006.1, forward strand.
ATAGAATCTAAATTATTATAGGCTCGCTAGTACCTCGCGTACGTATCGTATATATTCCGATCTAGTTTTAGAGTAGATTATTATATTATTAAGGTCTACTATATAGATACTATCTACTAACCCGCTTAAGGCCTTAATAATATAAGCTTAGAAGGTTATAGGGGTATTAGTAAGTCCGAAAGGTATTATAAGGTACTTAAAGTAACCGTATCGCGTACGAAATACGGTCTTCTACTCGTCTCCTAAGTATATTTAAATTCGGTAGGAAGCGTTCTTTATATCGAGTTTAGTATAATAGCGCGCGCCTTATAAGCGATCTAGGAGCTCTAAGATTAGGGGGAGCGTATACCTATTTTTAATAGTTACTTTATTTAGCCCCCTATAGTCTATATAGAGTCTTAGGTCTCCTCCTTTCTTTAGTATAAAGAGGATCCTAGCCCCTATAGGGCTAGTAGAGGGTTATATCTATCTACTTATAGTCGCGTCGCTAAGGTACTATCGTAGAATACTAAGCTCCTTTACCAAAAGGTTGTATATTTTTCCGAAGGGGGGATCTACTAAAGTTTCGATTACGTATTCCACGCCCTCTATAGTTAGTATATAAGTAGTAAGCTTATTATTAAAGTTATCTTTAAAATCTTCGAATTCTAGTAGAAGGGAAATTATTATTAATTCTTCTTCTTTAAATTCGTCGATACTTAGGATTAGCGTAATATCCTTACTCCGAAGTTCGAAGATAGACGCTAGGTCTTTCTTAAGTAATTCTTTAGCTAAGACTAGCTAGACCTAGCTTCCTATACTCTTAAACCGCTATCTTATTTCGCTAGTATCTAACTTAATACCTACGTTATATAGGGCTAGTATACCTAAGATATAGCTTTACCTTAGCCTTTCTAATACGTAGAATTCTACCTTAACCTTCTTAGTAACCCCTAGGTAATCTATAGCTTACTAGATCGCTTTATATACCCCTAGGTATCCTATACGCTCCCCGCCTCCCTATTATATCGGTAGGGCTAGGATATTAATAGCTTCTAGATCCATTTCGAGAGCCTAGATAGGCCTAATAATATTAACTTCTATACCTATATCTAGAAGGGTTATTACCGAGTATTAGGAGGCTAGGCTATAGATAATAGCCTTAGTAGTAATAGACTTCCGTACTACTAGCCCTTACTTCCTAGAACTTAGAAGTACCCGACTTATAGCTTTACTCCCCTAGCTAGAGTTACCCGCGTTTCGCTCCTACGTCGTATACGCGGTTATAGCGACGCGGACTCGTTTCCCGCCGGGTCGTAATACTAGTCTAAGGCTAGTTTAGTAATTTCCCTCTCTTTTTTAGGTTCCTTATAGTTATTAGTATAGTAGCCTATCTACCTATAGTTAAAGACTTAAAGTACTAGATAGTAGTAAGGTCCTTATTACTACCCTTAGGCTAGATAGGGGTAGAGTTAGCTTTAGAAAGCCTCGAGTTTATAGCCGCTAAGCTTATAGGTAGTCTACTTCCTAACTTTACGTCGTATTATAGGAGTCGACGCTTCTAGTCTCTTTCTAATAGTTTAGAGGTAGAGGCCTTTCTCTTATTTAATTCTAAGCGCGTAGCTAGCGCGATAATTACGTCTCGAGTCTTAAGAATTTCCTAGTAATTAGAGAGTATACCCCGGATTTCTAGCCTTAGTTTATACTATAGGTAGTTCCTTAGTTAGGTCTCTATATATAGTTTATCTAGCTAGGACTCTAGACCTATAAGGTAAGAGTTAAAGGATATAGTTAACTAGTCTACGCCTTACTTACTATCTATATAGTATTATATTACTTCGAGCTAGCGGTTAATAGGGTCTTCGATTAGATCTAATAGGAAGGTTTAGAAGTATTCCTATATTAACTAGTCTTCTAAGAGGGAGGGCTCCTTCTCTACCTATAAGCTATAGGAGGTACCCTTAATAAACTAGAGGGTATAGGATATCTTTATAATTTCGGTACCGAAGGTATTAGGTACTAGGTAAAACGTATTCTCGGTACTCCGGGTCTAGTTATAGTATACGCGTACGCTTTTCCCTTTATATAGAAATAATTTCTCTAGCTAGAGTTCCTTTAGGGGTTAAGAGTATTAACTTACTAGGGTAGTACTATAGTATCGCGCGGTTTACGACCCTATCTCGAGTTCTATCTTATTTACTTCCGAGATAAGCTTTACTAGTTATAGCTACTTCTCGTAGATAGCTAGCTTACGCTCTACTTACTTAATAGCTACGTCGATATCTTCCTTAGTTTAGGATTCTATCTTATCTTAGGATAATTTACCTTATTAGTCTTTACTTATATTTCGCTCGTCTAGAGTAGTCGACCCTCCTATAAGGCCGCTACTCTTCGCTTATATCGTCCTTTAGGAAGCTATCTCTTACTAGACCTATTAGGTTAGGAGAGCTATTAGAATTATAAAGGGAGTAAATCTAATAAGTATAGTAAGAGATAGAATTATAGATAAACTAATAGCTAAGGAGGGCCTCCTCCTATTATAATACCTAAGTGTTTGTGGGCGTAGCACGTACGCTAAGGAGGTATACGTAATAGTACTATAATATAAGGCGTAGGCCTTTGTCTAGCTAGTCCTTATAAGTTATATCTAATTCGGCTAATATACTAATATATAAACGGTCTCAACCGCTCCCGTTTAGTATAGTAGCAGTTGTAGTATTAACTAGATTAAGTAATATAACGAAATTGGCGTACTATAAATAATAAATCCCTTTATAGGGCTATGTACCGGTATTAATTAAGTACGTAAATAGTCAATTAGGATCCTCTTAGAGAGCACTTCTTAGCGTAAAAAATAGTAGTATATATCTACGTAACGAAGCTTAGTAGAGCTTAGGGGTCTCTAAAATAAGTAGTCGTATAGTCTATATATTATTATACTTTAATAATTTATAGTTAGATCTTCTCCAAATTTAAAGGCTTAAAGCTAATTACTATCAAGAATTATGACTAAAGAATGACTTCTTTACTATAGTATAAACTATAAAGCCGCTAGTAACTCGGCTGTACTATGTAGTACTTAAAGTAGTAATAGTCTTTTACTTAGTACTACGCTATATAATATAAACGCTAACCTTATGGTTAAGATTTTAAGCAAGATTATTATAGCCGAGGGAGGCTACCAGTAGTATAGCTATTAGTAGCCTCTATAGTTATTCCTAGGTCGGAGTTTATTCTCCTAAAGCTTCGTAGTTGTAAATTGGCCCTTATACTAGCAGCTGCAAGATATAGATTAAGCGGCCTCGGTATTACTTGTATAATCTTAATTCTCAAATACCGTCTAACTACTTCATCTCATAGCCGTCTCATTCGTTTCCTTCCATTCCTGTCCTTATTCCCCTAGTCCCTTAAGCTAAAGTCGCGGTTCGACATGTTGCCATCCTTTGGACTTATCGTCACGACACTTACACTCGTTTGCGGCGTGTTTACCTCTCCGACAGCTCAATCGGCAAAACGTTATGCCTTGAAAAGTACCCATCATGTCCCACAGAAATGGGATCGAGTTGCACCAGCGCCTCCAAATCATATGATTCGTTTGCAGATTGGTCTTCGGCAAGGGAAAGCTGATGAGGTTCTGCAGAACTTGAAAGAAGGTATGCGTACCGGAACACAGCTCATCTAGGTCTATTCTCGGTTAAGAGCATAGGGGGAAAGCAAAGACGAGAAGACCGAACCATATATGCCCCATATCTTTCCGTTTGTTTGATGTTTCAAGCCTTTCAAAATTCTGGCGGCTTAGCTTTCAAATCGTCAGAGGCTCCTCAGGCTCAGTCTTGACTTAGAAGATCTAGCCGAGACTGAAGTTCCCAACTCTATGATCCCGTCTCGCCATTGTGCATCGACTTTCTCCAGTACTAACCAAGATTTAGTGTCCGATCCTCGACACCCCCGATACGGCCAACATCTCTCGAACGCAGAAGTTGTTGAACTGGTCAGACCTACTCCTGAAACCTCCCAACTCGTCAATTCTTGGTTGAATGAGCACGGAATTGGCCCAGACACTGTCCAGTATAGTCCTGCTGGCGATTGGCTAAGCGTGAGCGTCCCGGTATACAAAGCCAACCGTCTCCTTGGCTGTCACTATTCAGTCTATGAGCATCAAGATGAGAAGGTAAAGATCCTCCGCACGCAAGAATGGTCCTTGCCAGAATATCTTCACGACCACATTGATCTGATTGAGCCCACAAACTCTTTCATCAGGCCATTGAAACGCGAGGCCAGGTCGACTGCCAAATTTCAACATCTGATGCCGGATGATCACGCCGATTTCACAAAGATTCTGGCTGCCCAGGCAGCCGCTCCTAATGAAACCTCGGTGGCGGCACTTTGCGAGACCAAACTTGTAACTCCTAATTGTCTACGCGCACTCTACGGGACCATCAACTACACGCAGAGAGCCACCGGTCAGAATAGAATGGCCATTGCGAATTATCTGGACCAAGTCACTCTCAAAACTGATCTGGATCTATATCTTAAGACATTCCGTCCAGACGTGCCTGCGACAGCCTCTGATTTCAAGATTGTTTCTTACGACAATGGCACTACCCAGCAAACTCCTCTCACCAACGAACAACTTCGAGAAGGGCAGGGCCAGGAAGGCAATCTCGATGTCCAGACCATGATTGGTATCGCCTATCCAGTTCCCCTTATCTCCTACTCGACTGGAGGACAACAACCTGGATTTAAACCCGATAACTCCACCAAGACGAATGACAACGAACCATACTTGGCATGGGTCACCAATGTACTCGCATTAGGGGACAATGAAATCCCTTACGTCATCTCCACTTCATATGCCGACAATGAGCAGACAGTCTCCAGAGAGTATGCCGAAAAAGTGTGCCAGGCATTCGCAACTCTCGGCACACGAGGTGTTTCTCTTCTCTTCGGCAGTGGTGATGAAGGCGTTGGGAGAAATGGCAACTGCTTAACTAATTCGCCTCCTTACAAGCGCAAATTCTTGCCAAAATTTCCTTCAAGCTGTCCTTGGATTACATCTGTCGGAGCGACCTATAAATTCAATCCTGAGATCGCTGCGTGTAAGTGACCCAAGGTTATCATTTGACTAGGCCAGTCAAGCTGACGATCAATAGACGATGGAAAATTCAAAGTTCCGTTCACGAGTGGTAGTGGTTTCAGCGATTACTTCGAGCGGCCGGGGTATCAGGAAGCTGCTGTTTCTGAGTACCTAAGTAAGAACGCGAATTTTTCTCAATATGCTAGTTTATTCAATCCTTTGGGACGGGCATATCCTGATATCGCAGCTCAGGGGGTGGCAAGTCCTCCAGAAATGACATCTTTTTGCCTTTATCTAATCCTTGATCAAACAGAATTACTCCATAGTATGGAACTCCCACATCATCCCCATTGACGGCACCAGCGCCGCTACCCCCGCTGCGGCAGCGATCATAGCCCTCGTAAATGACGCCCTCCTCGACGCCGGCAAGAATACCCTCGGGTTCCTAAATCCATGGCTCTATCAAGGCGGGTACAAAGCATTCAATGATATCGTCAATGGAAGTGCGGATGGATGCGAAGTGAAGGGATTCACGGCTGGACCTGGTTGGGATGCTGTTACAGGCTTTGGAACGCCTGATTTTCCAAGGATCCTAAACAGTTTGGGGATCACGAGTTTAGATTAGGCCATCCATCAGTCCGCGGCGGGGACGAGTAAGGGGAATGACTATCGAGGCCACCGGTAGCCTCCCTCGGCCATATTAATCTCGCTTGAAATCTCGACCATATTAGGATTTATAACGAAGCTAAGTATATCTTACTAAGTAAACCCGCCCTATTTAAACGGGGCGGGTTCTAATAGAGAGATCTGAGAGAACCCGTTATTTCTATAAAAAAACCTTTATAACTTTAGATCTATTATTATCACGGAAAAGCGTGCATCCACGCCAGTATAAGTAAAGATTATTGATTCTTCTTAGGTCCGTCAACCCACGAGCTATTTACACTATCTAACTATAACTACTAGGGTGGCCTTACTACTCGAGCCGTAATATATCCCCCCTAGGGAAAGATCCGGATGTCCTTATTCGTAAATTATATTATATATAACCTACCCTCTATCCGTTACCTTATAAGGCGTATCCTCTACCGGCTCTACCTCCTCCTTATCGCGGCTCCTAGTAGAAGGGCGGTTATTACTAGTAGTTCTACGGCTAGTAGCGCGGCTATATATACGGCTACTATTACTACTAGTACTAGGGCTACTAGTACTACTACTATCCGAATATTTACTAGGGAGTCTACTAGGGGCGGTAGGGGGGCTATATACTACGCTAGACGGGCTAGGAAATTTACTCGAAGTACTCGTAGTTACTAGACTCTATAGTATTAGTAACGCGCGAGCCGAAGTTATCCTCTAAGTTAAAGTAGGCGGCGAGGTCTATAAGGGTGTCTACGAACTTCTAGTAGTTAACTAACTAGTTTTAGAGTCTATTATAGATCGGCTTTATTACTATTAGTAGTAGGGCTTAGATATCTTTAGCCTCGGTAATAGGCTTTAGGACGAGTCGCTAGAACTTAGTAGAATCCTTAGCTATTACTAGGCCGGCTTCTATTATAGCGAAGGTAAAGGCCTCGGCTACGTTTACCTATTAGTCTACGGCGTTAGCGCTTATAATAGCGGCGTCTATAGTCTTAATAGTAGTATTTAACTTAAACTTAAGGTTAGCTAGCTTATTAACGTCGTAGCCTAAGTAGGCCTTTAAGGGGTCGAACTCGTATAGGCGCTTAGAAGTTAGCTTACTACTATCGTTTAGGTTCTATTTATACTTACTAGGGCCCGAGTCGATAAGGGTCGAGTCCTAGTATTCTAGTACTAGTATAGGGAGGTAGCTAAAGGCTACTACTAGGGAGCTAGCTACTACTACCGGGGTAGATAGTATAGCTAGTACGGTACTAGAAGATATATTATTATTAGTAGGGTATAGGTATAAGTTATTATTTAGAGGAGAAATATTTTAAGCTAAGGTTTCCTTATAAGCTACTATCGCGTTATATAACGTAGCCTATACTATCGTCGTTATAATACTAGAACTAGAAGGCGCTAGCTTTTTTCCTTATTACTTAGTTCTCGCTAGCTACTTACCCTACGCTTTTTTAGACTTTTTAGTAGATAGCCTAGCGGTAGCGGTAGCTACGGTTACGTCGGTAACTATAGTATACTTCTTACTAATTATTATAACTATATATCCGTAGGTATCCCCGACTTATAGTAGATCTTATATTTCGATAACCTAGAAGTTATCGTTATACTACGGCTTGGTATAGTATAGTAGGTAGTTAGCTAATAGGTTATAGGTACCGATAATCTCGTAGTTAGACGACTATATAAAGTAGTAGTAGGGCTCGGTAACTATACGCGTTCCTAGCTAGTACTTATCGAAATTAGAGACTATCTATTCTCTAGTCTAGTCGTACTATAAGACCGGGTACGCGGGGTTGTTATACGAGGCCTTTACTAACTCTATTTACGTATATATAGGCCGATATTATATTCGGTATAAGTTCTGAGACTACTCGGCCTCTACTATACCTCTATAGATCCTATATTCGTCGCCGAGGTTAGTAAATATATTAGGTACCCGGGTTCTATTACCGTCTAGGATCTCTTATATAATTCTAACGTAGTTATCCTATTTAGCTTATACGTTGGTTATCTAGACGGCTTAGTATCCGATAATCCTATTATTCTAGTTAAGCTTTAGTACTCTATCGTAGTAGGGTAGTATTATTAGCTATATTAGCTAGTCGTCGATAATCTTTAGTATAGCTTCGAATTTACTAGTATCGAAGTCTACTAGGAACGGTTTCTAGGCTATAAACGGTATCCTTAACTAAACCTAGCCTATAGGCTCCCTAGTACTATTATAGGGGTAGTACTAGGGTAGTACCTTTATAGTAAGACCGTTAGCTATCGTCGGGCTATTCTAATAGACTCCGTCCGGATATTACTATTATCCGGTAAAGATATACGTTAGTCGTTAAAGGTAGAATTCTATACTAGGGTACTAGACCCCTCTTAGAATAGAGGGTCTTATAGAAATAAGCTTTAGACTATCGATCTCGAACGTAGTAGGGTACGAGTACGCGAATTCCCTATTACTATAGGCTTCGCTTCTAGTATCGAGGAAGTACGCGGCTATAGCGTCTAATATATAGACGTTATAGTTAGGGTATACTTCTAGGGGGCCGTCGTATATAAGCTATTTTACGTATAGGCTCTTATTCTTATTAGGGTTAAGTATCTTTAAGACGTACCCTAGCTTCAAGTTATTAATAAGCGGGATAAGGTCGTCGTATACGCCCTAAAGGAACTATACTCCTAGGGTATCGTTAAATTAGCCTATAGCCGTATAGCTATAGTTAGATATATTACTATAGATAGAGTTCTTAGAAATGATATTTTAGGCGAGGCGTACGATTAAGAGGTATCTTAATAGTAGTTCGCGTAGTTCTTCTATTCTTTAAGTAGGCTATAATAAGAAGTCTTCGGGGTCGTTATACTTATTATACGTCTCTTCTACCGCTCGTATATATAATCGGTATAGTACGTCTATAAAGTAGAAGTACCCTAGGTAGTACTTATTAAAGTTAATAAACTTAGGGTAGTTAATAGTTAAGTCGTTAGTACCGTTAGTAAGGTTTCTATAAGAGATACCGGTATTACTAATAAGTTAATATAAGTAGATTAGGAGCCTATCCTACTATAGGACTACGAAGCCGCGGAGTTTAAACGGGTCGTTAGTAGATACGAAGATATAGCCCGCGTAGATAGGTAGTATTATATATATAGGTTCGTCCTCGTATAGTTCTAAGTCCTACGCTAAGTTTAACTAAAGTAATCTCGCCCTCCGTACTACCTCGGGGATATTATATCCGATCTCCCTTAACGCTATACCTAGGGACTTCAAATCGTAGAATACTCCGTCTATAGCGAACCGCGCCTATAGGATAAGTTCTAAGTAGGGCCGGTAGCTTTAGACCTCGCGAAGTACGAGTACTTATAGTAGGGTAATATTATCGCCGACTATAGCGTTCGCGTAGATATACTAGGATTCTTCTACCTTTAAAAGGCCGTCTCTTACGAAGAGTACGAGTTCCTCGTCTAAGGTAAAGCTTAGAAGGTCGCTAAGGTATAGTAGTTCTTTAACTACGTCGTAGTTTACTAGTCTAGGTCTAGGTCTATAAACGCCTTATTTAGCGATATCTTTAATAGGGAGGTTAAGTCTCTTAAGTTCCGGGCTAGTTCGCGACGCTAGGACCTACTATTCGATAGCTAAGTATTCGTATATCTACGGGTAGATAATACTACGTAGATAACCTAGGTATATATAGTTCGTATATAAAACTATAGTATTTACGGGTTCGTTAGGGTCCGTAAGGTAGGCGGTCTATAGTAGACGTCCGAACCTAAGTTTAGTAAGGTTTCCTCGTAGTAACTCGAAGGAATCTTTTTCTTTTTACTCGGGAGGTAGCGCGCCTATCTTCTTTTATAGCGCTACGGTAAGGGTTAGTCTCTTAGTACCTAGACTATTAAAAACCTAATTAAACAAATCTATATAGCTAAAGACTATATATTATAGTAATATAACGTAGCTATAAGACCAATTATAACTAATACTAAGAACCTTATATTATATCCAATCTAACTATTACTAGTTGGTTAGGGGGGGGGAAGTTAGTATATAGGAGAAGAAGTACTTTTACAAAAAGTTTTAATAATAGTAGTATATATAGGGTCGTATCGTAGTATCGCGGTAATAGTATTATAAAAATATCGTTACTTCGCGCCCTATAGGCGCGTAGTTATAATAGAAAGGTCGGCGGAGGAGGTACTAGTATTTAGACGTACGTTATCCGTCGTATTTATCGTCGAGGCGATTACTCTTCTTAAGTCTCGTTATTAGACGGGGTTTTAGTTAGGTTGTTTTACGCTTCCTATTCCCGTCTCTCCTCGCCTCGTTTACGCCGCTATTGTCTCTTAGAGGTCTTTTTAGCTTATACGGGGTACTTCTTATCGTATTCCTTTATAAGGTCTTTAGCTATATCGAGGTCCTCCTTAGAATACTATACGTTATTACCTAGCCCCTAACCTTACTATTTAATAAGGTACTATTTTTTCCCGGCGTCGGTAAACCTCCTATCTAGAAGCCGTTTAATTTTATAAACGGGTATACCGTTCTCGTCGACCTCTTCTAGTCCTAGCTTAAGGTAGGGTTCTCTATAATATAGGTCCGACCCTACTAGAGCCGGCTCGAGTTATATAATAGAGACTATAGGGTAGATATATATATATTCGGGTAGTTCGAGCTTATATACGAGGTTAGATATTCGTCGCTTAATATAGACGCGAATACGTTAGTTAGAGTAATTACGGTATAACTAGCCCGGGATCTTATAACTATAGTAGAGGCGTAGGTATACCGTATTACCCTTATTAAATCTTATCTATTTATACTTCGAGTCGTAGCGTATTTTTATATAGACGTTAGCGAAGGCTATCGCCTCTTCTACTATATCCTAGAAACGCTATCGAAGCGTAGAGTAGTCGGCCGCTAATAGCCCTTCTAAGGCGGGGAATATATCGCTTAGTTAGAAACCGAATAGAATTTAGTATAGGCTTAGTCCGGTTATAGCGTTAGGGCTCGTGTTTATATACTATTATATATATATAAGGAAACTAAGCTATTCTTTATCTAGGTTCGCGGTTATTTTATATCTTAGCGTAATTTCGATTATTTAGTTAGTACGCTCGCTCTACCCGTCGGTCTACGGATAGAAGGCTATCGAGAATAGGAGGTTAGTCTTCGTAAGGTAGAATACTATTTTCTAGAGTTTATCTATAAACCTCGAGTCTCTATCCGAGATAATCTAGGATAGGAGCCCCTAGTTAGCTACCTTAAGTTCTTAGAGGAGGACTTCGGCCTATTAGTCCGCGGTCTAGGTAGATAGTCCCGGGATAAGTAATATCGCCTTAGAGGCTTTATCTATTATCGTTAATAGCGAGTCGTAGCTATTCAAAGATACTAGTAGGAGGTTAGTAATCTAGTCTAAGGTAATAGTATAGAAAGGCCTTAAGGATATTTAGATAGGGTATAATTCCCCGTAAGATAGGTATCTCTTAGTTTAGTTAACGTTATACTCCGGGTAGTAGTTAATATATTTTTTAAGTAACCTACTTATTCTTTAGATATAGAAGGCCGAGGAGACGCGATCGTATATATAGTAGTATCCCTAGTAATAGTAGTAGTCGTAGGCGATCTAGTAGATAGCTTCTTCGTATAGCTCTAGTATATATAGTCGCTTATAGCCGTCCTTTTTATCGGTATAGTATAGGAACCTATTCTTCTCGAAGAATCTTAATCCTAGTAGGGGGGCGTCTAATCGCTCGTCTAGTTCCTAGCCCCTTAGTCGAGGGTATACGGCTAGGAAGGGTATAGTATCGTTGGTTTATATCGGCGGAATCTTAAGAGTAGTAGGGGTAGGTAGTAGATCGACTAAGAGGTTCCTACTTCGTAGCTACGCGTAAATCTTAGCCTAGTAAGGGTCTTCGGAGTAACCGCGTTAGATATACTCCTTAAATTTGTCGTCTATCTCGACTAGGGTTATATAGTAGATTCCTAGGGCTACGACGTCCTTAAGGTTATCTATATAATCGAGCTCCGGGGTCCTTCGTTTTAAGCGGCTTAAGGCGTTAGGGATAATATAGTTTTTACCGGGTCTATATAGGAATAATAGACCTTTAAATATAGAGATAAATATACTTACTAATACTAGCTTTATACTTAAACGGTCGAGGTTTATAGTCTTATTAAGGTTAGTTTAGGTCGCTATCGCCGTAATTACTTTATAGTCTATAAAGAGGAACGTCTTCGATAATAAACGTACTATATATACTACCTTACGTAGAATCTAATAGACCCTAGCTACTTCAAGCTCTATAGGCTAGTATCTTTAAGCGGTAGCGGTAAGAGACTTAGAGAGGAATAGAATTAGTTAGATCTTATATAGTAGGAAGATAGTAGCTCGTTAGATCTCTATAGTTCGAGCCGCCCTATTAACCTCTTTATATTCGATCGTATCGTTAACTAGAGTAGGATCGAGGTCTCCGTCTACGTAATATAATATAGCGCCGTATCCGTCCTCTCGCGAGGTATTAATATTAATATAGAGGGGTCGGCTTCCGTTATAGTAGTATAGGGTCCGATTCTTATAGATCTCGTTCTATACGGCCTAGAATAACTACGCGAGTTCTTCGGTTTCGTATACGACTACGCGGTTAGTATATACTTTATATCTAGGACCCTTAGGCGGGGCTTCCTTAAGAAGCCGCGTTTTCTCGAGCTATAGCGCCTCGTTTAGTTACGCGTAATAGGGGATATTATAACGAAGGTACCTCGTAAGCTCTACGATAGATTCTAAATCTAAGAGCTTCGTAGGGAATACTAGGTTTCTAACCGCGGCGATTTTTTCTACCTATATACTTAGCCCGTAGGCGTTAACGTACGTACTAAGAAGCCTCGCGGAAGGGTAGCTAAGGAAGCTTTTTAGTAGAGTAAGGGAGAACCCGAAATATAATAGTTTCGCGAATACTATATATAGGTAGTAATAGTATTCCTCGAGAGTAACGGAGGCTACTCGTATATTATTAATATACCCTTTAGCAAAATCGAACTTATAGAGGATCTTATTAAGGTTACGCTATAAGTACTATACCGAGTTATAGTATCCTATAATAAGGACGTAAAATATTTCCTATCCTTAGTATATATTTACTACGAATTTATAGCGATCCTCCTCCTTAATTAGCTATTAGTAGAAGAAACTTAAACTATTAAATACCGAGATATATTTTTTAGTTCGGAGCTAGGCGAGGAAGTCCTCCTAGAGAGGGAGCGGGTAAGAGTCCTTAATTAATATAGTATTTAATCCTCGTAGGTCTACGATAACTCGGGGTTTACGCTTAACTAAGCTATCGGGTTAGGGTATATTTCGCTATACTACGAATACCGGGAAGGCGAACGGAGTTAGTTTAGTTATTCTTAATATTTTACTATCTTAGGTTAATCTATTAAATACCTTATCGATTTCCTCGCGAGCCTCCTTATATAGTCTATAAATACGCGTATCTAACTTCGGATTCTCCTTGAACTCTAAAAGGATAGGGATACTTACCTAGTCCTCCTATAGTACCTTAATAGTCGTATTTTTTATAGCCTATAGGTCGGGGAATTTATTAACTACGGTAGCTATCTTCCGTATAGTATCCGGATCTCTATATACTATTACCCCGTTTTCGAGCTACGTTTCCGGTCCCGTTTCTTCGGGAGACGGAAGGGCTATAAGGTAGTAGTCTTTCTTAGAAAGGTAGTAATATCCCTCGTACTAGTATTCGGATAGGATTCCGAGAGACGCTCCTCTAGGGATAGTAATATCGTCCGGGCCGTTATTTCGTACGATAACGTACGAGAAGTTCTCGTCTATAATCTAGTTATATAGTCGACTACCTATATTATAGAATTTATAAAGCGTATTAGACCCGTAGGACCGGAATTCTAGATCTCGACCTATTAGTAAATAGATTATCTTAATCGGTATAGGGGTAGCTATCCTCTTAACGATAGTAGTATTTTCCTTTACTAAAACGCGTACTTCCTTAAATTTAGGCCTCTATAGCGATACGTCGACGTCGATAATAGCGTCCTAGTACTAGGTAAATCTCGCCTCGCGTATAGATATTAGGACGTCAATACCGTACGGTAGGAGTACGTTAATACTAAGTAGGAGTCTAGTACTAAAGTTATCGACTATCCTAACTTCGAATTCGAGACGAAGTAGTACCTTTTTCTTTTAGATTAAGGTAGGGATAAACGCCTCTATCGTAGCCTTTTAAGATACGCTCGTCCCTCTAGTAACGCCGGTAAGTATTTACGGGACGTCTATAGTCTTAGCTTTAACGAGGGGGTTCGCGGCTTAGACTATATCCCGGAAGTAGGAACGCCTAATAGTTTGTAAGGACTAGCTAGCTAAAGACGTACGCCTTATAGTAAAGTACTATTACGTACGCCTCCTTAGCGTACGCGCTACGCCTATAAATACTTGGGCATTATAATAGGAGGAGGCCCTCCTTAGCTATTAGTTTATCTACAAATCTATCTCTTACTATACTTGTTACTATTATCCCCTTTATAATTCTAATAGCTCTCCTAACCTAATAGGTCTAGTAAGAGATGGCTTCCTATAGGACGATACGAGCGAAGAGTAGTAGCCTTATAGGAGGGTCGACTACTATAGGCGAGCGAAATATAAGCGAAGACTAAGAAGGTAAATTATCCTAAGAGGAAATAGAATTCTAAACCGAGGAAGATATCGACGTAGCTATTAAGTAAGTAGAGCGTAAGCTAGCCGTTCGCGAGAAGTAGCTATAACTAGTAAAGCTTATCTTAGAAGTAAATAAGATAGAACTTAAGATAGAGTCGTAAACCGCGCGATACTATAGCTCTACCCTAGCGAGTTAATACTCTCGACCCCTAAAGGAGCTCTAACTAGAGAAATTATCTCTATACGAAGGGAAAAGCGTACGCGCGTACCGCGACTAGACCCGGAGTACCGAGAATATATTTCGCCTAGTACCTAATACCTTCGGTACCGAAATTACGAAGATATCCTATACCTTCTAGTTTATTAAGGGTACCCCCTATAGCTTATAGGTAGAGAAGGAGCCCTCCCTCTTAGAAGACTAGTTAATATAGGAATACTTTCGAACCTTCCTATTAGATCTAATCGAAGACCCTATTAACCGCTAGCTCGAAGCGATATAATACTATATAGATAGTAAGTAAGGCGTAGACTAGTCGACTATATCCTTTAACTCTTACCTTATAGGCCTAGAGTCCTAGTTGGATAAACTATATATAGAGACCTAACTAAGGAACTACCTATAGTATAAACTAAGGCTAGAAATTCGGGGTATACTCTCTAATTACTAGGAAATTCCTAAGACCCGAGACGTAATCGTCGCGCTAGCTACGCGCTTAGAATTAAATAAGAGGAAGGCCTCTACCTCTAAACTATTAGAAAGAGACTAGAAGCGCCGACTCCTATAATACGACGCTAAGTTAGGAAGTAGACTACCCATAAGCTTAGCAGCTATAAACTCGAGGCTTTCTAAAGCTAACTCTACCCCTATCTAGCCTAAGGGTAGTAATAAGGACCTTACTACTATTTAGTACTTTAACTATAGGTAGATAGGCTACTACGCTAACAACTATAAAGAACCTAAAAAAGAGAGGGAAATTACTAAACTAGCCTTAGACTAGTACTACGACCCGGCGGGAAACGAGTCCGCGTCGCCTTAACCGCGTATACGACGTAGGACCGAGACGCGGGTAACCCTAGCTAGGGGAGTAAGGCTATAAGTCGGGTACTTCTAAGTTCTAGGAAGTAAGGGCTAGTAGTACGGAAGTCTATTACTACTAAGGCTATTATCTATAGCCTAACCTCCTAATACTCGGTAATAACCCTTTTAGATACGGGTATAGAAGTTAATATTATTAGGCCTATCTAGGCCCTCGAAATAGATCTAGAAGCTATCGATATCCCTACTCTACTAATACGATAGAGAAGCGGGGAGCGCGCGGGATACCTAGGGGTATATAAAGTAATCTAGTAAGCTATAGATTACCTAGGGGTCACTAAGAAGGTTAAGGTAGAATTCTACGTATTAGAAAGGCTAGGGCAAAGCTATATCTTAGGTATACCAGCCCTATATAACGCGGGTATTAAATTAGATACTAGCGAAATAAGATAGCGGTTTAAGAGTATAGGAAGCTAGGTCTAGCTAGTCTTAGCTAAAGAATTACTTAAGGAAGACCTAGCGTCTATCTTTAAACTCCGGAGCGAGGATATTACGCTAATCCTAAGCGTCGACGAATTCGATAAAGGAGAACCGATAATAATATCCCTCCTACTAGAATTCGAAGATTTTAAGGACGACTTTAATAATAAGCTTACTACTCGTATACTAACCGTAGAGGGCGCGGAATACGTAATCGAAACTATAGTAGACCCTCCCTTCGGAAAAATATATAACCTTTCGGTAAAGGAGCTTAGTATTCTACGATAGTACCTCCGCGACGCGACTACGAGTAGATAGATACGACCTTCTACTAGTCCTATAGGGGCTAGGATTCTCTTTATACTAAAGAAGGGAGGAGACCTTAGGCTCTATATAGATTATAGGGGGCTAAATAAGGTAACTATTAAAAATAGATATACGCTCCCCCTAATCTTAGAGCTCCTAGACCGCTTATAAGACGCGCGCTATTATACTAAACTCGATATAAAGAACGCTTACTACCGAATTCAAATACGCCTAGGAGACGAGTAGAAGACCGCGTTTTATACGAGATATAGCTACTTCGAGTACCTCGTTATACCTTTCGGACTTACTAATACCCCTATAACCTTCTAAGCTTATATTAATAAGGCCTTAAGCGGATTGGTAGATAGTATCTATATAGTATACCTTAATAATATAATAATCTACTCTAAAACTAGATCGGAATATATACGATACGTACGCGAGGTACTAACGAGGCTACGACAATTCGGACTCTATAGTAACCTTAAAAAGTATAAGTTCTTTATAGAAGAAGTCGAATTCCTAGGGTTTATTATTAATACTAGCGGAGTCTAGATAGATCGTAAGCGAGTCGTAACTATAGCGGAATAGCTAGAGCTAAAAACCTATATAGAGATCTAGGTCTTCCTAGGATTCTATAACTTCTACTATAGGTTTATCGTATACTACTCGCGGATCGTTGCGCCGCTTATAGAGCTATTTAAAGGCTCGAAAAATAGTAAGTAATATAGACCTTTCTAATAGCTAGTAGAGGCCGTATACGCGTTTCGTACGCTTATCGAAGTATTTATAACTGCCCTACTACTACGATACTTTAACCCAAACCGGCGACTTAGGATAGAGATAGACGCCTCTACCGTAGCGGCCGCTATAATCCTTACCCAACCCTAGGATACCGGGTATTAGTATCTAATTATATTCTAGTTAAGGAAACTAACCCTAGCTAAGCGCAATTATAAAACCTACGAGTAGGAACTACTCGCTATAGTAGCGGCCTTCTCGTATTGGCGATACTACCTTAAAGGGAGTATATACCCTATTAAGGTCCTTACTAACTATAATAACCTTCTAGGGTTTAGTAAGCTGAAGTAGCTAAATAGCCGCTAGGCCTAATAGACTATATTACTAGCGGCCTATAATTTCGTTATTACCTATAGGCTAGGTATAAAGAACCTAGTAGACGCGCCTTCGAGACGCCCTAATTACGAAGCCCTAGTATAATAGGAGAGTACCCTCTTCCCTACCCTCTAGAAGAAGCTGGGGCTGATACTAAGAATAGTAGTAGTAGAGAGCCTAACTACCTAGTAGACCTAGGGGGTTAAAATATAACTAGTTTATACCCCGTATAAAGGTACCGCGGTCGCTAGACGGACGCGACCGGACTCGAGCGTATATATCTCGTAGTTATTAAGTAATAACGCTACGAGTTAGGTTTACTAAATCTATCCTATCTCTAGCTAGGGGGAACCAGCTATAAGACTAGGTACTATACGTATCCGTATACGTAAGGTCCTTCAAGGAGAATATACCTATATAGACCTATCTAATATACTATTAGGATTCTAGGAACTTCAACGTAAAGACCCTACGGTTCGTAAGGTCTACGTAGAATTACTAAATAAGCCGATAGGCCCCTACTAATAGTTAAGACTAGTATTAGGATATATTACCTTTAGAGGAAAGATCTTTGTCCTAAATAACGCTATAGTTAGACAAGAGCTATTAAGGCTGTACTATAATAATACCTTTACGGGCTATTTTAGGGTTACTTGAACCTATAATTTACTTACGCGAAAGTACTTCTAGACGTATATATCTCGCGACGTAGACGAATATATTAAGACTTACGAAGTCTACTAGAGAACTAAAGTCAAGTAGTACACGCCTTTTAGGGACTTACAGTCCCTCCCCCAACTAGAAGGGCTATAGTAGGAGTTAACTATAGACTTTATAAGCGGGGTCCCGGCTAGTAAGGTTGCCGGCCGGGCGTATAATACGTTACTAGTACTCCTAGACCGCTATACGAAGATAGCGCTCTATATCCCGGTAACTAAGAAGCTAACTACTACAGATCTAGTAGAGATCTTAGTAGATAGGGTCTTTATAAGGTTCGGGGCCCTAAGGGGGATTATATCTAATAGAGACTCTAGGTTTACTAGAAGTTTCTAGTCGGAATTATACTACTATACGAGGATCAAGCGACGCCTTAGTATAGCCTTTTACCTATAGATAGATAGGTAAACTAAGAGGCAAAACCAGATAATCTAGGAATACCTTAGGGCTTTCTATTTAGAGAATTAGGGTACGTAGGCTAAGCTCCTCCTAGTTACTAAGTTTACGTATAATAATAGTAAGTATTCCTCTACCGGGATCTCCCCCTTTATAGCTATATATAGGTATAACCCTAAGATACATTTCAACCTAGAAGAGAGGCCTAAGGGTAGAGAAGTCCTAGCTATAAAGGACCGTATCGAGGGGTTATACCTCCTACGCTCTAAGCTTATAGTACGCTAGTAAGAAGCGACCGAAGCGCAGTCGTCCTATTATAATAAGAAGTATAAGCTAATATAATTTAATAAGGGTAACCTTATCCTAGTCTTAACTAAGAACCTTCGCTTGAAAACCCTAAGTAGGAAGCTATCCTAGCGGATAATAGGCCCCTTTAGGGTAATAGAACCTATAGGCTTATAGGCTTATAGGCTCTAACTCCTACCTACTATAAAAATACACCCTGTATTTAGGGTACCCCTCCTAGAGAAGTACTACTAGAGGGTAGGGGAAGATATTAAGTACTTACCCCTACTAGAGTTAGTAGAGGGTAAAGAGGAATAGGAGGTAGAAGAGATTATTAATACGAGGTATAAGGGAGCCGCACGCTAATACCTCGTAAAATAGGTTAGATACCTAGAGGACTTTAATCAATAGACCCTAAAAAAGGATATAGGAAACTCTAGCAAACTTATTAAGGAATTCGAATTATATACGGTACGTATAGAGCCCGTATAGGTATAGAGGTCGACCGGAAATAACCCTAAAGAGCTAGGAGTAAGAAGATCTAGAAGACACTTAAAGTAGGTAGAGTTAAATAGATTATAGCCGTAAAGCGGCCTAGTATAGAGACGTATATAAGGCGCTAGTAAGATATATACTATTAGTATATCCTAACTAAGCCCCAAAAAAGGAAAATTGTATAAATATACCTAATACTCAAATATAATAACTACCTACTCGCTATACTAGGACGCCGAATAGGAAGCGTACTACCTACGTACTCGCTACTTAACTACCTATCTATATTAATATTATCCTCTATAATAGGGACCTAATAGTTATTAGCCTCGTCGTCGGCTACGCTACGTATACCTACCGTAGGGTCCTTACGTATAACGCGCTAACCCCTAGTTAACTATAGGGTATTAGATAAAACCTAGTCCCTAGGGAATTACCTATTACGAGGAGTAATAAGGGGGTCCTCGTTCTATATACGGTTAGTATACGCTAAGTACGTATTAAGGTTTGTCACGGGAGACCCTAGTGTATACTAAAAGGTAAGGTAGTAGATAGAACTAAGTCAACTAACGAGCTAGAGAGGGGGAGGAGCTCTCTCCTTATACTCTAACAAGGAGACCGTGCTCTAACGTACGGTCTCCGGTTCTACTCCTTTCGTAGTCTATTCTTCCTTCCTTTTAGCTACTAGGGCACCAGCCCCTAATATTAGCCCTATTCTTCCCCTTCGGCGACCGGCGAAAAACGCCTAGCTCCTACTAGTTTATTATGAGGAGCCCTTAAGCCGTGGACTCCCCTCCTCTCTCCGGTACCTTTCAGGCGGTCCCGCTTATATAACTCGCACGTGACCCTTTGTTTAGGTAGCCGGACCCTTATTTAGGTAATAGTAGCTACGCCCCGGGCCTAGGCCCTCGTGAGTCATTTTTGTAGTACGTACGTCTAGACGTACCCCGTACGTTCTCGTACTTACCCCGCTACTAGGTGCTCGTTTCCCGTTAAAGACTAGACAACTTCACTGAAACCGGGCGTTCTATTACGGTATCTATAGTAACTTATCCTTCTACCTCCTCAGTCGATAGGAATAGAGTCTACCTACGCCGGAGACGTCTCCGGTCCCCGTAACTTCTACAGAGGAGTCTCCGGTCCGCGTGACTAGCCATTTAGACGTATCCCGAGTATTATAGTACGTCTTTCGGCTGGCCCTCGTCCTAGGACCGGGTAGCCCGGGCAATTTGCCCGGCTTCCGTAGGTTTCCCTCGCATCTCTTATAAACCCTCTTGGATAATACCAATTCGATCCCCTTCGAAGTTACTATCGACTACCGTATAATTATACGCGTGATTATACCTTAATTGGTATCTCCTAAAGGGTATAAATACCCCTATCCCCTAGGCTTTTTTTTTTTATTAAGCCCTTATATATATATACATACATACTATATATATATATAGTGAGTATCTCCTACCTAGCGCTAAGATAGCGGCCTCTATTTCAAACTAACCGTATTCAGCTCGTCGTACCGCTACCGCTACTACTACTATATCTAGTATCCGTTCTCTCTTCGGTGTCGCCAAGGCCCCTAACGTTCCCGATAGCCTACTGCCTAAGTCCAAGCCGCCGCCGTCCGGCTCTTCGGAGTCGGGTCCCGCCGCTACCTAGAATACTTAGTCGCCTGCCTAGGACCCTCAGTCGCCCGCCCTAAATCCGTAGCCGCTCGTCCCAGACCCCTAGGATCCCGCCGCCGCTACTAGTAGTACGTCGAACTCGGAGACCCCTAGTATACCCCCGCCCTCGTCCGCCGACGCTAGTCTCCTTGCTACCGCTACCGCCCTCCTCGCGAATACGACTCCCGCCCCGTCGCCGACGGTCTCCCCTACCGCTACTTCCCCTACTCGTACTTCTATCTCCGGTCGCTCCTCGCCGTCTTCCTCGCCCGTCTATACCGTCGCCGCCCGCCGAGAGGTCGCCCGCTAGAATACCGCCGCCCGCCGCCAGCGTAAGAACGCCGCCCGCGCCGCCCTTACCTCTCCTGCTACTATACCTAAGTGGCTAGTTGGAACCGTACGTCTATTAGTCTTTTATGGTGACTATATATTAACTCTTACTCCTAGGCCCGTAGGCCTATATATTATACTACGTGTACGTCTACTAGTCGGGACTACCGCCACTAGAAGCCTCCGCCCGTAAGTTATAACCGGTAAAGCTTACTCGGACTCTGGCTAACTACTTATAGAATAACGGCAAGCGCTACCGGCCCTCTCTCGCCTACGCGTACTATACCTAGTATCGGGCTCAGTGCACCCCAATATACGTACCGCGGTCCGTCTTGTTTTACCCGCTAACCGATTAGGCCCTAGCTCGCCGGCTTAGCCTACGCCGCGTGGACCCGGTCGGGTTAAGACTAGAGGTATATCCCGTATTCCGTTTGTTAACGTACGCTAACCGTTTATAGCGAGTCCGCCCTATCTAGCCTAGTCGCCGCCCTTAAGGCCTATAAGGCTCTCCGGTCCCTAGTAGACTAGGCCCTCGTCCCGCCGTAAGTTGCCCGAGCCCTCCTCTCTAATACCGATACTAACCTTATAAAATAGTACGGTCGCCGCTACTACTACTACTACCTACGAGGCGGTGGTGATAAACTTTATAATAGCTAGCCCGGTACCCGGCTCCTAGGTATAGGGGCCCCGGCGGTCTAATCCTGTGTGAGGGAGGA
This sequence comes from Venturia nashicola, assembly GCA_004522665.1. Classification (NCBI taxonomy): domain Eukaryota; kingdom Fungi; phylum Ascomycota; class Dothideomycetes; order Venturiales; family Venturiaceae; genus Venturia; species Venturia nashicola. The sequence continues at coordinate 1,105,981 of SNSD01000006.1, forward strand.
GGGGAGGGGGGGTTTCTTTTACGGTCTTTCTTCTTTCTCTTTTTTTTTGTAGGCGCGGGGAGTAGCGTTTAGCTATCGCCGCCCGCGCTAAAACCGGAGGGGACCGGATAAACCCTAAAACAAATAAATAAAAAAAAAAACTCCAAAATCAAACTCCTAATCTTAACTCCAAGTGAAACTTAGAAACATAGCTTACCGTAATAGCCTCGTCCGCCCGCTCCTTCTTGGCCGCCCTCCGCCGAATTCCTATAGGGGGCTATCGTTTTCTCGTACGGGTCCGTGAACTAATTCGAACTCGTCTATAGCTACGGTATCCTCTACGGCTTCTAGCGGCTCCTACGTTGTATCGTAGTAACCGCGCCATTTTACTAGGGCCTCGCGCCCTTATCCCCGCCTAGCCTTCCTAGCGTATAGGATCTTCTCTACTTCGAACTCCTCGTACGACTCTAGTAGCACGGGGCCTAGTTGGGAGTCGTCGATAACCTGCCCGGGTAGTAGGTTATCCGGGCACCGCCGCAAAAGGTCGGGGTGAAATATATTATATATCCCGCTAGGGATACCCTTAAGCCGTACGGATATTAGGCTAATAACTTCGGCTACCGTATATTTAGCGTATCGCGCGTCCAGCTTCTTCTTTAGCCTCTCGCTGCCGTAGTTCCTTAGGTCTAGCTATACTTTATCGCCGACCTGGAACCTTCGGGCGGGGACCCGCCGCCTATTATAGGACTCCTCCTATTACTGTTACGAAACCCCTATTAGCGATTGGTATAGCTCCGTAATCTTCCTTATCTTCCGAACGAACTCTTTAGCTCTCTGTTTAGCGGGGATCGGGGCGGAATCCACGGCTATCTCTTCTAACGGCGTAGCCGTAGGGGCTTCAAAGCCGTATATCGCAAAAAATAGCGATATACCGATTCCCGTATAGTACCGGCCGTTTACCGCCAACTAGGCTACGGGCAACTACTAGGCCTAGTCGTTCTAGTTGAAGTTAATAAAGTACCGTAGGTACGCCTATACTTCCTAGTTAAGGCGCTCCGGGCCTCCGTCCGTTTAGGGGTAGTATACGCTGCTCAACCGCTGCTCGACGCCTAGTAGGCGGTAGAAGTATCTCTAGAAGGCGCCCGTCCAGTTCCTTCCGCGGTCCGACGTTATTGCCCTAGGTAGCCTATAGTAGCGCACCTAGTATCTCAGGAATATCTCGGCGTAAGCCTCCGCGTTAGTAGTAGGTATCGCTTTAAAAACTACGGTCTTACTCAGCCTATCCTTTATTATACAGAGGTTTGTGTTGCCGTTGGACTCCGGGAGTTCTACTATAAAATCGATTAATAACTCCGAGAAAAATCTATTAGGGACCAGGAGCGACTATAGGAGACCGTATTTGGCGCTACGCCAAACCTTATTACGGCTATAGCCGTTATAGTTCCGCACAAACCTCCGTACATACGAGGCTATTAGTAGCTAGTAGAAGTCTCGGCCTATAACGGAGAGCGTATTCTCTCTACCTAGGTAACTAGTTACCGCGGAGTCGTAGTTCTTCTGAATCAGCTTGGTCCTTAAATTATCTAGACCCCTTGTATCGTCGTCCGACTCCTTTCGCTCTACGTCCGTTATAAACGGGGCGCTAGGTACCTATAGCTTACCTTGGTATCGTAACAGGCCTTGGGTATCGATCTTACAGTCCGCGATTTGAATCTTAATACGGGCCCCGGTAGGAATAGCTCGCTCGCCGGACTATACCGCCTGGAATACCTGTTGGTAGTATATATCCTTAGTAACTACCCTATCCTAGAGCTCGTTGAGGGCGTCTTCCTAGAATAGGCCTCGACCTATACTAAAAACCCTATATCCCGTCGCTATAGGGGCGGCTAGCGTATACTTAGTCAAGCTGGCCTCTAGGATTAGCTATTGGACCCTCGAAGTATAATCGTGGTAATCTAGGTTATCCTAATCTCGTCTAGACAGCGCGTCTGGAGCTATTGCCTCTGACCCCGGGCGATATACTATAGAGAACCTATATCTTATTAGGGTCTCCGCGAACCGCATCTGTCGCTCGGACAGCCTTTGCTTTTTTATAAAGTATTCTAGGTTCCTATAATCCGTTATAATTGTAAACGGACTATAGCTACGAAGCTCCGTATCCTAGTACTATAGGCACCGGACTACGGCTAGTAATTCTTTATTATAGATATCGTAATTGATTTCGGCCTTATTCAGTTTTTCGGAATGGAAAGCGACTAGGTAGCGAACCCCGCCGGTCTCCTAGCTTAGAACCCCGCCTAGCGCGAAGCCGCTGCTATCGGCCTCTAGAAACGTCGAAAGCGCGGGATCCTATTATCGTAGTACTAGAGCGCTTGTAAAATACTCCTTTAAATCGTCGAAAGACGCCTAGGCCGCTTCGTCCTAGGAGAACGTAGCATTTGCCCCGGTTAGCGACGTGAGCGGGGCGGCGCGCGTAGAGTAGCCCTTAATAAACATTCGGTAGTAGTTTATAAATCCTAGGAACCTACGTACCTCCCTCTGGTTACGCGGGACCGCCTATTCTTGGACGGTTTGAACCTTCTCCGGGTCGGCCTGAAGGCCCCCCCCGTCGGCGTAAATAATAAAACCTAGATACTTGATACTCTTCCTCGCGAACTCGCTCTTCGCGGGGTCTAAGTATAGGCTAGCGTCCTAAAGCGCCTAGAGAACGGTGCGTACCTTCTCGAAATAGTCTTTACGGCTCCCTTAGGTATAGATTAGTACGTTATCTATATACGCCGAGGTATATTCGTCGAGGAACTTCCGAAGCACTATATTAATATACCGTTAAAAACTAGACGGTACCCCGGCTAAACCGAACGGAGTTATAAGCTACTCGAACAACCCGTACCTAGTCCGGAATACTATCTTATACTCGTAACCCCGGGCTATCCTAAGCTTCCAAAATGCGCTTACTACGTCTACCTTTAATAAGTAGGTGCAGCCCGCGAGGTTCCGGAGGGTCTCCGAAATAAGTAGGAGCGGGTATCTATCCTCCTTAGTTACCGTATTAAGTGCTCTATAGTTATAGCAGAACCTTAGGCCCCCCGCGGGTTTCCAGACAAAAAGTACCGGCGCCCCGCCGTCTAAGCTCGATGGCCGAATAAACCCCTTAGCTAGTAGCTCGTTTAACGTTTTTCGTAGGACTAGGAGCTCCTCCTTAGATATACCGTAGAGCGGCCCCTATAGCAAGGACTCTATTGTCCCGTCCGGCTTCGTACGTAGCTCGATTCTATGGTCTACCCCCGGCCGGTAGGGGGCGAGTTTTTCCGCCTCTAGGCTTAAAAACAGCGGGATCATGTCGTGAACCTCTAGGGGGAGTTACGCGCGGAGTTCCGCCTCCGTGTTAGGCCTTTTCTCCGTTATAGCCTTCTCGAAGTCCTCTATTACTATAGCGGCGACCGTTACCGAATAACCGTCTTCTACCTTTTTAATATAGAAGGTTACTAGCGTAATTACGAAGTTATTAGTCTCTAGCTATACCTATTCCGTTAGCGTTAGCGCAGCGTCCCCGCCGGAGCTCTCCGATCGATAGGCCACCGTACGAGGGTCGCCGTCTTCTACCGCTTTAGGGGCGGATTCCGCTACCTACCTTACTACCCGCCCGTAGTATAGCCGGCCTTCGTCAGGCGCTATCCGGATGCGGTTGTATACCTTCCAGGGGTTCCCTAAAATAACCGGAAAGGCTAGTTTAGGGACGTAGTATACGTAGACCACCTACTCGAAGCCGGCCATCTTAAGTTTCAGGGCGACTACCCCCTAAATACTAGACCCGGCTATATCGCCTATAGCGCCCCGGATCCGTCTCGTCGTTTTTCCTACCTTAGGGAGTCCGAGCTGTTTGGCCAGGTCTCCGTCTATTATAGCGTAGTACTAACAGCCTTCGTCTATTAGGGTAGATACGTAGGAAATACTATTAATTACTACGTCTATAAGTATATTATTCCCGTCTATATTTACCCGGTAAGCGTCCTAGTCCTCTATTAGTACTCGGCCTACTCCCTTCCTCTATCTTCGGAGGGGAGCTATCCTTTTCCCGGCGGGTTAGACTCGGTAACCTCTAGGACCGGGGCGGTCTCCGTTACGGCCGGGACCGTCAAGGTATTCATCCCTACCCCCTTTAGGGAGGGTCGCTCGGCGGGGCGGTATACGTAGTTGCTTATACGGTGCCCGCTCCCTCCGTACCGGAAGTAGAGACCCTTCTCCTTACGGCCGTCCAGCTCCGCCTTAGATACCTACTTCGCCCTTGGTATAGCGCCACTCCCCCCTTGTGTAGGGGGGCGGGGCGCGGCCGCCTTGGCTCGGCCTACGACCCGTACTAGGGTTATAATAGTATTGCCGTCTACGGTACTACTATATAAGGCTAAGCTTGTAGCCGCCGCGGTATAGGGGTCGCCGCCCGACTACTTCCGCTTAGACCGCTAGGTCGAGAATTGCGCGGCGAACTAGCTAGTATATTCGTAGTTCTATATAATACGTCCAATCTCCGCGGCAAATTAGGTGTACCCCGTCTCCCTCTATATAGTTACTAAAAGTATATTGTCCTAGTTGTAGAGGGTCTTCCGTAGCTACTATATCTTAACCTCGTCGCTCTACTAGGAGCCGTTAGATACTAGTAGGAGTTCGTTAAAGATTAGCTAGTAATCCTACTATAGCTAGCTATCGTTATGTTTTAGGCTTACTAGTTTTTCTAGGGCCGTCGTCTTTTCTATAGAGTCCGTAAAAATGCGCTTAATCTCCGAGAGAAAGTCCTTAGGGTTCCGTTTACCGTCGGGGCCGCCAGCTGCCCAAAATCCCCTTATACGAGCCCTTTTCTCGTGGGTTAGGTAGTCGTTAATAGTATCCTAGTAAAAAGGGGCGGGAAGCACCGGCTTCTATACGGCCCTCGTCCTATAGGAACTCTGGATTCGGAGAAAAAAATCTCTAAAAGTAGCCGTAGACCTATCCCATTATAGCAGTCGCTATTCTCGAGGTCCGTAGGCCAGGTTGTCCGTCGCGGAGTCCGATCCGCCTAGGCCGCGGTCCTAGATAGCCGAGATTAGGCTCTAGATGGACACGTCGTTGCCCTTTAGCTCTACGTAGGCCTTGTCCGCCTTAAGTAGACCGGCCTACGCCCTCTATAGCTAGGCCTCCTACTCCTCCAAGCGGGTAGCCTAAGCCTACTACTACGCCATCAACTGCTAGATAATAGCACTATAGTTATACGGCGTGATATTATTACCGTTACCCTCTATAGGGTCTATCGTAGTCTCCGTAGCTTCTAGAGCGCGTCGAGAGAAAAAAAAGGACAAAAGGAGTTAACTTAATATTACGGGAGACCCTAGTATATACTAAAAGGTAAGGTAGTAGATAGAACTAAGTCAACTAACGAGCTGGAGAGGGGGAGGAGCTCTCTCCTTATACTCTAATAAGGAGACCGTACTCTAACGTACGGTCTCCGGTTCTACTCCTTTCGTAGTCCATTCTTCCTTCCTTTCAGCTACCAGGGCACCAGCCCCTAATAAGGTTGAACTTATAATCTATCTCAACTAGTTAGCGATATCCCTAAGAGTATTAGTCGCTACGCGTTACTCGAGTAGAGCTAGCGTAGCTAGGGAGTTATCGTTAGCCTTAGACTTAGTCTTACTAGACCTACCCTTCTTACCCTTAGCTATAAGCTATTAGGTCGTAATACGGTCGAATCGCTTATAATAGCGAGCTAGATACTCCTCTATTAGTAGCTACTCTAATAAATATATAAGCTAGACCCTTAAGAAAACAATAGAATTTAAAACGCGTCTAGGACGCGCTAAATATACGCGAACTTACCGTCGGTAATTTAAGATACTATCTCTAATAATACGTTTACTATAGGATAGAACTACTTAGGAACCTACTAAAGTTTAGCTAAAACTTAAGCGAGAAGGGCGCGTAAAGTATACGTATACTTACGGGGACGTAGTTATAGCGGCTACGGTTATAGTAGTTATACTTCTATAGTAGTAGGATATAGTAGGAGCCGACGCGCCGCGGGTCGCGCGTATAGTAGACGTATATTAGTACCGCGAGGCGCTTATTATATATAAGGATCTCCTTAGACACTTACTAATTTATATTAAGCGTTACGAGGAGGGTGCGAGGGTTATATAAAGGGTAAGTAAGTTAAGTACTAGGAGCGGGCGTATATATTAGTAAGTTAAAGGAGAAAGAAAAAATTCAAAAGGGTTAAGGTTCGTATTCTTATTATTATTATTCCCTATACGCACGGACTACTTACCGCGGGTTGGTACGTTAGTAGTAGACTAAAACAAAAATTTTTTTTTTCTAGTATTAAGTTAGGAATTTTCAAAACCTAGAGCCGTAGAAGGCGGCCTCCTACTTAACGCGTATAGCCGCCGTATAGCACTAACGGCCGGGACACGTGTGTATATAGGCTCTAAGATTCTCTCCTTATAAAAAGATTATTAATAGGATCTAGGGACTAGATCTATTAGGGGGGGAGATAATTATAAGGACTAGCTAGCTAAAGACGTACGCCTTATAGTAAAGTACTATTACGTACGCCTCCTTAGCGTACGCGCCACGCCTACAAACACTTGGGTATTATAACAGGAGGAGGCCCTCCTTAGCTATTAGTTTATCTATAAATCTATCTCTTACTATACTTGTTACTATTATCCCCTTTATATAGTTAATATACGGTATCTAGTATCGAGGTATAACTTAGTATTATTCGCGGTAGGCGAGAACCTAACTATATACTCTACGTAGTTATATTTACGAAAGCTATCGACTATAGTAGAAAGACCTATTAGGGTACTAGTAATAATTAGTAGTCGTTTACGTAGGTAGTCGTATACGCCGGCGTAGTTCACGGCGATAGATTCTAGAGGTTATCCTTTCCTAGGAAATCTATAGGTATCGCGTAAGTACTACTATAGCTTATTACTAGACGGGAATTTAGTAGCGTATACCTTATATAAACTACGCTTTAAATCTTTCGCGTTCTACGGCCTTTCGAGAGCGGCTTCCTAATTTTCTACTCGTATATTTAATTATAGGGCCGGGGGAACGAGATCGGCGCTAAGGAAGTAGTTAACTATTAGTAAAGGCTCGCTATTTCGAATAGTATTATTTCTATTATCGAAGGCTATATAGTTCGCTTCTAGTTTCCTATCGTTCTCTTAGGACTTACCGTAATAGCCGTTATCGCGACCGTAGTTATTCTAAGATCTATCTTAGTTATCTCTCCGATCGTCCCTCGAGGCGTCGTAGGGGTAGCTATTATCGCGGCTAGAGTTATTCTATAATCTATCCCGGTTATCCCTTCGGTCGTCTCTAGGAGTATTACGCGACTTAAACCTATCCTATTTACTATTACTAGTTTTATTAGGATTAGCCTCTCTAGCTACGTCTTAGCCGTTTTAACTATAGCCTATTAAATTAGAGTATAGTTAAGGAGTCTAAGAGCTCCTCTTAGTCTTGTTTCGGTCCTAGTTAGTAGTATTAGGGTTAGAGCCTCGGCGGTTCTAATAGCCGCGAGAGTAATCCTAACCGTCTTAGTTAGCATTCTAGTTCTACTTAAGACTATCTCGTAGATTACTACGAGAGGGGTCCCGTCCTCTAGGGAAGGGGTACTTACTATTAGACCGGCTCCTATCGAAGTCTTAGAAGTCGAACCGGCGTTCTTCGATCGACTATATAAATTCGTCTATATACGTACGTCGGGCGTTCTTCGATCGACTATATAAATTCGTCTATATACGTACGTTTAGAGGGTATTAGGATTAGTAGCCTAATTCTAGGGTCGAGCTTAGCCTATATCTTTATTAGCTATTAATAGTCCTAGTAAAACCCTACGGCCTTAAGGAACCGCGCGGTAGTTATAACGAAATCTAATACTAAATAGCCCTTAGCTACGTCCTCGAGTAATAGAAATTAGCGCTCGTACTAATATAATACGTTGAGGTACCTTATCTAGAATTTATCTTATAGAGCTTCGTACTAGTTAGCGACTCCTCGGCCTAATTTAAGTCGGTTCTTCTCGGAGGTCGAGAGTTAGGAGTTATACTAACTAAGGGCCGGGCCTCGAAGATATTTAGATATATTAACTTGTAGGGTTTAGCTTAACGTAGAGCTATACGCGTCCTCTAGGGCTTCGATAAATAGTTCTACTATCTAGTAGAAGTACTTACTATTACGCTCTTCTACCGTATCCTTAGAGTAGAGGTTAGGGTCGAAGTATCTAATATAGTCCGGGTTAAACCTCCGGCTTTTATTAGAATCTTTATCTAAATCGTTATCGAGAGTATACGTAAGTTCCTATTCGTAAACGTAAGCGTTCTACGTAGTTAAACGCGGGCGGCGTAGTAACCTAATATTCTTAAATCTATATCGGCGTTTTAGTAAGTAGGTATAATATATATTACCGCGACCGTAACTCTATATTAGTAGAGGAGTATATCGTTCGCGTACTCCGTACTTATCCCCTACGGTAGGCGCTCTATACGCTAGCGTTAGGGCCGAGGTTAAGGGAGCTTCTTCCCTAGTACTCGAGAAGTCGTACTAGTACGAGGGTTCCTTATATATTACTTCTTAGTAGAAGCGGTCTAGGTCGGAACTAGCGTAATATATAGTTATCTTTAGTATAGTATACTAATAGGGCTCGACGAACTTATCGTAAGGAAGGGAAGAAGCCCTTAAAAGCCTATTAAAAAGATTAAAGAGCTTATAAGTAGGTATCTTCTAGAGAGGGGGGTAACCTATAAGAGGCTTATTATACTAGGGGCTAGGAGCTCGAGCGGTTACTTATCGCGAGAACTCGCCTATTTAATAGGTTCTAGTAGGTAGGTTAGCTCGAAGGAGCCGCTTATTACTCTTCTTTAATACTTATTCGCGGACCGCGGAACGAGTAGTATACGCTTAAGCCGTAGCCTTCTCGGCTTTAGCTTTTATAGCCTTAATTTCGCGTTTAGCTTACTTCTAGGCGGCTATTATATCGCTCCGCGCAGCTTTAATAGCTTACTTACTTAATTCGATAAGCTCTATATATTCCTTACGTATTACGGCGTAGTAGGCCTATTAGAGATCTAACTCGGTCTTCGCCGCGAGGTACTCCGCGGCTATAGTAGCCTCCGCGTTCTCTCTTTCCTTACGTATAGCTACTTATAGTATATTCTAGAGTCGAACTTCGGACTACTATATAATATTATTAATTCGCTCCTAGGCTTCGGCGTCGTTTAATATAGTATATACTATATACGGGGCCTTTCTTAGCTCGGAGAATAGGGTCGGTTTATATAGGTTCCTTACTACGGGATTAAGTAGTAGTTATCTCTTCTTACTTAGGTTCGGAGTCGTAATCTAGCCGAGGTTAGCTAATAGATAGTTAGTATATATATATAGGGCGGACTATATATAGTCTCTTTATTTTAGATACCGCTTAGGTCCTAATTTGCTACCTTATTAGTAGTCTTTCTAAGTCGCCTTAGCTAGAGGCGCGTAATAGCGCCTCGGAGTAAGAGAGTAATCGAGCCTTAGCTAACCGTAAGGCGGGCGAATATAAAGTAGATATAACGGAAGCCTTATTCGTAGTAGTTCGGGAGATCTAGAGATCTTTTTCTAGTTACTTAATTACCGCCTTAATAGATAAGGTTCTATAGACGGCGATATTCTAGTCTAGTAGGTATTTATAGTACTCGGTTTCCGTTAGTATTAAGGACTCGGTAGTAGCCGATCCTAATATCGAGGTCTTATAGGAACGTAGAGTACGCCCTCGTATAGGTTCTTAAGAGCGGTAGGTTAGCGAGTTATTAGGTATATATATAGGGTAATTAGTAAGTATACGGGCTATAGCTTCGAAGAGGGTAGGGGAACCGAGCTTCTTATATTAGTCTTAAGCCGAAAAGAAGGCGGAGATCTAGTAGGCCTACTAGATTATACTCTCGCCGATTAGCGGTTTAGAACTAAGAGGCGTAGAGGGCCCCGTATTCGGCGCTAGTATTAAGAGCTAAGAGGTATTATACCTACGGGTAGTAGTACTAAGAAAGAAGTAGGGAGTCGATCTAAAAAGAGTAGTAAATCTAGAGATAGGTTTAATATTAAGTACTTAGTAGAGGTAGTACGAGCTACGCTCGTACCGTCTTATAAGTACGGTAATTTATATACTTACTATAGTTTATCGAAGCGATAGTAAGGTAAGAGCGCGCTAGCCGAGCTTATATAGGAAGGCGTAGGTATACGGGAAGACTAGGACGAGCTAGCCGAGTTATACGGGAAATAGCTAGCCGAGCTTATACGGGAAGGCGTAGGTATACGGGAAGGCGTACTCCTATACGACCGGCTTAGTAGTATTAGTACCTTATTTTTTAAGGCGAGCGGTTATAGGACGAGTTATAACTCGTACTAAAGCCCGTTAGTACGGAATTATAGGACTAGTAGTATAATAACTAGTTAGTTTTAGTTCTAGTATTTAGTAGTTAGTCGGATCTAGTTTATTAGTAGAGACTCGCCTCGGCGTAGTTATACGGGAACGCCTTTAGTTAAGCTACGCGTTAGTTCTCGAAGAGGATCCTCGTTAGTATTAGTATTAGTTTTTTAGTAGACCTATCGGTCTTAAGCTACTAAATATCACCGAAAAGCGTGTATCTACGCTAGTATAAGTAAAGATTATTAAATCTTCTTAGGTCCGTCGACCTACGAGCTATTTATACTATCTAACTATAACTACCAGGGTGGCCTTACTACTCGAGCCGTAACAATTATTTATATTCTAATTTTTTAAGAGCTTATAATATTCTCTAGATTATACTTTATCTTTGAAGATTAATATATATATTGCCCCTTGAAAATCACATGAAACCCTATTTCCGAGCCAACGGGGCGGGTTTATCCGTCTCTATTCTATAACCCGTCCTAACTCGCTATTACCCGATCCGCCTATAGGACGGGTTGAAGTCCCTATAACCTACCTCAACTTGAACTCGCCCCGTTAGGGACCCTAAGTAAGTAATACTACTTATAGAAAAACTTATAATTGGTATCAACTTTAAAGAAAGGCGAATCGTAGATCTAAGAAGAATTTTACTAAAATAGATTCTACCTCTAATAATAAAGACACTAAGTCTTTTTCTAATTTTCTACCGCGAAATAAAATATTATAAAATAATAATATAAGTTAGTATATAAAATACAATTACCCTTTATATCGTAGGAACGGTAGGATAGTAGTTACAATACGGTAGGTAGATGGAGAATTCTAGTTCTAAATACTCTAATCGTATAGCCTCGTATAACTTAGTAAGTATATCTCCTTCTACGCGCTTATATAAGCTAACGTATATAGTTCTAGGACTAAGTGAAGAAAGCGTACGCGTTCTAACTTCTATATCGCCTCGAGTTATAATTCTAGTACTAAACAGTCGAGTATAAGGGAAAATGTAAGAATAAATAGGATCTCAAAAGATGTAGATAGTTGAGTATATAAAGTTCTAACTATAGTACTCAATCCAGTTGAGTATATACAAAGATGCCGTGGATAGTAGATCTACGGATGAAGGCGAAAATAAGTATAATCTAATTTGTAACGCTTATATCGTTGATCAATATTCTGAATCTCCGTCTCATTTACGAGGGCGGAGCTGGCGCAAGAGGTTTTCGCTTTGTAAGTTGGATGGTTTTGTATTTTTGTGGATTCGATGAGAAAGTGGGTATGTGGAGGACTTGGGTTAAGAAGAGGTATGGGTTTGTTGGAGGAGTGAAGGATGGTATGTCCAGCGGATCTCACGAGTTGCACAGATACTGATAGATTCGAGATTGAAAACTGCTTTGGAGGGAATTGCAAAGATGCTGCGGCAAGAGGGGAAAGTTCTACGATGGGAGGTTGTGAGTGAAATAAGAGAGAGAATAGGATCATCGATGCATACTCGGTTGCACTCCGCGGCATAGGATTGCGTGGTTCTTAAGATCGGTTTGTATCGGTTGTTGAAGGCGCATAATGTACAGGAACGTTTCGATAGCATTAAGATAATCAAAGCTACAAGAGATCTATAGTTGTAGGCCACGTACGGACTAGACCGGATCACTCGGGATCTGCACCTCTCACATTGGCTTCATGCTTTCTTTCCATTGTCCGATTAACATTTGAGCCTATTTCAATGACAATCAGTATCCAAAGTTGTCGATCGTGATAGAGAATTGACGAACATGGTGAAATCAGCACAATTTGGGCAGAAATTTGAGCGGCTGGAAGTTGGCTCTCCTGACCATTTGTAATCGCAGTTGTAGCAACGGTAGTTTGCTCCCTTCGGCTTGATGGCAAATGTCGACTTGCGTACACCACTAATGGTTTCGACAAGATCAGCTCCGAACTCGGCCACCGCTTCCATCGTCTGTCGAAAACCATTGTCTAGCCTGGCGAGCTCTGTGATGTGCTTAGCTGCGATGTCGACGACGATAGAGCGAAGACGATCTCCTTCTGTGCCTGGTGGCGATATCTCGTAAGCGGTCCTGATACAAGCCGGAAACGTCGCGTCTTTCCAGTTGGCGTTAGCAATTGCGTTGAATTTGTCCTCCGAAAGTGTCTTCAATGCGGTAATATCTACTTTGTCGGCCAGTGCGTAGATCTTGAGGTGGGCTTGCATGGTCAGGTTTTCGGTGTCATAGTCGCCCGTGTAGAGGAACCTGAGCATAGAGCCAATGCCATCGGGATCGTCGTGGTCCATGGGGATAACGCCTGTCTGGCCTTCCTGAAGCGAGTGTTAGCCAAAGCCAAGCATGCAAGTTTTCGACAACGGGAGACCAACCTGGAAAGCATACTTCTGGACAGCTTTGGCGAAGAAAGAAGATTGAGGACAAAGAACCATCTTATGAACTTTGAATTCGCGTTCGTTGCATTTGATGGTGAAATCAGAATGGTCACCCGAGTCTAGGCAACTGATGACTGTTAGTACGTTTGTTTCGAAGAGCATTTGCAGCACTTGTTCACCTCATAGCGGCGGCTTTCAGTCCCTGAGAAGACATCTCTGCGGGTGGCTTTGATGGACCGAGTAGATCGTACAGGTTGCTGTTTTGTAAGCTTGATTTTCCCTTTTTCTTTGGCATAATTGTGGTGTAAAGAAGACGGGCAGAACCCGCGTTTTGTTTTGACACGGTGTGTTGAAGCTTCGCCGAAACAAAACACTGGAGATTCCATCACGTTCAGCCGTCCTCAGTCCGATATCAACACTGTCCCTAATCACGCCATTTTGCTCACAATATCTTGCCCTAAATCACTGGGGTGATGATCTCTAGACGATGAAGGTTAAGCAAAGGGCGCCCGCGGAGTTCCAGGCTTCACATCGAATCTGGTTCTGAGATGTTTGAAATGGCATGATGCTGGCGGTGGGGAGGAATGTCAGAGGAAGAGTCGTTGAAGAGAGCTGTTGATCGCAGGCGGGCCGAAACCCAATCTAACACGCGACGCGACCTCAGCCTCAGCCTTGCCACGCGAAATCACTCACTTTATTGCCCGGTGTCAGAAGTTCCAAAACAGATTTAATGGTTTGCAATTTCGAAGAACAGACTTACCAGCAGATCACCGATGTCCATCTCGAGGGGGGGGGCCTTTACTCTGAGTCGCAGCTTCCACTCCAGTAGGCAGCGCGGGGACCCAGATCCATGGCACCACTCCTGCGCAGCGTTCTTCTGATCTTCAATTTCCCTTTCGTATTCATCGCCGACCTATTCACCTTCTGTCTTCCTCACACATTAGGTTAACAAAGTCCTCATCGGCACAGCTTCACCAACCCAATCGCGGTTGCAACGGCACCTTGTCCTCCCATCTCATAAGGCCCTTCAATACTACATCTAAACATCACCACACCAATCCTCTACATACAGTATCCACACTTACTGCAGCGGCATCGATAAAGCCACCACAATGACTGACCTCGTGACCCTCATGGCCAACGCGGCCAAAGAACAACAAAAGCCCCTCGAAGACATCGTCACCGGCCTCAAATCCAACTTCGCAACCCTCAAAACCCTCCAAGCCGAAACAATCGCCCACAACGCGCAGAATCACTTGGAACTCGTGAACCAAGTCGAGGCGCTCAAATCAGATACAAATGGGGGCGTTTTGCTGCTACAAGATGAGCAGGATCGACTTGGGAATGTGATTCAAGATCTCAAATCTGATACAGAGTCCGGGATTGCAACGTTACGGGAAAATGTTGATGGGGTGGCTAAGGGACTTGAGTCTGAGAAAGAGGAGCGCAAGGGGGAGATGACAAATTCGAAAGCGGGGATGCATGATGTCAAGGAGGAGCTTGCATCTCTGGCACTCAAGAGCGAGAATGATGTTGATATACTCAAGGGGGAAATCAAGGCGGTGGCTGCAAAGAATGATGTTGTGCTTGAACATCATAAGGCCGAGATCAGCAATTTGAAGAAGGGTTTCAATACGCTGGCTGCGGCGCATAAGACTGACGCGGATGAACTTAAGGATAGCATCGATACGATCGCTCAGCATCGTGATGACGAAACTGAGGAGCGGAGGGTAGAGATTGAGAGTTTTGGTCAGCGTCTTGTGGCGCTCAGAGTGGATTTGGAGTCACGTTTGAAGGAAAATGTCGACTCGCTGGCTGAAAAGCAGAAGACTGACGTAGATGAGCATAAGGCTGATATGGGAATTCTCAAAGGTGTTGTCGATACATTGGCAGAGAACATTGATGCTCTTGCAAAGAATCATGCAGTCCAGGCGCGGAAACACAAGACCGCAACCGCGGCAAATGAAGCCGAAGTCGAGAAGCTCAAGGCTGAGGTAGACAGTCTCAATCAGGGCCTCAAGGGACTCGGGAGAGAAACGGCAGCCCGTCTGCATGAAGAATTGGCGAGCGTCAGGAACGAAATGGACGAACGCACCACCAGGAGCATCCAGGATCTGAAGAAATCTTACGCAGCGATCCACACGAAGCTGGACGACATGGGCGACAAATACGTTGACGCTGACGAGGTCAAGGATGAGATTGAGAGCGCCAAAGAGGGCCTTGAAGAGAAGATAAGGGCGATACCTAACTTACCATTGGTTGCACCGGTGGTACAAAAGGTTCACAACGCCGAAGACGACATTGAAGAGGAGATCAGGAGGTTACCGGACGTTCCTGTGATTCAACCCGTGGTGCAGGAAATCGAAAGAGTCAAACAGCACATTGAAGGAAAGATGGTGGACATACCGGACATACCGGATGTACCAGTGATTCGACCGGTGGTGCGTATGATTGGGAACGCTCAAGAGGATAGTAAAGAAAAAATCATGGCAATGCCGGCCATAGCAGTGATTGAACCGGAGGTACAAGGGATCAGACGGGTTACTTGGCCTCCCGCTCCCACCGCGGAATCGATTGCGGAAAGCATCGAGAGCAACACTGGCAGCGTGAGCTCTACTAGTATCTCAGATACACCTTACCCACAACCCGTCATCCGTCCCGAATCCCCTAAACGTCGAAAAAATCTTTGCCAGAGGATCTGCTTCGGCCTTTGATCAAGCCTTCGAATTCACTGTCCCATCAAATTCGCATCATCGAGCAAACCCGCTTCCCTAGCCAACTCGAAAAACTGTCCCTTTGACCTTATCAATTCACCGGGAGTACCGTATTCTTGAACCTCACCCCTAGATAGAACAACAATCCTATCTGAATCGATAACAGTATTGATCCTGTGTGCGATGGTGATGATTGTGCGATTTGTGAAAAGATCACTGCGTAATGTTTCTTGTAGCAGCGCATCTGTCTCTACATCCACTGCCGCTGTCGCTTCATCCAAGACAAGAATGGATGAATCTGTCAGGAGAGTTCGTGCTAGCGAAACGAGTTGTTTTTGGCCTTGAGAGAGGTTGGAACCGCCTTCTTGGACTGTGGCATCGAGACTACCGGGCATTTTTTCAACGTGTGGTTTTAAACGGGCGTGCTCTAGCGCGTCCCATAATTCATCGTCTTTCTTTACATGGCTTGGGTCGAGGTTGTCGCGGATCGTGCCTTCGAACAGAGCTGCATCTTGGGGAATGATGGCTAATTTGCTTCGTAGATCTTTGAGACCGATGGATGAGGTGTCGATGTTGTCGATTGAGATGCCGCCGGATGCTGCTTCGATGAGGCGGAAGAGGGAGAGTGTTAGCGAACTTTTCCCGGCCTGATGATGCGTTAGTTGATATCCATGAAAACAATCTCTGAGGGTGAGAAAGAGGGGAATAGATAGATTTACCCCCGTACGACCAACGACACCGATCTTCTCACGAGCATTGATGCTCAGCCCAATGTTCTTCAATACAAGTTCAAGACCGGGCCGATAACGCATCGAATAGTCGTTGAACTGAATGGTTCCATTTGCCGGCCAGGTCGGTTGTGGACGATTGTTCCGTACGATTTCCTCGGCCTCACTGGGCAATTCGGCGTATTCTAACACCCTCTCCACAGAAACGATATTCGTTTCGACATCGACAGAAAGTCGCACGATCCAGCCCAGAGCCTGGGTGATTTGAAGGGCGTAGCTCATTGCCAGACCAACCATACCTGCGGAAACATTGCCTCCATTGATGACGGCAAGGATGGACAGTGACGCGGCTATGAACACGACGAGGGATCCGACAAACTCGAGACGGATTCCCAACCAGCGATTTGCGTAGATGGACGGAAGGAAGGCTTTCATGTTGTTGTCGACGCGGTTTTCATTTTCCCATGCCCATCGTTTTTGCTGTTTGAATGCGCGGATGGTGGATAAACCACCTAATGACTCTCCGAAGTGGGCGTAAATCGGACTTCGAGAGATACTTTCGAGGCGTTTCAGCTCTCTATTGCTGCGGAGGTAGTATCGCTGGATGTAAAAATATAAGGCAGCTAGTGGTGGTAGGACGGCAATGAATACGGGTGTTATTGCGCAGATAACGATGAGTGTGCATGCGGCTTTTGAAGCATTGGAGAAGAACTCGCTGAACGACTTCCCGATGGCTTCGTCAACTCTGAACATATCAACAGAGAATCTAGTCTCGAGTTAGCTCGCAATCATAACAAGCACCTACCCGCTTGACATACCTATTTAAGATCCTCCCGACAGGCGTTGTCTCAAAGAAGCTCATCGGACTTCTAAACATGGCAGTTGCCATTTTTTCATGAAGATGTTTACTCGCCTGGATAGAGCAATATACCCACATGATCATCGTTTGCACGACGAGCATCGCACTAGCCGCAAAACCAAACGCAAAATAGACACTCATATTTTTCGCGATGTCAGAATTACCACCGAGCTTCTCGTTCAACTCGGCCCAATTTTTGAGCCAAATAGAACCGCTGACTTGCAGGGCTTGCACGGCTGCGACAGTGAAGAGCCAGACGCAGACAGCGTTGTAGTTGCAAGCACGAGCATAGGCAAGGTAGACAGACCATTTCACTTTTCCTTTTTCGGACGTTTCCTTTGTTTGGCGGGAGACTAGTTCCTTTGGTTTCGGTTGGTCTGACATTGGCAGCAAGGCCATTTCTTCGTCTCCTTTTCCCCTCTTGCTAGACTTGCTGATGTAGCTACGAAGCAGTGGTGGCTGATCAAAATCGTCTCGTTCCTCGTCAAAGGACGTCTTCTCAGCAAATGAGGAGAGAAATTCGTCTTCGCTGTCATCGCCAGAGTTCAAGCCGCTTGTGGCCTTGACTGGAGAAGAGGAAGCCGATTCACCTGGACTGCCAGCTTGTTCAGATGAGCTCTTCACAGTCTTGATAAGAGAAGCAATTTCTTCGTTCTTAGCTAGGGCACCCCAATAACTTCCTTCTTCAACAATGTGACCGCCTCGAAGCATCAAGATGTGATTGGCCTCCTTGAGGACGGGAATCGAGTTGGTCGCAAGGATCCTAGTCTTGCTTCGCAAAAGACCCCGCGGCCCAACGACTTGATTGATGACGTGGCGTCCGACATGTTGGTCAACAGCGGAAAGGATATCGTCAAAGATGTACACATCGGCGCGGGCGTATACGGCTCGGGCGAGCTGGAGACGCGCTTTCTGGCCACCACTGAGAGATATTCCTTTCTCACCTACCTCAGTCCGGTCCCCGTCCGGTAAGATGGCCAAATCTTCGATCAGAGCGCAGGCTTTGAGAGTCCGGTCATAGAACTTTGGATCAAAACGATGGCCAAATAATACATTGTCTTTAACCTAGCTGAATGTTAGTATGTAGTTGCAGGGTCGTTCGACTATGGCAAAACTCACAGAAGCATTCATTATCCATGCGTTTTGAGCCACATAGGCGACAGTGCCTCTAACGCTGACTTCTCCATTCACTTTATGCAGGTCACCTAAAATTGCTTGCAGAAAAGATGACTTGCCAGATCCGACTCGTCCGACAATGCAATTGAGCTCTCCCTTACGTGCAACAAAGTTGATATTGGAGAGCACTTTCTTCGAGTCGCTGGATCCCCATGTAAAAGAAGCGTCTTGCACTTTGACAGTCTCTTGTCCATTCTCCGTGGCACCTGGTAGAGACTCAACGGCGTCGTTCTGGATCTCGCCTGCTAACAAGAATGATTTCAATCTGCTGGCCGCCACGGTTGACTCGACGACGGAAGTAATGATGTTGGGTAGTTGCGTCAGCGGCATTGTGAGGAGATTGAAGAGAGTGAGTGCTGGGAACACCAAGTCGACCGAAAGAGGTGCCTTGTTTACCACAACATATAAGATAAACGTCGCACACGATACAAGAAATGGTGTCGTGTTCCAGCAAAAGCGAGATGCTGCCTGGGCTCCGCCGATTTTCCTAAGTGTTTTCAACTCCTTGTCGTTTCTGATGTGGGCGAGTTTGTCTGCGAAAGCTGAGGTCCACGAGTACAGCTTGATACTCTTGATATTGTTCAGAATTTCTGTAGTCACTCTTATACGCTCATCCTTGTTCTTCATTTGGACGTGCTGGAACTTTTTCATGATTTGAGCAATGTAGATGTTGACAGGAACCATGACGACCATAACCACGACTCCCGCAAGACCAGCCCAGCCAAGCAGCTGAAACAGCGAGGCCATGCATAAGATAATTTGAAACGGCGAACTCCAGAGCTGGTGGCCCTGGCGAGAGAGATCTGATATTCTTTGCGTATCGACAGCCATTAAATTGACGATGTCTCCTGTACTCTTGGCTTCGCGTCCTGCATTGGACAACCTCATCGCTTTCTTGTAGATGTTGGCGATCAGTCCCGCCTTGATCGTGGAGCTAAGTTCGAAAATCCAATTCATGAATTGATTGTTGCAGACTGATTGTGTAAGAGACACCGTGAACATGGCCATCGCAATCAGAAATCCGCGGAAAGGGGGATCAGGAGTTTCTGTTCGGTAAGAGTCGACGAAGCTGATAAGCATGCGAAGAAGGGTGGGTTGGGTGTACGACAAGAAATCGCCTGCCAATTTGACAGGAACAAAACCAAGGTATGGCTTTCCGAAGCTCTTGAATAGGGCTCGCCAGACCGACGGGCTGTTCCTCCGTACTTCAAGCTCCCACGTGGTCGAGAACTTCTTTCCGTTCGTTTTCGATGTGTTCCTCTCTGGTAGATCCCACAGATCCTCCATGGTCAAATAGGTCTTGTATCCCCGTTTCATCAAAGGGGTGAGCCATCCAAAGGCCAGTGTCGAGAAAATATTGCTATACTCTGCCGGACATTCGTTTCCGTCGCAGATCGTTCGATACATACTTTGCTTCTTCGGGACGAGCAGTTCAAGTACGAACACAGTGATCGCCAGAACCAGGTTTGTAGCTACCAATGCAAATCGAGATTGGTGATGAGTGAAGTTCTGAATGTAGAGAGATCTGGTTTTTGTAATTGAGGCGAAGATGTAGAATAGCCAATAGCAAAGAACAGTGCCAGAAGGCACTCTGCTCCTCTCGTGTTCCAATTCATGGATGGAGAAGACAGTGCCGAGAGATAAGATCTGTAGGAACGTCGCCCAAAACCTGAAATCTCCAGACCAAGTTCTAGTATGACTTGTGATTTGCAGATATCCTTCAAAGGTTGTTGTAAGGGCGACCCCGGCGACCAGACCCTAAAAGAGTTTTTAGAAGATACTATTGTAAATCACAATACATACATACCAATTTTGTGTAGTAATGCCAGTCCCTTTTGGTTGGTTGCTTCGAATTTCCCGTCAACAAACGCCATATTGTAAAAGCACCCGTAAGAATGCCGAACGAGGCAATGACGGCAAAGGGCACATCAATAAAACATGGCGTGAAGTCGTATCGAAGAAGCGACAACGGGCCCCATCCTTCGGAATTGTGACAAAATGGTTGTCTGGTGAGCGAGGTAGAGTTGCTGGATGTTGATGATACTGCTCTGTGAATGTGCCCCATTTTCCGAGGGCTTCGAAAAAGTGTAGAGAAATTCGATTGATCCAGCTGGGGAGAATGGAGCAGAGTAGTAATGATATTCACGACATTAGTCTAAAATGCCGATGGAGCGTCTACAACGGCGCGTTACCGGCTGCAAGAGTAGACTCGCCACGTATATCCTCGACATACGCCTGGAAGAAGTTGAGAAGCAGTCTCGTAACCAGTCAAATCGACTCGGCGACCCGACTCGTGCAAATTCACCCATCTCAAAGGCTTGGAGCCACACAGTCTTGACTACAGGCTTTGGTGCCTGATAAGAGCCTGAAGGCAGAGAATCTTTCATTGAACGACACCAGCATGACCAGGATAGACTTTGATGGCATTGCCTATCGGTAGATGGCGATGGCGCTAAGATTGCCCCACCAGATGATGCATGGGAAGTCGAATAGGTGATAGGACAGCTGGCGCGCCAGGAGGTCTAGCTGCTTGGTGAAATACCTAGTATCGGTACATTGATTCGCGAGTTAGGTCGAAGGGAGCTGCGCCATGAAGAAGGGTTGCCAGTGAGTTTATGATAAGCCCGGTGTATCCTTCGACCGACTTGCCGTGGTGAAGAATGGGTACGAGGAGGTCGAGAAAAGGGCGGCGATGAGAGTCGTTACTAAGCTTCTACCATGTACATTAGTCATGCACCATCCTTACCGCTGATGGTCTCTACCACAGTAGATTTCTGCTTCTCTACCTATCGTCCTCTCAGCAATCAATTGCTTCCAAAAGCCCCTGTGGAGTACCAAGTTAATCGAATCGAGTTCATGACAATTCGAAATCATTCTTGGAGGAACAGTCTCGTGATGCAAAAGCAATGCTGAAGATGATAGAAGCTGTGAGAAGAGATATTGTGAGATACATGATGGCGGTATTGAGGGGAGGAGGGGAGGAACCCTGTTGGTCGCATGAAACACTATGAATTTCTGGTCCCGATGGTCGTGGAGTATCCATTTTCCGTCGGCCAAAATGATCAATGGTGGGGAGGGATGCTTTTTGAGCTATTCTACCCGTCAACTCGTGTTTCTGAGCTTCTGTGAGTAGCTTCAGATTGTCTGTACATGCCCGAACCTCTTTCCCAAAGAATCCCATACACATGTGTTCTCCATGAATCTCGTTCAAGCATCGCCGCCACTTCCATCACATGAACCCGGCGTAGAAACCATCCCCACCATCATCATACCATCCATCACGATCAAGATAATCATCAAAAGTATAATTAAAATGGCTCTCCCACATATCATCTTCAATACTTTCTCCCCAATCCGTTGGACTCCATCTGTCCTCATACTCGCTACCATTGAAATATGGAGGGAGAAATACGACACCCGCATCCGTGAAGAAGCCTGCGGCCTGGTCCAGCAATGCCTGATGGCGAGTGATGCTCTGTTTCATGAAGCATTGCTCTGCATCCACCGTTTTGAGCTTTGGTAACCGCTTCTCCAGTTTGCACGCGCGGGCGATTTCGACAAGGAGAGGCATGAAATGTCTTGCGCTCTGGCCAGGTGAGTTGAATTTCAACGTCTCGAGAGATGGAGGGAATATGTCTGCGAGCTCATGATAATCAAGTGGTCTGCCGTTTACTTCGTATGTCGTGTCCTCGGTGTCGGACTCGGTGTCGGAATCTGCAAGAGAATGGGTATAGGGTATCCCACCGATAATGTGCTCTCCGCCTATCTCAACCGTCTGCAACTTGTCGAATTTGGCAAGCGACCCGATACGAGCCAGGCCTGGGGCTTCCCACCTTGAGGGTAAAGTTAGCTGGTGTCTCAAAAGCTAAAGGAAGACGAAAAAGTGAGTGCTCGCATGAACAAGAGCATGATGCCCTAATAGACAAGCAAACGAATAAAAGGTGAGACAAAATACGAACCTTGCAAACCAATCCACATCTGCGCTGTCCAGAGTCAACGTCTCCAAGGAGTGCTTTTGCGTGCTCAAATTTTCCAGCAGACCAGAGTATCCCGCTTCAGCTCCACTAATTCCTATCTCCAACTCCATTGGCCAGGTCAACGAGAAATGCCGTAGAGATTTACAAGCTGTAAGGATGTTTCGCAGGTACTCGGAGTCAACTGCGGACTCCTCGAAGTGCAATGTCTCAATGTTGGACTCTGCTATCGGCCAGTCGATCTGACTTCTGCAGCTTGTCCTTGTCATTCCCATTCTTGCCCTTGACAGGAGCACATCTTGTGGTTCACCTATATCTGCGCACCGAGCCAAGTACAAAGATACATATCGCAACGTTGGCAGACCCAGAGCACAGGCTAGACCATTGGGGTTGAAGCCCGGAGTCGCCAATCCTAGATTTGAACGCGCCGTCAAGATCGTATGTAGCTTAGAGAAAGGACCTAAGCCGGGTGCACGGCGCCTCTCTCCTGCGCGTCGCATCAAAGCCAATGTCCACGGAAAATCCTCAGCCAAGGTCATGGAGGAAATCGAGAGGTGCAGAATCTCCAGCTTTGGCAGCAAGGCTAACATCATTGCAACCTTAGCGTCACTACCAGATTTTTGGATATGGAGCATCCAATCTTCCTTCCGAAATCGTTCGCGACTGGGGTTATCCGGTAATTCCTGCTCTTCTATGTCAATCATCTCAGCCACAGACAGGATATTTTGTCCAATCTTCGCGGATTTCATCTTTGAGGGTAGTATCTCCATGCCTTCGACAAAGATGATGCGGACGTAAGAAGCTGCGATCGGATTGCGGATGAAACGTTCGATCAGCATTAGTCGCTGTTGGACTTTTCCAGTGTCGCGAACAAGGCTACCAAGGATAGGTCTAGCCATGCTGTAAAGTCGGCGCGAGGAGAGACAAATCCGTTTCAACATCCTGCGATCTTCGATAACTTTGTAGGGCCACGAACCACCGTTAAATAAACCCATGTCGCCGCTCGCTACGTCGGTGACATGCCGACAAGGATCGAAATGCTCTAGGATTTTGAGCACCAACTCATCCGGCAGATCGTTAAGGCTCGTCGTCTTAGGTTTTCTCGGGAGACTGGGCAAGGTAAGTTGATGTTACGGCCTCTTGGGCAAGCTTGACATACGAGCTCTTTCCTACTGGCACAAAATACAATAGCTCTGGCTTTGACTTCTTGGGTACGGTGGGTTTGTTTTTGGAGGCGTTTCTCGATCGCTTGTTCTTCTGCTCTGTACGAGGCGGCTTTCCTTGGTCATCAACCTTTGACAGTGAATCTGACGCTCGCATACGTGAAGGCCCTGCTATTGTCTGGTTTTTGAGGATGGGAAGCGTCGCAACATGACTCTCATCAACGTCGTCGTTGGAAGGTCCAGCATTACTCTGTCTCTTCCTTATGTTTTTACGTTTTCCATATCTCCTCTCGATAAAGGCCTTCCTCTGTTCGGGATTCTTGACCCAGCATTTGCTTGCTTTGTGACCAGATTTTTCGCAATAGCTGCATCTTTGTGCCGTTGCCGCTTTCGTTGATGTTAGCGTTGTTGATGACTCCATTTCAAAATCTGGTTTCGATCCAATGGTAGGTTTTGTGTCAATCGAGAGGCAAGCGCTTGTTGACAACCTGAAGTTGAAGTTGAATTGCGCAGAATTGGAGACGCGTTGACATATTAAGACCCACTTTTAATCGCCGGTACACACGTGATTTGGTGAGCAGGCTGCATTTACTAGTACTGGTAGATATATCACTCCAAAAAGCCTAGAATACGAGTAATCACTCGCATCTCTGCGGTACTCAATGCACATGCCTGACAGAAGCCGCCAAATATTCGACCAATACAATGTCAAGTTGGTAAAGTACAACATACAGTCTAACATCGTGATACCTACAGCCTGCTTGGGGCTAGTAGTACTGAATTGAGGAAGCCTACGATATGCTACAAATCCAACAGAATTAAGTTCCCTCTCGGATCTTACGGTAGCCTCGAAAGGACGTTCGCATCGTAGATCAACCTCGGAGCACACAGTACTGTGTTATTTGCGTATTGGCCATCGCTTTTGAGCTGTTTATAGCACTCTGTTTTCAGGGTTCGTTGCTCAATCTGGACTTGGGGGAAAGGTTTTTCCGAAGCTGATATAGTGGCAAGCCACACCTAATGCACGTGTAGCTTCAAAAATACCTAGGTACTAGTAGTTTACGTACTCTGTACTGCGTCTTGAGGTTCCGCTAACCAGATAAAGGAGCGGCATCTATTCTTAGATATTCGCAAAGTGGAATAAAAGATACGCGTACAGCAATTTGGCTTGTAAGAAAAACTTATTCCTTTAATCCAGATGAAGCGACGAGTCCGGGAAACTTGGTATTGTGATTTGTGCTAGGATGATTGAGGTAAGACATACCTACCAGATCTTTGGAAAATTTAGGGTATCTCTGCACATGGCCGCGTCGCGTCGCATATCACCATGTCCAACTTACATGCTGTCTTCTCTCCACCTGCTCCTCACCCTCTGCCAGCTTTCCAACTCTCCCTTCCCTCCCTTCTTCTCAAGTCCCAAGCCACGGTCGACCCATTCCTGGCTTCCCATCTCACTCAATCTGCTCAGCGCGCGTGCAAACGCAAATCTTTCTTCGTCGCCAGAGAATAAACTGCTGTTCTTCAGCATGTTCATATTCATGCCTAGGTCGTCCATAAGACTGCGCATTACATCGCTGACATCATGGTGCTCGTCGCCCTGGGGGACAGTACCCTTGTCCTGGCCAGTATGTGTTGCGTCCTCCAGCTCGGATTTAGACATGAAGAGTTGGGTAAGTGGTCGAGCAGAGGTCATTACTAGCTTCGCCTAGAACGTGTCAGTGGGGATCATATAGGAGGATGGAGTCCATATAACTTACTCGACTCTCGTACATGGCATCTATAAAGGTGATGAACCTTCGCGCAAGATCCCGGCTTTTATGGTCCATTGCTGGCACGTCTGTGATGATGAAAGCCTCGTAACTCTTCATAAGCTCGATATAGTCGGCCGCTCCAGTGGCACGACCAATAAGCTCATCAAATGAGAACCATGCTGCCTTTCCACTCGCCTTTGGGACCTGGATTTCTCGACCCCAAACTGTATGTGTTGCAGGATGTGGTGGATCATTCTCAAGGTCGCCGAGGAACTTGAACCACTTGTCTGCGTGTGTATGTGCTGACTTGTCGAGCGGATGATGATAAACGCCAGAAGGTGGCCTAGGAATCTTACGATAGTCCGTTTCCGAGTCTAGGTTTATTACACGTAGCCGCTCTTTTAGCAAGTTGATGCACGGTATGAAGGATTCTCGTTGTATGCCGTTCTTGTAGAGGTCGTCTGGGTGTCTGTTGGAGGTGGTGACTACAACAACGCCATGGTGCATTAGCGATTCGCACAGTCTGCCATTGTATTAGTAGATTCTTTAGATGCCGAGTCACACTACACACCTTCGCAGAATCATAGCGTCTGCCACATCTGTGCATTGGAATTCGTCAAAGCACAGAACGTTACTCGTCTCGGCGATTTGAGCAGCAACGAAAGGCACTGCATCAAAGTCGTTTCCATACTTTGTCCTAATCTTGTGTAGCTCACGATGAACTTCTTGCATGAAGTTGGCAAAGTGTATACGCTTCTTCTCTTTAATATTAGGCGGTAAAGTGTCGTAAAAGAGATCCATCATCATGGTCTTCCCGCTTCCTACATCTCCATACATGTATATGCCTTTCGGTACGTGGTCTGGGATGTCTAATTTGGGCTTGTTGCTTGATTTGCGATGGAACATGGAGAAAAATGATTTCTTCACAGGCTGGAGGGACTCTACGGTAGGATGCTCAACTTTGGGAGGGTCGTAATGGGCGAGCATATCATGTAGATTCTGCAGATTCTGAATAATGGCTAGCGGTTCATGTGTTAGAAGTTTTATGGTTAAGCTATGAAATACCTACTACCTACTCCTCTGGTGCTCATCGTCTCGCAGCTTTCCATGCCGCACCCTCAGATCATACTCAGCTATCGGTCCATGATGGTCATGAGGATCTTCTGTATGAGGAGGCGCAGGACTAGTTGTGGCCATGGCCCGTACTCCGGGTCTCGAGAGTGCTGATGGGCCATGGCGAGGTAAACGAAGCTCAGGAAGAGCCTTTGTGCAAGTTAAAGGACTCGGAGTTGCATGGAAGGATCGTATACAGGCGCGACAGACGGAAGTTCTAGGATGTAGTACTCGGCGTGGGCTGTTCCAGTAGAAAAGGCGGGAGAAGCGTTGCGCCTCAGCGGGCTTCATATCGTTCGTAACCTGAATATCTTCCAACGCCTGGCAAATGCATAAAAGAAAGTGTATGACAACAGCTACAAGGATAGAAACTCTGAATAACAGAGCAAGGCTTTTATCATCGTGATTTTGCCATCCAGAACCTGAAGTGAAATGTTGCGTGAAGGCGGCTTCGGCTTTCGGCAAAGAACGGAACTTGGTTTCACCCGCTTGGAGTTCCGAGTCTCACAACTGTCGGGTGCAATCAATTTCCTCCATACGCGAGGCTCAGCCTTGTCCCCGAGATGGTATTTATCTTTGTCAATACAGTAAAATATCAGATGGCAATGCTGGAAGGTGCCCACGTGATGGCCTGACATTCCAGTTCTTCTGCCTTGCCAACGACTCTTCACAACACTATTAGCCACGACGCGTCTTCGCAACAACAACAATCATAATTTGCATCTCATCAAACATGAATAGTTCCATAGTTCTTCATGATCCAATAAACAACCCGCCACAATGCCTCTCCCCATGAACTGGATCAAGGTCCCTGGTTACGGGCATTTACTTCCGCCTGAATTGGCCCTGGAGGACCTCGAGTTTGCGAGGTACGACAAGATTCACGAATACTACCTCTTCGTCAAATTTGTCTGGCTCATCCGAACACGGGCCCTTCCGGATGACCTCAAGATTGAGGTGAAAGAAAGAACCCCCGCAGACGTGTGTCGTGCATTGCATAATGCCGTCAAGCTCGGAGCCATGGATACTGGGTGGGCCGACGAGTACTTCATGGTCTCGGAGGAGGTGTCGGTTAGGATGGGTGGCTTTCCTAAGGATTTCTTGATACAGCAACGAAGGTTGCAATCGCTAATTAGCAATCCGCCGAATCCCATTACGAAATCAATATCCCAGTCAAAGCCGACCAAGAAGTTGGCTGGATTCCATTTTTTGCGGCTTCCAGATGCTGTTCGTCATCGGGTCTACCGCCTTTTGCTGGTGAGAAGGTCGAATATACAAATTGGTGATTTCGACTTTGGTGTCGAGCCCAGAGGATTCTTTAGAAGGACGGAATATTCATTGTACGATAGCAAAGAACGTCGGCAGCGAAGGACAACGTGAGTACTTTCACTGAGGTTGAAACCAATTGAAAACTAATGATGTCCAGGTACACCGTCCGGCTTGGGAAATTTGAAGTGCCTATCAATTTTGAAGTCATGCTCTTGAACAAGACGATATGCACAGAAGCACAGAGGATATTTTATGGGGAGAACACGTTCGCATTCCTCGGTAATAGTCAGAAACTCTCGTTTGGAAAAGCCGTACTAATGATTTGAGGCACTGCTGAATCGGCTCTATCGTTCTTCCACGATCGTGCCAGCAGGCTTGACACTCTTCGCAAGATATTTATGCGCTATTCTTGTAGCACCAAGTCCTTCAAGGGTTGCTATAATGCCACTTGTCCGATTCCGCTTCCATCAATGACCTCAGCTCCTGCATGGAGACGCATGTAAGTTTACCATTCTTTTCTTTCCACCTCGTTCTGGTGTTCCAGCCTGTAATTTCAAAGTCTAAGCAAAGACTAGTTTCAACTTGTTCGTCCACACCTCCATCGGACTCGAAGACTTTCATCTCGTTCTGGATGACTCTTTCTGGCACCAGCTTCCAGAGATCAAAGGTGCGGAAGCCATCTTTAACAAGCAAGGTCTCTGTGAACCCTCATACAATTCTTCCAACGACCGAAACTTCCTCCAGCACGTGGCCCGCCTTGGTGGAGTGAATATTCGTCTGACCATCGATGGCGATGGCGGAAAGAGAGAGCGTGTGGTTTTTAGAAGAGACCTTGAGCGGCGTCTTCAACAACACGGTTTCAAGCGACCATACCTGGCTGATGACAGCAAACCCGAATGCACCTGTCGGAAGAAACTGCTTTTCGAGTGTTGCATATGGGATAAACAGGGCAAAATGAGGCGAGGTTGAGAACTCATGATCTCTATTGGACGCCCCACCTCTTTCTTCAAGCTGGTTTTGTGTCTTGAAGTAGGGATTCCCTCCCACGATCTAAATCCGTCATTTTCTGAGCCCAGTTGATATTCGGTCCCAAATTCCAGAAATACAACAACCCCTTCATCGCTGCAAATGGATTCCTAGACCAAGTCTTCAACCAAATCGTCTCAAGCCTTGAGTAAAAGAAGTCCCTTTCTGCTTGAGTAGTGGACTCGCACCCAGCGACGAAACAGGGCCAAAGTGGACAATGACTTCCGGCTACGTTCGCATCGATGGACATGAGGATCATCTTTAGATCTGAAGACAATTGGCTCAGTTCTATTGACTGCTCAAGCGTGAGAGTCGATTCCGCCAGTCTGTAATGATAAATCCGTCGGGCGATTTTGAAGCAAGAGTTGTACTGCATTATCGTCATCTGGATCGCAGGACTGCAATGGTATTTTCGGTGGTCCAGGAGGAAAGATTCGCAGGCGTCGTGGCCGGGCTCGTTTGACATTGGGCGAGCGACGAATTCGATTCTGCGAAGAATTAGTAAATGATGAGCTTTGTTTGGTTTTTAGTTTTTTTTTTCATAGTGGTGGTAGTTGTTAGGAGGGACAATTCATACAATCCACTTTGATACTCCAAAAAGTCCACCAGTGGTCCCTGGCCCATCCCTTCTCTTTTCCTCCCCTGGCGAAAGCTAACCAATGTTTTCCGAAGAGCCATGATATCCGCACTTCCAGTGATCAGATCACCCAAAATGAGCAGAATAAGACAACACCAACTCGACTCTGCAAAGACTTGTTGCTGAGCAAGAGGCGATGCACATGAGGCCGCCGAAGACGAAGAAAAACGGGATCCAGAAGAACGAGGCCCTTTTCTCACGCGCCACCCACGCCGGGTAAAACCCGCTGCACCCGGACCAGGTCCTTGCTGCTGCTGAGATTGAAATTGTTGCGACCCTGACAAAGCGATTTCTTGCAACATTTTAATTACAATCCCTCTTCCCACTTCGGCGTCCGCACGGAGGGACGGTACTTTGTAGGAGAGGTGGAAAGCGGCTGTTACACAGACGGCGCGGCGGACGAGGGGGCATTGGACGGCGAATGGGAGGACGTGGGAGCGGAATCCGTTGTCGTCATCTAGGATTATGCAGTATGGTGATACTTGGGTCAGGACTATGGGTAGGGGGAGTTAGTAATGAAGTTGGGCAAGGGAAAGGGTGAGGCTTTGTTGTCAGGTGAGGCTGAGGCTGGGGCTGGGGCTGGGGCTGGGGCTGGGGCTGGGGCTGGGGCTGGGCTGGGGCTGGGCTGGGGCTGGGGTAATTAGAGTAGGTTGGCGGGATCTCGGGCCTCTTCGGCGTGATGCGCGGTCAGTTGCTTCACGCAAACATGCAAGCGTGTAAAGCGTGATGTCACATGCTGCATTTCGCAATTGAGGCCTTGTTCCGACTTCAGTGGTGATGGGGTCATCTTCGAACTACTGCAACCCACATTGGTTCCTGACAGCATGTGTCGTGACGAGGGGGGAAAAAGATCAAACAAACATACAGTGAACGAATAACCATCTGGTTTTCGGATCCAAAAGCTCGAGGGATGTACTCGGAGACGGCGGCCTCACAAGTTCTTCCAACTCTTCCTCTTCCTGTGGTGGTTCGCCTGTACTCGGGATCAAAGTATTAGACGACATCGAATGCGTATTGATATCCGCGCCGCGGCTCGTATCAAAAGCCGCAGCAGTTGGTTGCGGAAGCGGTGCTACATTTCCAGACGCCGTAGTATAATGATTGATAGTCTCCTCATATCTCATGACCTCCACGTGCGAATATCGCGCTCCAGTCTGAGAATGTTTCCCTCCTTGATCGTGATGCACCTGCCTATCATCAACGCCAGAAGAGTAGATGAACTGCTTTTGGGAGCCCCAGAATGTCGTGTGCATGTTTAGAATTGCGGAATTCGTTATGGTCTGTCCGACTCGCGTTCGTTGATGGTTGAGCGCTTGGATGGCGGTTCGGTTTGTCGTGAAGGTTTCGTTGAAGGCTATGCAATATCTGCGCAATCATGTTCACCCTGTGAAAGCTCTGGTATATTCTAGAGAACTGTTGGAACAGAGATTGGACAAGATGAAGGTGTAAGTGTGCGTTGACTGACATTGGAATGATAGCATCATATACTGTAGTAGGGCAAACCTACATCGGATGCGGCCCTGAACCTAGAAGCCACAAAATGACGAGGATGGCAGATTTGTTATATTGTTCCTGAGCGAAGCTTTCGGCGAAGAGAGAGCGACTGTCGATTGTCGATGCGGATGGAGAGGGTGGAGTAGTGTTTTGCGGAGGTGGAGGAGCAAACCGACTGTCGCGGGTGGGCACTGATATTTACTGGCTCCTTTCGGCCATCCAGCCCTACCACAATTTAACACATTACTCGGGCACGAGTAGCGCTGAGATTATTGAGGGAGTCAGGGAGAGCGAAAAGAGAAAAGATGGCGCACAAAAATGATCTTTGCTGGGGAGCCAGAAATACGGCTTCCCAATAATATTATACCCATGGGATGATAGCATAGACCCTGTCATTGAAGAAGCAAATTTAAATTGGAAGAACATCGGGAGAACGGGGGCCAGTGCCTTGGGCTCTACTATCGCAGCTGGATATATAAACGATGTCCTTGGTTGGATCCCACTGGACCCTGTCGTATCCCATCTAGCGTGGGAGAATAAGGAAGATCTTTGCTTCTCTATGGAGAGGTAAGTAAGACAAACGGAATACCTTTGATGATATGAAAGTATTTCAGTGTCTTAACCACCAAATAACGTTGATTCGTCCGTCTACCACAGCATTTCCACCACCTCCCCACGATGCCACACTGTGATTTCAGGTTGTCGTAGATCTCCTTGATTCTACAACTTGAATGATGAGAACAAGTGGCTATTTTGTTTGCCACCGAGATGATATCCATTTGCTCCGTCATTCCCGCTCTTTGGAAACTTTACTCCTTGAATCTTGACAAAGACAGAACCGGTGTTCTAGGACGACCAGGATTCTGCAGGGGCACCTGTGTCCCAAGTACGAGGCTTCCGCCATCTGCCGGGAGCGGCACAATTGCCACAGCAAACGTGTCCGTGCCGGCCACATAGGAGTAACGCTCGTTGCAGCGAAACAAAGTGCCAGGCTCTCATCTACCCGAATCTTGAGACCCATCGGCCACGAGCCAATATCAACCGAGGTAGTCTCGCCGTCGCTTAGGAGTCGTTCTCAGATATGAGTATGCTAAGGTCATACTCAGTAGATCTCGCTGCGTCATAAGTGAGACGCGCAACAAGTCCGCAGCCTCGCTGAGTCCGGTCCGCGTTTGGCAAGTGCGATTGTTAGCTCCAAACGTTTTATCAGATCGTCCCGGCCCAGTTGAACCTTAGCATCCCCAAGGAATTTGTTGATAGGTACTACATTGGTATTGAGAACCTTGAAGGGAATCTGTAGGCCTCCAAGCTTGCTATTGATATCATAAGTAACTTTGGTCTCGGCAGTCAAAGCCTTGTCCGTCAATGGTTTGAAGCACAAGATACAGGGTTGCGGTTTCGTGCCGAGAATAGGCCAATCGCGTTCCAACCGGTCGACGGTATCTTTGGCCCCGGGATTCTATTATTAGACATTAGAACAATTTCAAGTGCATCACTTGAATCGACGATGTAGTTCAAGTACAGTGAATATGCGCGGGAATTGACAAACGTACGCGTGGTTCCTTCTGATTTCCATTGTCCGTTCCCTTAAGGTAGTGGTCGAAACGTGTGCGCAGTTCCTCCGGGCGTTTAAAAAACGTCACTGATGCCATGTTTGTCGATCGGGTCAAGTGTCTGGGTACTTTCGTCGGTACACTTACCGCTGTTGTGCACGCACGACCACTTTCTCCAGTTGTGGCGAAATCGTTCGAAAAACCTGTGAGAGTTGTAAGACGGGTGTAGGATGTCACAATGTAGCTGAGATTTTGACTTTGTCTGGCCTGACAATCTTGTCATCATCCTGCAGGTTTGAACGTTGATAGCAATCTGCTCAAATTTTTGAGAACACCATGCTCGGTCTTCAAGCAACGTCCTCACCCATGTCTTCATGACACGCTGGCCTTTCTGGACCAAGGCGTATAACGCTAGAAATCCGTAGATCTCGATGGGAGAATTGCCAGACAGTTATCGTCGTCGATGTTGGATCGACAATGTCTTGGTCGAAATATCATCCCCGACGTGGGCTCTGCAAGCAAAGGTTCGCATAATTTCCGCGCCAAATCCGGGGCGAGCGATAACACCTCGTCTCAAACCATCGCGATACAAATCGTAAAATGCTTCTCAGAGAATGATTGCGGCCAGATGAGGCGGCTATTCAGCGGCAATGAACAATTGCGAGATAGCAAATTGTGAGTTTCCAAAAACCCGACATTTTTGGTTGGACAACAGTTGAGCAGCAGCTGGCTTCACGAAGTGCACAAAATGGTAGCTGTTTACAACGTTAGTCAGCGTCTATAAGATTGGTCACAGACGAATTTGTCTTCGTCAGACTGACAAAACCAGTATGTGGTATTTCCGTCGGAATAGTAGGCCGTTTACTCCTGCCCCATATTCTTCCCACTGGGTCCCCCAGCTTAACGGCAGTATCGCGCTCGAATACATTGTCGTGAGGCAAGACCTTGGCGCCTTCACGACGAGCTGTTCCTGCGTTGAGACTCAGAGTCTGTGGTTTGAAGCCTGTATGGAGCGTTCGTGGAGAGTCGATAGGTCAGTTGCGTCAATATGTAACATGGGACGAGTCGTTGCCGTAAGTACGAATTGGTCCTTTGAGGAGTTAACGATTTGCGATACTTGGTTGTATGTGTATCAGCGTCTGATTTCCGTGTCTCGAGGAGGGTCCAGCAATGGCACAGAAAGAGAAGATATCTGAGTGAAAGGAATGCGGCGTACACATGTGAAGAAGGTCAGGGAGTAAGAAGATCGGGGAATGACAGGGGATAGCTGGAAGAGCAGACGTCTTTGGTGATTTGATAGATGTCGAAGAGATGGCAGCAAAGGAAGAGTATGAATAAGGATGGGGACTGGTTGATCAAAGTGAAGGTAAAGAGTAGGTATAAGAGATCTGGAGGCGGCCCGCGGGACATCCCGGAGATCGGTATAATTCCGATCGATCTCCGCCGCCCCTCCGTATCGGATGTTCTTGGGTCGAGAAATTGCCTTTCATAACATGGAGAACAAGGGTGAGCGAATCCTCTTGCATAAACCCCGCCGCTCTTTTCCGAATCCAGATGAGCTGCAGCGCGGAGACTGCTCGGGACGACGGGTAGCGCCAGCGATCCGTCGATCGTGGACCCGTCGATGTTGTGGAGCTGCAGATATCGATAGCTTAGGTATTCGTCTGGAACAGCAGCTGCCATGTATCATGCAACATGAAGCTGCTGCAAGTGTTCATGCAGAGAATGAGATGGCGGTGGCTTGAGTTATGATCATCTGCGTCTTTTCGTATAACTTCAGCTTCTATCGCCTTTTAGTCAAGAGCATCCTACTTTTCCCGTCCACCTAGCTCTCCTGCTCTCTTGTCAATTGTTATCACGGCTAGCAATCATGGGTGTGCTACATACAATCGCTGCCCAGATCATCAATCTCTCCGTAATCATTTGGGACTTTTGGATCTTCATCTTCAATATCTTCACTCCAGCTCTCAAACCAGGCCACGTTGTCCCCACTCATGCAGCAGGCCATAATCTGGCCTGGCCTACCTATGTTGCGCCAACAGAAGGAGATTCAAGATCAGCCTGTCCAATGCTCAACGCTCTCGCTAACCACGGCATCCTACCCCACGATGGCAAGAACATTTCTTTCAAAGAATTGAACATCAAAGTCCGGCAGTCCTTCAATTTTGCACCGTCGTTTTGCTTCTTTGTGCCCAAATTTGCGGCTGATTTTCTCAATAAAAGCTATTGGGAGGATACCTTCGACCTCGCCGAGCTCAGCCTACATGCCCCTAACGCAATCGAGCATGATGGGAGTTTGACAAGACAAGATGCTGCACTGGTCCCGGATCAGGGCAAACCAGATCTGCAGCTCGTTAACGACCTCTTGAACGAGGCAACGGGGACAGCGGAAGATGGATCGAAACTTCTCACGATTCCGGATCTCTCTAGAGCGTTGTCAAAGAGGCGATACTATGCAAGAAAAACAAACCCAGCATATACTGAGAGTTTCTTCCATAATACCTTTGGATCTGCAAAGTGAGTTCGAAGAAAAGATGAGACATAAGCGTGCATTACTAATCCATTGTATTCAGTTCTTCCACGATGCTCAAAATCTTTGGAGGACGCGTTGACGACTTGACACCCATGCTTGTCGAAGAAAGATTTTCTGAACAATGGGAACCGCGTGTGACGTCGCGATTCGGACTCACTATGGCCGCTTTCAACGGCACAGTTCTACCTGTCGAAAGAGGAGTCGATATTGAGAAGATCGCCGCGGCAGATACCGACACAAAAACGGGTTGAAGTACGACAAGACTTAAGAGTTGACGAGGCTCTAGATATAGCAAGAGTGGAGTACTAAAAACGTGGAGAGACTGATGACTTCCCCGCACCAACGGACTGCGCTCAAGCCGTACGAATTTCCTGTCCATCGATCCAAGATAAACTGGGCCAGAAGAGGAGACGCCTGTAGTTGGGCCATAATCTATATCCATTTTTAATCTTACCTGCGCAAGTATCGAGGTGGCATCTTGAATCATTTTCTTTCATCCTAAGATTAATTAATGTTGATAATTTCTTGACAATCTGGTTTTCACGTTCTCAGATTGGTCGTGTTGAACGGCTGCTAGCTATGGGAAGAATATATTTGGAGCACACAAGTGGTGCACACGTGAGATTTTGGCATAGCACACATTTATAACATACCCAACATGTTCTTGTTCACTTCTCCTCAATATTGATACCCATGGAACACGTTCCTGCCTGACCCCAAAAACACCAAAGTCTCCATCTCCGACTTTGTACAGGGAAATTAATTTCGTTGAAACCTGCAGTCTGCGTCCAAATATGATTCAATCCAATCCAAATTGATGTCAGGGATCCTCGTTTAAGCAATCGAGTTGATAAGGATTGTCTGTTCGAGTTCGAGAACTTCCGATTAGCGAACTCGTCCTCCCTGCTATTGTCGTTTTTTGGCTCCTCTCTTTCATTTGCGCAATCATCTAGTTCCTGGTGCGTTCGCCGGGTATGAAAGATATGGATCCACGTCCCTCTTATTGTGCTGCCCAAAATGCCTGCTATATCTCTTTTGCCCTGATAAACGCGTGTATATAATCTATATACACGGAAACTACCGTTCGGTCTATACAGAGTCCGTACGAGAGAGAAATACTCAAATCTACTTTTTAATTAGGTAGGGGTAGGAGAATTACTTTGGCAGTCCAAGATATACATATCGATGTATTTTCGCATATACGCCAAGATGTAGCAGTCTTTTTCGGCAGCACTATACACAGTACTATGTATAGACTTTTGCGCTAATGCTCGGTTTAACTATTCGAAGTATGTACCTTCCGATCGGGTCACCGATTCTTTTGTCTACATGGACCAATATAGCCAAACGATGAGGACCGACCCAAGTAAAGTCCGGTTGGGACCGAACTCCTACTCCGATCCCATCTCCAATTCATCTTGTTCACCGTAGTATTCATATCGAGATTGGCTGTCGTACACGTCTCGTCACTTGGACGGTGTCTGAAATCTAGCGGCAGAGCAAATTTCTTATCGAACTGTTCCCCTACTGAGGCCTGGGCCGCCTGACAGTCGTGTAAGCCTGGATCGAACAGGGTTGATCTCGGGTTCTTGTTGTAAGCACAAAGACAATTATCGAAGTCGAAGTCAAACCTCGAATTTCTCATCCGAATGCTAGTCTAGCCGATAAGTAGCACTTTCCACCCAATCACAACTTTAAGCTTGTTGAAGATAGGCTTCTAGCTATTCTCGTTATCGGTCAATATTGATTGGAGCCAGACCATACTGCCTAGGAATTCCTCAGACATTATATGCACTTCTACTCTAGTATCGCATGGAGCTTAATCTCAACGTTCTCGATACGCACGAATATAGTCGGACTATTGGCCGAAACTCTAGATCGTCCGTTATCCTAACCAATTGCCAAGGCTATCTTACACGTGGACTCCTATTCATTCTAACTACATTGCTACGATCCCAATATATTTACCTTGAAATGCCCCTCGCATGCATTTCTGCGTCTTCTTCTTTCGGTCCGCGGGTCTTCCCTGTTTTCAAGGTTCCAATTTTTCCGCCAATACCGTTGCCAAACAAGCGGGAATTAACTACCGTTAAGAATAGAGAGACAAGAAGTACGGATATTAAATAAAAGAGGGTACTAGAATAGAGGCCTCGGCGATCGGACCGAGCGAGAAAATAGAGGCGTGGATAGATAGTAATAATTTATAATCTATACAAATTGTAATTTCCTGTTTTTTTAAAAAGTGGAGGGTACAAATCACAGCCTGAGCTTGTGACCACGGTGCACTCAAAGTATTTACTAGGCATGGTAACGATAGCATCCTGGATGCTCATCTGGACTGTTTGCTGTAAAATATTTCCTGCCAGTCTAATACTTGTCCCTCCTTGAGACGTACTGCTTCAGTCAAGGAATCTGAAATTTCCAAGGCTTCTCCTGTCCAGATTGCTACGAATTGCTCTGTACTACAACGTTATCTTGGTCAATAGTTACATCAATATCCATTTCAGTACTTTCTATATCTAGACCTAGCCTGGAAACATGCCTCCCCGCTTCCTCCGCTAAGTCGACCATGAACGAACTAATGCGTCCCCGCCCTGTACAGATCTCCCCCGCCCAATCAGTGAACCTGGATAAGACCTCGATAATTTACAAAATCTCTCCTACCATGTGAGTAGTACGATAAAGTACCTAGTTCCCATCCTGATGATTTGACTTGGACAAGGTTATGTACATATCTATATATATATAGATATATATACATATACACAATATAATAATAATCTATTCATGGGTCAATCGATACAGGCCTATGAGTGCTATGCTATGCTATCAAGTATAAGTATCTAGACTATCCGACGGGGATAGATCTCAGAGTCCAGTGTACCACCACCACATAGTTCCTGGGCTTTCACCATGCTCCCCCTCAAACATCTCTTCTTCCTCCTTGCACCTGCTGCTGTGCTCAGTGCACCACACCCCGAATCAAACGATGGCAACTTGGAGACAGCAGCTTCTCAACTGTCTAGCCGAGCCGGATACGCGGATGCACCGTTCCGGTCGTCAATCCATGTAGAGCCACATCACGTGATCGAGCTGAGACACGATCAAATCTCCGACGACACCTTTATCGAGATCCCTTCTGATCAGATGTCCGGTAGGGTCCGTGTTACCTACGACCCAGCCCTGGACCCAATCCATAAGGCAAACGATGAAAGTCTTCAACAAGGGACATCGCCTGTTCCAGTATCCGAGCTGGTCAAGCGAAGTGTTCAGACGGAAGGTGATTGCAACAAATATCACGGCCAGAATGGTGGATTTCTGCCGCCAAACGCTGTATGGCACTTGAGGAGAGCCTATTGCGCTCCTCCAGATCCAGATCCACGACTCTACAATGTTGAATGCTTTTCCGGAGATATGCACTCTGGGCCAATGGAAAAGTCATGCCCTCCGAACACCATATGCTACCAACTCCCGACCGCTTGGTGGCAAAAGGATAAACGAGATGACATCGTGTGTAAACCCGAAGATTCGACGACGAAGGTAGCGAGTTCCCTCTTGCGCGGCATGGTTAAAACCATCACAAAGGTTTTCGCAAAACCGCCAGCTGGATATACGAGAATAATGCATGAAGTCACGACCTTTGATAACAACATGCACTCGTTCCAAGTCTACAACATCATAGGACTTTCCGATGGTCATGTCATGAAAGATAGGCCCAATTCGAATGGGATTATATATGAGCATATTGCTAAGGCCAATGGCGAAAAAATCTTTTGGGAGGCCGACGCGGGCAGATCATGGGCTGTAGTCGAATGGACTTGGAAAAGGACCGCCTAAAGACTTCGGGCTTTCGAAGCGGTTGTAATGGGCATGGCGGTGGTGGAGGTGAGGAAGAGACGTGGTTGGGAACTTAACAGTCGGATTTCTTCGAGGTCGTAAAGATCAGTGATTGGGAGTTTAAGGGCTTCATTTCGAGGCGACGTCGGGTGAAGGTGACAAGTTGTTAAGAAGCAGACACAGCTGTACCCATTTTCTTTGACTCTAGATCAAAAAGTAAATCTGTACCAAGTCAACCGGAATCTGTACCAAGTCAACCGGAATCTGTACCAAGTCAACCGGAATCTGTACTTGGCTTTCATCTCCCATATCCTTGATTGTTCAACGCTGCATCAACCGGGCGAAATCCTGGCGGAAAGAAAAATTCAAGAAAAACTTTGCTACACCAGTGGAGGCGAGACAATCGTTGGACCTTCAGCCGCATTCTAGCGACTCCTACTATTTTTCTGATTAAAGTTCTGGCATTAGATGGTGAGCTGCTTGGTTTCATTGGATGGGTGCAATTGGCTATTTCGCAAGTGCTTACCACTTCCAGCGTGAAGCGCGCCTGGGCCCAGGTAAGAGGACAAACGAGTCGACTACCAGACTTCAGCAGTTCAAGTCACAGTTGGTTGCATGCTTGGGCCTGATTCGCAGACCTAGACTGGAATTATTTGAAAGCCCAGAGGGCAGATGAGTTATGTCCGAATCTGGACGTAATTTCTCAGCTTGCCTCCAAGCATTGCACGTTACAGTGTACACAACCAGCGCATCCACCCAACATGTCACAGCTCCAACGGTACGCATATCCTGGATGCGGGGTCCTACACGCAAGCCGTCCGTGTGGGTAACACCATAATTTGCTCCGGTCAAGGTGCGGTATAATCATGCCAGACCCTTTGCCTTAGGCGGATGGGACCCGAACCAGGATCTCAGTCAGGGCCTTCAGGTACACGATGATGTCGAGAAAGAGATCAATCAAGCGTTGGCCAATTGCGAGCTCAACCCGAAGAATGCTGTTGGGAAGGGTTGGTCATAGGTGTATCGTGGCACGACATATTCCACGGATGTCAAGTCGCAGTTTGAGTTAGCGCGACGGCCATTTTGACAAATAGAGGGGAAATGGGATTCAATCCCGGGTGAGTATAGAAATGGATTTACAAAGAAGGCAAGCTTCGACCTGGGGTACAGGATTGATACAACTTCATACCGAGGACAGATGTGAAGCACAACCATCACACAACAACATAGCCAGTTGTGTTACCCCAGCATGGCGATCAATTCACTTTATGGCGAGATACTACCAGCTAGGTAGCGTAGCATCAGGAAGTACCTCTAGCCATTCGGGCCTGTCAGCTCGTGCAGCAAATCAGCCATCTCGTGCAACCTACAGCTGAGATGGCCGATAATCCGGGAACAGGACTAGTGGAAGGCAAATACT
This sequence comes from Venturia nashicola, assembly GCA_004522665.1. Taxonomy (NCBI): domain Eukaryota; kingdom Fungi; phylum Ascomycota; class Dothideomycetes; order Venturiales; family Venturiaceae; genus Venturia; species Venturia nashicola. The sequence goes on from SNSD01000006.1 coordinate 1,146,031, forward strand.
TCTACTACTGTGAGATGCAGGATGAGCTCCAGATGTAACCCTCATTGATGAGTAGGTATAAATCCATGAGTTTTCTTTCCCACTTTTGTTCAAGTTCTCGGAAGATACAAAACCACAAATCAATCACCCTTTACCCAACTCAGCAATCAGATCAACAGTCCTTCATCCATCACAATGCATAACACTCTTCTTTCTTCGCTGCTTCTGCTAGTACCGCTAGCCTTTGCCGATCCACTAGCTCCCAGCTTCAAGCTCTGTAATATCATTTACAACTCTTCATACATCTACTCTACCCCAGCCCACTACGCGACTGGTTCAGGTACCGTCTCATTCGACCTGACGAACTCTTACGAGCCGTCCCAAAGTATACACTGCAGCGCCTTTAGTGTACGAGAGTTCAACTTCTTCTACGGAGATTCCACCTATGCATGCGACCCAGTCCCTGGTAGCCCGACAACAAGCACGAATTTCACCTTCTCCGCATCTGGCGCAATCACTGTCAACCAGACATTTTCCTTCAATGGAAACTACACGCCGTAAGTGGAAAATTCATTCGTTTTTGGGATCCTGCTGGGTCTGTTGTTCTTTCCCTTTGGCCTTGTTTCTAGAACCAGTTCGCCATCTTCTAGTTATGATCGATCTTGATAAACGTAGAATCATATCAATGTTGATATTAAATGGAATGATTGCTTGTAGGCAGCTGGAATCCTGGGTTCAACAATAAGAAAAAGGAATTATATTCGTTGGCTCCGTTCTGGGCTTGCCATCTTGCTGTATGGAACTAACTCGATGATGCTAGACGCACCGATACCTTCTTGGCATATGGAAATGGGACAGTTCCATTGGTTTGCGACGAGGAATACAAACAAACTGCAAACTGGACGCTCAATTCGGGACAAATCTATAGCGTTACTTCACAGACTTGCCAGCCGGCTGATCTCACGATACCCCTGACGCTTGTCAGAACCTCCTGATCGCTTCTTTTGCTTCAATCGGTCGGACACTAATGGTGGAAAAAGCAATCCTGTCGACTGTTGTTTCACTTTGAAACCTCTCTTTTCGATGGCGGGGCTACGAAGCTCAAAAATGGTAGCTGCTCTTTAAGGTATACTTAATGTATATATGAAATATGATGTCTTCATAAATTATACTATAAAATCACACTCTTTTCATCATTCGGATGTCGCAGTTGGCTCACTACTTCAATTCCATTGACACACAAATCAATTCAAACAAACGCCCTCAGCCCGCTATCGATCGGGATATTTTTCCAGCCATTTTGAGAACACCGAATACCCGGAAAGCTTGCCGACTCGATTTAATTCTCGAATTGCCAAGCGGAAATCAAAAAGAATAATGAGCGTATTATGCTGCTCCAGGATTTATCTTTATTGCGTCAAGCTCATCGCCATTGACGATCCTCAGCCTCGTATCTCAGGCTCCAGCTCAGCCGAGATCGGCCCGGATGCAGATCCATGCCAACACCTAATATGACTCCACTCTTCATCTGCCCACTCGCTCTCGCTTACATGATCTCGCGAACACGTAGTGAACAGCCTTCTCACAACTTTGTTTCCTTGATATTTTCCTTCTTCTCTATCATCCTCCCCATCTTCGGCACAAATGGGCATCTACTACGAAACTATTCCCGCCTCCCTCCAAGGATGGTGCCTCTCCCAAAAAATGTTCTGGGTCGCGACAGCACCGCTTTCTGGCGATGGACACGTCAATGTTTCGCCCAAAGGCGGTCCGTATTTCGGAATTCCGGATGAGAAAACTTTTTGGTACCTTGATCTTACCGGCAGTGGGAATGAAACTATTTCTCATCTGTGGGAGAGGGGGAATGGGAGGATTACGGTGATGTTTAATGCTTTTGAGGGTGCACCGAGGATTGTGAGGTTGTGGGGGAAGGGTGAGTAATTTGTTCATTTCTTGGAAGTTTTCTTGAGCGGTGTTTTTTTGGGGGGTGAGGATAAGGATAAGTAAGCTGATGATGTGGGAACAGGACGAGTTCTTGAGAACGGGACTTCTGATTTTGATCGATATGTTGAGAGATACTCTATCGATTGTATACCTGGTACGAGATCGATCATTATTGTCGATATCCATCAAGTCGGCGGTTCATGCGGTTTCTCGGTTCCGTTTTACGACTTCAAGGAACATAGACCGGTGTTGAATAATTTCTTCGCGAATAAGGAGAAGAAGTTCAAGGCTGGGAAGAAGGAGGAGAGTATGGATCGGTGCGTCAAACTTCCAGTCCCTTTGTCTTCAACGTGGAAATCGCTGCTAATGAGGCATAGATACTGGGCTTATAAGAATGCATGGAGTATGGATGGGCTACCTGGGATGAAGAGGGCATTGGTTGCCGCGAAGACAGAAGGTGTCGCGCCTATTGAGAAGATGGTTGGACCATTTGCGCCGGAGCAGATGAGGAGGTTGAGGGCGAAGTCTTATACCCTTGAGCATATTTTCCTCGTGGCCTTGGTATTCTTTGTGTTAGGGATGGGGGCAGTTTTGTATGGTGAGGTGACTGCTAAGAAGTTGATGACTGCCTACCCGATACTGAAGAGGGCGGATACGATACCATTGCTCAGGCATATGTTGTAGTTTTCAAAATGAAGAATGGGCCTGGTATTGAATACTGTGTGATTAGGATCTAGGTAACTAGCTCGCCATTCCATAGAATTGATGGGACCATAAGTGTTTTGTTGATGAAGATGAGAGATGGAGATGAAAGATGAAGATGAGAGATGAAGATGAGAGATGAAGATGAGAGATGAAGATGAGAGATGAAGATGAGAGATGAAGATGAGAGATGAAGATGAGAGATGAAGATGAAGATGAGAGATGAAGATGAGAGATGAAGATGAGAGATGAAGATGAGAGATGAAGATGAGAGATGAAGATGAGAGATGAAGATGAGAGATGAAGATGAGAGATGAAGATGAGAGATGAAGATGAGAGATGAAGATGAGAAATGAACCATTGAGCGTGAATCTACTTCTACTAGTACTTAGCATAGTCTGTGCTTCTCTGTTGGCGTCTCGGCCTCGCGACCATCCCTGCAGACATGGAGATACCCCTCCGAGTGCCCCCCTACCCCTCCGAGCCCCCCCTGTACCCCCCGAGTCCCCCCCCCCCTCCCTCCACACCTCCCGTTGCTGATAGAGCACCAAGCACCTTTCTTCAGTCTCAGAGCTACGCAAACACTTCAAAGCTTCTATTCTTGCTTCAATACTTGTAGAACTGCCCGAAGGCCCTTTATACAGCTTCCTTTCCGTTCATTCTCTTTCCTTGTGTGATATATCTATTCCATCACGTCTTTCAGCCCGCAATCGTGAGCACATTACGCTCTAGATAACAACATCCCATCCACGCAGCCAGTGCTTCTCTCACGAACTGTATGTAGGACTATGGCTTCCAAACGAGCTTGTTAATTACTGAGACGACGATAGAAACCCCCAGATTCCAGTCAACCCGATCCCCATCTACTCTCCTTCCCTTATCTCCGCCCCAGGCTGAGTCCCTCGCCATGCTTCCTCCAGCTTTCAAACATGGCAGTCAGCCGCAGAATCTTTTATTATATCACCCATCTGTATCTGGCGTGCGACATCTCCGACTAAATCCCGCAATAAGCATCCTTCAGACTCGTACCTACTTTGGCCGAAGACACCGCGACGAGCATCGGGGGCATGCTGACCAAAAGCGTTTGAGGAATTACAACTATAATGAAGAGTCAGATCCTACTGAGGAGCTCTACGCCAGAAGAGACAGTGCCCAAAATTTCCCGGATCCCATTCCACCTAAGCCAAACCATAAGGAGCATATCTGGCAGCAGCGTATGGATTACATTCGCAAAGCTCTCGAACAAGATCCGTACGAGGCTCTGTTTGGCAACAGCAATCGCCTGCTGGGCAGATCTGGCAGACGCGATTGGCCTTTGGACATTACCAATCTCTGGCGAAATCAGGCTGAAAGGGCATCCACATGGAGGAAGCAGATGTCATCATGGAGAGTCGATATCCTCAGAGTAAATCCAGCTCAAGCACATAGTAGCAGGACAGACCTAGTCAACAGCACAGCGCCAACAATTGCGGTCAGGACAGAGACAAACAACATGTCTACTCCCACAGCAGCAAGCTCGACTGAAGTTGATTCTCGGACAAATGACGAGCACATCGAATATGATCCAATCAGCGGTCGGATGATGAGAAAGATCGAGACTGGTTTCAGTCATTACAGCCAAGATTTGAATGCTGCCGTGGACGTTCCGATCAAGCAGTTCAAGCCGACCGAAACAGCCGCAACAATAGCGAGTGATTCAAAGTCTCTCAAATTATCCACGCAAAGAGCTACCAACACTCTGCAAACGTCATTGGACAGATACACTGCAACTCCCAAATTGGGAAAACAAGGCGTTGGGTACCCTTTGCAGACCTCTCTGGATCGATACGCCCAAGAGTCACAGAAAGACCTCCAGCCAAGCTTTACGATGCTCAAGGAAGATCCAATCAAAGTTGCACCACCAGATCCTCAACTGGAAGCGGGAAAATCAAAGGTGGATGAATCTGCTCCAATCAATCCGCGAGCTGAGTACGATCAGTATAAAGCTGCACGGCTTCCACCTGCCAAATTTTCTCGCGATGACTGGCTAATACAAGAGGGCTTCATAAACACCTCCGCTAGGTCATCAGACTCTTCTGAAGGCAAAATCAACGAGAATCGCCTCAAGCTTGAGGGCGATTTCGATGAGGTGCGTTCGACTGAGAAAGAAATGGCAGAGAATCCGGTCAACAAGCCTTGGAAATCGCAGACTAGCAAGAGCACCATCACTGAACTCTCTCCGCAAGAGCAGGAGAGTGCGAAAACGATGTCGCAGTGGCTAGGAGACGAATGGACTACGGAAGAACTCAGACAGCAGGAACTTGAAGCCTTGAACCCCAAAGCTACAGAAGACGCTAATGCAAGCAAGATCGAAATGAGTCAGGGTTATATCGAGCCAGGTACCCGTCACATCAAGCTCGCGCCCGAGTCCGAAATAACGAAGGCCGAGGATATGGCCGCGATGAATGAAATCATGGATTACAACATACAGGTTGCCAGGGATAATATGAAGAATAAGGAAGCGAATGCAAAAAAGGATATAGAGAATAATCGCACCAGAGTGGCAGAGGCAGCGACAAAACCTAGTGACTATCAGGTCGCTGAGATAAGGGAGAAGACCGAATTTATCTCGCAGGTGCTAGACGAAGGTAGCGCTGACACGAGAGAACCGAGCACTCGGCATGTCAAGCTCGCCCAACAGCCCGAAAGCACGAAGGCTGAGGAGGCCGCAGCGATGAATGAGATTATGGGTTACCATATGGCTGTCGCCAAAGATAACATGAAAAATGAGGAGGCTAATGCGAAGAAAGAAATGGCCAATAATCGGGCAAGGATGGCAGAGACTCTGGCTAAGGCTCGCGCCGATGTCGACGTGATGCAATACCAGACGCAGGTGGCTAGAGCTAACTTGAAGAGCAGAGAAGTTGCCACTCAGAAGGAAACTGTGGATTACCGTGCTCGCATTGCTGAGGCGATTGAGGAGGCAAGAGCTCACGCGCAGATCCTGGACTTGAATTTTTCGAAAATGGGCCATCTTCTCAGGGCTTCCCATATTCGCAAGCTGAAGGATGCGAAGGAGAACATTCAAATTCTCACTCAGAAGCTTGAGGAAACTCGCAAGGCCGAGTATCAGGCTCAGAGCGTGCAAAAGCAGGCCGCAGATCTGAAGGAGGTACAAGGTGCTAGTGTTGAATTGGCGAGGCTTGCTGGTGAATTCGAGGCCAAATCAGCGACTGATGGAAGTCGATCTAAGGAGAAGATTGAGACTGAAGGCAAAGGCACAAAGAAGTCTACCTCAATTATCTCACCACAAGAAAGTCGAGTTGACGAGAGACTTCCGGATAAGAGTGAAAGCGCAAAGCTGCCTGCTCTTATCCAGGATGTTCGCGGCATTCCATCACTTGCCGAGTTCTTCGGCTACACGCAAAAGAAAGACGAGAACGCAGCACTAGTCAAGCCTGTTGAAAACACGAAGCTCACAAAGGCTCAGCTGAGCTTAATTGGAGAGAGTGCCGACCAAAAGGCTGCGATGAACGCTCTGGAAACATCTCCAACTGGTACCGTTCCTCGAACCACAAGCAGTCCCACAGCTTCAGCATGGCCGGTCTTGGATCGCACAGAGCCTGCTAAAACAGTCGACGAAACCGACTCTTTGACTCGCAGACTTCGTACCATTTATGAAGCCAAATATGGAAAGATCACAACCGCTCCTATTCAGCCACTGGTAGATTCTTGCAATCCCAATCTGATCATCGCGCCTCCTGTCGAGCCTCAACCTGCGGCTCCTGTACCCGAAGTTGCTTCAGCACCAATCGATACGCCAGATGTTGTACCAGCCACTAAACCCATCTCTACGGACGTCGATACACCAGTGACCGTCCCAGCCGTTGCACCGAAGATGACTCCAATCGCTGCCGTTTCCGAGCCAGCAACTTCGCCAGCAGCTAATAAGTCACAAACACCAATAGATTCTCGAGCTGTGCCATATACCCTCCTCGCGTACGACAGCCAAACTCAAACGATCACTCGCGCCTCCTTCACATCCCCACCACAATCCTCCGAAACCACAATCCCACTCACCCTCGCACTAAAAGACCTCCACCAGCCCGCCAAATTCCTCCCTCTAGTCCAAGAACTCCGTCTCAAAGGTTACGAACCCGTCCACGGCGAGCGAAACATGCTTATACTCCGCCAAATGCAGGGTTCCAAATCTGGAGTTGATGAAGCTTTGGTTGTTGAAACGTTAGCGGCGAAGGATGAACCGAGACCGCGGTTGCCGAGTTGGGGCGCCACGAGTGGACCCAGGAGGACGGAGGAGGTATTTAGTGGTGCGCAAAGGGATAGAGGGAATAAGAAGGAGAGGAAGGGGAGGAAGAGGGCTTGGAGACGGGCGGTGAGAAGATTGGCGCTTGGAGTTGCGGCGGTGGGAGGGACGATCTATGTTGCTGGTGTTATGGCTGAGATGACCAAGATTGTTGTTTCTTAGGTATGGTGTGACGATTTGAAGATGAGATGAGTGTAAGCGTTGCGTGTATGGGTTTGAAGTTTGGATGGTGTATGAGGCTATCGCAATTGGATTTGCGGGACTGGTGGGATGGGGTTGAAGGCTTTTCTCTACTCTTGCGCTCGATTATGTATATACCATTAACTTTTCGAATTGCGAGATCTATCCTTTCCTTTCCTTTCCTCAGAGCAATGTGCACCGAACAGTAGGGAGATGAGATGAAATTGAACCCCAGGAAAAAGGAGAATGCGATGCCAATTTAGTATACCTGCACGCCACCAATGAAGATAGCCACTAAGAAAACACAAAGTTCCAAATCTCTCTCATTGAAAAACCCCATCCTCGTCCCTACCCTTCAACCCCCTCATGCCCCCCTTCTCCCCTGCCCACCTCAACAGCAGCCAATGCATCCAAACTACAAACCCTTAACCCGATAACACACCTCGCCTTCCACGGATCCTCTTTAAACATATCATCCTCATCAGCACTATCGCCACCATCTGTATCCGATAAAATCGTGTCTGGTCCATCAATGGCCGAGTCCCAAGAGAAGTCAGAGTCAGCGACCGAGGAGCAATTGGATATGGTATCATCTTCGGATTCGGATTCGGATTTGGGTTCGTATTCAGATTCGGATTCAGATTCGGATTCGGATTTGCAGGAGTGGACTTCGGAGAGGGCGTCATCGTCGTTGTCATCGTGTGGTTTTTCTTTGGATGAGGTTGGCGGATGGGCTGTGTCGTCTTTCTTGTCGTTTTCTAGTGTCTGGGTGGAGCTGTCTTGCTTCTCTGGACCGGTCACCTGTTCTGTGTTTTTCACTTGGGCGTCGACCTTCTCCTGGTCCTTTGTGTCTGCGATTGAGCTCTCTTGTGTGCAAGAGTCGTCTGATGTGCTATTGGATGATGCCTCAGGAGTTGCTTCAGGAGTAGGTTGGCCAGGAGCAGAAGAAGTGACCGATCCGTCATCTGTGACTTTCTCGGGAACAGCAACTGTTTTTAGCCCAGTTGTGGAAATATGTTCGGCTTTAGAGGCACCATCAGTTGCTTGCCCTTCCTCTTTCTTCTCGGTGTCACCCTCGACCTTTGCAGCCTCATCTTTCTTCTCGGTGTCACCCTTGACCTTTGCAGCCTCATCTTCCTTCACCTCAGCATCCTTCGGCTTTCCACCCTCAACTTTGGACGTCCCAGCCTCCGTCTTGAATTTCTCAGCTTTATTCTTCTTCTTCTCCTCAATCTTAACTTTCCTCTTCTCCTCGGTTTCTTTCTTCTTGGCCAGCCTCTCAGCTTTTCGCTTCTCTCTAGCCTCCTCCCTTATCAATCCTTTCTTAATCCCATTCTTCCTCTTCTCCTCGGTCTTCAATCTCAGGTTCATCGCCCTCTGTCTGGCCCTCTGCCTCTTATGCTTAACTCTCCTCTTCTTCTTCGCCCTTATTTCATCCTCCCTAGCATCCTTTCTCTCATTCAAAGCCTCTGTCTCTTCCATCTCCCTCAGCCTTCCTTTCTCATGAATAGCATCAAAGCTCTTACCCACAGCCAACAGTTTGTTTCTTCTCGCCTCCCGGAACTCCCTGATGACCTCTTCAGCAGTCCGACCAGAGTCAAATCGATCCGCTGTGACCTTGACAAGGATGGTATACTTTCCTGGCTCTAAATCGAGTTCGGCACTACAGCTTCGTGATGACCCCGATTTGGCCATTGAGCGCAGGAGGTAAGTATCTTCGCCATCCGCATATAGCCGAAAGTGCAGATCAAACTTATATCTGCCCGTAAATCCCTGAAAATATCGATCATCTGGTTGACTCAGAATGAGTACCACGGGACCCGCCTTTGTAACTTCCAACGAGAAAGAAGTATCCAAATAGTCAGCTGTCCATGGAACACTGACAGCCGTCCACTGCTGCGTTACAGTCCACTCAGGCCCGATGAGTCTAATCCTATCAATTTCAGGGTAGAATTTGAGGAAATCCTTGTAAGAAATCCAGAAGACACCGTCGTCGCCGAAGGTATGATCGAGTTCTTTCATGACATCTGGCGTCCATTCTTTTGAGCCGTCGGACCACGCACCATTCCATTCTTGGGAACCCCATGGGTTGCGCAATTTTAGGAGACGAAGTTTGCCGTTTGCTTCTTTGGCACGACGTTTGCGACCGAGTTTGAGGGCAGCACGTTCTTCTTCTGCGATGATATTGGCCGGTTTCGTGATCTCGCGGGCAGAGAGAACGGTATATGCATGGCCACGGACGAATCCTTCTTCGTCTGCTGGATCGTTGTCGCGGCCTTGTCGGCTACCGCAACCAAACAGGAATTTGTCGTTTACTTCTAGTAGTTCAGACCATAGCTTGTCTTTATCCAAAACGTCTTCTGACACGATATAAGTCGCGATGCCGCCCGTGAGATCTTCAATTCCCTCTCCTGCAAATCCGCCCTCGATTGCTTGGTAGTCGCCATGTGCTTTCGCGTATGCCTTTTCTAGTAGAGGTAGCCATGTCTCGTTGCCATCTTTGCAGCTGGCGAAGTATAATGCATTTGATCCCTTGCGCAATGATTCGCGAAAATCTTTCTCAAGTGTTTGGATGCCGTAGGCCATATCACTTAGAGGAGTTGTGAGGACGTTTTTGTCGCCATTGACGCGGAGGAGGTATTCGGTAACGTAGTTTCTCTCGTCGCCTGAATGGCGGAGGGCGAGTCTATCGTCCACGACTTCGGAGATCCATTCGCCGTCTGTTGGGAGTCAGCATTTTCTTTCGTAGTTCCACTAGGGGATCACTATACCTCTAAAGAAAACAAATCCGTATACTCCCACCTTCTCGTCTCGAGCAATACACAATTTCTCAATCAGCTCAGGCTTTCCAGACAGCGCTGTGATACCTGCCAGGAACCAACAGTCTCCGTTCGTGCCTTGTTTGACATCATTGGCCGTGGCACCATCGACGAAAAACTCGGGATCATCGTAGATATCTTCCACGCGCTTGACGCTGCCAACGCCCTGAAGGGGCTTGATACTGCATGGTTTTTCTGGATTATCGAGGGAGGTGAGGGTATCCGCACAAGGCAGGTCAAACAGGCGATCGTAGTATTTCTGATTGAGGCGTAAACACTCGCGTCTGATAGCTTCGACTTTAGCACGGCATGAAGCTGCGGCTTCGTCGTAGGAGGTCGTTGCTTTCTGTCTAAGCTTCCATCAGTCCTGCGCCTCGTCGGTTGGCAGATTTTACCTACCGACTAATCACTCCCTCAGTATTACTCCTCACCATAGGATGTCCAGGCCGTCCCTCCACATCTCTGTCCAGACTCGGTCCTTCTCTTCCTTTCGTCTCGTCTTTCGTCTCGTCTTTGGTCTCAACCTCAGTTTCAGCCTTGCTCGACTTCTCCTTGCCCTCTTTGATCCCGATTTTCTTCGCATTCTTCTTCAAACTTTCCTTCTTCTCCTTGACTCTCGTAAATCGATCCCAATACTTATAGAACTCGTCATTCTTCTTGGACTGCGGTGGAATAGGTAATGGTGAACCCTTGTCACGTCCTCTACGGCGAGACCGATCCATATTTGGCCTCGGTTGTGGTATATATACGGGTAATGGTGCAGGATGAATGTGTTTAAGGTTCTCCGCACAGTCCTGTCTAGAATCGATGGCAGGAGTCTCGCTCGTAGGTCTGATATAAAAAGAAATAGCAGTAGGGACAGTAATGTTCTTCTTCAAGGAAGAATGGGTATGAGATTTCTTCCAGTGTTCAACGACCATGTACGCCGTATAGTAACTTCAAACTTGTGAGGCAGACAGGTGCAAGGCGCTGGTCGAGCAGAGGCACCCAGTATATAACCTCGACTGTTAAGCCATCCGCCAATCATCGCTATGAGGGCGGCAGGAGTATACATGCCAATCAGAAAGCTTTTGGGGGCTGTATCTGGATGGAGCCTGTCAGAAGCGGCTGCTATCCTGCGTATCCATTGGATGGTGGGAGGTTGTGGCGTGTGTAGCCTGGAGGCCGTTCAAAAGGTGGAACAAGGCAAACATGCTGACAATAATTGAGCACAACAGGATTTTGTTGAGGTGGGGCATCCATGCTTTGAGGATGAAGTCCGAGGTGTTTGCCTATGAGGATGTTTTGAATTTGGCAAATATGTCGGCTGTGAATCTTCGCTTGTAGACGTGCTGTCGTGGTGGAGACTCGGGAGCTGAACGCTACCTCGGTAGAATAGGTAACGTGCCGTCCCAAATCGACCCGAAAGAGCCTCTTACAGTATTTGGAAAGCGAAGGTTCCGTCAGCTTTCGGGTATTGTCGAAGGGCGCCGAATTGCGGACACCACGGCAGGGAGTCCTCAGGCAGTTCTCACATGTCAAAGGCAGGCGCAGATGTCAGTGTCAGATGAATAGTACGAAGGCAGAGAAGTATGTCAGAATTGCATGGCCCGCTCAAATTTCACAAAATTCTCCTACATTCACCAGAAATCACCCATTCATACAATCCTATCTACACCCTTCATAACTTGCCCTTGGCGACAATGAAGCCATTGCCGGTTTGCAGCCATTTGACAGCATCACTGACCATCTCGTCAACAATTTGCTTGGCTGGCAGTTTGTCGTTGACAACGGCAGCGGCTTTGCCCATGAGGAATGGCCGGGCGTTGTCGAGGGTGTCATCATCGATATCATCGCCCATGGTTTCCATATCGTGCTCGACTGGGATCTTCCCGCGGCCAGTGAGCTCCTTGATTTCCTGAGCGCGGTTCTCCTCCCAGTTGGAGATGTATGGGTTGTTGCGAACACGGAGTGGTCGACCCTGTCATACGCGTTAGTCTAATGTATGAACCAAGTAACGAAGTAAGCCTACTGTGAAGATAATTGTTCGGATGTTGTCATCGAAACCTGAAGTTCGAACAGCCTCCTGGTGAGCGCGTGGAGCACCGGCCTCATCAGCGAGAATGAAACGGGTTCCAATCCAGCAGCCAGAGGCACCGAGCATCAATGCAGCGGCGACACTCTGTCCGTTGAAAAGACCACCGGCAGCAACGACTTGCACGGGCTTGCCAGACATGGGGCTGACTTTGCCCTTGACGAGTTGGGCAACAGTTGGAATCAGAATTGAAGTTGGAACGTCTCCAGTGTGTCCACCACCTTCACCACCCTGTGCGCAGATGATATCAACACCAAGCGCGAGACACTTGGCGACGTGCTTTGGGTGACCGATCATGTTCATGTATAGGATGCCGGCCTTGTGGAGTTTCTCGACAACGTGCTTTGGCGGGACGCCGACAGCAGAGACGAAGAGTTTTGCTCCAGAGTCGATGACAATATCAGTGAGCTCATCGAGCTTTCCCTTGGTATAATCGTAGCTGTAGAACCATGTTAGTATTTCGCACTGCATCATACCTATCCCATTTGTGTAGCTGCAACGTACTTGGTCTTCCTGGCGCTTCCACCAACCTGGGGCAACAACAAGTCAACACCGAATGGTGCCTTCTTGTCAACCAAATATCCCTTGAGTTCCGCGATCTGCTCCCTGAGCATGTCTGGGGTGTATCCGACACCACCAATAACACCAAGACCGCCGGCATTCGTGACAGCGGCAGCGAGCTTAGGACCAGCCGCAACATTCATGCCGGCAAGGAGGATAGGGTGGTTGATCTGGAGAAGATCCGTCAGGGTCGTCCTGAGCTGTTCTGTCCGTGTCGAGTTAGCAGTGTTTACACTCGGTTCTTGCGGGGATAAAGCCTACGAGGAGATGAGTTTGCCATTATGAAAGAGTTTGAAGGTGGATCTGATGAGTGACGGGTAGAGAAGGGGGATGAGCAGGTCTGGAAGAGATCAGGGTGTGGAGAAGATATATGTATGTGTTTGGGAGGAGAAGAATCCGGGGCAAGTCTGAAGGGTCATTCTGCAGAAGATGGGGAATGCCTCGGTAGAAAGAAAACAAGCTAAAAACTGCGGAAGCACGCGCGCGCGCCCTTTGAAACCTCATCGAGGCGTGAGAATGGGATGCCGTTGCTCGATTGGTAAGTTGGGGTGAAAAGATTAATATACTGCCACAGAGTAAGATAGCGGATGGAATTGGGGGGGAGAGGGGAGGGCTGTTGGCCGAGAGAGCAGTAAGAAGACATTGCACGAGAAGAGATGTGTCGTGATTGAGCACATGGGTAGAGAGAGAACCTGGAAGAAACAATATAGTCTTCTGTGAATCTATCAGGCAGGCAACGGGATATCTAACGCCCGAATAAACGTCTAGCTACGCGTGCACGGGTAGTCTCTGTACTCTCGAAGCCTCGAAGCCTCGACAAGAGAGAAGCCTCGACAAGAGAGAAGCCTCGAGAAGAGAGAAGCCTCGACAAGAGAGAAGCCTCGAAAAGAGAGAAGCCTCGATAAGAGAAGCCTCGACAAGAGAGAAGCCTCGACAAGAGACAGACGCCTCTTCAAGAATCAAACGCCTCTTCAAGAATCAACCAGCATGTAATCCCGCTGGCCTAGTCGTCTCTGTCTCTGCCGCAAGAAACGAAGAATATACAACCAATCCCAATCCCAATCCCAATCCCCTCATCATCAGACTCCACCATCTCAAACACAAGACTAAATACTCTCCAACCCCATCTCCTCCCTCACAATCCCCAGCAAAACATGTTCCCAATACCCAAACCGCCTAGTAACGAAGAGAGCACACCGGAGTTGCATGAGGATTAGAACGGGTGGAGATAAGGACGTGGATTTGGAACCGGTTAGCAACTCAGATTCGGTCTGATAGATACTAACCTCTGTTGCGGGGGACTTGTGGATTTGTGTAGGTGTATGAGAAATGAATGACATGTGACATATGAATAGAAGGATGGAGTGTTGCACAAATAGACGAACTCACTGAAGAATGTGCTTCGATGAGCATGAAAACGCGTATAAGAGACGGCAATCGATTGTGCTAACCCCGAGATCGCGACGAAAAGTGGGGAACTTCGATAGCCGAAGTCATCCATTTCGCAATATACTGAAATGTTGAAAAAACGCCAGTATCTACATGGAAATCCCTGTGGTGATTGTGCATCAACGACCCAGAATCATCATAGCCATCCAGCTGCAACCAGAACCAGATTCGTCTACCTTGCAACCAAATACGATGCCTTCAACTTTTCCAACGGCGTTTGGAAAAAATAGCCCGATGAAAATGCGTGCGTTATCGTAGAGACATGGCCTGGTTACCACCCAAATGCTGGGCAAATGCTGCCACCCAATGTCATCAAAGAGTTGCGGGGAAGGTTTTAAGGTGACCAAGCACAATCAATAGGAAAGGGCCGGGATTGCTCCTCGATCCGAAATATGAACTGTTCTCGCAGATCGCAACATCGTAGGATTCCGCTTCACAACCCTTGTAGCAGTTGCTGGACAGTATCCCACAAACCCTTCGCATTATCGGGGGCCATCTAGAGTTATTTCGTTAGTGAAGGTTGCATCATGACAGCGGACAGGAAGAGTTGAGCTCACCGATAACTGCATTGTCTGCAAATTAGCGGAATCCAGCAAACCTAGGAACATGATCTGTTTCCCTGTAGGCTTGGCCCCCTGAGTTCCAGGCTGCCCAAATTTGAGCTCCTTGGTCAATGGTGTATTGAGTACGAGACGGTTCGTGCCATTGGCTCTCATGATAAGGCGAGCCTTCTTTGGTGGTGAAACTGCGGTTTGATCTGCGGTTTCTGTCTCCTTCTCTATGGTTTGCTTACTCTGTTTCTTGACTTTCACATCTGGCACGTTGACTTTGATGAAGCCTGAACCACGCTCTTTCCACGCGCTAGAGCCATCGTCAATCTTTTCGAAACTAAACAATTTCGCGCGCGATGTAAACAAGGTCTTCTCCCCTTCCTCTCCAGTTTCTACGTCCTGTTCGTAGAACCTCTTATCTTTCTTGACAATGGTCTCCTCTGTGGAATGCATGGGGCTCTTGTGGCCCTCATCGTCATCATCAGCAGCGTCCTCATCTGGCTCTTCATCAGATTCCTCCGCAGCACCAAAAGGCTTGGAAGATTTGTTGCTAAGTCCTTCGATATTGGGTCCGGAACCACCAGCAAAGCTACCAAAACTTCCTGACTTGCCGGCTGCAGCAAAGGAACTGCCACCAAATACACTTGCTGTCTTAGCACCACTACCAAATACACTCGCTGTCTTAGCACCATTACCAAAGACCGACGTGGACGATCCACTGGCAAAAGCTGATCCGCCTCCAAATGCAGAGCTTCCAGGAGATGGACCGAATGCACTCGGCTTCATGGGGGCACCGGCAGAAGCAAATGCCGATGTACCTTTGGCTGCTCCGAATGATGATGTTCCTTGGGCTGCTCCCAAAGCGGATGTTCCTTTCGCTGCTCCAAATGGTGAAGAGGTACTAGCAAGCTTGCCAAAGCCGGAAGACGCGAATTTAGTGTCAGAGGTCTGAGGGGGATTTGTTTTTGCAGGATTTGAGGACAAAGTGCCAAATGGCGAGGTCGAAGAGGCATTGGCGAAACCGCTAGACGAAGGAATCTAAAAACAACATCAGTATTAGATAACGTAGGGATTCGAGAAATTTCAAGCAGGATCTTTGATCATCAGAATCTCGGCTTGAAGGACAAATCTCAGCTGAACCTTGCCGAGTTCCTGTCTCTCGAAAAAGAGAGAATCCCGCCTTCCTAGAGGCGTAATCTCCTTGAAGGAAAATCATACCAGTCCAGTTTGTTCATAAATTCCATACGTTTGGTAGAAACTCACCTTTGTCGTTTCCTGAGCCGCTGCTGGCTCTGGACTACCACTGTCGCGATGACGCTTGGTCTGTCGATCGTCGCCAGACAATTTGTTGGCCGTATCTATAGCTTGTGTGGCCAATGAGTCGTCACCTGATGGTGTATGTGCGCCTTCCTCATCTCTCAGAACTTGGTCTCGAGTACGCTTGTTCTTGGGACTCGCCAGACCTACTGGGTGAACCTCTTCCGCTCTGCCGCTTGAAAGCTCGGGTGTGAGTGAGCGACGGTCTCTTGACCCATTTGAAATTATCTGTGGTGCGCCGTCTTCTATACTATCCATCTTATCGTCAGGAGAATTGGTTCGTGATCGCTTTCTCGCTTGTTTTCCAGGCTTGCCTGGCTCTTCTACGTTATCCTCGTCGTCCTGTACGTCGTCGAGACTGCGCTTCCGCCGTAGTTTACCGGCAGAGCTGCCGGGAGATTTGTTCATATCCTCCTCCATAGCCTGGTTCGCAATCCGAGTGTCCCTCAGTTTTTCTCGCACTGGTTTCTCGCCGCCGCTTTCGCCGCTTTCGTTATCGCTGGTGTTGGTGGGCCCGTTGGAGGGCGGGACTTGACCCGATGGCTGTGGGGATTCCCGTCGCATGCTTGTAGAGGGTGGTGTCATTTGATTGCCAGAGTGTAGTGTTTCTCGCACTGGTTTCTCGCCGCCGCTTTCGTTATCGCTGGTGTTGGTGGGCCCGTTGGAGGGCGGGGCTTGACCCGATGGCTGTGGGGATTCCCGTCGCATGCTGGTAGAGGGTGGTGTCATTTGATTGTCAGAGTGTAGTGTTGGAGTCGAGATAGACCCGCAGCCTCTTAGCTGAAAATCTTTGTCGCAGCCTTGAGCCGTGCTTTGTGCGTGGATTGAAGAGTTGGGGCAGCCGAGTTGGACAGAGAGCTTGCTTCGAAGTGAACGGCGTGAAGGGTTGGTATACAGTGATTGCGGCGAAGTAGGGGATGGAGGAGGGAGGGAGGGAGAGTATCGAGTTTTGCGCGTCTGTGGAGGTTGAGGAGGGTACAGTTGCTGGGTGGAGAGATTTGAGTGGTAGGCGGGGTTATCGGTCTGCTTGGTGGCGTTGTCGGTGGCTACTATTTGGGTGTTGTTGTGGGAGTGATGCTCTGGTGACAGCGTCGAAGAGTGCGTGTGTCACAGTCAAAGACGGGAAGCTTTGCTTTTCGATCGCCGCGGTTGGTAGATACCTTACCAGTAGATAGTATTTCCCGCAGTACCTAAGGTAGGTAGGTGTGAGGCAAGCCAAACCAATTTCTCAAAGAATTGCAAGAGTCTCTCAAATGCAAAAATACAGCAATGAAAAGAAAGAATTTGTCATGTCATCTCCAAGTCAAGACTTTGACCGCTAGCGATCGTGGTGCTACACGTCGACTTTGATGGACCCATCTCAGCAAATCAACTGCAAGAGATTGCATTGTTTCAGCCACACCATTTATAGTCCTGTCTTCCGACTCAATTTCACTGCAGACGCAGGCGCAGACAATCATCTTGATTTTTCACCATTGCCACTCGTTACACAAGGCATCTCAACACATAGCCGCTCCATCCGCAGACGCAAGGGGCACATCCATCATGAGAGGAGAATCTGGCATTACGTTTCGCAACTGTGACCGTCTCCCCATATCTAGTGTACAAATTCCACGCTCAAATCGAGTATTTTCCCTCCAAGCCCGGTAACTCCGAGAAGCTCTTCCAAACCATCCCGCCGAAGTCGCCATTGATCATGCGTGCGTAGACACACCCCGTACATACAAAGTTCCTCAGGCTTTGCTAGAGGCTCAATCATATCCAGTACACGGCGAACCCTCATAAGCTTCTATAAAAACAAAAAAGAACAGGGGAATAGAGGAGAAGCGAAGATGCTTTTGAAGAGACATGCCATAAGAAAAACTAAACATCAAAACTAACCACTTCACGGCTTCTTCTCGCCCTCGGAACCAGCAGCTGGCTCCTCTGGCTTGGCCTCTCCTGCGTTTTGTGACTCGTTGCGAGACTTGTGTAGTGCGTCGAACAATGTCAGTGAGGCAGTTTGGAGCTCATCGGTCTTCTCCTTGAGCTCGGCAGCAGTAACAGTACCCTCACCAGCCTGGCTTTTGGCGATGATCTCGCGGAGGGACGTAATCTTCTCGTTGATTTTGTCAGCCTCGGTCTTGTCTAGGCGGTCCTCGAATTCCTTGAGAGCCTTCTCGGTGTCGTTCAACACACTGTCAGATCGGTTGGCAGCTTCGATGGCAGCCTTTCGCTCCTTGTCGGACTCCTGGTAACGCTCGGCATCAGCCATCATGTTCTCAATCTCAATGTCTGAGAGACCAGATCCGGAAGCTAGGGTGATAGATTGATCCTTGTTAGTGGCCTTGTCCTTGGCGTGAACATGGACAATGCTGTCGGCGTCAATATCGAAAGTAACTTCAATTTGTGGGACACCACGGGTTGCCGGTGGGATACCAGTGAGCTGGAAGTTTCCAAGAAGTTTGTTATCGCGGACAAGCTCACGCTCACCCTGGAAAACCTTAATCTCGACGGCAGACTGGAAGTCAGCAGCGGTGGAGAAAACCTGAGACTTCTTGGTTGGGATGGTGGTGTTGCGGTTAATCAAGCGCGTGAAGACACCACCGAGAGTCTCGATACCGAGAGACAGTGGTGTAACGTCGAGGAGAAGAACGTCCATAACCTCACCAGCAAGAACGGCGCCTTGAATCGCGGCACCAATAGCAACAGCCTCATCAGGATTTACGGCCTTGGCTGGGTCGCGACCAAAGATGCTCTTGACAGACTCGGCGACCTTTGGCATACGGGTCATGCCACCGACTAAGATGACCTCCTGGATATCCTTGGCTGTAAGGTTGGCGTCCTTGAGAGCCTTTCGGACTGGGTCAATTGTACGTTGAATCAATGGGTCAACGAGACCCTCGAGTTGAGCACGAGTCATTTTGCTGTTGATGTGCTTAGGTCCGGAGGCATCGGCAGTGATGAAAGGAAGGTTGATGTCGGTTTGAAGAGAAGAGGACAGTTCGATCTTAGCCTTCTCAGCAGCTTCACGGATACGCTGGATAGCCATACGATCGTTGGACAGATCGAGACCCTGCTCCTTCTTGAACTGCTGAACTAAGTGGCGGACGAGAGTAATATCGAAATCTTCACCACCGAGGTGGGTGTCACCATTAGTGGATTTGACTTCGAAAACACCCTTCTGAATCTCGAGAACAGATACATCGAAGGTTCCACCACCCAAATCGTAAACAGCGACAATGCGGTCGCTCTCCTTATCTAGACCGTAAGCGAGTGCAGCAGCAGTTGGCTCGTTGATGACACGGAGGACGTTGAGACCGGAGATGGCACCGGCGTCCTTTGTAGCTTGACGCTGGGAATCGTTGAAGTAGGCAGGGACAGTAACGACGGCGTTCTTGACATCCTTTCCAAGATAGGCCTGAGCAGTCTCCTTCATCTTTCCAAGTACAAAGCCACCGATTTGAGATGGAGAGTCTGATAGCGAATTAGTTTTTCGCTATGGTATACGATGATCACAATTGAGCTCACATTTCTGTCCCTGTGCCTCAACCCATGCGTCACCATTGGTGTGCTGCACTATTTTGTATGGGACCTGTTGAACATCGCGCTGGACTTCAGCATCGGTGAACTTTCGTCCGATAAGACGTTTGGTTGCAAATAGGGTGTTTTCTGGGTTGACAACTGCTTGACGCTTTGCGGCGATACCAACAAGACGCTCGCCATCCTTGGTGAAGCCGACGACGGATGGAGTCGTTCGAGTACCTGGAGATTCAATTAGTCGCCGAATTCAACTGTTGCGCCATGTCAATGCTTTGCCAACAAACCTTCAGCGTTTTCTATTATGCGTGGCACCTTGCCTTCCATTACAGCCACCGCCGAGTTTGTGGTTCCCAAATCGATACCGATGACAGCGCCCTTGATTTTCTCCTCTGCATAGCTTCGTCGAAACGATGAAACCAATGGAGAGTTGAGGGATGATGTGCGGAATGAGGATGTGGTTTTGGGCAATAACTGTGGTAACATCATAAGCATGCGACTCGGATTTGCGAGAGAGCTTTGGATACTTACGCTCCGCGACAGTCTTGAGGACAGCATGGTGAATGTGTTAGAAAAGGTGGAGGCACAATAGGTCGGAGTGAATGAGGGGGAGGGTTTGGGTGATGATGGCGAGAAAGATTTATATGTGAATACGATCGAAAATCATCGAAGCACGCAGGTATTCTAAAGAAAATCTTCGGCTAAACCACTTTGACCCACTGAAACGCCACGACCGTGTGAAGCGGCGACAGCGGGCACATCATAGAATCGCGCCTACTTTTCGTGAGCGCAGCATTATTATTTACTCCAGTATATCTTTCGTAGTTCCAGAGGACACTATCTCTATCCCCATCAATTGTGAAGCATCGTCTTGCTTTGCGCTCTACCCAACCACCTCCTGCTTTCCTGCCCCTACATCACAACACCTCATCGTACCGTAACCTAGAGCATCGCTCCGAATCACAAATTGACACACCTCCGACCTCGAGACCCTATACATATACAACCGGATCGAAACCCTGATTACAGAAGATAGCGACACCTCAGCAGCGCCTCCACGATACACCACCTTAGTCTGGCGTAGCATCACCTTCGCGGGCTCTCATTCCCCTCACACGGACCTACAGCACCGCTTGCTATTGAGCCTGGTCTTTTCTTGAAAGAGAGTTATACACAAAGAATGAGCGGTGGAATACCGCGAAGATCATCGCAATGACCGTAGTCGATTCGTCCGTGTATGTTGTGCCCCGTCCGCATACATCGACAAACATACACTAACGCCGTCTCAGCATTTACGACACCGAGTCTCTTGTCCATAAGAACCCGAAGTTCTTTAGCACAAATATACCCATACAGTAGGAGTGGTCGACTCCTACCATCCTCGCGCATCCGAACTGACATGCATGACAGCCATTGGCAACTTCGTAACTACATCAGCAACCCTGATGGCGACCTACTATATTTCGCAGGCGGAAATGATATATACTCGCTCAATGTCGAGACTGGAATACGAACGCACATTGCAAAACTGCCGTGGGGAGCCAGGTGTACCTCTGCGGGTTATGGCTGGATCTGTACAGGCGGTGGAGACAAGGGCACATTTGCTGTGATACGGCTGGATCCTACCGCAGAGATTGACTATTTTGGAAACCGAGTCTTGCCACCGCCACCGCCTCATATCAGTCTCGAAAAGCTCGGAGATGAGATTGTCAATTCAATCTCCATCCATAAATTGACAAGCGACCATCCTGCCGTTGCCGATGATATCGTAGCTGTCCTAACCAACAACGACAAGTCGATTCGAATTTTCTCGCTCAGCCAACAATTGGAGACCGCTGTTCTCGAGCTTCCATTCCCTGTCAATCACGCAACAATTTCCCCCGATGGCCAGTTGTTGGTTGCGGTTGGCGATTATCAACAGTGTTATTTTTACGAGAGGGCGGATCTGAAACCCGCTCCAGATGCGGACTCTCAAAAATTCGCATCTGCCCATAGTATCTGGGAGCTGCTGGATGTGGTTTCCTTACACGTTCCAAAACAGATAGCATCGACAGGCTACTTCTCAACCGCGTGGTCGCCAAATGGCAGGTTGTGTGCAGTGGCATCAGAAATGGGTTACATCAGCATTATCGACGTTGAGGCGCTCAAAGCATTAGAGCAAGGTGAGGACTCAATAGTTGCTATCATTGCATCAACAAGAGCAGAGCTTACGCTTCCTTACGGTGGATGCCCCGGTGCTGTGCGCACCATGCTATTTTCCCCGAGCCCGTCGGATCTTCTCATTTGGTCTGAGGACCAAGGCCGAGTATGTGTCGCAGACCTGAGAAATGGCTTGCGTGCGAGGCAGGTCCTGCAGCTCTCTCCTGAACTCGACGGGCCAAAATTTGTCAATGTCAAGGACAATCCGACGAATAGACATATCCGTGCACGCGAGGACGATGCAGACGCAGATTATCACCGCCAGCTCCGATCTCATGGAATAGACAACGACAGCCCAATAGACGCTGACGATGCGTTCCGTGCTATGGCACAATTAAGAGCGCGAGATCGAGAGCATGAACAGGCACTTGGGCGACAGCGTCTAGACTCGTTGCGAAACAGTTTAGCAGCAAGAAGCATTCACTACTCAGAACTCTCAGGCAGGACGCATCGGCTTACCCCAGCTCAGCGTCAGGAGGTCAGACAGTCTTCTGCCTTCTCTCAAGACTTTCCAGACCTAGTCAGACAAAGCCATGCTGACACCACACACCTTCTGCCCAGCAGTGCTCGGCTGGTACATGACTACATGCGTGACCACATGACAAGTACAGAAGCTGAGCCAAACTCGTACGGAATTCGGGCGCGGCAAACATCTTCACTCAGTGGTGATGCTGGAGCAGGCAGTTCAAGTCGTTTTTCTAATCGGCTGCTCAACGAGTCAGGTCCCTTTTCGTCCAGCCCGCGGCCTGGATCGTCAACATTGCCTGACTGGGCAACAATCGTGGCCATTACAGCCGATGGCGAGACTGGCACGTTGTTTCAGCATGATCCATCTCGGCGGTTATCTCCACCACCCGCCAACACTGTGGCTTTGAATAATGCCAGCGACGTGCGGAGACGGCGGGCTGTACTGCAAGATCAAGCTCGAAGACGAGCATTGCACAATCGAGAAGCAGAGAGGTATCATCAACTGGGACTTCATAGGCAAGATGCTCACGATTCTAGTTACGGCCTTCGAACAGCAGGATTGGCAGTGAGCTGGGACGGAAGGAAAATTTGGGCGGCGTGTGATAAGGGAGTGTTTGAGTACGAAATCAATGTTCGGGGTAGGATGATGATGCCTTCGATTGAAATTCGATGAGATGAATATGGTTGTGCGTATAATTTGGGACGCACTCTGGTGTTGGGACGCAGGTTGGACAGGATATTATGCATGGTGTTTGGCGTTGGAGGTAGCGCTCTGTTGATAGTGCTTGTATCTATTTTCGGTCTCTTGTCTCATGGTGTATCAATGTCATTCTTTGCTCGCCTTTCTCGCTTCGTTGGCCAAAGAGGCTGGCAACCTTGTTCTGGTTTTGCTGAAATGGATCCCGCTGTCAGCCTTCAGTACTAGCACAGGTAGACCGACAATTGAACAGAGTTTCAAGATCCGGAGACGACAGCCGTCAAGGCTCAAGCTTCTAATATGGTGTCATCTGAGACCAATCACCAGCCTTCCGGTTGCGGTACTTGGATTGTGCCGCGAATTTCACCGTGATTCCACCTCTCACTCAAAACCCGACGATTCTCCTCATTCTCTACACGATCAGTCTTCAATTCTATGTTTCCTAGCTACTGGGACTGTATCTCATCCAACTTCCTGGTTTGAGAGGATTCAGAAAGGCCTTACCGTCCACAGCAAAACACCATTTTGAACAGACTTCAGTCTTGAAATCCGCCTTTCACTCTTACCAGTCAAACAGCACACACTCAAATCTCTTTGGATCACAATGAGTCCTCTGGAAAAGGGCAAAGGAAAGGCCCTGAGGGTCACTGATCTCGATGGTCATGACTTGCCTCCGTCACCAGCGCCGTCCAGTCCATACCCTGGGAGACGGTATGCTTTGGCGACAGAATTGGTCTACACCGAGAGCAATGACCAGTACAATGCCAGTAGCATGCCCATCTATCAGGTTCGTGCCATCTCTTACTACAAGAAAGATCAATTGCTAACATGCCCGTCGCAGTCGGCGACCTTCAAACAAACCTCTGGCAGCGGCGGTGGCGAGTACGACTACAGCCGCTCAGGCAATCCTACACGAACACATCTCGAGAGACACCTCGCGAAGATCATGAATGCGCAGAGGGCGCTGGTTGTCAATTCTGGCATGACTGCATTGGATGTCATCACTCGAATTCTGCGACCTGGGGATGAAGTAGTGACAGGAGACGATCTATACGGCGGCACCCACCGACTTCTTAAGTATCTCAGCTCTAATGGCGGAGTCATTGTACACCACGTCGATACTACAAACACAGAAGCAGTGAAAACCGTACTTTCGGACAAGACTGCCATGGTTCTCCTCGAAACTCCCACAAATCCGCTCATCAAGATCGTCGACATCCCCACAGTCGCCCGATACGTTCACGACCGCAATACGAGCGCCCTCGTTGTAGTGGACAACACAATGCTCTCTCCTATGCTTCTTAACCCTCTCGAACTCGGCGCCGACATCGTATACGAATCCGGTACGAAATACTTGAGTGGGCATCACGATCTTATGGCAGGCGTGCTTGCTGTAAATGATAATGCGCTCGGAGACAAGCTGTATTTCACCATCAACGCTACAGGCGTCGGACTTGCACCAAACGACGCGTTCCTACTCATGCGCGGTCTGAAAACCCTTGCCATTCGCATGGAAAGACAACAAAACAATGCCCACCTTGTCGCCAACTTCCTCGAAACCAACGGCTTTAAAGTCCGTTATCCAGGCTTGAAAAGCCACCCACAATACGATCTTCATCACAGTATGGCCCGCGGTGCTGGTGCGGTCCTATCCTTCGAAACAGGTGATATCGAACTTTCTGAGAGGATTGTTGAGAGTGCGAAGTTATGGGCCATCAGTGTCAGTTTCGGATGCGTTAATTCTTTGATCAGTATGCCATGCCGTATGAGCCACGCGAGTATCGATGCGAAGACGAGGGCGGAGAGGAAAATGCCCGAGGATATTATTCGTCTCTGCGTGGGAATTGAGGACCCCGAAGATCTGATTGATGATCTGAGGCGGGCACTTGTTCAGGCTGGTGCTGTCAAGGTTACTTTGGATGGCATTGAGCCTTACAGGCCTGAGGGTGCGGGACAGGTGCTTGGGTCTGCATAAGCGATGGAGCATTTGAAGTTTTTTGGCTGAGGGGGAGAAAAATATATGTTCAAAACGATATGGCATCATCATGAGATTCAATTATGCATTGCCCTGTTCGAACTACTAGCACTCACGCCTTTGGCAAACAGCTGACTCTTGTTTTGAACATCACAGAAGTCCATCGTGTGGATATGTGGGTCATGTTATCAATTGGAATGTAAGTAAACTGCCGCATCATGATGCGTTGAAATTGCGAAGCGTCGGACGATATCGTTAGACTCTCTACAACGTGTCTGGAAACGACATGAAGTTTCCTCTCCAGAGATTCGCACCGCCAGGAGTCCATTGTGGCGCTGTATATATTCATGTACTCTGGATACGAGGAATTGAATCTTCTTGAGATTATGGGGAGCACAGAGGTAGTATAATCTTAGAAAGCGGTATCCCTCTTCTCCAAAGAAAGGAAGAAATGGGACTTTGTTTCTTTCGGGCTTTACTTTTGGTGAGGGAAGAGCTTGGATGGTGTTTTAGTGGTGGTAGTGGTAGTGGTGGTGGCTATTATGACGTTATTCTCTTTCGCTGATGAATGGGGGTTTTTATGAAAATGTGTATCGTTGCTCTTGGTAGGTTTGAGGTGCGCTTTCGGTCCAGTAGAGCTGTTTGTAGCGCTGCGTGTGGAAGTCATATGTGAGGGCGTGGTGATGCTTAAGGTTGGTCCGCTTTGCATGTCTGTCCTATTCAGGCGGCGTGAGGTACAACTTGTTGGGTAGAAGAGGGATTATCTGGCTCAGGGGGCGAGGGTGTAAATCTAATTCGTTCCATTGTTCGAGAACGACTATGAGAGGCTCGTAATCCATAGACGGCATGGTACGGTGGGGAGAAGAGGAGAGGAACGTATTGGTCGAGAGGACGAGGCGGAAGAACAGACAGCCAATGACTATGAGCAACGATTTGTGGGCTTCGAAATGACTATTACGTTGAAGGTTTGTGAAGGGTGATGTGAAGATGCCACGAGAACGTTCATGTTGACTATAACCATCTAGTTTTATTTTTCAAATCCGCTCATTATCAAGAAAACATTATCACTTGGGAGTGTCCCTCAAGTCTTCCTTACCAACCAAACAAATCAAGCATCAAACCACCAACAACCAGCAACAATTCAAGAAGCCACCGACTTCGCAAAATCAATCAACGTGTTCTTAACCTCATTCAAATGCGTTAACCAGGGCGCATGTCCCGAAGCGATCGGAACAACATTCCATGATCCACCAAAAGCACCAACCTGCGAACTGAAGAATCCCTGGAAAGACGGAGGAAGCACGTTATTCTGTGTCGTAAGGATATAGGTACTTTTGACGTCTCGCCATCCAGCATAGGACTGCACAGCGCCCAAAATAGCAAGAGATTCGGTTTTGACAAGGGCCACGGATACTGATTTCAGTGGCTCGGCGACGTCTTGATAGAAGACATTGCCCGGGTTGGTGACGGAGATGTAACCTTCTTGGGCGTATGTGGAAATAAGTTAGCAGAGTGCCACTTGAGTTGGGAAGGATAGGAGGACTTGCGTTAGTTAATGTTCAACCATGTCAATCCCGACAAGTCAAAATCTTGAAACCCGACACCGGTCTCGAAGGCGAAAGCTGAACCAGCCCGATTACACCTCCCTTCTTTCCAGCAACCTTACGAGCAGTTTTGGTGAGACCTTGTACAGCAGCAGAGCCACAAGCACCGCCATAGGAATGCATGACCATAATCACCTCTTTGCCGGCATTGACTTGAAAGTTCAATAATTTGGTTACTGCATCCACATCTGATTGATAGGGAGAATAGTAGTATTAACCTAAAACTGATATCGTGGTGCTCGAAGGGCTAGGAGGACATTGGAATAATAAAGCCATTGTAGGAGGTCCCTCGATTAAAGGGGTCACTGCGGCGCAGTCTCCCTAAATCAAGTATCGACGCCACATCCTAACCTGGTGTTCGGGTGGAGATACCACTCGATCTGGGCCGCGGATGTATACATTTCCGCTAAACGTCCAACTCTGTCGATGTAAGGACAAATCTGTGGCGGCTTCTAGAGCATCCAAGTTTTTGAATTCAGAAAGTGCATGTTAAGAAGGTGTCCAGACTTCGGGCTCTGGGAGACACGTCCTGAGTCTGTTTGGTACGCCGTGAAAGTTGTATGTACTCCGGATTGAGCTGCAAAGTCGCCTGTGACTCTGCCTTGTTTCGCGGCTCGAACATCCAGCTGCGCTAATCTATCATAATAATAATGCTCCGATCGATGGACCGAGTGGAGTGCGCCAATATCACAGCGAGTTCCAAGGTTTGTCCCTGTTCATGAGGCAGAAATTGACAGTAACCGATTTCGGTCCCCACCCATCAACTTCAGTTCTGCCCGTTCAGATCACTCGAGTGTGTTCGTCAAATCTGCCTGAGGCATAGACAGTAATTTGTTGGTAGCTAGTGAGCTAAGGTTGTTGCTCACAGATATATTAGACTTGCCCACGCTCAATTCCTCTTTTGGCTTGGCTTTGTCTAAATTTAATTATTGCCGGCTTTATTCCCTCGTATATCCAGAGTACTATAGTATACAGTGATACACTCACTCATTTAGGTTAAGTCAACGATACGTGGTGATTTTCTATTGTGGAGGTGTGGTTGGGTTATTCCGCGGTGAATACTCCTAGATCCTCCTCACTATAAATATTAGGTGTTTATGGACTGTACAAACCACAGGATCCCCCGCCGAGCTCCGAGTTCACTTTCATCCAATACCCGCAATAATCCACCCAGCTCTGTCACTATGAAATCCACAATCTTCACCGCACTCTTCTTCGCTGGCGGTGCAATTGCCGGCAAGCCCCCGTGGGTAACTACTACATGGGAATGACCCTGTAGTAGCTCAAAGAGGCTGGATGAAATGATATTCACGAATCGGCTAGACACAATGCTTCAAAGAGAATGTTATCAATGGCTATTGCAGAGAGGTGGACGAAAATGGAGCTCCGAAATGGGATTCCCACCAATTGTGCCAAGACGTAAGTACTCCTAAAACTCCTCTTTCTCTCTCAATTTCCTGAAATGTAGCTGATACTCGATATTTTGTAGGACCATAAGTGCTTGGCCACTCGTGACGGATGTATGATGAACATTGCACGAGATAGTAAAGGGGACTGGCGCGCCAACTGCTCTTAATAGACTATCCTTTAGAAACTCGGAGAACCAACGGAGGATTATGAAGGCAGGATTGTTGGAAGGAAAAATAGGTTTAGACTTTGGACCTGTTGTCTTTCTTCCTTCGGGCCAAAATTTGCTTATCAAATCTTGCCCAGCACAATACACATATTTTCAAGCCAAGACATGGTAGAACCTGAGTGTCTCAATTGTGTTACCATGCATCGTACGAGATCAGATATGATGCCGTCCGTAGGATTGAGGACGCCAACGATTCGACGACCAAGAGTGTGAGAGAGTCGGTCGACATTTGCCCGAAGCCACGAGCTACCAACAAGTATGTCTCTCGGGGAGAGGTAGAGCCCATCGAACTTAGGCGGATTGGAAGAAGGCTGACATCAGCTCTTTCTTTTTTGTCGCCAGATCAGACGAAGATCGCTCTAGTGTAGGTGCATAGGATGACCTGTATATGCGATAAGCAGTTTGCCCGTCGGTTACGATGTTGAGCTTCCGGGCAAAACCCGTGTTTGGTGGTCCTGGTAGTCAACGTAGACCAAGCTCTTGGTACTTAGAATAGAGCGCTGAAGTGTGGATGGCATGCAGAAACTAAAGGCCAGCGACGGTGATGATTGCCTTCGGAGTTGAGTCTTACTCGTCCGTGTCAGGATAAGTAGGTTTGAAGACTATGAGAACGGAACTTGTATTGTATTGATAAGACAATCGCTGAAGAGCGTCAGGGCTTACGTAACCGTTATCTATATAATAATACGTATTCGCTTAGGAGTCATATAATAGATTCCTAATAATACCCCCGTCTTAGAATATTAACAGCGATAATATATAATAGTAATATTATCCCGCGTGTTTATTATAACTATAGTAGTAAAAATTTTACTAGACGGAACTTCTTTCCTTAAGTAAATAATATATAACTAAGTAAGTAGAAGCCTTACTTCGTACGCCTTATTCGGCGCTATTATAGCGTATCCTAGCGTAATACGGCTAACTATAGAATAGAAATACTCTCTTGGTACTATAAAATGCTAATATAAACCCTACCCGCCCGAAGGCTCGAATCCGCTACTAGCGGCCGGGTCTACCCCTTAATATATATCCGCTACCTCCGGCGTTTCGCCCTCGGCTTTCTAGAGGAGAATTACTAGTTCTCCTAGGATATTAAGCTTATTAAGGGGTGAGTCGATAGTATTCTAGTATATTCTAGCTCTAAATAGCTAATATACGTCTATAGCTTTATTATTAATAATAAGTAGGGTAATAAATACTACTACTACCTTACTAAGTATAAGAATTACTTTAAGGTAAGTTATATAGCCCCTTCTAGCGCATTCTAGCGCATTCTAACTAAGAGTAGGTAGGAGAGGATATAGACCCGGATATAGCTATATTCCGGGAGGTAGTAGACGCCTTAGAGCTACGAGCCTCTATACTTATAGATAGTAGCCTAGCCGCTATTATAACTACCGCCGAGCGTAAGGCCGCTATTAAGGTAGTCTAAGACCTAGCTAGTACTATAGTAGTAGAAATCGATAGGTATATATTTATTATAGTAGCTTCTAGTAGATTATAGCCTATTCTAGCGTATACTAATACCTACTTATAGGAAGATCCCTTTCTATACGAATTTCTTTATATATAATAGGCTTAGTAGCGGTTCGTAGTCTAGCGTAGTTATATCGGGTCGTACTAGGGCCAAAGCGGCCGTTATAAGAAAGGAGAGGAAGCGTATAGCGGTAATAGAGGACGAGGAGTTAGATAAGGTAGACTCCTAGTCCCTAAAGAAGGTAAGATACCCTCCTAGCGCTTTTTAGCGTATTCTAGCTTATTCTAACTCTCCTAGCCTAAGTACGGATTATCGGCGGTCGCTAAAACCCTAGCCGAGGCGCGCGTACGCGAAGCTACTACTAAGAAGGCGGAAGAGGACCTTATTACCGCCTATACCGCTACTACTACTACTCGTAGTAAGAAAATACCCGCCGCCCGTAGAAGAAAGTAGGGACCGGCTACTAGTACTAGAGATAATAAGTAATAGGCCTTCGGGTACTATTCGAACTAGGTAGAGTTAGGGGGAGTTTAGGGGTATTATACCTACGTCTATAGTCCTATTTCTTACTATATAGGGCTATAATAGGCTAGAATTCTAAAATAATAATTAAATTCTCTTATATAACCTTCTTATAGTATATTACCTACTATAATCTTAATGCTTAGACTGCTATTCTAAAGGAATCTTAAAGGATTCTTAAGGTAGGATTCTAGCCTTCTAAAGGTCTTACTAGATATCTTATACTACCTTTCCTATATATTTTATATAGGGATCCTAGTAAATCCTATCTTAGGTTATCTTTTACTATTAGAGTATTCTACTCTTCTAGTATTTTAAGGTTGTATTCCTAGTAGTATTCTAGTATTAGTATCTAGTAATACTAAATTCTAGGATAGGATTCTAGTATTCTACTTTAAAATCCTCTTATCTAGCTATAAAATATACTAAAAAACCTAGATCTCTAGGAAAAAAGTATAGAATTATAGTAGTATTCCTTTTACTAGTAGGGTAGAATTCATCTTACTCCTTCCCCTAGTATAGGATTCTCTTAGAAGTTAGAGAAGTAGGATAATTACCTTACTTCTTCTAAATCTCCCTTTAGAAAAGGGTATACGCTATTAAATACCTCCTAGTATATACGAAAAAAAACCTCTTTTAGAAAGTAGGAAAAATATATTACTAGAAACCCTTACGGGATAAAAGGTAAAGGTAGTATAAATACCTTACTCTTAGACTATTACCCCCCTCTTAAGGCGGCTCGTCCTTAAGTCGGCTTTGATCCCCTCTTTAGAACTACTTTAATCTTCTACTAGAACTTATTTATTACTTCTAGTAGGATCTTAGGACTACTCTTCTAAGAGTTATTCTTATTAGGTTCGTCCTTCTATTTAGCTAGGTATTCCTATTATCCGACCAAGTTTATACGCTAATCTAGTACTTCTTATACTATATACTCCTTATCGCTAAACCTCTCTAATATATCCTCTATATTATTCCCCGGCGGCTATAATAAGCCCGTCGGTTCCTATTTCTCTAAGAGGGAGGTATAAAAGACTAGATATACGCTACGGAGCGCTAGGAGGTATACTTCGTATATATCTAGCCTATTCTAGCGTAAAATAAACTCTAGCCCTATAAACTTATTATTAAGTTTCTTTTTTAGGCGTAGCGACTTTATATTACGTATAGAGATAAGGACCTTATCCCCTACGTTAAAGATAATATCCTTACGCTTCTTATCTACTCGACTCTTCTAATAGTTGTTCGAAGTAGCTATCTTTAAGCGATATTATTCTTATATATTTAGTACTTTAGCTACTAGTCCCTAAGCGAGCGGGGACTCGCCTTCCCCGTATAGTTAGTCTACTAGATCTAGCGGCTATAGGAGAATACCTATATTTATCTCGAAAGGGGTAAAGCCTATAATAGAGTACTTACTATCGTTATATACGAACTCTACGATATATATCTACTATACCTAGTTATCTTATTCTATAGAATAGAAGATCCTTAGGTATTATTCTAAGGTTTGGTTTATTCTCTCTATCTATCCGTCTGTTTGAGGATAATAGTCTAAAGTAAGAATCCTCCTTACCTATAGGTAGTAGTAGAAGGTATCCTAGTATATACTATTTATAATTAGACCTCTATTAGAGAGGATCCGTTTAGGGATACTATATAACCTAATAACTTCTTTTATCTATACTTCTACTAGTACGTCTGTACCCCAATTAGACCTAAAAGGTATATAGTAAGCTATCTTAGAGAAATAGTATACTATAATAAGAATCTAATCGTAGACTACCCCTATAAACTTACTAGGAGGTAGATTCGTAATAAAATCGAATATTACTTCCTTCTATAGCCCGTCTAGAATCGGAAGAGGGTTAAGTAAGCTATACGGAGTATACTTAGCCGGTTTCGACTATTTATAGTATAGATAGTTATATATCTAGTCGATCGCGTCCTTCCTTATATCTTCCTAGCGATATTTTCTCTATAGCTTCGCTATTATCCTATATTCGCTAAAATAACTACCTAGGGGGCTATTATAGTACTCTATAAGCGTATTAATCTTCTCTATATCCGTTTTGTACTCTATTAGGACCGTCTATAGGTCTAGTACTAGGAGCGGAGTAGCTAGACTTAGCTACGGCTCGACGATAGTACTCGGGCCCGCGGTAGTACCTTCTAGTATATTCTAGCCTATACTAGCGCGAGATAGGCTAGGAGTAGGAATAGGCGGTAATAGTATACCCGAAGGCGTAGATAGTACGTCCTTCCGACTTCGCTATAGATAGTACGGGTATTACGGCTATAGGTATAGGAGGCGGACTTAGAGCTCTTGGCTCTAGTATCGGAGGCTATAGGAGTTATACCGGTAAAGAGACCTCTAGCGAGCCTACTAGCGCGTCTACCGGTTACGATATATCGTCTATTACTTTAGGTCGACTACTATTATCCTCCGGCTCCTTAAAATTAGTCTCTACGTCCGGATCTTTACGTCCTAACTTCTTTTAGAAGCGTATATATATCGTATATATACTAAAAGAGTAAGATAGTCCGTAGTAAATTACTAGGATATTAAAAGACGTATAAGTCCCTTAAGGGAAGAAAAGATCCCTTAGGATAATCGTATTAACTAAATAAGGATATTAGAGAGCTAGTTTAGCCCGTAGGGCTTTAACGTTACGCTTATTATACTTATCTACGTCGGCCTATACCGTACGTATATAATCTAGTCTCCTTGAGATCCTATCTATAGGGTTAAGTTTCCCTAGGCGGTACCTTATAATAAAGTTAAACCTTTAGAGTTTCTCTAACTACCTTATCTATCTTAAGTTTAGTTATTTAGTAGTAAGGAAGTACTAGAGGTTAGCGTAGTCGGTAAACAACTCGAAAGGGGTAGTACTATCTAAGTACTTCTCCTAATATATAAGATACTTTACGACGGCTAGTAGCTCCTTATCGTAGACGTTATAGTTATATTCTTCTATAATTATCTTCTTTAAGTAGAAGTTAACCGGCCTCTAGACCTTCCGGCTATTAGGCTTATTATATTATTGGCTAAGGATACCGCTAATAGTACTACTAGATATATTAGTCTCTACCTTATTAGGTAGTGCTAGATCGTAGTATACGAGTATAGGTACGCTTAGAAAGGATTCCTTAAGTTTCTTAAAGGCGACCCTAGCGTCTACCCTAATCTTTAGTAGTATAGACTCCTCTTTTCGCTATTTATAGCCCCCTCTAGCGCTTTCTAGCGCCTTTTTGGTTAAAGTAACTAGAGGGAGGGCGATCTTAGAGAATTAGTAGATAAACTATCTATAGTAGTTAGTAAAGCTAATAAAGATACGGATCTCGCGTACTAACTTAGGTATTAGCTAGTCTTAGATTGCCGCTACTCGAGCTAGGTTAATCTTAACTCCTTTAGGGGTAACGACGTAGCCTAGGAACTCTATCTCCCTAGTATAGAATTCGTACTTACTAAGCTTTATATAGAGCTTATACTCTCTAAGCCTACGTAGGACTTACTTAATATAGTTAATATACTCTACCTCTAAATTAGAGTAGATTAGGATATGGTCTAAGTATACTATAGGTGAGATGAGCGTGGATAATATAGTATTAGATTACTATTAACTTCTACCGCTCAGCTACTATACAAAGGTAAGGTATTAGGATCTTTAAGTATTTCGTAAAGAGATAGATAGGGTAGTTTATAAAGAGATAGATAAGGTAGTTAGGAGTAAAGAAGAGAGAGTCTAGAGTTAACGTAAGTAATAAGAATTAGATCGTATTATTATACTATCTTAGTTCCTATATACGTACCGTTAATCTAGTTCCTATATTATTAAATATTAGGGTTCTATAAATTATAGTATTACGGTAGTATATTATATTATTTTCTTATATATTATCCGTATCTTATATCCTGTTCCTATTCTACTTCCTATTCTAGTCCTATACCTTTATCCCCCTTATATCCCCTCCCTAGGTAGATAATACGTCGACCCTTAACGTATTCTAAGATATACGCTAAAACTATACGAGACCAACCAATAAGCCTAAATACTAAGAAGAATCTTAAAGGGGTATAGAACTTCTCGTATCCTAAGATACTAAGAAAGAACTTAAAAGCAAGAAAAGACTCGAAAGAGTAATAAAACCTTAACGCGTATACTAAAGTATCTAAATATATAAAAAAATCCTAAATATTTCTAAAACCAAGAAAGAATTTAAAGCTCTCCTAAAATAATTAAATATATCAAAAGATCCTATATATTTCTAAAGTAGCCCTATACGTCGCGCGTATTAACGCTTAGTATAGGAAGCGGCTCCTCGGGAGGTATACTAGATAGTAATAGTAATTATTAGGTTATTACTCTAATAACCTAATCTATTACGGTTATATTTAAGTAAAGTCGGTTAGATAGGAGGACTTTTTAAGGTAATAGGTTGAAATTTTCCTTATAGTTTCCGGTTATAGTAGTATTATACGTAGTATTATTCGTATTTTTTAATTCTAGTTTATTTATTCTTTTCCTTAATATAGCTCGACTTTAATACGAATTCCCGACTTAAAAGACTTCTCCCTCCCCTACTAAAAAATTCAACGTCGTCCTATAACGTTCGCCTTCCTACTTCCTATACTCTTTACTAGGGTTTAACGTAAATAAAGACTAATATATAAACGGCTCCTATATAAAATAATTTAGAATAAGGTACGGTAGCTTAAATAAAATAAAGTAAACTTCCTAACTCTATATATAAAAGGTAACTCTCCTAACCTTTCCGGACACATATATATATATATATATAAAAAACTAATAAAAAGGAAAAGTAATAAACGTCTACTACGAAGCTAGCTATCCGAGAATCGAACCGTTATAATATATATATACTAGGGTATAGTTCCTTTAATAGCTAAAGTTAAGTTTTACGAAAGTAATACCCGACTAAGTCTATTTAAGCGTAAAGCTGGACCGGTATAATAATAGAGGATACTATTAGTTTGACTAAGGATAAACGGGAGGCGAATAGGCGAAGGTTACTATAAGGGGGATAAAGGTGTAAGACTAGAATAGAAAGTAGAATAGGAACGGGATATAGGGATACGGACAATATATAAGAAATAATATAGTATACTACCGCAATACTACAATTTATAGAACCCCAATAATTAATAATATAGGAACCAGATCAACGGCGCGTATATAGGAACTAAGATAGTATAATAATACGATCTAATTCTTATTACTTACGTTGACTCTAGACTCTCTCTTCTTTACTTCTAACTACCTTGTCTATCTCTTTATAAACTACCCTACCTATCTCTTTACGAAATACTTAAAGATCCTATTACCTTACCTTTATACAGTAGCTAAGCGGTAGAAGTTAATAGTAATCTAATACTATATTATCTATACTTATCTCACCTATATTTTGGAGGTCGTACTAGGGTTTCTCTTTATAGCTAAGACGATTCCTAGTAGCTATTATAGTATTATAATCGAACTTATACTTAGGATACTCTCTCTCTCTTTTTTGGACTGGATTATCGAACTCTCGAATATTAGGCTTTATATTAGACTTTGAATATTAGACTTTAGGACTTTAGGACTCTCTTTCTTTACTATTAACTTAACTATAGGACTATTAGACTATCGAAAAGGAACTTCGTATATTAATCTTCGACTACTAGACTTTTAAACTTTCCTTCGAATACTAGGCTATATACGACTCTCGACTTTAGACTCTCGACTTTAGACTCTCGACTTTAGACTCTCGACTTTAGACTCTCGACTTTAGACTCTCGACTTTAGACTCTCGACTTTAGACTTTTAACTACCCTTTTTTTAGAATACCTTCGAACTTTTATATAAATATTAACTAGCGTTACTTTATACCTTCGAACCGACCTTTCCTCTCCTTATAACCGAATAATACTCGATCAACTAACTATTACTAAACTTAGAAACGGGAAAAATCTTTATAAAGGTCTAAGTCTAAGCTATATTAACGGAAAATTAGAATTTAGAATAATTACTAGTAACATCCTAGTTCTTTTGACTTCTTAGACTAAGTCTAGGATATCCCGTTAGTAGAAATTATACTTTATACGAAAATACCTAGGATTACCTATACTATTAATATATTGCCCCTCTACAGCCTATACACCCTTATCTAATAAGTTAGAAAAGAGAGGCCTAACTATACTATATACGAAACGGTACTACTCTCGCCGTCTAGGCTACGAACTCCGTATATCGGCGTATAGATCCGACTCCTTCTAGCTACTTATCTTTGAAATTATCTAGGAACTCTTAGTATTAATACTCTTATTTCTAAGAAACGTACGCGAACGAATATAATATAAAATAAATAGAATAACTTAAGACTAACGAAAAATCGAAATACCTATATACTTACGCCTAGACTAAAGAATCCCTCCTACTAGAATACCTTCGGATTCTTCCGGCCCTCCCTCTAGTAACCCGTCTACGGCCAATCTCAGCCCTATAATTAAAGGACTAGCTACTCGTTTTAATATAATTAACCTTATTAATACCCTTAAGGATTTTACTATTACTAGAAGATAGGAAAGAAAGGCTTAAGCCTTTAATCTTAAGAACTATACGCTCTCTCCTAAGGAATACTTCGATGGTCGGAATATTACGGACTTTCTTATTCGCCTTAAAGATATCTTCGATACCTACGATATTACTAACGATACCTATAAGATCTAGGCTCTTACTCGTAATATTAAGTCTAGCTATCTATACGATATTAAGCTTTTGGGTAGCTATAAGGAACGTAGCTATAGGACTCTCCGTAAATCCCTTCGTAAGGAATATATCGCTACTAATAACCGTTAGCGAAAGGAAACTACTACTTATCTCTATAAACTTACTTTTCAAAGCGCCTCTTAGAAACTAGATACTCGTAGCTTTATTAAGGAATTCAAGAACTACTATCGACTTATTATTAATACCGATGAACTAACTAGGTCTACTATAAGTAGGATCTTCCTTAGTAGATTACTAGAATCGGTTCGTTAATAGGTTAACCTAACGCTTAATATCGACCCTCGTATTCGCTCTACCTTTAACGATATTAAACAGATTATCCTTAAAGCTAAACGGATTATTATTAGTAACGAGAATATATTACTCTTTATATTGGATAGTTATAAAGGAAGTACCCTTAATAGGGTTATTAAACGAATAGTCCTTCGAAGGAACGAGGCTATAACTAAAGAGAAACCTAAAACTACTAAACCTTAGCTTAGGGCTAATATTATTAAAGCTCTTAAGGGTCTTCGTAGAACGAATACTTCTAGGGACGTCCTACTCTTCGCTATTACCGAAAGTATAGATCCTGCTATAGTAGTAGCTAGGAAAGATATAAAATAGTTTACTATACTTAATAATTAGATCTATAATAACTTTCGCTCTTCTACTTAGTCTAATACTATACTATTAGGAAGTTCCTTCGTTTATACTAACCTACGTAGAAATTACTATAGGGGGCTAGCTAATACTAACTAGTCCTCCTAGTACATCTAGAATACCGCTAACTAACGTAGTTAGTCCGCTAATATTTAGTCTACTAGTGTCCCTAGTAACTCCTAGCCTCTACCCCTAGCCTAGCTAAGAAACTCGAACCTAACTACCCTATCTACTAACTACCCTTTAATCCCTTCTTCGTTGCCGCCCCCTATATAGACTACCTAGAACGGAATATTAGAAAAGAGAGGTTGTAGGAGCTATAGAAGTATAGAATATTACGAACGGATATACCCTAACGTTACGGAACTAGTTACTTAAGGAATTTACTATTAGAATATAAACGTAATACCTAGATAGTAGTACTAGAGAACTTTAGCCGCTCTAGGTAGGAAAATCGGAGGAATTATTAATAGCTAGAACTATAGTAACTAGATCCGTACTTGATTACCTTAGTCTTAATAGGGCTCTAGTAGCGTTTCGTTATTTAGGATAGTTAAGTCATTTATTAGAATTATTGAATTAAGCGACTTAGAGTAGGAAGACTTTAGTACGTAGGTTTAGGTATCGAATATTAGTAAGGTAGGAGGAGGCGGATTTATACCTTCTATTATTCTTATAGCTACTACCTAACTACGTTTATCTATACGAAAACCCCTATTAGAAAAGGTAAAAGGAAAATAGCCTACTAGGGTTACTAAGTCTAGTAGATCTAAGGCCCCGATAGTTAAGTATATAGTATATAGTTATATTACTAAGACCACGGAATAATAGAATAGCGAAGGAGACTCGGATATAGACTTAGACTTAGAAGATAACGAACTAGACGTAACCCTCGGGAACTCGCTACCGGAACTACTAAAGAAAACTCGTAAGCCTAGGAACCCGACTCTTAAGTAGTACGTTACGAAGAAAGATAAGGCTACCGACGGAATACGTATAGCGGGGAATATCCTCTAGTAATTAGTCTAACTTAGTCTTTAGGATACTATTATTTATATTCCGGCATTTAGAGATCTCTTATATAAGTCCCTACTAGAACAATTAGCTAATAATATCCGTCCCGAAATAGAGGAAATAGAACGAAGGAAACGGGAAAAGGCTACTAAAAGGAAGTAGAAAATAGAAGAAAGATAGAAAGCGGACGGAATAAAATAAGGAGTAGGAATTATAGCGCTACGCTCGGAAGAGTAGTAACTAACTTCGGAAATAGTTCTTCGTATTAATAAGGATAATAACCGTTCTCGCGTCTCTATAAGGAGCCCTACTTTAATGGCTCGGATTGGAAAACTAGAGATTAAGGCGTTATATAATACTAGAGCCGAAGTAAACTTTAACGTTATATCTAAAGGAGTCGTAAGGAGTTATAGATTGGTAGTTAATAGTATTAAGTAGGATATCTAGGGACTAGTTTTAGATAAGCTTAAGGTTACTAACGGGAGGAGAGTTCCTCTAGTTAGCTAGACTAGCGCGCGTATACGGATCGCCGGAGTAGACTTTAATTATAAAAATATAGTCTTTATAGTACTTAGGGACTACTCTTAGAGAATAATACTTAGTTAGCCCTTCTTAGTACGGAGTCGTCTCGTTATATAGGCTAAGGCGGATAGTAGTATTTCGTATAAGGTATTCTCTATAAACGGCGAATAGAGCGTTATATAGTAAGTAGTTATCTCGGAATTCCTATACGATAGGTATAAGTCTAGTCTTCGAATCCCTTATACTTATTTAGACTAAGAAGATAATTCTAATTCGGACGATTCGGAAAACGAGGAGGCGGAGTCCTAGGTCTTAGAAGGATATCTACTATATATATAAGAAACCTAAGGCTCCTAGTACTAAACTTAGGCTAGAATATATACGAATAGCTTTTCGACGACCCAATCCGCGACGAGTTTCTCTTACCGCTAGACTTTAGGAGACTTCTATATAATAAGACTTATACTATAACTAGACTTGATATAGCTACTATAGTAAACGAGATAAAGCTATAAAAAGAAAGGGATAGGCTTCTATAGGAATAGTAGATAAGGTACCGAATATTTACCTATCGTCGCCTTATACCGGCGAAGCCTTAGACCGGATTACTAATATTTAGATACTTAGATAAATAGGACCTACTTTCCCTAAGGATTTCCTTATTTTCGACTAGCTTCCTAACAAAGTATAGAACGAAATACGTAAATAGTATATATAAGAAGAAAGTAGATAAGATCTAACCTTAGAATATTTAGCTTACTAATAGATCTATACCTAGCGGTCGCATAGATTAGAGAGATATAATACTAAAAGAGTAGTTTAGTATAGAACCTTACTATTACCTTAATAGATTCCTCGAGAAACGCTACGCCCGCTTCCCTCGTTAGACTCGGCTTATAGAACTCCGGTTTAATAATATACGTATTAACTAGTCCCTTAGCCTAAACGAACGATTACTAGTTAAGGAAATACTTATACGACGGGAACCTACCCTTATATAGAGCTTCGAAGAATACGGCAAAATTAGGAAAGAAGTAGTACTAGTATAAGTTATCCGAGTAGTAGACTACGAACCCTAGTAAGTAAAACCCTTTAATATCCCTAAGGCTCTATTAAGTAAGATTCGTTAGATATTTTACGAAAGAATTAAGACGGGAAGACTCGAACCTAGTTATACCTTATATCGTAATCTATAGTTTTTGGTCTTAAAGA
Source organism: Venturia nashicola (assembly GCA_004522665.1). Classification (NCBI taxonomy): domain Eukaryota; kingdom Fungi; phylum Ascomycota; class Dothideomycetes; order Venturiales; family Venturiaceae; genus Venturia; species Venturia nashicola. The sequence continues at coordinate 1,186,191 of SNSD01000006.1, forward strand.
AAAACGGTAAGTATCGGCTAATTAATAGCGCTACGAATATTAACGTAGTTACTATTAGGGACGCGAACGTACTACTAATAGCTAATAAATTTTCTAACTCGTTTACTAGATACGTATAGATATCGCTTACTAACCTTTTCTCTAGGTACGACCAATTAGAACTTACTAAAGAGAGTCGCGATCTTACCTTATTTATATACCCGTTTAGTCTTTTACGAATAACTACTCTACCTTAAGGAGTAACGAACTTAGTAGCCCAATTTTACCGTATATCTAAGATAATTGTTTCCTACTAGTTTAAATATAGCGATATTTACGTGGACGATATAATTACCAGAACCCCGAAAAAGTATAATAACGATAAGGAATCCGAGCTTAAGGGAGTACGTCGAGGGGTCTTAGAATATATAGTTAGGCTAGACGTAGTTCTTACGGATATTAAGCGCGCGGGAGCAACGATATTAGGAGAAAAGTTCGATATTTATAAAGAGGGCGTAAATATAGTCGGATACTATTACGATTGAGAAGGACGATACCCGAACGCTTCTAAGGTAGCCGCTATTTTAAACTAGTTAACTCCTAGGTCTATTAAGTCTACGAGAGCTTTTATCGGAGTCTATATCTATTACCGAATCTAGATATAGGATTTTACTACTATTTCGAAACCTATCTTCGTATTATTTAAGAAGGACTTAGAATTCTATTAGGGAAAGGAATAAGATAAGGTAATAAAAACTCTTTAGGAAGCGCTTACGACTATACCCGTACTACGACCGGTTATATACGAACTAGATTTAGGCGAGATTATTCTTACGGTAGATACTTTAGGAGAAGGATAGGGAGCGGTCTTATAATAAATAGACGAACTAGGTAAGAGATACCTATACTAATATAAAAGCGGGATCTAGTCGCTATTAGAAAGGAAATACGATATAGTTAAACTAGAATACTACGCCCTTTTATACGCTCTTAAGAAATTCTACCTTTATCTTTAGGGAACGTATTTCGTAGTCGAAACGGACGCCCGGACTTTAATCTATTAACTTAATAGAGTATCTTCGGATATAGTAGGATCTCTAGTTATACGATAGCTCGTATAGATTTAGATATAGGATTTTAATATCCGATACGTTCCCGGGAAAAAGAATATAGTAGCTAATAGACTCTCCTACTAATTTAGTAACGTACCTAAAAAGGACGTCCCCGCCGTTCCTAACTTCGATATCGAGGATTTTATCGATCGGCGACTTAGATCCCTTTACTATTCTAGTATCTACGTCTATAGGCGTAACCTACGGTATATAATCTAGCTCTACCCGATAACCGTACCTAGTCTAGAAAATAACGATAATACTAGTAGCGAAAGTTCTATAGATTAGAAAGAGGAATACGGAGAATTCGGTTTATCGGAACCTTAGGAAGGATTAGATAGCGAATATACCGTAGAATACCGAGCGATTACTAACTAGCTTATAACTTTAAAAGTCGCGGACTATCTTAAAGGCAAATAGATTACGGCTATAAAAAGAAAGGTAATAGGCTACCTTATAGCTAGACGATAACTATTCAAGTAAGGTAAATAAGGATAAGCCTACCGTCGCGTAATTAATAACTAGGACTAGCGAAAGGAAATTATCGTCGCCCTCTATAATAAATACGGCTATAAAGGACGCGAAACCACGGTAGTACTTATTCGGAATCGATATTATTAGGACGGGTACTATAACGACGTTAGTAAATAGATTAAAGAATATCCTTAATATTAAATAAGCGATCGAGCGTACGTAGTAGAACCTCTAAATACGACTATTATTCGGAGTAAGATTCTTAGCGTAAGATAATCTATTAATTATACGATAATTACCCTATAAGGTAGTTATAGCTATCTTATTTAGGTAAGGGAGGAATTAAGCGGTTAGCCTAAGGTAAGAGTACTCCGTTTAGTACCTACGTCTAAGAATATTACGGATTTTATCTTTAAGGAACTAATCTATCGATAGGGTATTATATCGGAAATTAGAGTTAATAGAGGTCCTAAGAATAAGCTATATACGGATACGCTTCTAAAACTATACGATATTAGAAAGATTAAGATTTTACTATATAATAGTTAAGGTTAGGGAGGAATCGAACGGTCTTACTTAATAATATAGGAAGCCTTCCGACGAGCAACGAATAGGAACTAGAAACCTTAGAAAGATTTATTACTAGGGTCCCTAACGGGGCGGGGCGAAACGGGGGGGGTCGGGTTAGGGGCGGGTCGGGGCGGGTTTTAGGGGCGGGTTATAAAGCTATAACCCTAACCCGACCTACCCCGCCAAGATATAAACCCGCCCCGTTAGTTAGGGGCGGGTTTTTAAGGGGGGAACCCGGAGATTTTTTACGGAAACCTTAATAACTTTAGAACTACTATATATATTTTAATTTTTTAATAGCCTATAATAATCTCTAGGTTATAGAGTATCTTTTTAGAATATAAAATATATATATATCTATATATAAAACCCTATAAAAATCACGTGGAAAACCCGAACGGGGCGAACGGGGCGGGTTCTCCTCTAATCTATAACCCGCCCCGGGAACCCGCCCCAACCCGTTAGAACCCGACCCGCTAACGGGGCGGGTTCCCTACCCTAAAACCCGCCCCAACCCGCCCCGTTGGGGACCCTATTTATTACTAGTAATACTTTAGGCCGAACGGATAATAGTTAATAGAACAACCGGTATAACTCTAGTTAGGATAATACTTAGTAAAGAATATATCCTTCCGATCGAACTAAAAATAGTTATATAGTAAAACCTTCCTTGGTCTATAGTTAGGATAATAGAATACCTTCTTTTTCTACGAGCCAAATAACTAGATTAGAGAGGGGAAGACCTCTAGGAAGCTATCGTAAGGTAGGAACGTATAAGATAGGAAATAAACGAGTACTAGGATTCGCAATATTAAACTAGAATACGTACTAAAAACCTAGACGTAGGATAGCTTATCCTTTTATATAATACGAAGATCATTAAGGATTTCGGATCTAAATTGGATTTTATATAGGTCGGTCTATACCGTATCGCGAAGGTATATAAGGATAGGAGAACTAGATTACCTATTAGCAGCTACGTACTTAAGGAACTAAATAGAGTTTTAGTATATAAGACGATTCGAGGAAATAGGATTAGAATCTTCTACTAGAGGGATAGGCCTATAGGTAATAACCTCCTTAATACTAGTTAGGAGTATAGGATAGAATAAGAATAAGGCTAGGATCAAGATAATACTTAATTAGATAAGGATAAGGAATAGGAATAGAAAAAGTAACCCGGTGACGAGGATCTAGATATATTAGTTCGCCGATCCGGACTATAAGTAATTATTCCTAGACTAGAAGGATTCGACCCTAGCCAATACTAGGATTACTAGGAACTACGGAGAAGTATTCGATTCGTAAACGGCTTATAAAAGCTTATAATATAGAAAAGGAAACGATTAGTAAAGTATATAAAATACTAAGCTAATAAGCCGCTATACTATACCTCAATCGAATCCCTTATTTATATATTAGTATAAAGGAACTTAGTACGTAATCCTAGGGGACCTTTACGCCTCTTTAATCCTCTTCCGCTATATACGCTTTCGACCTTTTTAATCCTTCTCTACTTAGTACTTATTCGATTCTCTTCTACTTTATACGCTTTTAATTCTCCTCTATATATTAGGAATTACTACGACCTAATATCCCCTACGGCTACCGAATACGTCGGTCTCTACTAAGTAGATACCTATCTAATAAGTAGCTTATAATCTAGGAAACCTTAAGTATATAAGTATCTACCAAAGTCTAGGTCCTTGGTTGAGTCTAATATTAGTTTGGTCCTACTAGTTCTCTAGGAAGTATTTATACCCCTCGAGGTCCTCCCGTACGGTCTACCTTAGGTTCTTTGATAATCTCCGGTTTAAGCTCTAATAAGATTATATTAACTTATTAATCCTACTCAGCCCTTAAGCTTATATCTACGAAACCCCGGATTTACGACTATAGAAATATAATTATCGATCCTTTTATTTAGACCCTTTTACTTATTAATCCTAACTAGTCCTTAAGTTTATATCTACGAAACCTAGAGTTTATACTTAAGAGAATACGTTTACCGTTCCTTCTACTTTAGCCTCTTTAATAGCTTCTTACTCTTTATTAGCCCTCCTAGCGGCGCTAATAGTTTACGTCCTATCCTCTATCTAAGCCTCCCTACTCTTATATTTTAAGATTAGAATAGACCTATATAGTCCTTAGGAGGATAATCCTATAAGTTAAAATAGTCGTATTCTCTTAGTCTTTTACTACTTAGACTTTCGCTATATCGGCCTTTCGTAACCTTCGCCTATTCGCCTCCCGTTCCTCCTTAGTTAAATTAATAGTATCCTCTATTGTTATACCGGTCTAGCTTTACGCTTAAATAGACTTAGTTAGGTATTACTTTCGTAAAACTCAACTTCAGCTATTAAAGGAACTATACCCTAGTATATATATATTATAACGGTTCGATTCTCGGATAGCTAGCTTCGTAGTAGACGTTTATTACTTTTCCCTTTTATTAGTTTTTATATATATATATATATATGTGTTCGGAAAGGTTAGGAGAGTTACCTTTTATATATAGAGTTAGGAAGTTTACTTTGTCTTATTTAAGCCACCGTACCTTATTCTAAATTGTTTTTTTTATATAGGAACCGTTTATATATTAGCCTTTGTTTGCGTTAAACCCAAGTAAAGAGTATAGGAAGTAGGAAGGCGAACGTTATAGGACGACGTTAAATTTTTTAATAGGGGAGAGAGAAGTCTTTTAAGTCGGGAATCCGTATTGAAGTCGAGCTATATTAATAAAAGGAACGAATAAACTAGAATTAAAAAATACGAATAATACTACGTATAATACTACTACAACCGGAAACTATAAGGAAAATTTCAACTAATTACCTTAAAAAGTCCTCCTATCTAACCGACTTCACTTGAATACAACCGTAATAGATTAGGTTATTAGAGTAATACCTAATAATTACCGTTACTATCTAGTATACCTCCCGAGGAGCCGCTTCCTATACTAAGCGTTAATACGCGCGACGTGTAGGGCTACTTAAGAAATATAAAGGATCTTTTAATATATTTAATTATTTTAGGAAATGTTTGGGATTTTTTTATACATTTAGATACTTTAGTATACGCGTTAAGGTTTTATTACTCTTTCGAGTCTTTTCTTACTTTTAAGTTCTTTCTTAGTATCTTAGGATGCGAGAAGTTCTATACCCCTTTAAGATTCTTCTTGGTATTTAGGCTTATTGGTTAGTCTCGTATAGTTTTAGTATATATCTTGGAATACGTTAAGGGTCGACGTATTATCTACCTAGGGAGGGGATGTAAGGGGGATGAAGGTATAAGACTAGAATAGGAAGTAGAATAGGAACGGGATATAGAGACACGGATAATATATAAGAAATAATATAGTATACTACCGTAATACTATAATTTATAGAACCCCAATAATTAACAATATAGGAACTAGATTAACGGCGCGTATATAGGAACTAAGATAGTATAACAATACGATCTAATTCTTATTACTTACGTTAACTCTAGACTCTCTCTTCTTTACTCCTAACTACCTTGTCTATCTCTTTATAAACTACCCTACCTATCTCTTTACGAAATACTCAAAGATCCTATTACCTTGCCTTTATATAGTAGCTAAGCGGTAGAAGTTGATAGTAATCTAATACTATATTATCTATACTTATCTTACCTATATTTTTCTCACCTACATTACGAAAGGCCGATATAGCGAAAGTCTAAGTAGTAAAAGACTAAGAGAATATGACTACTTCAACTTATAGGATTATCCTCCTAAGGACTATATAGATCTATTCTAATCTTGAAATATAAGAGTAGGGAGGCTTAGATAGAGGATAGGACGCAAACCGTTAGCGCCGCTAGGAGGGCTACTAAAGAGTAAGAAGCTATTAAAGAGGCTAGAGTAGAAGGAACGGTAAACGTATTCTCTTAAGTATAAACTCTAGGTTTCGTAGATATAAGCTTACTACCGAAGAGTAAGAAGCTATTAAAGAGGCTAGAGTAGGAGGAACGGTAAACGTATTCTTTTAAGTATAAACTCTAGGTTTCGTAGATATAAGCTTAAGGACTAATTAGGATTAATAAGTAAGAGGGTCTAAATAAAAGGATCGATAATTATATTCCCGTAGTTATAAATCCTAGGTTTCGTAGATATAAGCTTAAGGGCCGAGTAGGATTAATAAGTTAATATAATCTTATCGGAGCTTAAACCGGAGATTATTAAAGAATCTAAGGTAGACCGTACGGGAGGACCTCGAGGGGTATAAATACTTCCTAGAGAACTAGTAGGACTAAACCAATATTAGACTTAACTAAGGACCTAGACTTTAGTAGATACTTATATACTTAAGGTTTCCTAGATTATAAGCTACTTATTAAATAGGTATCTACTTAGTAGAGATCGACGTATTTAGTAGCTATAGGGGATATTAGGTCGTAGTAATTCCTAATATATAGAGGAGAATCGAAAGCGCGTAAAGTAGAAGAGAATTAAATAAGTACTAAGTAGAGAAGGATTAAAAAGGTCGAAAGCGTATATAGCGGAAGAGAATTAAAGAGGCGTAAAGGTCTTCTAGGATTACGTACTAAGTTCCTTTATACTAATATATAAATAAGGGATTCGATTAAGGTATAGTATATTAGCTTATTAGCTTAATATTTTATATACTTTCCTAATCGTTTCCTTTTCTATATTATAAGTATTTATAAGCCGTTTATAAATCGAATACTTCTCCGTAGTTCCTAGTAATCCTAGTATTAGCTAGGGTCGAATCCTTCTAGTCTAGGAATAATTACTTATAGTCTAGATCGGCGAACTAATATATCTAGATCCTTATTACCGGGTTACTTTTCCTATTCCTGTTCCTTATCCTTATCTAATTAAGTATTATCTTAATCCTAGCCTTATTCTTATTCTATCCTATACTCCTAACCGGTATCAAGGAGGTTATTACCTATAGGCCTATCCCGCTAGTAGAAGATCCTAATCCTATTTCCTCGAATCGTTTTATATACTAAAACTCTATTTAGTTCCTTAAGTACGTAGCTACTAATAGGTAATCCGGTTCTCCTATCCTTATATACTTCCGCGATACGGTATAGACCGACCTATATAAAATCTAATTTAGATCTAAAATTCTTAATAATCTTCGTATTATATAAAAGGATAAGTTATCCTACGTCTAGGTTTTTAATACGTATTCTAGTTTGATATTACGATTCCTAGTACTCGTTTACTTCCTATCTTATACGTTCCTATCTTACGATAGCTTCCTAGAGGTCTTCCCCTCTCTAATCTAGTTACTTAGCTCGTAGAAAAAGAAGGTATTCTATTATCCTAACCGTAAACTAAGGAAGGTTTTACTACGTAACTATTTTTACTTTTTAGTTCGATCGGAAGGACGTATTCTTTACTAAGTATTATCCTAACTAGAGTTATACCGGTTATTCTTTTAACTATTATCCGTTCGGCCTAAAGTATTACTAGTAATAAATCTTTCTAAGGTTTCTAGTTCCCGTTCGTTACTCGTCGGAAGGCTTCCTATATTATTAAGTAAGACCGTTCGATTCCTCCTTAACCTTAACTTTTATATAGTAAAATCTTAATCTTTCTAATATCGTATAGTTTTAGAAGTATATCCATATATAGTTTGTTCTTAGGACCTCTATTAACTCTAATTTCCGATATAATACCCTATCGATAGATTAGTTCCTTAAAGATAAAATCCGCGATATTCTTAGACGTAGGTACTAAACGGAGTACTCTTACCTTAGGCTAAACGCTTAATTCCTCCCTTACCTAAATAAGATAGCTATAACTACCTTATAGGGTAATTATCGTACAATTAATAGACTATCTTACGCTAAGAATCTTACTCCGAATAATAGTCGTATTTAGGGGTTCTACTACGTACGCTCGATCGCTTATTTAATATTAAGGATATTCTTTAATCTATTTACTAATATCGTTATAGTACCCGTCCTAGTAATATCGATTCCGAATAAGTACTACGGTAGTTTCGCGTCCTTTATAGCCGTATTTATTATAGAGGGCGACGATAATTTCCTTTCGTTAGTCCTAGTTATTAATTACGCGATAGTAGGCTTATCCTCGTTTACCTCGCTTAAATAGTTATCGTCTAGCTATAAGGTAGCCTATTACCTTTCTTTTTATAGCCGTAATCTATTTATCTTTAAGATAGTCCGCGACTTTTAATATTATAAGCTAGTTAGTAATCGCTCGGTATTCCGCGGTATATTCGCTATCTAATTCTTCCTAAGGTTCTAATAAACCGAATTCTCCGTATTCCTCGTTCTAATCTATAGAACTTTCGCTACTAGTATTATCGTTATTTTCTAGACTAGGTACGGTTATTAGATAGAGCTAGATCGTATACCGTAGGTTACGCTTATAGACGTAGATACTAGAATAGTAAAGAGCTCTAAGTCGTCGATCGATAAAATCCTCGATATTAAAGTTAGGAACGGTAGGGATATCCTTTTTAGATACGTTACTAAATTAGCGGGAGAGTCTATTAGCTACTATATTCTTTTTCCCGGGAACGTATCGGATATTAAAATCCTATATCTAAATCTATACGAGCTATCGTATAACTAGAGATCCTACTATATCTAAAGATACTCTATTAAGTTAATAGATTAAAGTCCGGGCGTTCGTTTTAAGTACGAAATACGTTCCCTAAAGATAAAGGCGGAATTTCTTAAGAGCGTATAAAAGGGCGCGGTATTCTAGTTTAACTATATCGTATTTCCTTTCTAATAGCGACTAGATCCTACTTTTATATTAGTACGGGTATCTCTTACCTAGTTCGTCTATTTATTATAGGACCGCTCCCTATCCTTCTCCTAAAGTATCTACCGTAAGAATAATCTCGCCTAAATCTAGTTCGTATATAACCGGTCGTAGTACGGGTATAGTCGTAAGCGCTTCCTAAAGAGTTTTTATTACCTTATCTTATTCCTTTCCCTAATAGAATTCTAAGTCCTTCTTAAATAATACGAAGATAGGTTTCGAAACGGTAGTAAAATCCTATATCTAGATTTGGTAATAGATATAGACTCTAATAAAAGCTCTTATAGACTTAATAGACCTAGGAGTTAACTAGTTCAAAATAGTAGCTACCTTAGAAGTATTTAGGTATCGTCCTTCTTAATCGTAATAGTATCTAACTATATTTATACCTTCTTTATAAATATCGAACTTTTTTTCTAATATCGGTACTCCTACGCGTTTAATATCCGTAAGAACTATATCTAGCCTAACTACGTATTCTAAGACCCCTCGACGTACTCCCTTAAGCTCGGATTCCTTATTATTATTATACTTTTTCGGGGTTCTAGTAATTATATCGTCTACGTAAACATCGCTGTATTTAAACTAGTAGGAAATAATTATCTTAGATATACGGTAAAATTAGGCTACTAAGTTCGTTACTTCTTAAGGTAGAGTATTCATTCGTAAAAGACTAAATAGGTATATAAATAAGGTAAGATCGCGACTCTCTTTAGTAAGTTCTAATTAGTCGTACCTAGAGAAAAGGTTAGTAAGCGATATCTATACGTATCTAGTAAACGAGTTAGAAAATTTATTAGCTATTAGTAGTACGTTCGCGTCCCTAATAGTAACTACGTTAATATTCGTAGCGCTATTAATTAGCCGATACTTACCGTTTTTCTTTAAGACTAAAAACTATAGATTACGATATAAGGTATAACTAGGTTCGAGTCTTCCCGTCTTAATTCTTTCGTAAAATATCTAACGAATCTCGCTTAATAGAGCCTTAGGGATATTAAAGGGTTTCGCTTACTAAGGTTCGTCGTCTACTACTCGGATAACTTATACTAGTACTACTTCTTTCCTAATTTTACCGTATTCTTCGAAGCTCTATATAAGGGTAGGTTCTCGTCGTATAAGTATTTCCTTAACTAGTATTCGTTCGTTTAGGCTAAAGGACTAGTTAATACGTATATTATTAAACCGGAGTTCCGTAAGCCGAGTCTAACGAGGGAAACGGGCGTAGTATTTCTTAAGGAATCTATTAAGGTAATAGTAAGGTTCCGTACTAAACTACTCTTTTAGTATTATATCTCTCTAATCTATACGACCGCTAGGTATAGATCTATTAGTAAGCTAAATATTCTAAGGTTAGATCTTATCTACTTTCTTCTTATATATACTATTTACGTATTTCGTTCTATATTTTATTAGGGAGCTAGTCGAAAATAAGGAAATCCTTAGGGAAAGTAGGTCCTATTTATCTAAGTATCTAAATATTAATAATCCGGTCTAAGGCTTCGCCGGTATAAGGCGACGATAGGTAAATATTCGGTATCTTATCCGCTATTCCTATAGAAGCCTATCCCTTTCTTTTTATAGCTTTATCTTATTTACTATAGTAGCTATATTAAGTCTAGTCGTAGTATAAGTCTTATTATATAGAAGTCTCCTAAAGTCTAGCGGTAAAAGAAACTCGTCGCGGATTAGGTCGTTAAAAAGCTATTCGTATATATTCTAGCCTAAGTTTATTACTAGGAGCCTTAGGTTTCTTATATATATAGCGGATATCCTTCTAAGACCTAGGACTCCGCCTCCTTATTTTCCGAATCGTCCGAATTAGAATTATCTTCTTGGTCTAAATAAGTATAAGGGATTCGAAGACTAGGCTTATACCTATCGTATAGGAATTCTAAGATAACTACTTACTATATAACGCTCTATTCGCCGTTTATAGAGAATACCTTATACGAAATACTACTATCCGCCTTAGCCTATATAACGAGACGACTCCGTAGTAAAAAGGGCTAACTAAGTATTATTCCCTAAGAGTAGTCCCTAAGTACTATAAAGACTATATTTTTATAATTAAAGTCTACTCTAGCGATCTGTATATACGCGCTAGTCTAGCTAACTAGAGGAACTCTCCTCCCGTCGGTAACCTTAAGCTTATCTAAAACTAGTCCCTAGATATCCTACTTAATACTATTAACTACTAATCTATAACTCCTTATAACTCCTTTAGATATAACGTTTACTTCGGCTCTAGTATTATATAACGCCTTAATCTCTAGTTTTCTAATCCGAGCTATTAAAGTAGGGCTCCTTATAGAGATATAAGAACGGTTATTATCCTTATTTATACGAAGAACTATTTTCGAAGTTAGTTCCTACTCTTCTAAGCGTAGTACTATAATTCCTACTCCTTATTTTATTCTATCCGCTTTCTATCTTTCTTCTATTTTCCGCTTCCTTTTAGTAGCCTTTTCCCGTTTCTTTCGTTCTATTTCCTCTATTTCGGGACGGATATTATTAGCTAATTATTCTAGTAGGGACTTATATAAGAGATCTCTAAATACCGGAATATAAATAATAGTATCCTAAAGACTAAGTTAGACTAATTACTAGAGGATATTCCCCGCTATATATATTCCGTTAGTAGCCTTATCTTTCTTCGTAACGTACTACTTAAGAGTCGGGTTCCTAGGCTTACGAGTTTTCTTTAGTAGTTCCGGTAGCGAGTTCCTAAGGGTTACGTCTAGTTCGTCGTCTTCTAAGTCTAAGTCTATATCCGAGTCTCCTTCGCTATTCTATTATTCCGTGGTCTTAGTAATATAACTATATACTATATACTTAACTATCGGGGCCTTAGATCTACTAGACTTAGTAACCCTAGTAGGCTGTTTTCCTTTTACCTTTTCTAATAGGGGTTTTCGTATAGATAAACGTAGTTAGGTAGTAGCTATAAGAATAATAGAAGGTATAAATCCGCCTCCTCCTACCTTACTAATATTCGATACCTAAACCTACGTACTAAAGTCCTCCTACTCTAAGTCGCTTAATTCAATAATTCTAATAAATGACTTAACTATCCTAAATAACGAAATACTACTAGAGCCCTATTAAGACTAAGCTAATTAAGTACTATAGGTAAGATAAGTATAGATAATATAGTATTAGATTACTATTAACTTCTACCGCTTAGCTACTATACAAAGGTAAGGTAATAGGATCTTTAAGTATTTCGTAAAGAGATAGGTAGGGTAGTTTGCAAAGAGATAGATAATGTAGTTAGAAGTAAAGAAGAGAGAGTCTAGAGTCAACGTAAGTAATAAGAATTAGATCGTATTATTATACTATCTTGGTTCCTATATACGCGCCGTTAATCTAGTTCCTATATTGTTAATTGTTAGGGTTCTATAAATTATAGTATTACGGTAGTATACTATATTATTTCTTATATATTATCCGTGTCCCTATATCCCGTTCCTATTCTACTTCCTATTCTAGTCTTATACCTTTATCCCCCTTATATCCCCTCCCTAGGTAGATAATACGTCGACCCTTAACGTATTCTAAGATATATACTAAAACTATACGAGACCAACCAACAAGCCTAAATACTAAGAAGAATCTTAAAGGGGTATAGAACTTCTCGTATCCTAAGATACTAAGAAAGAACTTAAAAGTAAGAAAAGACTCGAAAGAGTAATAAAATCTTAACGCGTATACTAAAGTATCTAAATATATAAAAAAATCCTAAATATTTCCTAAAACAATTAAATATATTAAAAGATCCTTTATATTTCTAAAGTAGCCCTACACGTCGCGCGTATTAACGCTTAGTATATGAAGCGGCTCCTCGGGAGGTATACTAGATAGTAATAGTAATTATTAGGTATTACTCTAACAACCTAATCTATTACGGTTATATTCAAGTGAAGTCGGTTAGATAGGAGGACTTTTCGAGGTAATTAGTTAAAATTTTCCTTATAGTTTCCGGTTATAGTAGTATTATACGTAGTATTATTCGTATTTTTTAATTCTAGTTTATTCGTTCCTTTTATTAATATAGCTCGACTTTAATATGGATTCCCGACTTAAAAGACTTCTCCCTCCCCTAATTAAAAATTCAACGTCGTCCTATAACGTTCGCCTTCCTACTTCCTATACTTTTTACTTGGGTTTAACGCAAATAAAGGCTAATATATAAACGGTTCCTATATAAAAAAAACAATTCAGAACAAGGTACGGTAGCTTAAATAAGATAAAGTAAACTTCCTAACTCTATATATAAAAGGTAACTCTCCTAACCTTTCCGAACATATATATATATATATATAAAAAAACTAATAAAAGGGAAAAGTAATAAACGTCTACTACGAAGCTAGCTATCCGAGAATCGAACCGTTATAATATATATATACTAGGGTATAGTTCCTTTAATAGCTAAAGTTGAGTTTTACGAAAGTAATACCCGACTAAGTCTATTTAAGCGTAAAGCTGGACCGGTATAATAATAGAGGATACTATTAATTTGACTAAGGAGGAACGGGAGGCGAATAGGTAAAGGTTACGAAAGGCCGATATAGCGAAAGTCTAAGTAGTAAAAGACTAAGAGAATACGACTATTTCAACTTATAGGATTATCCTCCTAAGGACTATACAGATCTGTTCTAATCTTGAAATATAAGAGTAGGGAGGCTTAGATAGAGGATAGGACGTAAACCGTTAGCGCCGCCGGGAGGGCTAACGAAGAGCAAGAAGCTATTAAAGAGGCTAGAGTAGGAGGAACGGTAAACGTATTCTCTTAAGTATAAACTCTAGGTTTCGTAGATATAAGCTTACTACCGAAGAGTAAGAAGCTATTAAAGAGGCTAGAGTAGGAGGAACGGTA